>CM060604.1:12239856-13447356 GCA_030578255.1 Tiaroga cobitis | reverse complement strand
GACGCATAAAATTTGACATAATCCAAACGCAATTGCAAATCGCGCATTACCGTTTGCATTTTCGTTTAAGCGAACGCACACTGACTGCCAAATTTCAAATGGAAAAGCAAAGTCCGTTTGCAATTGTGTTTCCCATATTTTACGAGTTTTGGCCCTGTCATATTTAAATAGCAGTTTCAATTACCACGTCTGCTTTTTCACTTTCTCAGTGTCGCATATGTAGCCAGCCAAAACTCTGGAATCGCAATTCCCTTAGTATTTGCATTTCCGATGGCTACACGGAAACCTGTCAATCAGTGTCGAGGGTGGGGTTATGCTATGTGTTTGTGTTGGGAAGTGACGTCACTCATAGTCGATGGTCATGAGGTGATGCCCTGAACCGACGCCTTCATCATCTGATCAAGACATTTTTTTTATTGAATACAAAATTATACATACAATCAGGGCAAACGTATTCATCTACAGTGTCTAATAAAAACGAATAAAAGGCTCAACACAGTTTAAAGGAACACTCCACTGTCTCCGCTACATTTAGATATGTGGGCAAATACATTTTTGTCTCAGTGCATGCATTGTCTTAGCCTGGCAGTGGATCGTTTTCTATGTCTGGCTGCAAAGATAAAGTTGAGATGCAGACTCGCCAGACTCACAGAGCTCATTTTTTTTTATCGTGTGATTAATTTAGTTATTCACTATCGATTTGACTATTTGACTATTGATTTACAGGCCTAGCAATTCCTTCTGTTATTTTTAGTGCCAGTGGATTATCTCACATCTTCTCGTGCTTCAGTAAAACCTGTTAATGTTGGCTACCGAGTTGCTTTAGCTTTGCTAAACTGTGTGTATTCAGCGCCATGATGCGTCTTCAGATGTTAAATTAGATTGCTTCCCTCCTCTCGACACCTTAGCTGAACATAAAGTCTGCCTTGCTGTTGTCATCATCCTTTATCTTGAAATGAGCCCAAACTGCCGACATTATACTCTCCTATGCCTCAGTTCACCTCGACAAAGCACTCGCGGCGGCCAGTTTCGTTTTGCAAAATGTACGTGGTATCGGTGCGTGGTATCGGCAATTTTTTATGAGTACGAGTATACGGGGACAGTATCGGCCCGATCCCCGATGCCAGTATCGGTATCGGGCCATCCCTCTAAGCATTGCCATGTAGTGCTGAATTCTGGAGTTGAGAAACTAAATTGCAAATCTCCAAAATAGGCTTTCACTAAATTTGTTATTGACATTGGTACTCTGAAAAAATCAAATGCTGCCCAAAGAAGCTCATGTGGCACTGAACCATATGCATTAGCCAAATATACTGCCCTACAAAGCAAAAAGGCAGTAACTACACAGAGTGCAGAACAGAGAAAAATGACTTTAAAGTTATCCTGTCATCCAGCCTAAGTAGTTGAAGGTAGATTATTGGACATGTGGCTGTTTTGTGACTTTATATTAGCTTATTCTTTGTACATATCAATCCTCATATTTAATTTGATATTTTACCCCTATTTTGCAGTTACTGTATTCTTGCTTTGTATTACTTACCAAAAACGTGGCACCAAACCAAGGAAAAAGGCAGTAACTAGATTCTCCAAAGACTATTTTGCCACAACTTGGGCTCTGGGTGTGTTAGATACACTGTATTTGAAATAATTGGAACCATTTGGACAATATTTTTGTTTTCAACATTTTTGTGTTGCGAAACTAGTGTTGCGGAGCGGGTGTGTTACGGATACATGGTGTAAATTTTTTGTAATCAAAAATCATGTCTAATTAATTGAAATCATGAAACTTTTATTATAAACTATTATTAAACTAATACAATATTTAAAAAAAATATTCTATGAATATTACAAATAAAATTTATAAAAATTCTAATATATTAATTATCCTACAATTCTTTTAATCATATGAAATTAAACAAACATTTTTTGTCAAACAACATGCTGCACAATGAGCTTTACTATTAAAATTAAAACATTGAAAAAAAATTAGTTTTAATCTTAATTTATTTGTATTAGTGTTAGTATTATTATTACATTGAGACGTTTCTAAATTCTACTGTACAACAGTAATAGGTCTATATTTCTGTCAAGTTAAACCGAACTTTTATTTTGACGGGTTGCCGTGAAGACCTTTGTTTCTGTGTTTATGACATGACGATAGTTTTTCCCAAATGAAGCGGTTAAATGCTCACAAAGTGACCTTAAGAGCGGATCTAGAGTCTGGAGAGTAAGTTCATGCAGCCGTGTCATCTTATATGCAAAAAACAGCTCGAGCCTCACAAGTGCTTCAGCGCGCGCGTGTGTGTGTGTTTAATGAAACTGCGCGTCGACTGCCCCATTTATTCACAGAACATGTAGGATTTGTATTTAAATTGTACTATTATTGCGGTTTAATATTCACACAGTAGTCTATCACGATTTAATTTCAAGTGTACTGAACTGCTATATCGCGAAAATCATAGTAACCGCTAAACTACATGGAGCTCTTGCACCTTTTTTTTCTTTCTGAAATATTTTTTTCATTCTTTCAGGGAGGGGGGTAGTTTGGTAGGGGAACAATTTTGGGAAGTTAGAAGGGTGAAATCGCAAATGTTAAAATCGTCCCGTGAGGATGCCCGAAAATCAGCTGTGTTCACCATGGCAACAGTAACTACACTGCGCAGAAACACGGTTATTTTTTGTTAGGTAAAACATAACAAGAACACAGTAATGGATGTTACTGTACTCTTGCTTTGTTTCACTAGGGCTTTTTGCAGTTACTGTACAAACGACTACCATTTTTCTCCAAAACGACACACATTTGAGTTAAGATGTTTTGTCACACAACAAAGGATGCCTTGAATGTCATGAAAATTATAATAACTCATTTTTGACAAAAAATGCAGTTACTGCCTTTTTTCTTTGTAGGGCAGTATAGGAATGTCACATGGAGCATACGACCAAGATGTATACGACTTTCATTCTTCAGATTAACACAAATTAAAGTTTTTAGAAAAAAAAAAACATCTCTGGGAATACATATAATGCAAGCTAATGTGTTCCTAAAATTTGGAGCATCAAACAGCACATACTTGAATTGTCACGGATGGAACAGGAGTCAGACAGGTGGTAAGTGAAATAGTGTTTATTTACAGGTTGCAGATCCAGACAGAGATATGGTGAGTATGCAAGCAGATGATATTCAGGATGAAACTAAGCTGGAGGATAACCAGAATCTTTGTTTCAGATGCGGATGGAGAGTCACTGGGAACAGGCTGATGACCGGAGACTGAACTTCCGTGTGAAGGTTAGCAGGTGATCGATGGATGGAACTCAGGTAGGTAGCGGGTAGGTAGCGGGTAAGTTGCAGGTAAGGATGGCTGGCGCGAAACAGACGTTCCGAAGCTTTGCGAGATCCCGAAGCAAAGATGATTCAAAACACCCACGTCACGTGACAATGGCTAAATGAAGCGTCTAAGTGTTTCATCAGGTGGAGTGCTCCGCCGAATCAGGGTTTCATTGATTGGTCGGTTCGGGAACAAATCACACAATCACACAGTATAAAAGTTTTGTCAACGCATTTTCATATCGTGGGTTTTTGTGAGAGGAGTTTGGTTTTGAGATAGCGGATTTTTGGTGATATAGTGACATTTATAGTGCGATTTGTTTAGTTATATTTAGGATTTAATTTACATTTACACATTGACTTAGAGACACACAGAGTACATATAGTGACACATTAATAGATGCATTGATAGAAATATATATATATATATATATAGATTAATAGATAGATACATATATTACAGATACATATAGATAGGCTACATATAAAATAGATAGATAGATAGATAGATAGATAGATAGAAATGGAGGCTCCACAGAAGAAATGCCGTACATCTGTGGTGTGGGAGCATTTCCATTTGGAAACCCCAAATAAAGTGAGATGTGTGTATTGTGATCGGCAGCTAGCCTACTGCAACAATACATCATCCATGATGCGCCATTTGAGGAGCATTCATCCTGCCATTCTGCAGGGTGCAGAGACTACTGGTTACAAGCTTCATATATTACAAAAATACAATAATAATAAAAAAAAACAACACATTTTTTTATTAGCTCTTTGTAAAGGTTGTTTCAGATCAACACCTGCAAGTGACCACTAGGTGTCACTGTGGAGACGGGTTTCGGATTGATTCGAAGCCTCGAAACAAAATGGCACATTTGCTTCGACTGTTTCATTGCTTCACGAAGCCTCGATCTGCCCATCACTAGTTGCAGGTAAGTAGCGTGATAGTCTGTAGTGTCATGTAGAGACGAGACTAGACAATGAGTGTATGAAGAGGAGTTGAATATATAGGGAGGTGAACTGATGAGGTGATGGTGATTAAAACTTAGGGGACTGTGAACCAGTGGGAGGAGCGAGTGAAGCTGGTGGAATCCTGAAAGTACCCCCCTCCTCCGAGGCGATTCTCGACGCCTGAGACGAGGGACGAAGACGGCGACGAGGTCTACCACGACCCCTGGGATTGGGGCGATCAGGATGGTCGACGTGAAACTGAGTGAGATCTGGATCCAGGATATCATCACGAGGAACCCACGACCGTTCCTCTGGACCATAATCCTCCCAGTCAACCAGATATTCCAGCCGATGACCTCGTCGCCGTTAGTCCATGATGGTGATGGGCTCGTAGATGGGCTTTTGGTCGAGTGGAACTCCGGAGGAGGTGGTACGTTCTCTGTGACGGTTTCTGTGGGAGGAGAAGTGACAGGTTCAGTGAAGGGCTTCAACAGTGACACATGAAAAGATGGTAAAATCTTGTATTGTGGAGGAAGGTCAAGCCTGTTGGTGACTTCGTTCAGCTGCCTCTGCACAGTGAAAGGACTGATGTATCGAGGCAGGGCAGGCAGAGGTGGATGTCCCTGGTCGAAAGCCACACCTTTTGTCCAGGCTGGTACTGCTGAGGTTCAACAGGATGTTTTCTTGGCATACTTTAGGCCCCTTAGTGCCAATTGGGCATCGTTTAAATGCCATTTTTTTATTGTTGTACTTGATTGTAAATGTATAGGCCTATATCCAACAAAAGCCAAAGGTCCTCAATGACATCATATTTTAGGAAGTGACATCATTTTGGAGAGAAAACAACACAAGCATCAGTATGTAGCCTGTTAGCAGATGTTTTTTTTTTTAATTATTTCTGTGATATTAGTTTGTATTTTGTGGCATTAGTTGGTTTCACTCATTCCTGTTTGATAAAATTACAGAAATGAACATGACAATATCAAAAGCTGACATGCTTATGTGAACTAATTGTCAGTCCCTCAGTAACTTCAGCCTTTTACTTATTCTGCTCTTTGTTTTGACATTATGTAACAGCTTGCCTAAAACATATTTCTGAACATCTGGTGTAACTTTAAAAAAAAAAAAAAAAAAACTTGAATAATAACGTGTGAAGCATATTCGTTAATAAAAAAAATAGTTTAAAGGGTACTGTCTAAGAGTAATAGGAGCCAAAATATATCCTTATATACTGTTAATCAAACTAAATTTATTTCTGGGGCCTTGCATACCCCCCAAAAGTAGATATATTGTCGATAGACTAATTGGTTATTTGGAGACAGGATAAGTTGTGTTGATGTGTTTGGCCTGTTGTGGATAGATGTTAATTGATAGCACCTGATGAAAGGAACTGATATCCCATTGATTTGGAAGCACTCACCCAGAAATACCCGTCTGTGTATACATGTGCTTATGTGTGTATACGTGCATGATCCATCCTTGTGCAAGAGCAAAAAGGCCCACTGATGATGACCAATTTCCTTGAGACTCCGCATGGATGATAACTTCAAAGCTCTTTCAAATGTAAATGCATCTGACACACACATGCGCAGAAAGAGAATTGTATGCACACATCAGCAGCAGCAGCAGGTGAGTAGGGACAGTACGCGGTGGCTTTAACAGATGCCGGCAGTCAGATTACTGCTGTTCAATTGTGAGATTGAACAAAGAGAGAACCAATTGGGCATCCCATATGGAGCATAACTACACAAGCAGGAATGATCACATACAGAGTGAAAAAATCTAAGCAAAGTTGAATGAGGCACTCAAGTAAACAAGCATCCCCAGTAAGGCAACAATCTCAAAATGCGTGGCATAAAAAGCAGTTCTTGTCATCACTTAAATCTGTTTCACAGCTATGCAAGCAAATTGTTGTTGTTCCACTGTTTCTATTTTGTAGCCTGGGCAGTGGTGTAAAGTAACGAATTACAAATACTCTCGTTACTGTAATTGAGTAGTTTTTTTGGGGGGGGAATTGTACTTTAAGTAGTTTAAAAACAGTGTACTTTTACTTTTACTTGAGTACATTTTAAGTGCTGTATCGGTACTTTTACTGCGCTATTTTCCCTGAACCTGCCGTCGCTACATTTATATTAATATTTATTTTATAATAAGTCATCATGTGACTCCATGCGTGATTCCCGTCAAATCAAATCGCGCGCGGAAAACTTTGCATCAAACCAGCATCAACAGACTTCGAGACACCTGGCGCCAATTTATTTTGTTCACGAAGTGACTTTCGGAGTGGATCTTGAGCCTGGAGGAAGATCATGCATTTGTGTCTTCATATAGGCAAAAAAACAGCGCAAGCGTCACACCTCACACGTGCTTCAGTGTGTGTGTGTGTGGTAAATGAAACTGCGCGTCGGCTGCACCATTCATTCACACAGAACATGCAGGATTCGTATTTAAATTCTTTTGTGGTTTAATATTCACACTATATCGCGATTTGATTTCAAGTGTACTGAACTGCTTTCTATTTTTCCTCAAATTTACAAATTCCGTGAAATTCCGTGTTATAAATTCCTTTTTTATGACTGGATTTTGTCAGCATTTTAGGGGGGGCGGGGGTCGTCCAAAACAATGGTAGGGGAAACGCTGTCATTTTAGTGCTAGCAGTCAAAAATAAAACTGTTGGAGAAATATTGAAATCCTGTTTCTTTTTTTCTATGAATCTGTGATAAAAGAGTAAGCTACATTTTCAATTTGCAGGGTATAAGGTGGACTAACATTCATAGCATAGTATTCACTACTCACTACTCTTGAGTACTTTTAAAAGGGCTACTTTTTACTCCTACTTTGAGTAGTTTTTAGGACCGGTACTTTTACTCTACTCTCACTACATTTTTTGACAAGTAACAGTACTTTTACTTGAGTGTGCTTTTTCAGTACTCTTTCCACCACTGAGCCTGGGAGACTTAATGGAGGTCTGGTTGTTACATTTCACTATAAATGTTTGTTTCAGATGAGACGTTTGTTGACATGTATGTAGTTAAAGGGTTAGTTCACCCCAAAATGAAAATTCTGTCAGTAATTACTCACCCTCATGTTGTTCCAACACCGTAAGACTTTCGTTCATCTTCGGAACACAAATTAAGATATTTTTGATTAAATCAGAGAGCTGGCTCACTCCTCCATAAGCTTCTAAGAGTCGAAACTTGCCGGCCCAGAAAAGTTATTAAAGACATCATTAAAATAGTCCAAGTGACTACAGTGGCTCTATCTTTAAGTTTATCAAGCGACGAGTATACTTTTTGTGCGCATAAAACAAACAAAAATAACGACTTTATTCAACTATTCATTTCCTTCTCTGTGAGCCTTGATTTCGCGTAGTGTAACTGCGCAGCGCTTCTATGTTGTACGTCACACACATCACACACATGACCAGCGTCGGCCAATAATGAGCCTATGTGTGACGTACAACACAGAACCGTTGCGCAGTTACACTACGTGAACTATCTCGAGGCCCACAGAGAAGGAAATGCATAGTTGAATAAAGTCGTTATTTTTGTTTGTTATTTTGCGCACAGAAAGTATTCTCATACACAACACAATGTGCAGTGTATACATGTAACTCATACATTAGGCTATACTTAGCTAGATACATGGAGTAAAAGTTAAGTATTCACATTAGTAAGGACGAAAAATTAGAGAAACTCTAAATTTTATCTCATTGCTTTTTTTCAGAAATTGAGATATTAAATAAGTGTATTATTTTTCCCTTTCCTGCTATCTCACTTTATACAAAAAAAAAAAAATCCTACTAAGGAAGACCAGCTTTTCTTTTTCTTTTTTTTTTTTTTTACATCAAAGCATGCTACAGTTGTTTATTTTCATAGCACCTAAAATATGTCAACTGAGATCTGAAGTCTTCGCTATGATATGTTCAAGGTGAGACGGGTGCACCTGTGCCTGCCCGCACCTGCACACTAATTAAGACAGTTAAGCTGTCACTCACCTCACCTGTCAATCACTGAGCTATAAGGTTGTCCCAATGGGAGTATCCCCCTTACAAAATAAGCTCAATTCACACCTCATTATAACTTAATAGATGATTTAACACTCTTAATAGGGTTGCACAGTGGAGCTAGGCTTTGATAAAGAAGCAAAAAAATAAAAAAAATGAAATCTCTCTCTCTCTCTGAAGTACAATAATGCTTTGTTGAAAGATTAACTTTGTCTAGTACAATTCAGGTCGTAATCTTTTGGAGAGAAAAGACAAAACTGGTTTGATCAGTAGTCTCACTTTAATTTAAAGTGATCTGTGGTTTGATAATAATTATGGCAGGCTCTAAAGCATTCATAAATAACTTATCAGCTCATACAGCATCTTCCTCATTCCCAGACTTCAGATTTAAAGGGCATCTCTGTTTGCTCCAATCCTTGATGCCAGCATTCTATCGATTTTCAGTGAAGGTGAAGCATACTGAATTAAAGACACAGACAGTATTATGTGTTCTCTATGTTGAGCAGTTTTATATTTTTGTATCATTTATATAATATTATAATTTTTACTAATGATTTGAATTGGGTTTTATTTTCATGTTTTTTTTGTGCTTTTGTCATTTTTAAACAAATTTCTACATAACTTTAATTTTTATTTCAGTTTTAGTTCATTTTAGTATTTCAGCTTAAACACAAATTACAACTAAAATAAGTTTTCATCTAATATTTTTATGATTAGTATTAAATTTGGTCAACAAAAATAGCACTGATAACACTGAAACATAATAATCTCAGTGTCTTTATATAAATCTGCCCAAAAAAAAAAACTATTATTAATAAAAAAATAACTATTAGTGTTGTATTACCATTTTTTGTTTTTGCAGTCCAAGATGACCATCTATTATCATTCTGCTGACAAATTCCGCCGTTGTACATTCGGAGCACAGGTGCCCCATGTCAACTTCATCCTAAGGCCAGGCAAGATAAACATCAAATCGCTTTGTGTGAGGAGCAACATTCAGTGAGTCATATTTTATATTGGGCAGAGAGTTGCACTGCATGCACTGGTGCTTTGGTTCATATCCACCGAGAGGCGTGCATGTAACCTTTATGTGACCTCACTTGTTTACTAGTTCAGTTTCGCATGATAAGTTGGGACCCATGAGAATTGTCATTCATCTATATCTATTAGCTAATTCAATTAAAGAAAGAAGGGTAATGAGTGGGGGGTCTTAAAACATCCATCTCATTAAAACATGGTGGTAGATAACAAGAATCAATGAAAGTGGACAAACAGTACTTCAGTTGAATGCTGAATCATGTTAGCCCTATGGAATGATCCATCCTAATGCCACACCTATTGTGTCTGTGGTCTGTACTTTGCTGTGGTGGCCAGAAAAAAAAAAAAGAAAAAAAAAAATCATCATCCATTTTATACAGAACATATTTGATCTGAATCTGGCCTTTATTGGTATTTTAATAAACCATATAAGTTGTATTTATTTTACTTCATTTAAAATATATATATTTTTTAACTGACGTGATATTGATGTCGCCGATTCATTCTTTTGAACTGATTTTTTTTCTATGAACCTGTTGAATTGGTTCGCAAATTGTACTGATCAATTCGAGAATTGGACTGATCCATCAGCGACTGATCCATCAGCAACTGTTCTCGAGTTAAAGCTACACTGTGTAACTTTTTTAGTTTATTCTTAGCTAAAAACACTTAGTTCTTTCAAAAATATATGTGCTCATTAATGTATACTTACTTCGTTCAAGTAATAATGTATTCTCGTGAGTGTATAATATGCCATTGAAAATACATACGGGTGAGGGGTTCTAATGTCGGTCGCCATGTTGCCCCTCCATCTTGAAAGTACTTTAGCCAAAGAGGGACATTAAGCTTCGCATTTCGCGTTTTAACACTCGATGGCACCGTGTCGAGGAGCTCGTACTGGAAGCCATGTTAATCTTGGACTTCATTGGCCACCGTAGGAGTTAAAACAAAATCGAAATTGAGACGAACAGAAACTAATATTCACTGGATGGTCATATACCTTTTCACCGCTAGATGGGGGTAAAAATCACACACTGTAGCTTTAAACAACTTACTTCAATAATCCGGTGGAGTAGGTCTACAGTTAACATACTAAATGCGTATATATGTATGTATGTGTAGCAGGGTGGAATAAATCTATTGGGAGATCGTGCGCATGCGTGTGGATTATTGGCTGCCCTTGTATGGAGTATAAAAGAGGTGGGCTTTGACGATATGATACCGGATATGCGTCTTGGTATTGCCGTGATGTCATGTCATGTCATTTGTTGCCACCGAAGGTTTAGACCAGGGGTGCCCAATCCTGCTCCTGGCGATCGACTGTCCTGCACAGTTCATCTCCAACCCTAATCAAACTCACCTGAATATAATTTTCAAGTGATCCTAAAGACCTTAATTGGTTGCTTCAGGTGTGTTTGATTAGGGTTGGAGATGAACTGTGCAGGACAGTCGATCGCCAGGAGCAGGATTGGGCACCCCTGGTTTAGACTAAGTCCTTGTTTTCCTGTCTGCTGTGCGCTCGCTACCTACTTATCACAGCGGCATGTTTTTGATCGAGCGGCTCTGTATTCCCGCATGGTGTGCGACCATGAATGGTTTGTTTACGATGACCATCCCGCGGTCTACCTGCAGATCTGAGGGTCCTTCTTAATGAGATTCAGCGTCAATATTAAATCGTGAAGTGTCTAATTGTGACTATGTTGCTGTTTTGCCTCTACGTCTAATCTTATAGTAACCGTGCACGTCGTTGCGGTGTCGTTACGCGCCTCGGTCGGGGCTGGTGTAGCTTGCTGGCTGGTCTGTCTTCACCAGCTGCCACCTGCTTGATCTTCTGATTGTGCATCAGTATATTGAGTTTATTTTTATGAATGTTTGTTATTTTTTTGTTATGGTTCATAATTCACTCTGGGTATTGCTTGCAATTTATAAGGTAGTGTGGAAGTGTGAGAGGGGGGGATTTTTGTAAAGACTACAAGCACTAGATCCCACCCTTTCAAACCCGCCCATAGGTTGGACCTAATGCGCTAACAGAGCTATCACAGATCAGTGGGTGGGACTTCACTTGTAGATACTGAAATCAATATCAGCCATCTTGTTTATAAGCTAAGCTAACAAGCGCTGTGGAGATTGGAAATTATGACAATGACGGAAGAAACTAAACACGATATGGAAGAAACTAAACATGATATGGAAGTAGAGGATTTTGAAATTCTGCTGCTCGAATCCGCTGTTCGTGGCTATCTTTACGAGCCGCAATATAGTGAAGAGCAGCTGAGGCTGATGGAGGAACAGGAGGCGGCTGCCTGTCGTGGACGAGGATCCCGGACTGGCTCGAGCTGGGCGGACCGCTGGTGCCTGTGCTATCGCTGTGCGCTACGGACACAGATAGAGTCCGTCTGCTGCAGAGAATTTCAACGATAGCAATTTCTCCTGGACGAAATCTCTGAATCAGACGAGCACACGGACGTTTGTGTTGTGATGTGAACCATCCTAGTGTCGCACCGCATATGTTCTGACTGAACATCCAGGTATCATGCAATAATTCACCATATAGAAAGAAATACAAACGAGGAGTAATTCGCTAATGAGTTTGCCAATGTAACGGAGTTCGTTGTTGTGGGAAGGAGGAGGCGGGAACCTGCGAACATTTAAACATTTTAATAGTAAACTAAACAAATACAAAACAAAAGTATAAGCCAGCTAGCCACACACAACAGAAACAAAACATAAAATCAGGCCTGTTCCCTTTGTGCTTCCGCTCCTCCGTGAGAGATTTGAGACCGCTGCGTCTCACAGGTGTCATTCATTATCCAGACTGATCTCATAAAATTGCGTGTGTATGACACGCCAATTCGTATTTCCATTTTTGGCGTGCTATCAACACGCACAATCGCTTTTCAGCGTGTTTATGAACGCAGTTGACTTAACGTTATTACTGTATATATAAATATATGACCTACCTCCCCCCCGTCCCTAAACCTACCCGTCACTGGGGTTAATAGCATTTATGAGTCTTCCCCTACCATCCCAGGGAAAAAAAAATATCGCTCCCCAGATGTAGATCTACATTTTGCTTCGTTTCGCTCGGAAATTTAATGGCGTGTACATATACGCGGAATCACTTGGACATTAATGGCGTAGACATACACGCATACACGCGGATATCTCAAAATGCGTATAGATAACACGCCACTTGACTTAAAAGTGGCGTGTCTGTTTACGCAAAAGTCATGATGTCATGTTGCATTATCACTCGCGCCGTCCTCTCACGTCCCTCGTCCTGCTCGCCACAGCCAACTAACTAGACATTTTGTGTGAAATGCATTTCAAACTCTTTTGGCAGCTAGCCTTGTAGACGGAAGAGTGATTTCTCTGATGTTTGCGCGCTGTTCTGGATTAGTGGGAGTGGCTTGCGGAGCTGTGCAATGTGGTGCATTGTGGGAGTTGTTGTCTTACATACAAATGCGCCCTAAAGTTATTTTCTGTCTTTTCTCGGCCAAGAGGGCACCAAATTCAAAATTTCTTTTACATTTCGACTACATATATAACCCACCTTCAATAAAGATTAATGTTGAAATGGGTGGAGTGACCCTTTAAGAGAAGTAATTTGTACTCACCAATCTATAATCTAAAATATAATGAACCATGATGACTGAACGACACAACAGCGGTGTGCAAGATCTTGTATCATACATACATCTCTCATTAGCACCTTACGTATAGCGGCCCATTGAAACAGCCACTAATGAGAAATCTATGTATTGTATCTATGGTTTCTACAAGCTGAAACCGAGGATAGAGCGGATATTACGTCATTAGGCGACAATGATCAGGGACGAGCCATTATTAAAAACTAGAATTTCTCTGGATTTACAAATCCTTGGGAACTTTTGGGATAATGTAAGTACACAACTGCATGAAATGTATCACACTGTGAAAGAGGTTTTTGATTATTTTATTACAAAAATCTTACATATTGTACCTTTAACGCACAATTCAAGTAGGCTACATGGCTTGCATACTTAATCATCCATATTTGCTTTGTAGTTACTAGCCTATTGTGGCTCATGCTTTATGTTCGAGTGCAAGAGAATTTAAACATCCTTGAATTTATCTGAAAAATTGTAGGCTGTAATGGATGTATGTATGCAATACAATCGTGTGTAAGTGCGTCTGAAGGCTTTTGTGAGCCTGTGCGTGTATGTGTTTTTGTGATGAATGGCTTGGTGACAGTGAGCAGATGTGAGAGGCTGATGAATTGAAGACATCCGAAGTGAGAGACAAACAGCACACAAACGTCCGACTGCTTCTGCATGCAAAGAAACACACAAGGGTAACTGACGCCTACACACTCTGCATCAAACTAACTCAGAGTTCACATATTACAACGTTATTGCCTCGGGCAACCGTCGACATATTAAAAAAATAATAATAAATAATATCTGAAACAATGTATCTCACCATCTGTCTACAGTAACCCTGACATATATGCACTTGATCATCTATTTTTGATCAATCACATCCCAGTTCCAAATGCTAACTTAAGAAATACAAGAACTGACCCAATTTAGATTAAAATGTCTGATTTAAAACAGCAGATCGCCATCATAACAGAAGCAGAAAAGGCATACGTGTAGCATTAAAAATGCTATAGGCTTTTGTAAGCAAAATTATGCACAAGCACACAAGGTCATTACTGTAGCTACCGTTGCATTTGATGATTTGTTTTCTGTAGCATGGGCGTCTTTTCCAGCTGATTCAAGCCATAAATTGTGACTGTGTTTTTTTTTAAGGTTATAGATAGGGCTATAGTTTTGGTTTTCTGTGGAATGAAAGATTAAATTAGCATAAACTGCGTAAGTAAACATGTCCAATGGGCACTTTTGATGTATGGAAACTGTTATGGAGGCTGACGGTTAAGCAAAGCGCGAGCTACGGCAAACTGGAATATTTAAGATTAGGCTGTGTTGCCTTTGCAGACTTGCCAAGAGTATACGAAATATATTGCACATCACTAAAGGGACAGAAACTGTGGCACAGCAGATTTTCTTTCAACATGATTCTGATTCAAAACAGCAAAAAATGATTACATGGGAACAATCAAGCAAAACACACTCAGAGGTTATTGTTAGTCTTGAACCATGGTTTTGCTGAGAACTTTTGTGATACTTTTTAGGTCTATTTTTTCTTTTATCTTTAAAACGATTGTTTTTATGGCAGCAAAAAAAATAGACCAAGTTCACGTTATATATGGGAAGAAACCATTTAAGGGCATGAAATGTAAGATTTCCCTTTAAATATAGGCTAAACTACGGTGGCCGAGACAGGTCAACACGCTGCAACTGAAGCAAACACATGCAAATAGAAAAAAAAAACGCGTGCAAATAGAAAAAAACACATGCAGATAGAAAAACATGCGTGCAAATAGAAAAAAAACACCTGCAAATAAAAAAAACAAACATCTTCATCAGTTTCACAACACACGTGTGCTCCAAATACAGAAACACGCTGCAAAAGTTCACAACACAACCAAATACAGAAACGCGCTGCAAATAACACAGACCACAACGGAAATGTTTCCAGGGGAACCAAATAAGTGACGATCCCGGCTGGGACGTGCTTATTGCTCGTGAGCTTCCCTATGCCGTACTCCCTTCAAAGGGCAGACGGCAGAGCCCTTAAAGTGGGCCTTTGGAGTGAGCAGGGCTCTAGTGTGCTGTTAGGCAGCCGTGTGGAGCGCACTTGATGAAGGAGCAACGAAAGTAATTCCTCATTATTTTCACCTGGGATGTTCCCATGACAACGCAGCGCGGTGTCCATCAGCTGGTCTTACGACAGATATATAATGCTGTTAACATAACGGATGCAAATACATTTTTATTTTTAGTTTACAAAAAAGCTTTCAAAATATGCGTTATATATCTGTGTGTCTCAACTTTAAAAATTTGACCCTACATTTCAAAACTTTTCTTTATGAAAATGTAATAACATGAAACAATTTGTACAGTGTAACTGATAAATATCTTTCCTTCATGTTTTTCTTCTTTATCTTTTTTATTTATTTATTTTAGTTTCCAGCTCATTGTTCTTTTCTCATTTGTATTCTGATGGCATTGAACATATTGTTAATACATTTTGTACATTGTATTCAAGTTGTATGTCATAAAAAAAAATGTAATCTCTGTATGTTTTGCACAAATAAATAAATAAATAAAGTATAATTTTAAGCTGTAAGCACCAGCACGCATAGATTTATGGATATCTATGCCAGCACGTCCCAGCCGGGTTCGTCACTTATTTGGTTCCCCTGGAAACATTTCCGTTGTGGTCTGTGTTATTTGCAGCGCGTTTCTGTATTTGTGTTGTGAGCTTTTGCAGCGCGTTTCTGTATTTGGGTGGTGTTGTGAGTATTTGGAGCACACGTGTGTTGTGAAACTGATGAAGATGTTTTCTTAATTTGCGGGTGTTTTTTTTATTTGCACGGGTTTTTTTCTATTTGCATGCGTTTTATTTTATTTGCATGTGTTTTTTTCTATTTGCACGCGTTTTTTTTCTATTTGCATGTGTTTTCTTCAGTTGCAGCACGTTGAGCTCTCTCGGCCACCGTACTAAACACTTGCTTTCATCTGAAATGGAAGCTTTAGCGTTAAGTTCTGCCGGGGAGACTCAATTGCTACGTCACTTATTACCTTCTCATCTATCCAATCGTGTCTAATAATTGCGGTATAAAAGACCAGTACTTACACATGTTTGAGTTCGCAGATGCTGACGCTTTCATTCATGCTCTCGTTCAGTCGCCAGCCAACATGTTTCAGGACTGTTCTATTATTGAGTTCCGACGATGGATATGTCCCGCCGTATCTCCGCTACACGTCGAGGTTCCCGCGTTCAGTGCCGCATCTCCCCGTATGCACAGTGGTCTTCGGAGAGTTTTTGATCAGCCAAGGCCTCTCATGAGAAGCTCTGCTCTCTAGGCCTAAAACACCCTGGGTAACCAATCAGTTTCCATTTTCACGTCATCAAACGCCTCGAACAGCGTCAGCTCATCAGTCAGGATAATCCGGCAGGAAGAGAACTATGTCATTCTCAACAACTTGTCCAGCAAAAGAACCTCGCTGTCTGCACGGGTGCATTATCCCGCAGATCACCGATCCACCGACATGAATCAACAACTCAAATCACGAGAGGCGATCTTCTCTCGCTGGTTCAAGTTCAAGCTCCACTTCCAAGGCTTTCAAGTTGGTTTTTCAAGTTTGGTAGGCGCTTCCACCAGCCACTGTTAATATGTCCCCTCTAGCATGATTAAACTTCATCCAGGTAAGTATTTCTCCGTTGCTTCCTACACCAGCGGCAGAGTTCAAATTGGTGTCTACGGTGACGTGGCGTACGTGTTCATAATTACTAACGTTACTGATCTGCAGACTGCAATGGGGCCGGTTAGCTCGCCTTAAAGGGGAAATGTTCATAGCAAGTGTAAGCAAGTTTCGTGTCACCGCCACAGTACAGTGATCTAATAATATCATTTTTGTCAAAACACCCGCAATGTTGGAAACTGCACAATGTATTATTTTTTACAATGGAGATGAACGTTCCTGTAAACTGTGCAATTGTTGAAGAAAAAAAAAAAAAAATATATATATATATATATATATATATATATATCAGCGTTGTCGATACCACGCTCTCGTGGGCAGTTTGCAAATACCCACTAACAACTGAGTAACTGATTAAAAAAAAAAAAAAAAAAAAAAAAAAAAAAAAAACCTGAGCTAAAGAGAGCAAGTTGTTCATTTGACTGTTATACATTCTGTAGTGGATATCTCTACAATGTCAGTTAATTACATACTTACATAAGTGTTGTAATTTCACAAACAACTATTTAACATATTTAGGCCTACTTTAAAATCATATTATAAGTCCCTTAATGAAAATTAGATCTACAATATTAGAAATGTGTACAGTTGCTGTAATATTTAACCTTTCCTGGTGACTACTTAATCCACTGATATATGTGATAGAAATATTTTATGTGATGGGTATTTCCACATTAATGTACAGAAAAATGCAGACTAAGGATACTCCTGTCAATATCCTTAGCAAAAACTTTTAACTCAGTAGAACTAACAGTCATATTAGTTTTATCAAGTCAAACCAATCAACAGAACTAATCAGTGAAGGAGACTCGAGTGGCATTGTCTTTCCTCAACTGTATGATTCACATGTACATGTATCTTTCTATTCAAGAGTCTCAACTGTTGTTGTGGCCAGCGACGAATGGGGCTATTTCTGCAAAGAGCAACTTGGGAGCCATGTCAGGCATATGCTCCGCATCTGAGAAAAGGATTCTACGCTCAAAAGATAACAGATCAAGTATCATTTAGGTAATGATAGTAGCTTCTTGACAGGACGCCGTCACCTTACTTCAGGTAAGTACCGTATTAAGAAGTCAGATTTAGCCGGTTTAAGAATTTCTATAAAAAAAAACAAAAAAAAATAAAAAACAAAAAAAAAATAAAAAATAAAAAAAAAACACACACAATCTCAGATTCGGATATCTAGATCAGTAAAGGCTAGATTAATATTTTAAGCTTACTCAAGGTTCGTTTCGTCCGCTCTTCACAAAATCATCCTATAGCGGTCGTTAGCGTCCTTCGGGATTTGACGTGGTCGCAAAATATATTATATCGCCGTGCTAACAAAGCATGGTTGTCATCAAGGCAGATCTTATTGTTAGGCGATCATGCCATTCCTGAGACGTTAATTTGGCTATCAGTCGTCTTCAATTTCATAATTAAGGTTGTGCTTATTCCTGCCAATGCAAAGCCATAGCTACGCGCTTTCATTCTTTGTTACAGGCTTTCAGACGGCTTTTGCCGTTCAGCAACCCGGATCCATCACCCTGCCCTCTTCTAACAGAGTTTATGTTAAATTAGTAATGTTTTGCTTTTCTTTTCAGATTCCTGTTTTCACATCCTGATCACGGCCGATTGTTCCTTCCTCGTCTACAATTACGAAATCGTAATTTAATATTCTTCCATTCATAGTTTGCACGCAGGCATTCAAATTCACGCAAGTATTTTAATACTAATTATCCAAGTATGTTCACCATACCTTCTCTTTGTTTGCTACTTAAGGCATAGCCAAGACCTGTAGTAAACCTCCGATAAACGCCTGCCAATCTCATTGTATCACAAAGATAAAAATGAGTATAATTGTGCCCTTTTCGCAGGATATGTGGTGGGTCTCCAGTGTGTACGTGGGGTTTAGCTCGGAATGCCCACAGATAATTTTGAATAGCATTTTGGAATGGTTATTTCGAAGGTGAATAAGCATATCGTTTTGTCTATCCCTTTGGATGTGGCAGGGCTGCTACTCCCGGCACAGGGGTCGGAGTTTCAACAGCTCGTTTTGCAGCTTCGATTACCTCTCACCAACAATTTTAAACTTTTCGCTTCGTTCAACCGGGATCATTCAAGATGGAGAGACTCAAGAAGTGTCAACATATAGACAACATTCCGGATGGTCGTTGAATTATGTAGCTATCTCTAGTCACTAATTGGCTTATTCTGTCTCGATTTTCTTAAATCATGTCCCGTGGGTAGGATTCATGTAAATTTAGGTTGTGATGCACTAACCCAGGAGGAATTTTGTTAGCTCCTCTCAGCGCTGTTGTAGTCTTTAAAAAGCAATTCTTAAATGAATTTCTCCCATTGCTTGAACTTTGAGTGTTGTAACCTTGAAGATGTTGATTATGCTTATACGGCAACATTTCACACTAAGTAAGTTAGAGAAAGCAAAATCCATCCAACCTCCTTTTATTACTTCATGTCCGCAATGGTCTCTTTTCTATTGGTATTCAGATTGTAGCTGTCTGTTACAGCATCATGGCTCATGCATCCAGGGGATTCACTCCAGGAGCTAAATGCTCCGATTTACCCATGGTCTTTTCTGATTAGCGTTTCTCACCTAATTTCTTTACTCTCTTTCTTAAGAACTCTAAGAATGACTCTCAAGGCTCTGTTTCACTTATCAATTTATTAATTAGTTATAAATTCTGTCCCTTCTCATCTATGATTAATTTCTTTAAATTCCCCTCATTTATCCTAACTAACGGAGCACTTCTCTCTAAGCCTAGTTCAGGACTCATCAGTTTCTGTCCTCAAAAGCTGCAGTCTATCTCCCTCCCAGTATACTGGTTATTCCTTCAGGATCGGGGCAGCCACTACAGCAGCTGATCATGGCATTTCTACTTCAGCTATTAAGATCCTGGGCAAATGGTCTTCTACATTAGAGTCTATATAAGACCCGATTCAAAATCATCCTCGAAGCTCAGCAAGCTCTTCACTAAAACGGTTCAGGTAAATAACCTTCGCAACTACTGGTGGTGGTGCCATAATCCATTCTCACAATTGGTCCTAAATTCTGCTTGCATTTACAAATGGTCAATGAGTCATCGTCTATATGTGGCCTAGTGGCCTTGTCTTAATGTGGCCTTGTCTCTATGTGGCAGTAGTAGCCGTTGTGGTCTTGTTCCATGTGGTCTTTATGGTCTTATAAAAAAAAAAACAAAAAAAAAAAATCATGCAAGTGTATGATATACATGTTCAGTGTGGTCTACTGTGACCGTGTAGCCTAATGTGGCCTTGTCCCGTGGTCTTGTGGCCAGTTATGGCATGATTTTGTGTGGCCTAGTGGCTGTGTCTCGTTGGCCTTGTATCCGTGTGGCATTAGCAGCCTTGTGGCCCAGCGGGCCTTGTCTCTGTGTGGGTCTGAAAGGCCTTGTGGCATAATGTTGCCTTATCCTATGTGTGGCCTTCATGGTCTTGTGGCCCTTATGGCCTCGGTTCTGTGTGGCCTAGTGGCCGATGTCCCTGTGTAAACTCGTCTCAGTGTGGGCTTACGATGTCGCGGCCCCTGCGGCCTCATTCTATGTTCAGTGTGGTCTACTGTGACCGTGTAGCCTATTGTGGCCTTGTCCCGTGGTCTTGTGGCCAGTTATGGCATTGGTTCTATGTGGCCTAAGGCCTTGTCTATGAGTGGTTCTGTCTATGTATGGCTTTAGCAGCCTTGTGGCCCAGCGGGCCTTGTCTCTGTGTGGGTCTAGAGGCCTTGTGGCACAAGATGCCTTGTCCTGTATGTAAAAAATGGCCAGTGGTCTGTGGCCCTTAGGGGCGCGGTTCAATGTGGCCTAGTGGCTGTTGTCTGTGTGGCTTGCTCTGTGTGGTCTATAGTGGCCTCGTGGCACAAGTTGCCTTGTCCTGTATGTAAAAAATGGCCAGTGGTCTGTGGCCTTTAGTGGCGCGGTTCAATGTGGCCAAGCGGCCGTTGTCTGTGTGGCCAAGCGGCCTCGAGGCATTGTTGCCTCGCTAAAAAATGGCCATGTGGTCTTGTGGTCCTTGCGGCCTGGTTTTGTGTGGCCTTGCGGCCTTGTCCAGTCTACCTCGTTCTATGTGCGGCATTAGAGGCCGTTGTGGCTCATTGCGGCCTTGTCTCTGTGGTCTAGCAAGGCCATGTGGCCGGGCGGCCTTGTGTCTGTGGTCTATCATGGCCGTGTGGTCCATGTGGCCAGTTTGCGGTCTAAGGAGGCCTGCTCTGTGTGCGGCCCTAGGTGGCCTGCTCTGTGTGGTCCAATGAGGCCGGCCCAATGTGGCATTGTCTGTGTGGTCCATCGCGGCCTTGTCTCTGTGTGGTCCAATAAGGCCTGGCCAATGTGGCTCTGTTTTGTGTGGTCCATCGAGGCCTTGTCTCTGTGCGGTCTGTTACGGCCTTGTCCCATATGGCCGGTTCTGTATGCCCAAGGTGGCCTTTTCTCTGTGGTCCTATAACAGCTTTTTGTTCCATGACCTGTCCCTATGTCCTAAGTAGCCTCGTTCTCAGTTAAGTCACAATTCTACAAAACTTTGCTTCCCTCCAACTCATTCTCAGGGAAACTGGTTCGATCAGACGTAAGTGCGTCTCAAAGCATAAGTCGCTCTGGATGGAAGCGTCAGCATGGATAAATGCTAATGTACATACAGCAGCAGAACATAAATGCATAAATGCACGTCTTCTCATAGTACCTTTCAGGCTTACTATGAAGTCGTCTCTACTAATTAGTTATTGGCTACGAGGCTTTCCACATTTCATGTTCATGCCCATTATTAATTCCCTTTTCTTTCTATTTTAGGCTCTACAGGATACACGACTGGTGGGTATACTTTTCTTTACCGTTCTTTGGGGGTGGGCTCCGTCCTGGTGGAATTATCTTCCACCTATTTTTGGGGGTCGGCTGCGCCCCTGCCTTCGTCTTCAGGCAGGAAATGCAGAGTCCGGACCCTCGGATTGCGAGCTATGGACGGGGCCTACGCCAAAGAACTTTTTTGCTTGCTGGGCTATCAATAAATGTATTTATTGTTACAGTATTTATTCTCCCGAGTCTTTCTGGTAGAAATGGAAGCTTTAGCGTTAAGTTCTGCCGGGGAGACTCAATTGCTACGTCACTTATTACCTTCTCATCTATCCAATCGTGTCTAATAATTGCGGTATAAAAGACCAGTACTTACACATGTTTGAGTTCGCAGATGCTGACGCTTTCATTCACCTCCATCCTCCCCACCACCACCAGGATGGTCCCTTCCCCTCCATCCTCCCCACCACCACCAGGATGGTCCCTTCCTATACCTCACAGGGGGTCGGCTGCGCCCCTGCCTTCGTCTTCAGGCAGGAAATGCAGAGTCCGGACCCTCGGATTGCGAGCTATGGACGGGGCCTACGCCAAAGAACTTTATTGCTTGCTGGGCTATCAATAAATGTATTTATTGTTACAGTATTTATTCTCCCGAGTCTTTCTGGTAGAAATGGTGATGATACTGATTTGAAATTTCAAAATTAAACAGCAATTAATTTATTTTTTGATGATGATGTATACAGAAACATGCTTCTTTCTTTCTTTCTTTCTTTCTTTCTTTCTTTCTTATCATAGGTGTCAGTATAGGAGCAGCTATATAACTTCAAAGAAAAATCAGCATGTTCTCTTATTCAAGCATTAAACCAATTGCTCTAAAAAAACACCACTGAACTGCGTACATCCTGTGTTTGTTTCTACAGCTGTGTATCAAAATTCTCAAGTTTGCTCTGTGATTACCTACACGGATCAAGAAAGGGTATTTTTTTTCTCACTGAACGATAGTCTGAAAGGGAAAAAAGGAGGACATTTTTCTTTGTTCAGTTTTCCATGTAATAATTATGTAAGACAGTTCTACATTAGACAATTTTTTTGACAAATGTGCATTAGCCTAATATTGGCAAGATGTTGGCTTTTTTATCTTCTAAAAGTTCTTTATTAGTCAAAATGTCATAATGTATTGGAAATGTTTTATCTTTGGCAGTAACGTATAGGCAATCTTTTGGATGGGGAAGATTACCATTACATTACTTATATTTCCACCTATTATGTGGCTTCAGTATAACAGTGTTGTTGTCATTGTGTGATCTGCATAACGATGCTTCAAAAATGTGTTCCCCAGGGTTCATATGGGTTCGGAAACAAAGACAGAAGTTTTCGTTTTGGGTGAACTATCCCACCAATGGTGTCTAGTTTTTGATGTTGTAGAATTCAAATAAAAGTGTATGTCTCTGAATTACTATGAACATATTTGCCCCCCCCCCCCCTCCCCCCTCCTCCTCCCTCCTATATAAATATGAAAATATGTTCTTATATAGGAATCATTTGTGGCCAAATGATCAGTATCGTCTTTTTGATACATGACTAGCATGTCCTCCAGCAGCGCTGTAGGTTGACAACAGGGAGTCCGAGCACAGCTGTGAATAGCTTAATTTGAACAGAAATTAAGTTTTGTTTGTGCCAAGTGAGACACTTTTGTTGTTTATGCCAAATGAGCCAAAACTAGCAAAACAAGTCGAATAAGTCTGTTTTTATATACATAAAAAGTGTCTTTGAAGGGGATATCGGATGCCCCTTTTACAAGATGTAAAATAAGTATCTGATGTTCCCAGAGTGTGTAAGTGAAGCTTTGGCTCAAAATACCCCATAGATAATTTTTTATAGCATGACAAATGGCCACTTTTGAGGGGTAAGTGTGTCTCTTTAAATGCAAATGAGTTGGCCCCCTTTCAAGAAGAGGGTGGAGCTTCAAGAGCTCATGCTTCCTGTCATGCTTTTTACATTCTATGATCTCACTGAAAATGTCAGAAACAGTATCGGTGTTCAGTTTGAACCAGAGTCGGACAATAATGCCAACAGAGCCAGAGAATGTATGCTGCATGGAGAAAGAACAGGTAAGTTATAGCTTAGTTTAATTACGTTATACACTATGTTGTCATCTTGCTTCAATCCATTATTAGTACTACAAGCCCTACAACTGCACCTCGTCAGAATAATGGCCAAAACTTTACTGATAAGTTTTATGAAGTTAATTGTACATCACGCAAGAGATGAAGCGTCTGTTTTCACTCCAGAAAATCACTGTAAATCACACAGTAGTCTACGATAAGTGCGCATTAAAGTTGTATCCATAAACTCTCTCTTCCTTTCATTACCATCAACATACACAGCGAATTGCACAAAAACACTCGTTACAACTAACAGCAAACAAATATATATAGCCCTTATGATTTTTCGGGGGTTGCTTAATAAACATGGTAAACTTCTGTAAAACAACTCAGATAAACTGTAATAAAGTCCGCGCTCTCCCTTTCATTACTGCCGTGGCCAGTATCGCTCCGGAGAATGTAAGCTGGATCACGAACAGTTGGTACAGATCCTTCCTTGAGCAACAATTTTTTAGCAAAACATGTGTTATGTATTCCCTTAGTATTGACCCTAGTTCACAAAGCCGTCTGGAGTAAAATGATTCGCGCATACATACCTAAACTAATTTAGGTATTTTGGGGCGGTGTGGGCCCATTACCTTCAAAAACAAAACGAATCCACAGCGTCTTCAGTGGCTTTGATATTGGGAGTAAATGAAGACTGTTATGTTCATTCTTACATCCAACAAAAAACACCTGAGTTGCCTAGGATACATTCTTGTCGCCACAGCTGCTCCGGCCTCCTGGAGAAAATGGCGGACAGTGTAACGTTACAGCTCGCTCAGGGCTGGGTCTATGCATAGACAGTAAAAAAAATGGACACAGCGACCCCGTTGATTTCAACGGAGAGAGTTGAAGCCATAGACAGTAAAAGAAATGGACACAGCAACCCCATTGATTTCAACGGAGAAGACTTGAAGCCCGATTATTGCACTTCCTGTCTGATGTCTGAGAGAGTGCGCAGGCTCAAACTGAGCGTGACGACAGTCTGATTGTTGAAAATCTTCTAGTAGCCGTGCCAAGACAAATCTGAATCACCTAATTCCTCAAAAACGTTGTTGAAATATTTTGTCCCGTTGCTTTTATGGACTCTCTATTTTATGGGCTTCTCCCTTGACTTTGTGCCTTCATGTCCCCCCTATTGCCTCATAGACAGTAAAAGATTGCTGTGAGCTTCTCCTCCTGTCTATACGGTAATGTCTCTATTGTGCGACAGAAAGTCCCGTGGTTATGACGCAATCTTTAGCCTATTTTTACAAAAACGGCTTCTACGGGGTCGTAACGTAAGATACAAAGTAATGGAGCATTTTATACATTGTCGTGTTTCTTTAGAAATAAATAATCGACAAATTAAGCCTTTGGACGCCTCAGATGGAAAGTTATTCGCTGTAAAAGTGACCCCAAAATGAATGGGAGTCAATGGGATGCTAACAGCAGGTGAAGTTCTGCTACAATGACGGCTCCCGCGAGGCTTCAACTTCCGGCTGATGGATTACCCCCTTGGTTGAAGCCCAACATGGGCTCTCACTTCCTGATAGCCAAGCGTTCTGCGCAGGCTCAAACTGAGCTTGATGACGTAGATGTCACGTGAGCAACCTTCAACTTCAACTTTCTCCGTTGAAATCTATAGGGTCGCTGTGTCCATTTCTTTTACTGTCTATGGTCGTGAATGGTAAGCATTGTACATAGCTAAACGTTTTTTTGCTACTGTTAGCAGGTAGTTTTTTTTAGCCTATACAATGTTGTGTCATTAACAATTGTAATATAATGTGTTAACACTCAGTGTCAGTTTTAAAAATACCGTTATGCTTTGGTGTTACCTACCCAGAGCAGATGCTAGTTAGCAGTCAATAGGAGCCACCTAGTAATAATCTAAAACTGTTTTAGCCAAATAACAGGTCTGGATCTGTGAGTCCATCTTTTCACCACATTACGACAACAAAAGCACTTGAACACAACACACTGGTAAATACCAGTTCACAAGTGGAAAATATAATCTTTTCCATAGCACGTTAAGGCTCCATTAAACCCGCTTGAGACAGGCTCCAAAAAGTCAATTCCATATCACCCCCCCCCCCCCCCCCATGTTAAAATGCCCGACTTTAAAGCAGAAAAAATATTACAGCCTGTACAAAAATTGTTTTTTTTTGTCTATAGGTAATTTTGCCCTTCATGACAACTGTGAGGGGGGTGATTTCTTTTTTTTTATAAATCATCCGTTTAAATTATATTAAGCCTTAAAGGATTAGTTCACCTCAAAATGAAAATTTCCTAATAATTTACTCACCCCAATGCCATATTCCATGTCTTTCTTTCCTCAGTGAAAGAGAAAATAAGTTTTTTGAGGAAAACATTTCTGGATTTTTCTTCGAATAATGGACTTCAATGGACACCAACGTTTTGAAGTCCAAATCAATGCAGTTTCAAAGGTCTTTGAAGTGCTTTAACCGGCTGTGCACGATTGCAGCTGAGGAAGAGGGTCTTATCTAGCGAAACGATAGGTAATTTTCCCAAAAAAAAAAAAAAAACGTTTTAACTACAATTGTTTGGATTGAGCTGATCTGCAACGCGCTGAGAACTACGTCATCACGTTGAAACCTTTTGCGCATTTGAAATCCTGCAGGTGTCAGTGCTTTCTCCATCCATGCAATAAATGCACTTCCTTGAATGAGTGCGGATTTCTAGCGCGTTTACTTGAACTTCTTAAGGAATATCTATCCATTTAAGAGGGGGCCAAAATCAGAATTTAAAATGGACTGAATAAAGCTCTCTATGAACTTGACGTGCACTGCCGTGCTGACTGACGTACATGCACATGAATTACCGTCACACACACGCTCAGAGCAATATTGTAAGTTAGTGCATAATACACTTTTAACAAGCAGAATAATACAGCATCACGACACACAGTCTCACTTTTAGCTATGTCTTTTAACTATTATAGTATTTTGAAAGGCAAAAATATGAACTCTATTGGGTTTACATCATCAAGTCAGCTAGCTCGAGGACCTGTGTGGTCGCACACTTGGTACAGCCCTTGCAATGGTACTGCCAGTAGCATAGCATTAGCTCCTTAGCCTGAGCTAACTTAGGTGGGCGTGACATGCTGTCAAGATGGCCAAGATGCCCTTTAGGCTTAAAAAATGCTCTTCAGTAACCTATGGGTGACAATATGACGTCTACGTCCATATTTTTTTACAGTCTATGCTAATACAGCAGTCCTTCAGCAGTCGTGGGTCTTATTCAAATAGCTACCTACGTACATAGAAACCGGCTGCAAATTGAAACGGCTTGCTGGATGAGTTTTAGACTCAGACAGCCCATAACAAACTGGTTGCGTGTTTTATTTTCAGCTTTTCTGAGCTAGCAGACAAGTCAGGAACCTAAAAAAGCGAAAATTTCATCCGATGTCCGGTTTAAATGTGAATATTTTTTTTTTATCAAATCCCATTTTTTGTTTTTTCACTGTACTGATAATATGTTGTAGTAATATGCATCTAGAGGACATCTCTTGAACAACAATGACATGTCTTGTGGTGGACAAAGTGGACACACTCAAGTATATGACTTTGTTTCTAATTATGTTATTTCCTTTGCATGTAATAATTTGCTGTCAGCATCCACATTTTGAAACCAGAGACCTGTAAGGAGCACATCAATCTTCACACGTGTGCTGTGGTTTTTGTGTGTGTTTTTTTAAGTGGTTGGTCGAGCATGAGCAGATGCTCATTTGACTTATTTCATGCTAATAATAAAGGAGGTAGAGGCAGGTGAAGAAAAAAAAAAAAAAAACAGCTCTTGAAATGTCTTGGGTAGCTGGACTAAAAGAATGTGACCGAGAGATACAATAGATTGGAACTCTAACTGTGTACATTTTCAAGGTCTGAAATCATAGCTTACTTTACAACATAAAGTTATTTTTGAACATGCTGTATCAATTAAAGGTATTAGCCATTTTGTCAACTTTCACTAGCCTTAATTGTTGACTAGTTGCTGAATTAGACAGGCCCCAGTCCCTTCAAAACTCGCACTCTAGTGTAGAGGATCCCTGTGATGCGTAGGGGACCCCCTCAATATTTTTTTATCTAATTATGGTTACATTTTGCCAACTTGGAGCTATTTTACTCCACATAGAAGCTACATCAAAGCAGCAAATATACAGGGTGTTTACTGCTGAGATAAATGAATTTGCACAGGAATCACAGAAGCAGGATACAATGTATCACATGCTCAATGTTGATTATTGATTTACTTGCACTGTGGAGCAAATACATGGTACACACTGATTGACACAATGGAGAGGCCGTGTAAAGATCCTGTACACTCTAAAAATTAAAGGTTCCAAAATGGGATTTTTGCAGCAATGCCATAAAGAACCATTTTTGGTCTCCCAAAAACTTTATCTGTTCTCAAAAGATTTTTTTTTTTCTCTTGGCGTGAAGAACATAACACAATCTAAAGAACCCTTTTCCACTATAAATAACCTTTTGTTAAAAGGACAAAAAAATCTTTATTTATGTGGGATCCTTTGATTTTCTAACTGCTTAAAAACCTCTTAACCGTTGCCAGAGCGCCGGCGCACTGAAGCGTTTTTTTTTTTTTTAATAGTTCAAAGTTACTATCATATTTAATGTTATTATCTTGACAAACTATACATCATTAAAAAGATATAATACTCAAGTTTCAGTATTTGACCACTATTGTATTCTGAGAAACTTGTAATGACAGTTATGTCTTAATTTGTGCCAGGAGTTATGTAATTAAAAAATGAGTCGATACCTTTAATATGAATTATGAGCGTCAGCCGCTTCCATTCACTGTTGCCAACTATTTTCAAAGGAAAGTAGCTATAAGGCCTTCCCTAAAAGTCGTCATACGTCAATTAGCATATTAATGATGTCATCGCGTCGTACTTGCATTCTTTCAGCCTAGTGCGTTTTCTATCTAAATTAATGCTCTATTTAATATAATATAGCCGAATGTCAAATAAAGCTGTTTTCATTTCCTATTTGTTGTTGTTGTCAGACAATAGAACGAGTAGCTATAATAGCTATAATATAGTGAATGATTACATTTTTATAGGCCTATGTGGAACATTATCTGAATTGAGAGAGTTAGGGAACCGGATGAACTAAGCTCTGTGATAGTGAGTGTTACAAGTAATAACAAGCACATGAAAATAAATAAAATGAAAATGGTCAAACTAAATTCTTTAAATATAAAAGAAAAGAAAAGCAGATAAGTGATAAGTCCGTGGAAAAACACTGCTCATTCGCATCTGTCAGCAGCCGTGCGCTCCTCTCAGCCATTCACTGAACAGGGGAGATGCAGCTAGAGAGAGTGACGGCAGGGAGAAAGCAAGACCTCGCGCTCGCAGGACAGTACTGGCAACATTTAGAGGTTACTGAGGTTTGTCCAAAAAGTCGCTAAAATTGTTGCTAGTCGCTTTTTTGAAAAAATGTCGCTAAAGGGGTCTGAAAAGTCGCTAAAAATAGCGACAAAGGCGCTAAGTTGGCAACACTGCTTCCATTCAGAAAAAACTCCTGTGTCGTCGTCATGACAGCGCTTGACAAAACAACGTCCCTCAGGGCTTTTAGCTCAACAATGTGCAGATGTGGAGAAATATTGATAGATTCCCATAGGTTTACATCATATTTCTATAGACAGGAATAATGTTTATTGAATTTATACCCAAATGCGTCGATGTAAACATTATGAGTGCTGGATACTCTGATGTACTGTGTTTTCAATCCATACTGGCAGCCTGAGGGCGCCGGCGCTCTATGCACAGTAATAGTCCATATATGGAACACACGAAGAAGTGCCATAACCATGTGACATTCCAGGAAGTCCCTGAAACAAACCAAGGGGGTAATCCATCGACCGGAAGTTGAAGGCGGCCGGGTGCCGCCATCTTGTAGCAGAACTTCACTTGCGTTAGCATTTCCGTTGACTCCCATTCATTTTGGCGTCACTTTGACAGCGACTAACTTTACATCTGAGGCGTTTAAAGACTCCATTTGTCCATTATTTATTTCTAAAGAAACACGACAATGTATAAAGGGCTCCATTACCTTCTATGTTACATTATGGCCCACGTAGAAACAGTTTTTGTAAAAATAGGCTAACGATTGCGTCATAACCACTCGACTCTCTGTCGCGCTGTACAGAAATTACTGTACAGACAGGAGGAGAAGCTCGCAGGCAATCGGGGGGACGTCCCGTCAAGGGAGAAGCCCATAGATAATGAGTCCATAAAAGCTATACTATACAAATTAATAATTAATCAGAATACTTACTCCTGCTCACTCACGCCAAAGAAGCTCAAGTTCCCCGTCTCTGCAAGATTAACGTTGGCAATTTTCACGCACAGCTACTAGAAGATTTACGTCTGTCAGACAGGTTGCTCACGTAATCAAGCTTAGTTTGAGTCGGTTTGAGTCTGCGCGTCAGGAACGGAAGTGCTAAAAAATCACTAAAAATGGGCTTCAACTGTCTCAACTGAGTTCAATGAGATGGCTCTGTCCACTTCTTATACTGTCTATGACACAAACAAAGCTTCCAGAGATCGCTGTAACATGCAGATAAAGATGTTTTGAAGACAATAAACATGATTGCAATGATATTTGATTTACCTGTGTTCTTCGAGCCATGTCAGGTATTTTCATAATATAGATTATATTTATAATGTAATGCTAATCGAGATAGACTTTATCATTGTGCAGTATACTATAAAATAATATATTTTCTGTCTTATTTTTTCATCTGAAGCCAAATCAGATCACAGAAGGTTATTTAAAACACTCGACTTGCGTTATAAAGTAAGTTTGGAGCTAGGGCCGGGTTTCGATTCAAATTTCAAGAATCGATTCGATTCCGATTCTCAAGATCTTGAATCGATTATCATCATTCGATTCGATTCGATCCGATCCGATCCGATCTGATCTTCGAAATTTATAGCATTTTTTTTCAGCTGTTACCTGAAGGACTGTATGCAACATATTGATACTATTATTATAGACATTCAACTGAGTATGGATGGTTGTAAAGAACAATCCCCCTTCCAGAGTGTTGATACAACTACTTTTACAAACTTGCACTGGTGTAGACGACAGAGGACGCAGTATATCAGCAGCAGTAGCAGGGCTGACGCGATATCCGCAATCTTGTAGTAGCCTACCACACTGACAAGTCAACCGCAGAGGATTGCAAGTAACCGCAGCAATATTCACGGTTTTTTATAAGGCTATACCCTTCTTGTTTTGAACTTCATGCATGTGTATTGAATGTTGAACAAGTTCATAATGATAACAAGACTGTTTATCATGGTCATTTGTAGCCTACGGCTTCCCACAGACAGTGAATGAGAGAGATCGGCAGAGCGTGTGCGAATACCTGCGTCTGTCTTTGAAGTCATATTTGTGGAAAGGTTGCCGTGTAAAAGGAAAGCGAAATATTTGTCGTATAGTCCTTTTAACGTTCACGTCACGGAAATGCGCGTCAGCAGCAGCGCTGGTCAGCTTCCCACAGCGCGAGGAAGCCGCGGGGAAATAAAATCAGCGTGTCGCGCATTGAATCAATGCCATATTGGTCTTTAATTAAGCATTTTCAGCGTTACCCATGCGACGCATTGCTGCTTAGCTGAGCCTTGAAAAGTGGAACTCAAAGTTAAAAATAATTAACACCTTGTTTCATTATCTCTTTCAATGAATCAGCTTTTCTGAACGTGTTCGTTGAATGAACGGTTTAGTGACTCACTCAAAGTCCGTTGTCGTAACAATGTGCGCGCTGAGTGAAAGCCTTTCAATGCGCATAGGGATCTCCAGTCGCAGCAAGTTAAAGTTCGCAGGGAAAATGTAAGCCTATTATTAAATCGATCCTCTGAGTTACGGATCGATCTTTAGAAATTTATATGAAAATCGATTCAGAATTGGTGAATCGATTTTTTCAACACAGCTCTATTTGGAGCACAAACATGGTTTTAATCTCATAAATTGTCCTGTATTGATGGTGTGCTAAGCTAACATGCTAGCTTGCTTTCGGTGCACCTGCCAGCACATTAGCTGTTATTTTTATGTATTTTTTCTAAATAGGAATGCTTACTGAAATGTTTCTTTTTTCAAAAAGGCTATTTGATACAGTTTCAAATGTGAAGTGAGAACTTTGATAAAAGAAAAAAGGGATTGAAACAGTGTGAATAGCCAGTCGTTAGTGATTATAATGCAGACAAAAGAAAATCATATTTAGAGCCATAACCAGGCCGGAGAGGTGTGAATGTGTGCAGGGGAGACTGACACTGAATGGGGCTCGTTTGCACCACAAAACAATAGAGACAATAGACTGAATAGATGCTAGAAGATGACAATAAACACCAGTTTGCATTTTAGAGTCTAATCAAAATAAATTCATATGACATGATCTTGAAAAACATTTAACTAAATGCAGAGTTTTAGACTTATCTTCTTCAAATTTTAAATATAACATGGTCAGACATGTGGCTTTAGTTGCAGTCCATTTCTAGTTTGATAGAATGCCAACTTCAATTTTATTTTCATGAAGATGTTTCATAAAAATACATTTCTAATAACTTTACAAAACTTTGAAGACATTTTTTCATTATTTTTTTTTTTCATTATGACTAATTAATTCCACATTTACAATAAACTGCCAGGTGTCAGCTTTCAAATGAGATCTTACTTGTGCTTTTAGTACAATGGGTTCATGAACTGCATAGATCTGTTTCAGTTTGGGTATGCCATTTCTGGGGATTTTTCAAAAGTGGGGTTGAAGCTTAACAGGTTAATGCAAAGTAAGGTAATCAATTTTAGCCTTTAAATCTCAAGACATATTTAAAATTTTAAACTTTTTTTTTTTTTTTTGCCTGTGAAAATTTCTTTATGCCTAACATAGCTTGAATGTTATTCCACACCCTTGCTTCATTTAGTATACATGGATCCATAAATATGCAAATTCTCGGACTACCTGATTCACTCGCTCATAGCCATAGGCCTATATGTTTGAACCAGAAACTGACTCAGAAGAAGAGTTTTCAAGTCAGTGTATAAGAATGGAAATGCATTTTATGTATCACTCTGACACATAAGGGTAATTAATACATCATGAATAACATTTGGCTTGTCTACGTAAAACAGCTAATAATGTGTTGCTAATGTTACACAAACCATTTTGCCGTTCTCCGAGTCAGACAGCTCCTTCTAAGAATCATCCTTGGAAACACTGAACATCACAGAAAGTCAGTTGAGAAAAGCCCCGGCAGGCCACCCTGCATGTTGACAGGATTGGTTATGTGTTTGTGACAGTAGGAAATGGGGATGGTTTCAAACCACATTTGAGGAAGTCTTTGGTAGCCTACACAGCAGTTCTAAGGAGAAATTCCCAGCAATAGTGTTTACTGATGAATTTGCACTTGGTTTGTCTAAAAGTATATTTAGAACAAAAACATAAGCACTGTAAAAAAGTTACTGATATAAATTAAGTACAATGAACATGGAGGTTTAAGTAAATTCAACTTAAATTGCATTAAACTGACTTAAGAAAATTAGTTGAATCTTGTAAAACTTGAAAATTACTAAACTTATTTTGATGTTAAAGCAATGTAAAAACATGCATTCATAATTAATTAAAACATTAATTTGAAAATTGATTTCTTAAGTTGAGAAAAATAATAATTATATAAACATTTGTTACAGAACACAGACTCAGAAACAGGGACATGCAATCACAGGTTATTTATTCAGCAGCACAGAGCAAAATGGCAAGTTTACTGGACAATGAGAGTTATCGTTGACTGGAGATGGATGGTAATGGAAAGTCTTGGTCTTACAGGTGCAGGAGATCGTGTATGGCTGAAGCAGATGGAGCACACACCTCGCTGGATGGAATGGTAGGTGAGGGCATACACGAAGGACCAGGAGACAAGAAGGGATCATACGATGGAGAGATTTGGAAAGGAGTGACGAAGGAGAATAATCCCTCGTTGGAGAGAAATCGCAGAAGTCAGGTATGGTAGTCCAAACATTTTCAACAAACAAGACCAGACGCTGTACTGGTGCGAGGTGTGTGCTTCAGTAGCAGAACTGTAGATGAGGGAGATGCAGTGCAAGTGGTGTGTGATTAGTAATTGCGTGCAGGTGAGTGCCAGGAAGGATTATGGGGATTGTAGTGCAGATACGGTGACTGGTGACAGAGATGTGACAATATTGATTTTATGGTCAAATTACAGTTAAAAATCCTACCAGATTTACGCTTATCAGATAACTTATCCAAGCTTATTTCAGCACACATGCCAAGTGTATAAAATGTAACAAATGGACAGCATCTAAAATTCTAACTTTTTAAAGAAATAATAACTTTAGAGATGTAAAAATGAAGTTCATAGAATATTGAAATAATGGAATTAATAGTTTTTTATTGTGTTTTTATGCTTAATGTCTATTTATAGTATAGTGTATTATAACTACACTCTAAAAAAATTCTGGGTTGTTTCAAATTTGGGTCAAATATGGACAAACCCAAACATTTAATGTAATTTGTCCATATTTGACCCGAAGTTGGGTTGAAACAACCCAGCATTTTTTTGTGTATAATTGTCACTGTATAATTTCTATATTACTGAAAAATGATTAGGATTGGATTACAGGTGGGTTTAGGGGTTAAATATGCAAATGTATGTATAATATAATTCTAGCATAAATAGTTCATATTTAAATAGGCTACTGATACATTTTAGATGCTCTCAATACATCCATTCTGCTGGCACAGAGCATGGCACATCAGCTAGTGCATGCACAACTCAAAATATTGCTGCATAACAATATTGTGCAAGGAACCGTGCTAAAATAACTCTTTATTAATCGACAATTTATTAATCTAATCATAATTTGTCAAAATAAATAAAAGGTGTTTGTTTTAATCCCACGAGTGGTTATTTCAGCTGGCAACTGCATTGAATTGTATAGGTACATTTTTGCAAAAAATGTAGGTCCACGTTTTACAATGAGCCTAGGTTGTGCATGCGAAAAAAAAACACACACACTCATCATGCTAGTAAAGCTGTTCTTATAATAAAATGATTAGTATTTAACAGCCTAACCTCAGGTTTCTCTGCATGCTTATATTCTTCTCTGTTTTCATTACACCCAATCCTCTTTATCTACAATTAGCTCAGGAAGTGAGTAGCAGTATTGCATCTGTTTCAGGGTGACAACTCTGCCAGGTTTATTTAGAAGAGATGTGTCAGGTAAATCCATTTTAGCCGGGTGCTATGGTGATGGGTCGCACAAAACCGAGCTTTTGACTCCAACCATCCGCTTCCTCGTTTAAAAATTCACACTCCTCGATCAGAGCACTTTATGGAATCACCATGGTGACTAAACTCTGTTTGGAGGGCTTCCAATGACACTTCTGTTGCTTCTTGGGACTCCATTCAAATATGCTCAGGCTAGGGATGTTTGCTGGCATGTTTGTGCCTGTTTATCGTTCCGTTAATTTACCTTCATCTACCTGGCTAATGAGTGGAACGTGAAGCAGGAAACACGGAACAAATAGAGCTGCTTTATAATTAAACTTTGCATTAAGCGGTAAACGGTCGCTTGCTAATCTCGGCTCCGCCTCAAGTGTGCACGAGCGTTCCTCTTTTGCCTTGCAAATGTATCTCTTACATCCTCACACATGGCTCTATTCCTTTGACACATGCCATAATATCAGCAGTTAATTTAAAAAAAAAATCCCACATTTTTCTATCAAGCATTTGAATGAGCTCCCGGTTACTTTTATTTTTATTTTTCGCTTCGTACCTCCTATGCTGACTCGCTAGTGGGCTCTCCAACACATTTAATAACACATTTTGTGCAAAAGCTCTCACTCTCTTTTGCTATTCGTCTCACTCTTTTGAATGTGTGGACGACTATCTCATGGGAAATGGTGCATTGTAGAATAAAAAGTCTATCTTCCTGCAGCGTTCTGTCTCCCCAGGCATTTCACATTGTAAACATGGAGCTCAGAGAGTGCTTTGCCTGTTTTAAAGTGTCCGTCAATGAGATTTTCTCCATTTGCGGCAAGCCACAATTTGAAGTGCTGATTCCCGGGAGAGCTCTCTGTCTATTTGGACCTCGGAGTCTGTTTGGATTGTGCAAACGTTCTCTTCCATTAACCACACATTATGAGAGGAACAGGTTAATTCTGTTTGAAATGTGTTTTTTCACAAAGAAAAGCGTATAGGTGAGTGCACTGAGATTATTACAAGCCTTGGCCTTGAACTTCTGTTGAGTATCCTTTACATTCAAGATGTGTGACTAGTATTTTGATCTTTCACTTATAGTATGTACATAATGACATACTTTCTTTACTGTGGACTTTTTAATTTGATGGGTTGGTGATGATTATGACTGGAACTAGGCCCTATACGACATAAAAGAAAGTCATTGTACAAAAAACAGTGATTATAGCCAAATTGATTGTGTGCATATAGGGTGTGTGTTGAGGATTTTACTTTGAAGTTGGCATGAATTTTTATTATTTTTTCACCATGTAATATTTGATCAAAATGTCATAGCTGGACCTTCCGGTGAAACGCCCACATCTCAAAATCAAAGCAAGTCCCCAGCCTGCTTTGTTTTTAAAAGCCAAAAAAAAAAAAAAAAAAACAGTCAGCAATCCTACCGGTGAAACCTGTGAATGTTATAGGCATTGAGGGTCAATGCAATCACAGCGGTATGTGTGCAAATGCACTCAAATCCGCACTACTGCAGTTCCCGTAGTTGGTTTAATAAAAAAAGCCAGTTCTTTTAGACCGAGTTCTAATATAATTCACAAAGCATATGGTAAAATGACTCGAGGAGTGTTGTAAAATCTGTGCTGTTCAGAAGGTTTCTGTGTTTTAGGCAACTCTTTCCATCAAAACGCTTGAAGCTGCCTATCTTCATGCCTGCCTGTTTCCATCACCTTAACTGTTAGTGATATGGATTTTTCCCTTACAATGCTATCACTTATGGTAATGATATACCGAAATAGCATACAAGGAGCCTTCACGCTTGAAATTCATCATACAGTCTGAATATTTAAACCTTGCCAGGTGTTGACTTGAGCAAAGCTGTTATGCTAATGGATATGTGTTCTGGCTGGCTTGTTTTAAGGGGTGGCTGTAATTTAAAGCAGCAAAGTAAGGAACGCGCAAACTTACGTTAGCCATCCATCGCCCCGCACGTCACGCTCTTCAACGATTTCCCGTCTGCCTTTTCATCCACCGCTAATATACTGACAATATCACTTAGGCAAATCACAAGCTGGCCTTCTGTAGCTGCTCAGAAGCATGATTGTTAGTGGAAAGTTTTAGAGTTCCATCATGGTGAGGTGGAATAATGGCAGATCAGTCGTTTTGTCACTACAGCACCTGCTCAGCACCACCGTGCTTGACCTGTTGTACAGTTCGGCAGATCAATGGCTGAAGCTCAATTTAACATTAGCTTGCCATAATTACAACTGCTGTGTCAACGCACTTTTTACTTTGCTTGCCCTTACATACATTTATCATAGTTTTAGAAAAGTAACCTTCAGCTGTGGTATCAGTAAAAAAAAAAAATACTTAGAACAATGGATGACTTATCATTGCTATGATTGGATTATTGTAACTAAAACATAACTGTGGCATTGGTTGTAATAATAATAATGATGATGATGATGATGATGATGATGATTGAATTTCCACCTGAGTACCCGTACGAAAAAGAAGTATACTTCAAGTTAATTTTATGAAGTATACGTAAGTAATGTTCAAGTACATTTTTAAGTATACTTTATGTAGTAAGTATACTAATATCAATGTGTACTTGTAGTAAACTTGTAAGTGTACTATTTTGATACTGCTTTGGACTAAATTGGCCCACTTTTAGTATATAAAAGTATACGTTTGAGTGTACTACTAGGTTTCTCATTTGAAATGCATCTGTACTCCAAGTGAACTTATAAGTAGTTTACTATTTTAATACAAGTAGTACATTTTTTAGTTTATGAAAGTACTGAAGTGTACTCTCAGTAAACTACTAGTTTATCAGTTTATACTCCAAGTATACTTGCAAGTTTTATTTAAAGCTGCTGTAGGTAACTTTTGTAAAAAAATATGTTTTACATATTTGTTAAAACTGTCATTATGTCCTGACAGTAGAATATGAGACAGATAATCTGTGAAAAATTCAAGCTCCTCTGGCTCCTCCCAGTGGTCCTATTGCCATTTGCAGAAATACACCGCTGCCGGTCAGAAACAACCAATCAGAGCCAGGAGGAACGTCTTAGCAGTGTCAATCACGCTCGTGTACGTGCTGATCACACCCCTCTTTTGCACAGCGCGTACCCTCGATCAAACTCAAGATTGCTGGTGTGCCGCAGCTGTGCTAATGGTGGAGAAACAACCTAAACTGCCAATTTCTCGAGTGGCACCTGCTCATAAAACAAAGATGGGTAAAAGGAAAAAGGCCGATGATGATAAACAAGCGAAAAAGAAAGAATTAGACAGAGCCCATTGACTCGGTGTCAAAACTCTAGCCGCGTAACATGTAGATAAAATGTCACGCACTGTGCAAAGCAACAATTGAAACCTGCTAAATCACTGGCTTGTCATTTTGCTGAAATAATGTTGTGGCGAGCAGGACGAGGCCGAGGGACGTGAGTGTGGCGTGAGGCCGGTGGCATGAGTGATAATGAACGACACCTGTGAGATGCACCGGTCTCGTATCTCTCACGGAGGAGCGGAAGCATAAAGGAGGAGCGACGACAGTGAAGATCGAGAGAGGAACAGGCCTGATTTTACGTTGTGATTTTATCTTCTGTTTTGTGTGCCAGCAGTCGTCCATGAGGGGCTGCTGGCTTCTACTTTCATTTTGTATTTGTTTATTTATTATTAAACTTGTTGAACGTTCGCCAGTTCTCGCCTCCTTCTTCCCATAACAACTGAACCCCGTTACAAATGTACTAGCAAACCTTATCTAGCATTAGAACTACATATCGCTAGAATAATTACTTACTGTTACGTTAGTTATCGTTATATTATCTTACTAGCTATTTATAACTTATAGAAAGGGTGCAACGTTATAAAGTTGCATAACATGTATTGCAATGCGTAATGATTTGAGGACCAAGTTTGTAGTCAAAGTATGGGCGGGTCTTAGTCAATGTAAAGCATATTGTTGATGTGTCATCCCTACTAGTGAATGTGCCATACAGTAACTGTTTATCCGCCATCATCGGTGGCCCTGCTTACTAGCCTGCGCATTCACGGCAGACTCCGCTGTGGGAGAGGAGCTGTGGAGGGAGGCCTAGCGCAGCAGAGAGCAAGGGGGTGGGACCTATAAGTTGTGCTTGTTCAAATTTTCAGGCTAAGTCAACGTTTTCTCAAAACTCCCTACTGCAGCTTTAAGTGAACATAACATTATACTTATAGTTTACTATTTATATATTATTTTTGCACTTGCAGTATACTATGGTCAAATGTAGATAGTATTTTTTATACTTGAAAAATACCTTTAAATGTTCTTTAACTAATTTTAAAAACATTTTATTAGCTTCATGCATCCTTTTTAATCAACACTTGAATGTCGGTAAGTTTTGTAAGTTTCATAAAGAAAGGCAACATTTTAAACAAAAAAGTTGAGAAAATCACATTTTTGTCAAAGACTACGCCTTGATCAGATTCAGAACGATGATCAAAACACAGATGGAGTAGATCAAGTCCAACACCCCCAAAGCTTAACAGTCGTTTTCTCTTCATTTCATTTGGTAACATTAAGCAGTTTTGATTTACAAAATCAAATTTTACATTTGAGTGAGCAATCTTCTATTTCTTGTTTCAGCTTCTTCTTCTCCTGGGTTTTGATCCGGAGAAGATGTGTCATAGTGCCCCCTACGGTATAACAGTGAAAACATGGTTAGCTGGAAAATTCAGTCAATGTTGGGGAAAGAGTAAAATAGAATTAAAGTAAATTCCTATGTACACTACCAGTGGACTAGCCTACACAAAAAATAAAATGCGCAGAATTAGAAACATCTGTTATATATCAATATCCATCCATCCATCCATCTTCTTCCGCTTCATCCGGGGCCGGGTCGCGGAGGCAGCAGTCTAAGCAGAGATGCCCAGACTTCCCTCTCCCTAGACACTTCCTCCAGCTCTTCTGGGGGGACACCGAGGCGTTCCCAGGCCAGCCGGGAGACATAGTCTCTCCAGCGTGTCCTAGGTCTTCCCCGGGGCCTCCGCCCAGTGGGACGTGGCCGGAACACCTCCCCAGGGAGGCGTCCAGGAGGCATCCTGAACAGATGCCCGAGCCACCTCAGCTGACCCCTCTCGATGTGGAGGAGCAGCGGCTCTACTCTGAGCTCCTCCCGAGTGACCGAGCTTCTCACCCTATCTCTAAGGGATCGCCCAGCCACCCTGCGGAGAAAGCTCATTTCGGCCGCCTGTATCCGGGATCTTGTCCTTTCGGTCATGACCCAAAGCTCATGACCATAGGTGAGAGTAGGAACGTAGATTGACCGGTAAATCGAGAGCTTTGCCTTACGGCTCAGCTCCTTCTTTACCACAACAGACCGGTACATCGACCGCATTGCTGCAGAAGCTGCACCGATCCGTCTGTCAATCTCCCGTTCCATCCTTCCCTCAGTCGTGAACAAAACCCCAAGATACTTAAACTCCTCCACTTGAGGAAGGATTTCTCCACCAACCTGAAGTGAGCAAGCCATCCTTTTCCGACTGAGGACCATGGCCTCGGATTTGGAGGTGCTGATTCTCATCCCAGCCGCTTCACACTCGGCTGCAAACCTTCCCAGTGCATGCTGAAGGTCCTGGTGTGAAGGGGCCAACATGACAACATCATCCGCAAAGAGCAGAGACGAAATCGCGTGGTCCCCAAACCTGACACCCTCCGGCCCCTGGCTGCGCCTAGAAATTCTGTCCATAAAAATTATGAACAGAACCGGCGACAAAGGGCAGCCCTGCCGGAGTCCAACATGCACTGGGAAGAAGTCTGACTTATTACCGGCAATGCGAACCAAGCTCCTGCTTCGGTCATACAGGGACCGGACAGCCCTTAGCAAAGGACCCCGGACCCCAAAACCACACTGTTCCTCCTGAATCCGAGGTTCCACTATCGGCCGTATATCAATACTTATATATCAATATTCTAATCAATATTTTCAAACAATGTAAGTTTCATATGACTGTATATGAAAAACTATGTAAAAAAAGTAGATTTAATAGGCTACTCGATCAAAAGAGTATACTTTGAATACTTAATTATAATTTTAAGTACATCTCGGTCAAAAGATTGAGTACAAGTACAGGCCAAATATACTTGGACTTTTCTCTCAGTATAAGTCAAGTACACAAGTGTAATTTTAAGTATATTTCTGAAAAGTACATAACGTATATAAAATGTAGACTGAAAGTATACTTTCTTATTTTTAGTTTTAAAGGAGTATACCAATAGAACACTTGAATAAACTTATTTTTTGTAAAGGATCTGCACAGTTATGATGCGCCGTGTGGACAGTCAATAATTTAGATCCGATTCCAATCGGATACACAAATAATTGGATTTGTACTGAAAGTGTGTGCATTACATTAGACGTATAGGCTATTGAAATGAAATCATGGCTATCATGCCTTGTCATATTGGGGGTAGTGATACCTACTGGTGAAGGAATCTGAAATGTGACATTAGAAATGAGATCATAAATAAAACAATGAGAGTAACTTCTCAATAGTCGCCGTTACAGATGTGACGTAATGACGCGAAGACATGCTTGAATCTCACGCGTAAATCCACCAGTCCCACTGGAATTAAAAACACTATTACAAATTTACCGCTTTGAATCGAGCTACGGCAAGCAGATAGTTTTGAACACTGGCTGGTTATGTATTTTCTCAAATATGTATTTTGGATAATTTTTAACCCAAAAAAAGCTACGGACTGCAGCTTTTAAAAAAATCTATATTACAGAATTTTGATAGATTGATCAACAGCAAACAAAGATGCAACAAAGCAGAAATCATTCAAGTAAATTCAACCTTCTTTTCAACAGTTGCTTTGAAACTTTATGTCAGCATGATTATGATGGGTGCTGGAAACTGATAAACTGTTAATAACAGAGTTCCCACTGAGATGATGGCCATGATATAAGTGTGACACTGAAGCTGCCACCCTTCTGTTCTGCAAAACCATCAGTAAAGCATGCAAGTGATGTTTTGAAAATGTTAATCTCAAAGTAATTCTTCATAGAAACGGCAAAAGTGGGTGCAAATTTAGTATGTTCGCTTGCAAATGCAAGTTCTTAAATGAATGCTGTGTATTTGTAAATGCATGTTGATGGAGGTAAACAAAGAAGATGAGCTGTTCACTTCGATATGTGTGAAGATAAACGCTGTTTCATCAGCCACCCTTCCTCCCGTTCTCCGTCCTCATTGCAGTCTCTCTTAACGGCATGTTATTTACAATCATGCGTTTTCAGTCTATTTACTCTTAATGAAAGAGACTGTAAAAGCATCATCTGTTTATATTATCCTGCCTCTCTCTCTCTGTTTCCCCATTACACCTTCCCATTCCTCATGGTCTCTTTCTTGAGTGCAGTGTTTTCCTGAATGCCGGTGCCGGAGTGGTATGCTAATGTGTATTGATGTGTATGAAATTAGCTGGAATTTGCAGAGGCAGCACTAATGGAATGAGTGTCTACCTCCACCTCGTCCTGCCAGCAACATCACACCAGGTCTGAGGAGGTGGTGTGAACGTGCGTCAACATCTGTCTGTATGCTTTAAGTTCTCATACTCAAGATTTAGAGGAACTGATTAAGAACCACAACAAATTTAAATGGCTGATTTACAACACAAAAATACTCTCTATTGCTCCACACAATGCATTCCCTGCAGTAAAAGTTGATGTTTACTAGATCCACCAGTTTCAGAATTTTTCATCCATCCATCAAGCACCAAATAAAGCACCACATGCAAAACTTATTTATTTTCCAGCTATATGAATAAGTGATATGATTATAAGAGATGCATGCTGAATCTCAGTTGTGTGTAGCCTCCTTGATAGAGCTTATATTGCTGTGTTGGGCAAGTCAGGATGGTCAGAAAAATGGTGTTTACACGTTTAAGTGCAAATCATCCAATGAACAGTTTATTAAGATTTGTCTCTGCACATTAAACTATATATATATATATATATATATATATATATATATATATATATATATATATATATATATAAATACATATATTTTAAACGTGTTAAATATCAAACAGGATTTCAGGGAGAATGTGTCCTCTGCTTTCTTAACATGAAACATGGAAAAAAAAGTTATCTGGTGTCAAACTTCTAGCCACATCAGAGAAGGAAGATAAATCCAGCAAATAGAGACCATGTGGAAATAATGCTCTCTGAAACGGTAGCTCCGGAGGGTAATCTTATGAAATAGGTAAGAGAGCTAAAGCATCACAGGTCTCTTCCATGAAACTTCAGTCCCTTTGGATTTTCTGAGCTTTATTAAAGCAAAACATCTTATATAGGCTATCATATCACACGTTACTTTCTCTGCTAAAATAATAGAGGGAACAAATTGCATTTGACAGCCATACTTACTCCAGCATTGTATGCATTCTAGCTTGAAAGAGAGAGAGAGAGAGAGAGAGTTAAGACTGATGCCTTTTCAAAATTAAAATCAGCTCGTGTGTATATTTATACACTTAAGCTTGTGTTGCTGATAATAAAGGCAATTCTTCTCAGAGATCTTCGGTCTGCTTTATTTGTTCGTTGAGAGAGAGAGAGAGAGAGAGAGAGAGAGAGAGAGAGAGAGAGAGAGAGAGAGAGAGAGAGAGAGAGAGAGAGAGAGAGAGAGAGAGAGAGAGCCCAACACAAATGCAAAGACTGTAGGGCCCATAATTGTGTCTTTGTGCAGCAAGTCAAGTATCAGTCCCATTATTTACACTCATTGTGTATTCTGACAACATAACATGTTGAATATTCATAAGATAGCCCTAAAGTAGGTTACATTGCAATTTGACCTAATAATTTTGACTGTGCAAATGCATCAGGTCACTGGATTAAATATAATACATGTCCTGGTGAGGAAATGTGATGTTTTTGAGCAAATTAATCCTTTGGGTATTTGACTCCACATTCAGAACACACATTTATGCAAAAGCACATAAACACCAACAGTTGCAGGTCACGGTCGATCAAACGTGGTAATGCACCTTAGTAAACCCCTTCATTATTACATCAATGTCAATCCAATGCGGTACACTTTTGCCTCCATAGTGCGTACAGTGTAAAGCCTTCAGGAAGATGGCACACGTTGTCAGACTTACAAAAGGTCAAGAAAGCAAAGAATGACTATTCAGACTATTTAATTAATCTACTTGGGCTTACGATGCTTTTGGGAAACTCAGCCCTGATCAGTTCAAACTCATTAAAAAAAAAAGAATTAAAAAACATATTTAAATTGTATATTTTCAGACAATTTCTTTTGTTTTAATCAGACAATTCAGGTCTAGATTGCAGTGGTGAATATATGTTGTGACTCTGTAAAGTATGCATTACAGGTTCCCTGTGTTTGCTCCTGGATTTATGTAAGTGTTTCCTGTTCCTTGTGCCATGTTTGTAGTCCTTTGTAGTCCTTTTGTTTATTGGTTCCCCCTGTTCATTGGTCTTGATTGGTCCCAGATGTGTCTTGTTAAATTGTTAGCACTTGTGTATTTAAACCCCAGTGTTTCTGTGCCTCAGTTTACAGCACAGATGTTTAATGGGATAGAAATCATGATATCTCTTTTTTCGCTCTTCCATATCGGACACGTGTGACGGAATGAAACTCAGCGTCTGCTCTTCTATTTGACTCAAGCCTTCACACACACACCCCTCAAGCCCTCTCTTTCTCCTTCTCTCAGGTAGCAATGGAAACATACCCTAATATATTTCATGTTTTACATGTGGCTGTGATTCAGGAAGCATGTCATGAGTGATAAGTGTTCATTCACAGCCGCAGGGTGCACAAGACGAACCAGTTGCTTTATATTGAACACCCAGAAAGCAACAGAGAGAGAGAGAAGTATTATTGTGAGTGAGAGTAACGGCCCATTCTACCCCCTCTCAAATGAAGCATGGATCACGGACGGGGAAACGTAAAGGTCACAAGCTGAAGTTTCGTGTCCACAGTTGCGCCTTTCTCTCTCTCACCCACGCAAACTCCTGTTCATTTTATCCACACACACATGCTTGCGCTTGACGTAATGCACGCTCACACATACGCACTAACACAGAGCTGTAATAAAGCTCTGGCCTCGTTCCCATTGTATTAATAAATGCTGTGTCCACACAGTCTCTCATCCGTTTCTGTCTCATTAAAGTCGGAGCCTTAAAACGCTGTCATGTGTGACCTTTGCAGACTTCACCCACAACTCTCATGTCCCAAAATTAATGGTCTTATCTTCCTGCATAATCTCAAAACTTATTTCTCTGATTAATTAGTGTCTAAATCACGATCCGTCCACTCAAGTGGCTCACCTTAAATCCAATTGCTTTTATTAATGGGATTCAATTCCAATTTGCAACAAGGCTGGTAACTATACAGAGTTCCTCCAACTGTACTTGTGAACTTTTCTGCTCGAGGGAGAAAGAGAAAGTGCGTAGGTGAGTTAGAGGCTGCTTTTTTTTTAAGTTGTACACTTTTTGGGTGTCTAAATTAAGAGAACCCTGTTGGCAGGGTCCACAATTAGCACTCGCCAAGCACCAAATGCGAGTCACAATTGGTTTTGGCGAGTAAATAAGACATAAGAATTAAACACGTTGGCTGGTAACATTTAAAAACAATTGAATTTTGAATTGCAAATGAAATGATAATAATATGAATCTCATTAATGTACTGTAATTCAAATCAGACATCCGAACTGTCTGTCACGACTGTGAACTTTTACCATCCAAAGTTTATCTAGAATGACTGAAGATAATATATCCAAGAATATTCCTCACATTAAGCCACAACAATTAAAATAAGAGGGAGAAAATCACATTGGATCTTCTTAAAAATTGTGACAGGTGCAATTTTGGGACTGACTAATTTCAAGTAACAGTGACGTGTCTTTTGTCACAAAACAAATAGCTAAATGATGTTGTCATAGCAACAGTCTTTTTTCTTTTATATATATATATATATATATATATATATATATATATATATATATATATATATATATATATATATATATATATATATATAACATTTTATGGCTTTATTTATTTGCATTTCTTTTTGGCAGATGTGGCAAAAGGTACATTTTGGACATTACTGACAGGTCTGTCTGTAGGTCTTATCATATTATGTCAACAACTCAACAGACAACTAGCTGTTGACGGCAGCTCCATTTATACAGCATGTTTTGGACAAATTTATTTAAACCACTTTTGTTTGTATAGAATGTGGTTATCACTCTCATTGAATAAAATGAGCATGAAAAGAAATGCATTTAGCTCTTTAAAACAGGACTGACTACTGTATTCTGCTGATGTGTGAATGTAGCCATTTTGAGCTCTGGAATGAAGAAAAATGAAGGGAGGAAGATCTGAGCTACAATGGCAGGTTTGAATGTCATCTGTAATTGTGGTCATAGCTGTTTGTTTTTGGTATAACATGTTGGGATGTACCCTTTAACCAAAAAAAAAAAAGGCCCACAGCTTGTTTTCTGAAGGCCTAAGTTGGCAAACCTACAATAGATGTGCATTTTTATCTCTTTCGCTAACAATTACACACACAAATATCTCAAGAGACATGGTTGTCATCTAAACAAGAACGGCTGGCATTGTGTCAGTCATACTGCTAATGGTGATAAATTCCTCCAGTATTAAAATTTGTACAGGAATCCATTTCCCCAGAGAAGGACAACGCATCAGTTGTCACCATTCAGAGTAAAAATACAGACACACACTACTGCATATAGGGCAAACTCCTGTCGGAAGAACAGAAATTACGATTATTCTATTATTATTATTGTTTTGCAGGTTATTTCTATAATGCTAAGTATAATAATTGTTTGTGTGCTTTTAATCAAGCACACAGTTTGCCACCAATAATGCTATTATTATTTTTTGTCTGGTATTTTACACACTTTATTTGTCATGGCAGCAATGAAATTATTGATTGATTTGATTGTGGAAGCAACAAATATCTCACAAATTCAGTATATTAGATTTTTACATTGCCCAATATTGATGTATTTATCTGTGATTTATAAAAGCATGAAATGGGCTTATATTTTTCTGCTACAGCTCAGGACTGTCGCTTAGTATTCCCCAGAGTCATAGTCTTCTGGCATTTCGATTCAGGTGGTTGGATCAAAACATGAGCCGCCATGAGCAAAGATGGCAGATTTCAAATCTGCAGGGTCCTGCACCAGACCGTTAAGATGAATGTGAATGCTAACGGATTACTTTCTCCAGATATTTTATAGACTTCCTCAGTGACCCCAGAAACTGGGTCACACCCAACCCCATTTATATTTCATGGTTCTTTTCTAGTGCATCTACAGGTGTTTTCCAGTCCATGTTCCAACAGCAGCTGAAATGGACATTGCCTGTCACCTGTTATTCCATATTTGTCGACTTCTGTGACATTTAGTGTCGTAAAGAAATTAAGAATAAGAAGGAAAAAGCATTTCATTCACTTCGCTTTATCCACTTATGTCACAAAACTCTCAGGTTTAGACAGTCTTATGTCTCGCCTATCAAAGTTAGCGGCTGTGTGAACAACTGACATAATTTATTGTGTACAAGGACAGCGCAAGCCCTAATTTATTTTGCTATACAGGTCAATCTGCAGCAGGTTATCACTTATTTATAAGTGTGTCATTTTCCCCTTTTTAATGTAAATTTTTTAAACACTACCTTGAGGATACAATGAAGGCTCATACTGCAAACATTTTTTATCATAGCAGTGATGAAAAGCTCTAAAATAGGTCAGTCTTACTCACAGCTCTCCATTCTCTAGGTAAATATGAAAAACGAGCTACATCATTTGTCTTGAACATTACCCCAATGTAAAAAAAAAAAAAAAAAAAAAAACCTTTTAATCAGTATTTTAGTTTTTTTTTAAGAAAAATAATGAATCATACTTAAAACAAGACATTTTATCAGAGCTCACAAGACTAAAATATCCAATAGAAAATATTTTTATGATTAATATTCAAGCCTATTATTCATACACAGTATATATAATTGTTTTACACTGCTAAACCCATTAATGTAGCAATTAGGTGTCGGCTGATTGATTTAAGATTTAATATAATCCTGACGAATTTTGGAACGTGCAGCTAATTTTTGGATGATGTTGCTCTACATGTTTATTTTTTTTATTTTTTATTTTTTTGCTAAATAAAAGTAAATTAGCAAAACAACTTGGGAGCCATATCAGTCTGGAACCGCTTCCAAAACCCCCACTTAAAACATTTTCATTCCATCTGCTTATGGCCTCATATGAGCCTCCTCTTCATCATCGCATCACTGTGGTATCCGATTTGTGGTGAAAGCACTAGCCCAGACCGGCTGCTGTCACATCCAGATGGATGCCCCATATTGGTACTTAAAGCTCTTATTACAAATAAAACAACTTATTTGTTAGGCCAAAGCCCGGTAAATTCTTAATTTAAAATTAAACTAATTATAGTTTTCAGTTGTCCAAATTCAACAGAGAATAGGGATTCATTCGCATTTGCAGATATTTAACATTCATGGACAGGTCCATCATGGGACCCGGGAATACATTTTTTTTTTTTTTTTTTGCCCTCTCACCCTCAACGGCAGCATTCCCGTTTGCCTTACCTCCCCTGATGACAGTCCGGGTGTGGATTACAAATCTTGGTTTGCGTTTTTATAATTCCTCTTGTTGCAGTAGACCATAGTGACCCGGTCCAAGGATCGGTTGTCATGCTGGATGCCACTGTGTAATAAAACCTTATATAGATTTGTCTCTTTTGCTGCCCAACCATGGACCCACATCTGACCTTGTCTGTCTAGTAGAAAAAATGAGCGCACACACAAAGCTAGACTTCACTGCCAACTTCAATTTCAGTGCTTCAGGCATTGGAGCAATCTCAATATAAACTCCAACCACCTGTTTAAAAGCTAATGAAAGATGCATCTGCACAAAAATATCTCTAAAGGTATTGCAACAGAACTATGGAATTGGAAAATAAAGTAGTATCACTGCGCTTAATGGAACAAGGGTAGTTAACTTCAAAGCAGTTTCTATAATTTTAGGATGTTTAAAGAATGATAATGAGATGAAGTCACATTTTCTGATGATAGTTTTTGTAGTTAAGTTATTAATATTCATTATGTTGTACACAGCATTTGATGAGATAAAGATGTTGGTATAAATGTTATTTTTTGTGTTTTGGATTCGTTTTGACCTTGAGAGAGGGTATTTTCAGGATTTGGTCCCACCTGCTAAGGTCCTATAATGCAGACTTTTCAATTCTGAACCAGACTGAACATGGGAAAATAGTGTGAAGCTGGTTGGATAACAAACGAAAAGAGCAGTTTGTGTGTGTGTGTGTGTGTACAGGCCTATGTGGAGTCTGACCATCGGTGGTCATTTGATTTGAGATGGGTCAGCAGTAGGTGTGGGGTCTAACAGCAAGAAGCTAGATTGGAGTGAGTGATCCCTACCGTCCAATACACAACGCAGCAGGAGCAAAAAGCAAAAAAAAAAAAAAAAGCGAGGGGGAGAAAGGAAATTTATGAAATTGAGGGCTTTTCTGTAAGGAAGGTCTTTCTACATATTCAGTCCACTTTAGGTCCATCTATGTAGTGCGTGTGATTCTCCCCCCCCCCCCCCCCCCCCCAAACCAGTTCAGCAAAAACTCTTCTCTTCTTTCAAAAACCCGATTCTTAGATGTCAATCACAGTACTGATTGCCTAGACCAAACACTGATCCCTAAACCTACCCATCACTGTAACCTTAACCAATTAAATTAGCTGCAGGGCAGGACTTCTGGTGAGGTGGTTTGGGGGGAATTGAGCATGTAGTGCCAGGTATTTAGCTTCTAGAACAACAAGCACTCTTTGCAACAGTTTATTCAAGGGAATCATTTTTTTCTTCAGGCAATTTGGTCCTTGCTATCTCAATAACATTAAGCTGTTTGTACTGATATTTTGGCTGCAGAATCTATTAATCTACTTTGGCCACGCTACAGCAACTCTTGTTTAAGATCAGGCGACTGTAAAGGCTGCTAGCGGGAAATGGAGACCCATGCCATGTTCTTGGAACTGAAGACGAGCTTTATGACATTTCGCACTATCCTGCCGGAGCGATCCATTTGAAAACCGATGGACTGTGGCCATAAAGGGATGCACATAACAGCAACAATGCTTAAGTACGCTGTGGCATTCAAATTGTGCTTAGTTGGTATAAAGGCCCCTAATGTGCGCCATGAAACTGTTCCCCACACCATTACATTCCATCTCCAAGCATGCAGAATCTAGGGGTTAGGTTTTTGGGTCAAATTGTGATTTTACCATCTGTACGCTGCAGATTTGTCAGATCAACGAAATTCTTCCAATGTTCAGTCGTCTAGTTTTGGAAAACCTGTTAATAATGGACAAGAATGGCCTTTACATAGCTTTCAGCTGGCCATCTGTTATCCCAAGTATATGCACTGTACTGTTTATGAAAGGGATAATCCACACGTGGAGGCAAAGAACCGCCTGACACGAAGCTGAGGTGCACACCTAGCCGTGGATTATCCCACTTATACCATGATCATTTGCCAACATTGACAACTTAAAGCGGTTATTGATGTTTGCAGCGCAATATTTGACCGGAAGTAAAAATTGGTGGTTACAAGCTACAGCTTGTTAGATCTAGCAGTTCGTTTGTTTTGAATCAGACACAGAGATAAATAGTGTGTAGTGTTACATTTGAATAAATTAATTATAGCATTTATTTGAATGAATTATCCAGAGAGAGAGAGAGATTCTATTAACAATGAAGCTGTGAGTTTAATTACTTCAAAATAGCTATGTAACCCCTTCGTTCCTGGGAAATATAATATAGTGATTCAGTAGCGAAGCTATTTTATAAGTAATTTGCGGAGCATCAGAGTGTCGTGTGTGTGTGTGTGTGCGCGCTTCAATGAAAACAGCGTTTAAAAAAAAAACTGTGATTCAACTCACTTGGAACTACCTGTGCATTTAACGATTTTAATGAACACATTCCAGCCAATCAGAATCAAGTATTCAGACAGACCATGGTATAAATAAAATTATTATTTTATTAGCATTTTAATACTTAGTTAACATAAGTGCATTATTGAAAAAAATTGGAAACAACATGTTTTCTTTATATCATCGTGCAAAGCCTACAAATTTGCACATGCATGACATATGGGTTTTTATGCATGAAATAAATATAGTCGCCTTTATACACTCACCTAAAGGATTATTAGGAACACCATACTAATACTGTGTTTGACCCTCTTTCGCCTCCAGAACTGCCTTAATTCTACGTGGCATTGATTCAACAAGGTGCTGAAAGCATTCTTTAGAAATGTTGTCCCATATTGATAGGATAGCATCTTGCAGTTGATGGAGATTTGTGGGATGCACATCCAGGGCATGAAGCTCCCGTTCCACCACATCCCAAAGATGCTCTATTGGGTTGAGATCTGGTAACTGTGGGGGCCATTTTAGTACAGTGAACTCATTGTCATGTTCAAGAAACCAATTTGAAATGATTCGAGCTTTGTGACATGGTGCATTATCCATCAGAGGATGGGTACATGGTGGCCATAAAGGGATGGACATGGTCCGAAACAATGCTCAGGTAGGCCGTGGCATTTAAACGATGCCCAATTGGCACTAAGGGGCCTAAAGTGTGCCAAGAAAACATCCCCCACACCATTACACCACCACCACCAGCCTGCACAGTGGTAACAAGGCATGATGGATCCATGTTCTCATTCTGTTTACGCCAAATTCTGACTCTACCATCTGAATGTCTCAACAGAAATCGAGACTCATCAGACCAGGCAACATTTTATGTCAAATTTTGGTGAGCTCTTGCAAATTGTAGCCTCTTTTTCCTATTTGTAGTGGAGATGAGTGCTACCCGGTGGGGTCTTCTGCTGTTGTAGCCCATCCGCCTCAAGGTTGTGCGTGTTGTGGCTTCACAAATGCTTTGCTGCATACCTCGGTTGTAACGAGTGGTTATTTCAGTCAAAGTTGCTCTTCTATCAGCTTGAATCAGTCGGCCCATTCTCCTCTGACCTCTAGCATCGACAAGGCATTTTCGCCCACAGGACTGCCGCATACTGGATGTTTTTCCCTTTTCACACCATTCTTTGTAAACCTTAGAAATGGTTGTGCGTGAAAATCCCAGTAACTGATCAGATTGTGAAATACTCAGACCGGCCCGTCTGGCACCAACAACCATGCCACACTCAAAATTGCTTAAATCACCTTTCTTTCCCATTCTGACATTCAGTTTGGAGTTCAGTAGATTGTCTTGACCAGGATCACACCCCTAAATGCATTGAAGCAACTGCCATGTGATTGGTTGATTAGATAATTGCATTAATGAGAAATTGAACAGGTGTTCCTAATAATCCTTTAGGCGAGTGTATATTACAATGGGTGTCCTTTCTAAGGGGATTGTTGTGTCTGGGTTTTTGCAATCAAAATGACTAAAAACCTCTGGTATGTTCATTAATCCCATGGTGTGGCCCACCAGTTCAAACTTTGTCTCAAGCCAGTTTGGTATGAGATAGATGCACATGCTTTCCTCTCCAGTGTTGCTTTTTCATTATCTGACTTTGACCTTACAGTTTTAACGATCCTGACCATTCTTTTCTCGTCTCTCATTACCATAGTAGAAGTGAGAGAACTTTCCTGATCACGCTATTCCCTATTAACTCCAGACTCTGTGTGAAAATCCAAGGTGGTCAGCTGCTTCTGAGATGGTGGAGCCTTGACCTAAAGAACCAAGTATAGTAAGTCTCCTAGCTCATGCATTCTCTATCTGAATTTCAATAAAACCACTCAACCTCCTCTGCCTCCATTATAACTTGAGATTCTGTCATATGACAAATTTACTAGTTGAATGGCCACCTAGTATTGTTCATTCAACATACTGAGATATACTGTACAGTCTCACTTTCTCTCTCTCGTCCTCGCCTATACTGTTGAATAACAGCTGGAGGTGAGTGGGAAGATGCTTAATGATGTTATGTGATTGACAGGTGGGGTTACGGTGTGAGATGTGGACTTGTGAAGGCACAACCGCTGTAATATAAATTCAAAGGGATGAAATCAGCTCTAAGCAAATTTATTCATGGTTTAATCAGACATGTTATTCACTGATAACCTATTTTCTCCATATTAATGCAGAAAAGAAAGAGATGGCTTTAAAAAGAGGGTAAAAGGAGAAAAGAGTGAGGAAGGAAAGAGGGAGGAAAAAGAGAGGGAAGAGGTTGAGAGAATCAGGCGGTTTTATTCCTCATTTTCCTTCATGTCTGGGTAAGCAATCTGGTCATGCAGTGGAGCCATCCATCATGGTTATAGTCTGTGAAGAGAATGTCTGAAGCTCAGGGTCAGCGCTCTTTTTCTTTCACTCTCTCTCTCTCTCCTGTTCTTACTGGGTTAAAAGGTGTAATTCTCCTATGCTCATGGCTGCGGTGTCGCTTAAAAAAAATCCATCCATACCCACACTTCTACTTGTGAATGTACCACCATGTCTTTTTCTACGTCCTTATATGGCGTCAGTGATGCTGAAGATTGAAGTAGGCAGCTGTAAACGGTCACCATTACCACTCACTCTGTGTCTACATTGTGTCAGAGAACTGAATCTGCTCCCTGTCACCCTGAATGGACCACCTATCTGCTCACATATACACACCAACACACATCATCACACAGGGTCATCATTTCTAAACCCCCATTAAACATCCCACCTAGCTGGACTGACAATGAATCATCTATAGGTGATTAATACATAATTTTAAACCTCAATTTCATTCTGTCTCTCACTCCTTTAATGGCTTTTAAATGGTTATTCATCTTTACATGCAGACGTTTACATAGCTAAATGGAGATGTGCCGTTGACTTCTTTTGATATATTGTATAGTTAATTATAATTACTACTAACCCTTACCCTACACCAAAATATTATGCATTTTATATTGTTTTATAATTTTGATTTGTTTAATGGTTTTGATGTTGTTTCTGTTCTTTTTTTATGCTTTTTTGTTTTGTTTCAGGACCTCCCTGAATGTTGCAGAGGTAAGTTCTGTCAAATTTAGCTAACTTCTGGAGCCAAATTTGTCCCTAAAGTATAACAAACACACAAATGTGCCTCTCAGGTACCATGTGTAGGGTATCAGCCCTCAGCCAAGTGCAATTGACCCGGTGGAGTGTGTTTAGAGTAGTGTTTATGAATAGCTCCCTACCAGACTGCCACAGGGAACTGTGCACTGGATGCAAAAAACAGGGCCTTCCGTGTGGTCTTAAACATATAAATTGTTCTGTTATGCTTCCAAGCCGCCCTGGTTCTCACCTCCTTCCCTGCGGGGATTCACTTGTTTTCTCTCTTTTTTGTAATTTTATGCACCATTGGACAAATCTGTTGACATATTTACACATTTTCCTAGAGCAAATGTTGAAAGAAATCAAGTAAAGCTTCCTATTATTTTGATTTGTGTCAGACGAAGAAATCCCCCTGTGTGGGATAGACCAAAGATATAATCTCTGAAGGCCCGGTGTGTGTGTGTGTATGTGTGTTGGAACAAGCCAAAAATCCTCCCTGATGGAGTCTCAGAAGAAGAGGCCTTGGTAAAGAAATGGTTGTACAGCTAAGCGTCTGGGGATATTTATGAATGCATTACAAATACGGAGAGAAAATACACAAAAGCAACAGGAACTGATGTGGTTTCACAGTTTGCCTCATTCCTCAATGCCTTACAGTGTACTGGATTGATCTCTTTCTCTCGTTCCCGCTCTCACATTTATGACAAATTTTTCTGTTGAAGTCTGGGTTTACTCCAGACTGTCTTTCGGTTCTGGCCTTTTTCCATAACTACAAAATAAAACATGTCTTTCTTAGCAGGGGTGCGCCACTCTTTTGCTAACATAGCAGTTTAGTGGGGCATTCGTATGTGGAGGACTCAGTGTGGTGAAGAAGGATGGATTTTTGCTGGAGAAGTTTTTACAGCCGCCTTTGTCTCGTAAAATAACCTTAACGTCGCTATAAACAGCTGCTCGCCGGAAGGATCAATCCTCCAACCACAAAATTAATAGAGCAAAGCACAACCTGTTAAAAAAGAGGGGAAAGGAGAGAAGAGGGGACAAAGGAAAGAGTAGGCAAAGAATGGAGTGCCGTGACGACCAAAGACATTGAAGGGGACCTTTCCCCTGAATATTCAGATTAGCAGTCAACAATACTGTTTGTAGTTTGACCAATTCACAAACTATTGCGTTTGTTCTCTTTCAAACATTCGCTCGGTATCTCACTATGGGAACGCCTCTGAGCGTGACAGATCTGGAAGTACCAATCACACCACGTCTGTCAGTTGACAGACCAATCACGACAGTGATGCGGGAGTCCCACCTCCCTCATATATACCGCTGCCCGTGGTCCCTACTTCATTCTTCGATCTCTTCCCCGTGAAGATCAAAATTGGAAGCTTTCCTTCAGTTGGACCTGTCTTCAAAATAGCTGTTTAACTGTTCTAAGACGAGCCGTCAAGGTACATCACCGAACGCAGCTATTTTTTGTTAGCAGGTCTTTTTTACCACTGTAACGGTGATTTTAAAAAAAAGATTTTTGTTTTCTGGTATACCACGAGAATTAACGTGTTACGGCGAATTCTCTTGGATATTCATTTCTTCTGAGTTACACGTTGTGGTGAGCTTGGATACGGTTATTATTATTATGGCAACTACAAGTTCTGCAAGCGGCGGACCGAAAGCAGAAACTTCACGTCCATGTGCGTGCGGTTCGATGATTTCAGGCAAGGATCTTCATCCTTTGTGCATCGCATGCCTGGGGGTTAGACACGCTCAGGCAGCCCTCGCTAACCCCGAGGGCTGTCTTCACTGTTCTCTCTTCCCGTCGAGGGTGCTAGAGAGAAGAGTGCGAGTTGCGGCCACGAACAAGGGGGATCCCTGCTTTTCTCCGCCGCCCGCGGAGGAGGCTAAACAGCCCCCTGCGTCATGCAGCTGGGGCGAATTTATGGACGAGGTCTCCCCCCAACTACCTCCCCTCTTTGGATCCTTTACGAATGTAAGAGAGGAGGACGATGAGGACGACGAGGCCATCACTCGTCTGTTGAAGGACGATGGTGAGGAGGACGACGACGATGCGATCCTCCCGCCGAATACCTCCCGGCCAGGGAGCGCGTTAAGCGAGGGTTCACCATCACCGGCTCAGGGGGAGCTCGACCTACTGGAAATGTGCCGGATGGCGGCGGCAAAACTCTCCATAGACTGGCCATCGCAGCAGACGGGCCAGGGGACGGAGAGAGATCTCTATGATGGCAAGAGACTGCCGGCATGTGCCCCACCAGCTAAACAGCTCATTCCAGCGGTCCCCGCGTGCGTTTCAGAAATGAAACGTTTCTGGGATAAGCCCTTTTCACACAGGGTTCCCGTAAAGGGATTTTCTAGGCTGGATGTGGATAAAATGGAGGAGTTAGGGATGTCAAATTCCCCTCCTGTCGAGCTGTCAGTGGCACATCATCTCCACCCTAACCGCAGGACAGCTTTTTCCTCGGCTTCAGCTTCACTGCCTCTAACAGCCTCAGTGTTTCAGAAGATTTATCGCTCTTCTGCACTGGCAGTGAGGGCTCTTAATGCCACCTCTCTCCTCACTGCTTATCAAGCAGAGCTTATGGAAGAGATGGGGAGGCAAATGGATGCTGGGACACCAAACCCAGCCCTCTGGGAGGAGATTTGCGCTATTGCGGATCTAAACCTGAGAACTTCCAGAGGTGCGGTCCAGAGCTGTGGCCGCAGCATGGGCCTAGCAGTGGTCGGTGAGCGAGCTCTCTGGCTGGGCTGTCAGACAGAGAGAAGGCTGACTTCTTGGATGCTCCGGTTGAGCCCAAAGCTCTTTTCGGGGCATCGGTCACTGCTATGCGACAAAGGTGTGATCAAAAGAAACAAGAAGGTGAGGCTTTCCAAACCTGCCTCCCTCGCAGATCCACCGTCAAGGTTTCTCAACCACCACGGTCCAGGTTTGACGCCCCCCAGCAGAGAGGTCGGTCAGACTTCAGAGGCCCTAGACCTTCTCAGCCTCACCAGACTGAGCCACAGTCTAAGCCAGCTCAGCCGAGGGGAAAACCTTCCTTTGCAGCGGCTGTAGCCAGACACCGACCAGCAAACCCTCAGGGAGGGAAGAAACGGCGAGCAACCTAATATTATATCAGGTTCAGAAAGAAGGGATGAGCAACAGCACTCACGGAGTATCTGTTGTTATCCTCCCTCAAAGAGAGCGGCCATTTTCTCCCCCTCCCGCCAAGAGAGGGCGTCGGACACGGGAATTGTTCAAAGAAAAAAGTTACCCAATGACCGGTTCAGTTGTGAAGTTTGCACCAGTTCCCCTAGTGCCTCACAGATAAGTTTCCCTCCCTCCACCCACGGGGTTAAAACAGAGGGCAGAGGGCTGTTTTCTGAAAAATATGTGTGCTGTGAAGATAATAAACACGTTCCCTGTGCATCCAGGCAGTGGGCCGAGGGCACAGCAATGTTTGAAAATAAAAACACACTCAAAAACAAAAAATTCCATATCAGAGCTGCAGTCCCCAGCTCCACCGCTAGATGGCGCCGCCGTGTCACTAGTGGACGAGAGCTGCTGCGGCCCGCAGTACACCCCTGGGTTTTATCCACAATAAGCCGGGGGTTATCGTCTGCAATTTGCTGGGGGGGGGGGGGGGGGGGGGGGGGGGGGGGGTCTCCGTCCTATTCTGGATTTACGGAACCTCAACAAACACCTCAGAAAATACAGGTTCCAAATGTTGACCTTAAAGACGTTATCTCAAATTATTCGTCCCAAGGACTGGCTTACGTCAGTCGATCTGAAAGATGCATATTTTCACATAAGCATCTACCCGGCACAGAAAATTCCTCAGGTTTGCCTATCGAGACACAGCCTACGATTTTTTGACAGTCCCGTTCGGTTTGTCTTTAGCTCCCAAGGTTTTCAGCAAATGTGTGAAAGCAGCGCTCACACCGCTGAGAATAATGGGTCTAAGAGTGTCGGCATATTTGGACGATCTGCTGCTGTGCGCACTGTCATGGCAACATGCAGAGAGAGAGACACAAATGTTCGTGTCTCATTTGGAGAGCTTAGGTTTCAAGATAAACGAAACAAAAAGCTGCTTGGTGCCTACACAAGAGATAATTTACCTGGGTCTCAGACTGAACTCGGACCTTTATCAAGCTTTTCTGTCCGAAGAGCGCATCAGGTCAATTCGCGGCTGTCTATCCCTTTTTCAGAAAGGAAACAGAGTTCCATTCAGACTGTGTTTACGTCTTCTAGGGCTGATGGCCTCGACAGTTTCTGTCATTCCACTGGGACTGTTGCGAATGAGGGAGTTTCAGAACTGGAAGGCGGAGCAGGGTCTGTGTCCAAAACGCCATCTCAACCGCAAAGTGATAGTGACGTCACTCTGCATGCGCGCTCTTCGTCAGTGGAGAGATCGCTCATTTCTTGAGTCAGGGACTCCGCTGGGAGCAGTTTCTCTGAGAAAGGTGGTTACAACGGATGCGTCGCTCACAGGTTGGGGTGCAGTGTGCGAGGGCAGGATAGCGAAGGGGAAATGGCCCGTCTCGCTACAAAACGCACACATAAACTTCCTGGAACTGTTAACAGTGTTTCTGGCACTAAACCATTTTGTGCGGTTCTTAAGGAACCACCACATATTGATCAGGTCAGACAACACAACGGCGGTGGCATACATAAATCGCCAGGGAGGCACACGTTCCCATCTGCTTCACAGTCTGGCACAGAAAATTATCGTGTGGAGCGTGAAGCATTTTCATTCACTACGGGCAACCCATGTCCCGGGAATAATGAATGTGGGGGCGGATCTCCTGTCCAGAGGAAATCCTCTGTATGGAGAATGGACTCTCCACCCTCAGGTAGTGAGCCAGTTGTGGGAGAGGTTCGGCCAGGCTGCCGTAGATCTCTTCGCCTCGCACGAAAACACTCAGTGTCCTCTATTCTTCTCTCTGGCGAGAGACGGTGCGCCTATGGGTGTGGATGCTCTAGCGCACCCGTGGCCAAACGCACTACTGTACGCGTTTCCTCCACTGAGTCTGATATTTCCAACTTTAAGAAGGGTAAGAGAGTACGGTCACTCAGTCATAATGATTGCCCCGGACTGGCCAGGGAAGTTGTGGTTGACGGAGATAATTCAACTCCTTTGCGACCAGCCTTGGCCTCTCCCGTTGCGCAGGGACCTTCTCTCACAAGCGCGCGGGGAGATCTTTCACCCAGCCCCAGACAAAGTGGCTCTTTGGGCCTGGCCCGTGAGAGGTTAAACTGGAGTGTAACGGGTTTGCCTCCGGGTGTGATTGAAACAATTCAGAATGCACGAGCGGCTTCGACGCGCTCTGCATATGATCGGAAATGGACTGTGTTTGAACGATGGTGCGCACAAAAACACATTGTTCCTTTTCTCGGTTCTGTGGCGGATGTGTTATGTTTTCTGCAGGAACTTTTGGATAAGGGCAGAGCCTTTTCAACTGTTAAGGTTTATCTTGCCGCAATTTCTGAGTGTCATGTGGGGATTGACAGAAACACTATAGGTCAACACCCACTTGTATGCAGGTTTATGAGAGGTGCACGACGTTTGAACAGGGTTTCAAAGCCATTGATTCCGCCGTGGGATCTGTCTCAGTCCCCTTTTGAGCCAATAGAGAGTGTTGAATTAAAGCTCCTTTCGGTAAAGGCTGCTTTATTATTGGCTCTTTCGACCGGAAAGCGGATTAGTGAACTTCACGCGCTATCAGTTCATAACTCTTGTATGCAGTTCTCTATGGATTACTCGAGAGTAACTCTCAAAACGAATCCAGCGTTTGTGCCTAAAGTTAGCGAGTCAGCTCTCGCCTGTAAACAGGTGGATTTACTGGCTTTCCATCCGCAGCCTTTTTCCTCGTCAGAGGATGCGCGGCTTCATTGCTTGTGCCCTGTCCGTGCGTTGCGTCATTATGTGGACAGAACGAAAGCACTAAGGAAGAGTAATCAGTTATTTGTTTCATGGGCTGATTCTCATAAAGGGAAACCTATTTTGCGTCAGTGCCTGTCCCACTAGGTAGTGGAAGCTATTATATTAGGTTATAATGGCATGGGTCTCTGTCCTCCGGAAGGGCTGAAGGCTCATTCTACCAGAGGTTTGGCTACCTCGTGGGCACTGTTTAAGGGCGTTTCAGTTCAGGACATATGTGCAGCAGCAAGCTGGGCTTCGCCTCACACTTTTGTCCGATTTTATAGAATGGATGTCACTGAGCCATCACTGGCTCATTCCGTCTTGAGTGTGTAAAAAAAAAAAAAAAAAAACACACACACACACTCATTGTGGAGTGTTTATGTCGCATACATCACAGGGTTGGTGGACATGCCTGCTTCGGAAAGCATATCTGCAATACGGGAGTTGTCTATATCCCATAGTGAGATACCGAGCGAATGTTTGAAAGAGAACTTTAGGTTACTTACGTAACCCCGGTTCTCTGATAACATGAGTGAGGTATCTCACCACACGTCCCTCCTTGCAGTGCACGGAGAAGAGATATGCAGAGAATGAACTAGGGGCCACGGGCAGTGGTATATATGAGGGAGGTGGGACTCCCGCATCACTGTCGTGATTGGTCTGTCAACTGACAGACGTGGTGTGATTGGTACTTCCAGATCTGTCACGCTCAGAGGCGTTCCCATAGTGAGATACCTCACTCATGTTATCAGAGAACCGGGGTTCCCTTTCGTAGTCACTCCGAGTTACGTCGGATGACGGAGAATGGGGGTTTCGCTTAGAAGCCAATCCTCTTCGAGTATTAAAAAACGAGCCAATGGCAGGAAAATGCCATGGGTCTGCGGAATTTGCATAGCGTATCCCCGCCTCACCACGTGGGTATAAAAGGAGGATGCGGACGCAAACGCAGCTATGCTTTCGCTTCGGAGCCAAGAGAATCTCTTCACTCCACAGCCAAAAGACCTGAGTTTACAAGTGACTCACCTCTTCGAGACGAGCGAACTCTCCAGTGTTGGTGTGACGGCGGTTTCCAGCGAGTCTTCACATTGCCTGCGATCTGTGCAGTGGTCTGCCAGACTTTGTGTTTTCTCCCTGGTCGCCTCAGCATTGCAGAGTTTTTCCTCTCCTAAAAGAGCTGCACGTGGCACGTCTTTTTAAAGATGTCTCGCCCGTGTTCTTCTGGTTGCGGTCAGTATCTGTCATCCTCTGATGGGCACGAGCGCTGCTTTGTGTGTTTGGGCTTTGAGCACGCTAGAGCAGCGCTCGTGGATGACTCATGTTCCTCTTGTGTGAACATGACCATCGCGACACTTAGATTGAGACTCGATGATCTTTCAGTGAGAGTCCCCGCGTCCACCACCCGTCCTGCTTCCTCCACGAGAGGTTGTAGTTCGGCTGGGGGACAGGGTAATCTGAGGGTGACGGTGTGGGACAATCCGACGATGCGTCCTCGGACCACACCCCCCTCCACTGTGTTGCAACCCGCGAGTGCCGCGGTGATTCAGGCGGGTACTTCTTCGGAGGTCCCGCATGTTTCATTCGGCGCTCCAGAGGAGGACGCGATGTCGATCGCGGCATCACAAGGTGGGCTAGATTCCTCGGGAAGTGAGGATGCGGCTGCGTTGCCTCCTTCGGGAGTCCCAGCGTTGCCCGCATCGGATCCCGAGATGACGGCCATGCTGTCCCGGGCAGCCGTGAGCATCGGGCTAGAGTGGAACCCTCCACCCTGTCCTGAGCGCTCACGGCTGGACGATTGTTTTTTGGGTGAGGCTCCCACGGCCTCAGCCAACCCCAATTCCTTTCTTCCCGGAGCTGCATGAGGAGCTGTCGAGATCATGGAAGGCTCCTTTGACCTCCCGTGAACGCTCGTCAGCTTTCTCTCGGCTGCCCATGGGTACACTGGGATTCCCCCGGTGGAGCGCTCTGTTGCGATGCAACTGTGTCCTCAGAGTGCCTCCTCTCGTGGTAATCCTAAGCACCCGTCCAAGGCCTGTAGATTCTCGTCATCTATGGTGGCGAGGTCTCACAGAGCTGCAGGACAGGCGGCTGCTGCTTTGCATGCGATGAGCACCTTACAGGTCTACCAGGCCCAGCTGCTCAGAGACATGCACGAGGGCAGGACTGACCCAGGGACGTTTGACGAACTGCGTGCCTCTCCGGGCGACGAAAGTGGTCTCACGCTCCCTGGGTCAGGTGATGGCCACTAACGTGGTCCAGGAGCGTCACCTTTGGCTAAACCTGGCCGATATGCGGGACACCGAGCGGACTCGTCTGCTCGATGCCCCCATATCCCAGGCTGGCCTCTTCGGCGGTGCGGTTGAGGACTTCGCCCAGCAGTTCTCAACCGCCCAGAAGCAGTCTGAGGCGATCAAACATATTCTGCCCCGACGGCCAGCTGCTGCCTCCACCCAGCCGTCGGTACAGACGCCTCAGCCTGCTCGCCGCCGAGGGCGCCCCCCTGCGGCTCCCACCCCTCCCGCACGGCCCAAGCAGCAGCCTTCACCCGGGCCGCGTCGTGGAGGAAGCCGCAGGAAGGCGCCCCAGCCCCCTCAGGCCCCGCGCCCCGCTAAACGCCAGGCCAAGCGGCGTTCCTGAGACGGGCTGCTCAGTGTTGGCGTTAGATCTCTCTCAGGAAGCGGTAGCAGGCCCCCTCCTTCCCCCGGTGGAGGGCCAGGGGAGAATCTTTTGTTCTCCACTCCCCGCTGCTCACCCACGGGTGGGCAGCACCCTATTGTGGTTAAAGAAAGATCTGACACCATCACTGAGCTCACAGAGTTGGATCGCAGTGCGTGACGCCCCCGTGCCTCGCCACTCTCGTCCTCCTCTGTCACTGAGGGCGAGGATGACAGTGCGTGCCGTCCCCGGACCACACCACTCTCATCCCCCTCTATCGCCAGACCCCCCGCAGAGCAGACCCCCGTGGAACGCTGGTCCTTCCCTGGTCTCCTCTGTCGGGGCGCGGAGTTTGACTGTGCACACGCACAGGGCCGCTATGCCACCCTTGCCTGTGCCGGTCACTCCGCTCCGCTGCCCCTCCGGGGGGACGCCTGTGGCTCGGATGATCCCACTGGATCAGTTTTTGGGGGCTTGGTTAGAGCTCCCCAATCTGTCCCGTTGGGTCGCCCGAACTATCAGGCTCGGCTATGCGATTCAGTTCGCACGGTCTCCTCCCCGCTTCAGGGGAGTCCGCTTTACTATGGTCGGTAGCAATGCCCCGATCATGAGAGCGGAGGTTGCTACCTTGCTGGCGAAGGGTGCAATCGAGGCTGTCCCTCCAGCCGAGATGAGGTCGGGGTTTTACAGTCCCTACTTCATTGTCCCCAAGAAAACCGGTGGGTTACGACCAATCCTGGACTTGCGCGTCTTGAACCGCTCCCTTCACAGGCTGCCGTTCAAGATGCTCACGGCCAAACGCATTTTCGAATGCGTGCGGCCACAGGATTGGTTTGCAGCGATAGACCTGAAGGACGCCTACTTTCATGTCTCCATTTTACCTCGTCACAGACCGTTTCTTCGGTTTGCTTTCGAGGGGCAGGCATACCAGTACGCGGTTCTCCCTTTCGGGTTGGCTCTGTCTCCTCGCGTCTTCACGAAAGTCGTCGAGGCAGCCCTTGTTCCCCTGCGCGAACACGGGGTTCGCATCCTGAATTATATCGACGACTGGCTAATCTTAGCTCACTCTCGAGTCCAGGTTTGCGAACACAGAGACCTTGTGCTCCGGCACCTAGCCCGTCTGGGCCTTCGGGTCAACTGGGAGAAGAGCAAACTCTGCCCCGTGCAGAGGATCTCTTTTCTCGGTATGGAGATAGACTCGGTCGCCATGTCCGCGCAGCTTACGAGCGAGCGCGCACACTCACTGCTGACTTGTCGTCGACAGTTCGAGGGCAAGAGTGCGGTCCCACTGAAACTATTTCAGAGGCTCCTGGGGCATATGGCATCCGCTGCCGCGATAACGCCGCTCGGATTGCTTCATATGAGACCGCTTCAGCTGTGGCTTCGCGATCGAGTCCCGAGGTGGGCATGGCATCGCGGTACGCTCAGAGTTCTAATAACTCCGACCTGCCGTCAGACCTTCACCCCATGGCGGAACCTCAGCTTTCTACGGGCCGGAGTTCCCCTAGAACGAGTTTCCAGGCATGTTGTTGTCTCCACAGATGCCTCTGCCACGGGCTGGGGCGCCATGTGCAATGGACATGCAGCCGCGGGCTCCTGGACAGGACCCCAGCGCCTCATGCATGTCAATTGCCTCGAGTTGCTGGCAGTACGCCTTGCCCTGCACCGCTTCCATGCGCTGCTACAGGGTCAACACGTACTAGTCCGTTCAGACAATACCGCGACAGTAGCGTACATCAACCATCAAGGTGGTCTACGCTCTCGCCGTATGTCACAACTCGCACGCCACCTCCTCTTATGGAGTCAGAAGCACCTGAGGTCCCTTCGTGCTATTTACATTCCAGGAGTGCGGAACCTTGCAGCCGACTAGCTGTCACGGCTCCGACCAATCTCTGGCGAATGGCGACTCCATCCCCGCTCGGTCCAGCTGATATGGGACCAGTTCGGGGATGCACAGATAGATCTGTTTGCCTCCCACGACTCATCCCATTGCGCCCTGTATTACTCCCTGTCCGAGGGCACGCTCGGCACGGATGCACTGGCGCACAGCTGGCCGCAGGGCCTACGCAAGTATGCGTTTCCCCCAGTGAGCCTTCTCGCACGGACTCCCTGTGCAAGATCAGGGAGGACGAGGAGCAGGTTATCTTGGTCGCCCCATACTGGCCCACCAGGAGAACTCATACTCCTCGCGACAGCACCTCCTTGGCCAATTCTGCCCTACAAAGCCAAAAGGCAGTAACTGCATTTTTGGTCAAAAATGAGTTAATGTCATTTTTGGGATATTAAAGACCTCCTTTATCATGTGGATAAATATCTATACTCAATTTGACTGTTTTTTCGAAAAAATAGAGGGTTGTGTTCACAGTAACTCCCAAAACCATACAAGCAACCATGGCAGAAAGCGGTAACTGCAGTTACCATTCTTTGGCTTTGATCTTCGACGCAAAAGTCCAGTTACGTACTCTGCCTTTGTTAAGCCATTCATAAAAGAGATGTTACGGTGCCACCTTGCAGTTACGATGATCTGCCTTTGTTTTACTGTCCATTAAAATTGGCCGCGCTTCAGTTACTGTCCATAATTGTCACTAAATCACTTACTTCTACACAAATATCCAAATAAAAAACGAGCTGTCAAATGTGTTGAGTGGTTGTTTTATCAAGTGTTGAACTACTGTAAGAATGGCAAATTGCTCTCGAGGGAGAATGATGGTGGAGTTGGCGTTGAAAAGAAGACATGAAGACCAAGGTAAGAAATTATCTTATAAAATAATGCATTAGATGAAGTATGAAAGTGCCATATACTTAACGTTAATTTAGAATTGCTAGGACAAGCAACTGACGGAGAAGCTAACTAGTCTACTTAATAGCCAGCACACCAACACCAACCAAAACATGGTCAACAGATACCTAGACAGCATGACATCTAATACTTAAATAATTAAAAATCACTCAGCAATCCATTCTGTGCCGACAATCCAGAGGTGCAGACGTTGCAGGAATGTAGCCTATTCAATGTTGACATGTTAGCCCCAGCCTAGCTATCATGCTACAGTATTTGTGTGTCATCTAAAACAAATGCCATGATCATTAGACTTTAATGAAGGTGATCAGTTAATTATCTTCTAAATGGTGGTAAGCAAATATTGATTATATGTCAGTTACTGCCTTTTGCCTTTGCACGACTCCTTATTTTTTAGTAAATAATACAAAGGCAGAGTACAGTATCTGACAAATAAGGGTCAAATGTCAACTTTGAGCACAAGATTTTTTATATACACACATTTCTTCATCTGGGCAACAAGTCACCAGATTTTCATTGCTCTACCTATAATACATTTGTGTGGACAAAACAAAAAACTTTAAAGTCATTTTTCTCAGTTTGACACTCTGGTCAGTTACTGCCTTTTGCCTTTGTAGGGCAGAATTCCTCTGAGGAAGGACCTCCTTTCTCAGAGATGGGGCACCCTATGGCACCCTCGTCCCGATCTTTGGAGACTCCACGTGTGGCTCCTGGACGGGACGAGGCAGGTTTGAGTACCCTGCCACCTGCGGTGGCGGCTACCATCACTTCCGCTAGAGCATCGTCCACGAGACATGTCTATGCGTTGAAGTGGAACCTCTTCGTCAACTGGTGCTCTTCTCGCCGAGAAGACCCCAGGAGATGCTCGATCAGTGTCGTGCTTTCCTTCCTGCAAGACGGGTTGGAGCGAAGGCTGTCTGCCTCCATCCTGAAGGTGTATGTGGCCGCTATCGCCGCTTATCACGAAGCAGTTAAAGGTAAGTTTCTTGGAAAGCACAACCTGATCATCAGGTTCCTGAGAGGAGCGAGGAGACTGAATCCTCCTCGCTCTCCTCTCGTTCCCTCTTGGGACCTCTCAGTGGTCTTAAATGCCCTGCAGAGGGCTCCCTTTGAGCCTCTGCAATCAGTTGAGATTAAGTTTCTGTCAATGAAGACAGCGCTCCCTGTTGCACTGGCCTCCATCAAGAGGGTAGGGGACCTGGACGCATTCTCCGTTGACGAAGCGTGCCTGGAGTTCGGGCCGGCTCTCTCTCACGTGATCCTGAGACCCCGGCTCGGATATGTGCCCAAGGTTCCTACAACTCCCTTCCGGGACCAGGTGGTGAACCTGCAAGCGCTGCCCCGGGAGGAGGCAGACCCAGCCTTGGCACTGCTCTGTCCAGTACGCGCCCTCCGTGCTTACGTAGACAGGACGCAGTGTTTCAGGACCTCAGACCAGCTCTTTGTCTGTTATGGTGGGAAGCTGAAGGGAAAGGCTCTCTCCAAGCAAAGGTTGTCTCACTGGATAGTGGACGCCATTGCCTTGGCATACCAGCAGCAAGGTCGACCGTGCCCCCTTGGTGTGACCGCCCACTCCACCCGGAGTGTGGCGTCCTCTTGGGCTCTAGCGCATGGCGCCTCGCTAACAGACATCTGCAGAGCTGCAGGCTGGGCGACACCTAACACATTCGCCAGATTTTACAATCTCCGAGTGGACCCAGTCTCCACCCATGTACTGTCTTTTTCAAGCTAACATGGGAGCTGTTCAGGTGTCTTCGCTTGCTCGCCATTCCACTCCACTGACTGGATACGTGCGATATTTCCTCAGGCAGTCTTCCCCTCTGAAGCCCTGAGTTCCTCCAGCACTGTTGATGCTAGCGCCAGTGTCTATTGCCTGTGCGTCGGCTAGGTGCCTCCGTGTGCATGGTTCCTCCCCTGAGTAACCCCCACATGAGTATTTCCACTGTAAGCCTCTTTTGAGCATGTGTCTTTCCCTTGGCAAGCCACCTTGCCACTCCTGGAGTTAAATCTCTAGCCACCCTACGGGTTGGTACTCCAGTGTTCCCCCATATGTAGCCCCCTTGGGCCATATGTGTATTCGTAAGTCCTCCCTACGGGTAGGCATACTGCGGCATATCTCCTCTGAGATATGCTTCCCAGTGTACCTTGGTATCCCTGTGCTAAGTAGGACTCCTCGTCCGTGCTAGGTTCCACGACAGGGGTTCAGACTTTCGCAGGGCACTGGAAGACAGCTGTGAAGGTGGCGTGATTTCACGGGAACCCCCATTCTCCGTCATCCGACGTAAAGGGAACGTCTCCGTTACGGATGTAACTCTCGTTCCCTGAGTAGGGAACGGAGACATTACGTCTCCCTGCCACTTCCGCTGTACCGCTGGGTAGACGCCTGAGTTCAGTCTCGGCTCCTTAGCGAAGACATAGCTGCGTTTGCGTCCGCATCCTCCTTTTATACCCACGTGGTGAGGCGGGGATACGCTATGCAAATTCCACAGACCCATGGCATTTTCCTGCCATTGGCTCGTTTTTTAATACTCGAAGAGGATTGGCTTCTAAGCGAAACCCCCATTCTCCGTCATCCGACGTAACGTCTCCGTTCCCTACTCAGGGAACGAGGGTTACATCCGTAACCGAGACGTTACGTAAGTAACCTAAAGTTTCCCTCCAGTCTTAAACATGTGCTTACATTCTTTATAGTGTTGGCCAACTTAACTACATTTTTCTGAAGAATAACATTAGGTCAACTGTTTTCAAAATAGTTTTTCCAGTAACTAGCAGTGTAGAGTGACAAAGTGTCCTTATTTTATTTAAAACCATTATCTTTGTTTCACAGCTGAGCAGTAATCAGATGCTCTCCTGAAATGTTCATCTTTGTCACTATTAATAATCATTAGTACTATTCATTGTAGTGAATCTGTTTGTGTCTCTTTATAGCAGAATATACATATAATATATGTGTATTCAAAATATATTTCAGTGTTGTTTTATATATATATATATATATATATATATATATATATATATATATATATATATATATATATATATATATATATACTATTATTGTATTTATTAATATTTTGAATTAGTTTGTTTTCTTGTTAGTTTGTGTTTAGTTAGTTTGATTTAGTTTTAGTTGTACTGTTTGTTGACTGTACTGTTGTACTATAATTTTTAATACTTTGTATTTTTCTCTGCAATTTCTCTCCTGCTGATCACATATAAGTGCAGCTAAGGGGTTGATTATGATCTTTTTTATGTGCTGAATTAATTCCTAAATTGAATAACTTGAGGCCTTCCACAATGGTATTCTCTCATATTATAACAGCGTTTCCCCCAAATAATCCCCCACTTGGCTGCAGGCCCCCTTCAAACTAATTGTTTTCCCATTTTCGCGGATATTTAAGAAGGGATGGATATTTGCATCAAGTGATAGGTTTGGTGAGTGAAATTATATTTATATTATCTTTCTGTATATGTATAATTTTCTTTAGATTTTCTGTCTAAAAGTGACCAAAAAAAACATTTAACTCGAGCTCACCATCGGTGTCGCCAAAACACATACTCTCGAGTTAAATTTCTTTTTGGTCACTTTTAGACAGAAAATCTAAAGAAAATTATACATATACAGAAAGATAATACAAATATAATTTCACTCACCAAACCTATCACTTGATGCAAATATCCATCCCTTCTTAAATATCCGCCCCAGCGAGTGCGTTGGGCCGTTTAGTGAAACTGACGCAGATGAAGTAAAACCGTAAATCTTCATTATGAGTCGATCATAAATACAGTGCATGTTCACAACAACAGTTTAAATAAATAAATGAATGATTTAAACTATGTTTTACTTCTGATATAAACATTTAGATTAAATATGCCATTCTCATTAACGGTGTTAAACACTTAAATTAAATCATTACTGAGAAGTTACAACATTTTTATATTCAATAAATATAAATATTTGTTGTGGATGTGATGCTTTTGAACACTTTTCCTCTGGCATACTGTCTGTGTTTTAATGTGTTAGCTAACTACATAGATAATTGCTTATCATGATAGCAGATTGTCTGAAAAATGGTTTCGTGCAAATAATGCACAACAAGGTCTATCTGTTTCCATTAAAAATATAAATCAATTAAAATACTATTTGGCCAGTGGAAAAGATTGAGAAAAAACTTTCTCTGAAATGCATTTTGCACTATTTTATTTTATTTATTTAAAAAAAACAAGGGAAGGATGGGCTACTAAATGATTTTTATTAATGTAATGTAACGGCACATCCGTATTTCATATTTTCCTAATGTCTTGTACCGTTAGACATGTTATCATGTGGATGAATAATCATATGCAATTGATATGCAGATGAGGATATGCATAGTAAAACTAGGCGTTATAATCTCCATATATGGTTATTTCGGGGTGGAGACTCATGTGCGCACAATCTTCCGCTGACTGGGATTTATAAAGTGAATTCTGCGCAGGTTCTGGCGTACGCACGGTTTTATTAGTCTGAATATTTTTTTGCGTACGACATTTTTGGCTTTCGGGCGCACGTACACTTTTAGTAAGGATTCTACGCACAGTTTTATAAATGAGGCCCCTGGTAGTTCCAAACTTCTTCCATTACAGAGTATGGAGGCTACATGCTTCTGTGAACAATCAATATAGCAGATTTTTATTTTTTTTTGTAGTCTTCCCCAGATCTGTGTCTTAATGCAATCCTGTCTCTGAGCTCCACATGCAGCTCCTTTGACCTCATGGCTTGGTTTTTGCTCTGATATGCATTTTCAGCTGTTAGACCTTTTATTGAGAGGTGTGTGCCTTTCCAAATCGTACCCATTCAACTGAATTTGCCACAGGTTAACTCCACTCGAAGTGTTGTAACATCTACAAGCCAAGCCAAGCCAAGACAAGTCAAGTCACCTTCATTTATAAAGCACTTTTAACAGTATGGATTGTTTCAAAGCAGCTTTACAGTTATAATAGAAATTACCGTAACAGATTGTTTAGGCTTTACAACAGCATTAGGATAAAGTTATCCCTCTGGTGCCGAAAATAGAAGGAGAGAGAAGGAGGAGAAAAAAAGAGCAAGATAAAAGTATGTTTGCATGATTACTTACGGTATGTTTTGTGCAGCAATTGAACCATTCCTATCTACGGCAAGCCCAGAGGGGAAAAATACATTGCATACACACATATACAACGAGCGCCAGTATATCATTACCGGTATTATAGTAATAGACTTTGTTGGATTCTGTCATATACAATCTAACAAAGTCTGTTACAAATAACTCTAATAAAAAAAAGACTTTGTGGACAGTTACACTGTATTGAGACAGTTTAGAAATAATAATATTTTTACAGTTTTCAACAATAATTGTCATTGTTGAACCCTTGCTCTTATTATGTTTTTGATTTCTCAGTTGCCATTATTTTAGCAAATAATTTATTTGATATGTTTTGAGACAGTTTGTTTTAAGAAGTTTCAAAGAGTTAGTAAAAGAGTAAAGTAAAAGTAAAAAAAAAAATATTTAAGTAGGCTATCTATTTTTTATTAAGTATTTATTTTGTATTTATACATAACCTCACTGTATTCATTTATAATGTATCATTGCTGCGTGATATTTGTGTCAATAATCGTCAAGCACAGGTGACTCCGCGTAGTGGGAGGGGCCCCCAAATCAAATTCTGCTTAGGGCCCCCAAAAGGCTCGGGCCGGCTCTGCGCGAGAGCATGTGGAATGATAATGCGCGCGCGAGAGAGCGTGTGAAATCATCATGCGCGCGCGAGGGCTTGTATTGCGTGCAGAGGAGATGTCATGAGCGCGCGCAGAGGATGAATGAGCTCGCGAGTTCCCGTTTCCTCGCGTGTAGATCTGTTATTCTCTCGCGAAAGTCATTTACCGCGCGCGCCAGCATCAGTTGTGCGCTCGGTTTTTATTGGCATTGTTTTGCCGCCATATAAAAGTAGCAAACATCCACTCACACATTTTTATGGACCTCCTGCTAAAAGATGCAAATACATGAAGTGTGTGTGAAATGTGTCTCTCTACCTTGTGTGCACCTTTTGGAGGTCTTTCTTGTCGTCTTGCAGAAAAGCATGCAACATTCTTGCCATTTATCCACGAATAGTCTTCAAGTTTATCACAAGACTTTCCCTCACTAACATGCTTTTCATTTCTGCAGGCCAGGATTTCACACTTCGGGGAGGCTTTCATCTGTCAAATGATTATCATTAGAATTTGTTTTATGCTGAAATATACCAAGGGTGTAGAAATGGGCAGCCTGCCTAAGCTAGTTTCGTAGCTTGCAGCAGATTTGACGTGAGAAGCATTTGCTCTGGAATCTCAGAGAAGCCTTTTAACTCTTATTATGGTTGATGACAATTTAGCAGAATGCCATTCCAGTGGCGTTAAGTTACATTGACCATGGGTAAAAGAGCGGCAGGTGGCCTAGTTATGCTTTTTGGACCCTACAGAGTAGGATTTAAAGCTCACTTATTGCACACAGACAGAATAGGACCTTTTAGATAGTGGCTGATTGTAATAATATAGAATGATGTCATCAGCATATGCTTTCTTTGAAGTGTCCCTCAACTTTTACCACACAAAAACTCGAAAGCAAAGTGCACAGACAAAGCATATGTGTGACTTTACGCCTACTTGTGTGAGTGTGTCCACACACACACACACACACACACACACACAAACTCTCTCTCTCTCTCTCTCTCTCTCTCTCTCTCTCTCTCTCTCTCTCTCTCTCTCTAGAGAGCATCTGGCCCTGTCTGAGGCCATGGGCATATCGATCGATCCGCTGAGTGCTATTCCTCTCCCTTAAAGGAGTGCCATCTCTCTATTTCTTTCTCCTCTGTCCCTACTTCTTCCGTAACAAAGTGCAGGCCCAAGGGGGAATCTAAGAGTCGAGCGGTCCGTTGACACGCTCACACGTCTACCAGAGAAGAGGCTCGCTGATCAGAACGTATGATCACCTCATTCAACCATATCACAGTGGCCTTTAAAAAGCTGCCACATTGACCGCAGATGTACCGTGCTGTAGTGCCCCAGTCTGTCTGATAAAAAAAAGAGGATTAACAAGGGAAGGGGGAAAAGTTATTAAAGTTGAAAGGGCTTTTTTTGTTGAGAAAAGTAGTATTTCTTGGTAAGCCAAAGAAAGGTGATTCTGGAGACATTTGTTATTTTTATTATTTATCATAATGTACATTTGTCTTTGGAGAAAAAATATGTGTGGCTTATTTTTTGAGAATTGTAATATTTTAGAATGAAAAAAGAAAATGTGTTGATAGTGACTGATTGACATTTAAGACTTTAAGGCAATTACGCTCACTCGGAAGCCATTTTGGAAATAACACTGGCAACCGTGATAGTAAAATAGTTGGTCAAGATTGTGTTTAATAGCATGCATCAATGCAGCAATTAAAATCTAAAAGTAATATCATCATAAACTTAAGGTCCGTTCACAGCAAGAACGATAATTAAAAAGATAACAATAACTATATTAGTTCCACACCAGCGGATTCATTTTCTGTTTATTGAAACCGAGCGCTGCAGTTTTGTCGTCTGCCACTTTAAATGCTTGAGCTCTTTAGAGCAGGATTGATTCTGATTGGCTGTCAATGTTTTTATCATTCACCAGCTGGAAAAAAAAATAATTCTGAAAGTGATTCCAATGATATAGTTTCTCTGTGTCACTATCGTTATAGTTGTGGTGTGAACTCTGCTAGTCTTTTATATTTAGAAAGATTTTTTCAAAACTATATCTTTATGGTTATCATTATAGTTATTGCCCTCTGTGTGAACAGACCTTTAGCTTCTTTATTTTATTTTAAAATTCAGACTATAGTCCAGTTAATGTGTATGTGTTTAACTCCATATGTTCAGTGTTATTTTAGTATAATTTACACTATTAAAATATTTATTAATATTTTGAGATGTAATTTTTTTATATTTTCCTGTTTTCATTTTAATTTTAGTCATTTTATTTTGTGCTTTTTTTAACTCCCAAGGTAACATTTCTAATTTAGTTTTTTTCCAAGTAAGATTTTATTTTAGATTTATTTAGATTAACAAAAAGGATTTTTAACAGTTTAAGTGAACAATAACAACACTGCATATCTCCTTGTGTAAACAGTTGTTTAGGATTTACATTTCAATAGCCACAGTGCAATTTTTTCCATTAGCCATTTTCTTTTCAAATTATTCTCCGCTACCGTCTCTTCCAACATAATGGTTGCTTTTCCCAAAAGCATTGTATAAATGTAGATTGTATGTAGACCATTGAGGCCAGTGGTTTCTACCATCATAAATATATAGATCAATTCAAGCCTATCGTGTTAGGCTTACAATGATTTTGGAAGCACATCCCAATCTGATTAATTGGCTGATAGTTGACATTTTGAAAAAAAGTATCATATGCATGCATGGTTGATTATTTGCCATAGACATTGCCCACTAGAAATTCTTTTCAGTTGAAAACTACTGGTTGGCATGTATAGGAGCTTGGTCCTCAAATATGTGTGACTTATTTTTTGAGAATTTTAATATTTTAGAATGAAAAAAGAAAATGTGTTGATAGTGATCCACAACTTGATCCTACAGAATTAGTCAATCACAGGCCGATCTCGAATCTGCCTTTTCTGTCAAAGATATTAGAAAAAGCAGTATCTTCACAACTGTGTTCCTTTCTAGAAAGAAATTATATCTGCGAGGATTTCAGTCCGGATTTAGACCGTACCATAGCACTAAGCCCGCTCTCATTAGAGTCACAAATGATTTGCTCTTATCATCCGATCGTGGTTTTATCTCTCTATTAGTGTTACTTGATCTTAGTGCTGCATTTGACACAATTGACCACAACATTATTTTAAATAGACTAGAAAACCATGTTGGCATTAGTGGAATTGCATTAGCATGGTTTAAATCATACTTATCTGACCGTTATCAGTTTGTAGCAGTAAATGAAGAGATGTCTTATCGATCACAAGTTCAGTATGGCGTACCACAAGGCTCAGTACTAAGACCGTTGCTGTTCACTCTGTACATGCTACCATTAGGAGATATCATTAGGAAACATGGAGTTAGCTTTCACTGTTATGCCGATGATACTCAGCTGTATATTTCTTCAAAACCTTACGAAACTTACCAATTCACAAAATTAATGGAATGCATAGCTGATATAAAAAATTGGATGACTAGTAATTTCCTACTACTAAATTCTGAAAAAACAGAGATTCTAATTATTGGACAAAAAACTTCGACACGTAATAACCTAGAATACTGTCTAACACTTGATGGCTGCTCTGTTAAGTCTTCGTCGTCGGTTAGGAACCTGGGTGCTCTGAATGCTCTACTGGGTGGTTGCCCTGCACGCTTAATAAATAAACTACAGCTAGTTCCAAACGCAGCAGCTCGAGTTCTTACCAGAACCAGGAAGTATGACCATATTAGCCCGGTTCTGTCAACACTGCATTGGCTGCCTATTAAACATCGTATACATTTTAAAATATTGTTGATTACTTACAAAGCACTAAATGGTTTAGCTCCGCAGTACTTGAGCGAGCTCTTAACGCATTATAGTCCTTCACGTCTATTGGGATCTCAAAATTCCGGCCAGTTGATTATACCTAGAATATCTAAATCGACTGCTGGCGGTAGATTCTTTTCCTATTTAGCACCAAAACTTTGGAACAGTCTTCCTACCATTGTCTGGGAAGCAGACACACTCTGTCAGTTCAAAGCTAGACTAAAAACACATCTCTTTGACCTAGCATACACATAATACACTATAGACTTCTATAATTCAATGTTAGGCTGCATAGATTAGGTCAGCCGGAACTGGGAACACTTCCCTTACGTTACATCATAAGAAGAATGGCATCTACGCTAATATAAGTGTCTTTGTTTATCCCGAGGTTATCCTGCAGCCTGCCGGATCCAGGCCGTGTCCAGATCTGACGAGGGAGCTTTGCCTGGAACCGATGACAATGCAGTGTGTCAACTATCCTCTCCCTATGGAGGATCCCTTTCCCACTCTACAGATAAAGCGTTGTTGAAAATCCGGCTCGCGTACCCCGAAGTGATAAAATAAAACAAAATTCTGTATCAATTTATAGGCAAGACAAGTAGTTTGTTTAGGCATGGGTTGTATGGAATTGCAAACCTGCGCACATATTTTCAAAAGTACATAACTATAGAATCAATTCTTAATGCGCATGTGAACGCATGTGAACGCCGTCAGCATTAATCACAGGTTCGCGTTTAAAGTCTGTTTAGAGAGAACGGAGTCGTCTTAGTGGCCCCTAATTTAATAACAAATTATCATTTCAATGGAGGTGAATCAATCAAAACTAACTTTAGCTGGAAATAACATTATTCAAGAACCGCTATAAAGCCAAAACAATCTCTGTTACCTTAAATTATATGTTTATCTCTGTAAAGCTGCTTTGGAACAATCCATTGTTAAAAGCGCTATATAAATGAAGATGACTTGGCTTAACTCAGCACTTATAAAACAGGGTGGATAACAGCTTTGCTTATGCTACCTGTTGACTTCCTTATATCATGATATCATGCTATACTCCAGTTTAAGATGGTCTAAGATATCCACTGCCATTATTCTACACTCAAAGTTGAGTTGGCCAAACTCAAATGATCTATGTGTCTACTGTCTGTAATTTCCCCAGTTGAGAAGAACTTTCAGCTTTCCAGCAGAGCAAGTCTTTGTTCGTCCTTCATGTTCAGCTCAGTTTTAAGAAGGTACTTTATCAGTGATCTATCAGTGCTCACAATCACTTCACTGGATTAGCATCAGGCTTACCTGAACTGCCACTAAGCCCCCCAATCACGGCTCTCCGCACCATCAGTTTAGTTTCCAGCAGGAGCGGTGTAGTCGCTCTAACTATTCAGGCCCTGCCATAAGGGGAGCTGCTCAGATGTGTAGGATTTTCTTTTTAACTTATCGTTTAGTCCGTGCTTTATAGCCAGCGTGATTCTGACCTTGCTAAAAGATTGATCTTCGTCTTCAGAGGAAGCCAAGTCTGCCCGCACCGAGAACAGTAGGCTCGTATTAGAATATGAAAAGATTTTCTTATTTGGAGAGAGCGACTTTAATGTGCTGCTGTGGCATTTTCTTTATTTATAAAAAAAATTTGAAAGCCGGGCGCCAAAGCACACTCTTGCGACCATCAGAGAACGATTTTAGACAGCTGCAATTATAACACAGAAGAATTAATTATACTCAATAAGGCTTTTATGGGAATCAGCTAGGCAAGATTGGCTCTTATTTCAAATCTCTCACACTCACTCTAAAGCTCCCCAGCTCGGTTTTCTGCACCTATAGAGCGGCATCTGACAAATAACTTCTTGGACAGGAAAAGACAGAGAGAGTTGCGGAATACTTATGAGAGACGTGAGACTTAAACAATCACTCCTGTTCCTTTTTCGAAAATGGTCTCTGCCCTGGTAGATTAAAATAAGCTCTGCCATTTTTGTGATTATCGTCATCTAGCCTGTCATTCTCTGACCTCTATTACCAGTTATGACTGTTAGATTTTATATATGTGGATATATTAATGTAATTTCCTTACACAAGCCTTTTAATATTAAGATTTTCTTGTTTCTTTTTTTGTTTTTTGTTTTTTTTGCAAAGATAATTTGATTTTCATTGATCCATGTACTTTGTTAGAGCAGCTAGGATCTATGTTCCATCGTCGGGCTAAATCATCGTCCTCATCAATATCACTAATGCGGTGTTGATCATCACAGGAACAGCCTGAAATAAAATCATAAATGCATGCGCTCACCCTTTTCCCTCTGCACGTTAATCCAAGTGTCATGTTCTGAAAGGATGACACTTTCATTTTTCAATTGCAAACCCATGCTCTGTTTAACATTGTGAATCATAAACAGATCATTTTACAAATCACCTTGGTGACCGGTTGTCACAGTTACCTGCTGTGTTGACCCAGCTGTGATTGGCCTCCTCTACGTGCAGGGTAATTTAATATCCAATCAGGTAATAGGCTGTATTAGGGACTGGGCTTGTGTAAATCAGGCAGGGGGCCTGCAGCCAAGCGGGGGATTATTTAAGGAAATGCTGTTAAATTATGAGATAAAACCAATGTGGAAGGTCTCAAGTTATTCAATTTAGGAATTAATTCAGCACATAAAAAAAGATAATAAAATCTAAATAACCCTTTAGCTGCACTTAATATGTGATCAGCAGGAGAGAAATTGCAGAGAAAATAAAAACATAAATGTATATAATAAATCTTGAACAAATACATGAGGTGTGAGTAAATTAATAAAAATGCACTGCAAATACAACTTCGATGCCGATTGATTGACAGTAGGCCATTGTTTGCTGCATGAATGTATTCGACCACAAGAGCATTTACACTTTCAATGCAATGTTGTCACATGCATTTCTGACCATCTTCATGGTTGAAAGTGGATAAGTTCAAAGTGTTTTGGACCCCATTCACACCTGCATTAAAAGGATATTTCACCCCAAAATAAAAATTTTGCCATCTCTTACTCACCCCCAAGTTGTCCCAAACCTGTACGTGTTTCTTTCTTCTGTTGAACACACAAAAAAATATATGTTAAAGAATGTTGGAAATCAAACAGTTGATGGTAGCCGTTGACTTCCACAGTAGGGTAAAAATACTATGGAAGTCATTATGGTCAACTGTCTGGTTACCAACATTCTTTAAAATATGTATTTTATGTGTTCAACAGAAGAAAGAAACTCATAGTTTTGAACAACTTGAGGGTGAGTAACTGATGACAAAACTTTCATTTTTGGGGTGAACTATCTTTTTAAAGTGTATACGTGTGAAACTTTCGTTACGTTCAAGTCAGAAACCAAATGCGGACGAAGCCTAAACAAAACAAAATAATGATATTGTGAACACTAAACCCAAATAACTACATCTAAATTCAAAATGATTTTTTGAAAGTATTCCTTTTTTATCGTTTATTTAAATACTGTATCAAAACAAGATACAGTTTTTTTTTCATAAAGCAAACAGTTAAAGTTGAGTGATTAACTTGTTGTCTATCATCTGTTGTTCCATACACCACACATTTAAAATGATTTATATACAGCATGAAAAAATAAAAACAACTTGTAAAACCATTAATTGTAATTTAATCTTGCTTTCTGCTCACTTATCACTGAAATTCTAGATATATTGCAAAACTTTATCTATACTTTTACATGATATTATAGCCCAGTGTTTCTGTAATGTTTCAAATCGTCATGAATCATCTCATGAATTATTAGTTTCTTGTAATAATGACTTTGTTTGGTTATTCATGTACCCAGAACTCATAATTACAATAATTTTGACTCCACTTGAAGGGGACATTAGTGCTTTACACTTGTAATACCTGGCGTAAACAGGGCTCAAAATCTGAGAAAAACTCCATGAATGTTTTTGGAAGTAGTTCGGCAGGCTTTAGAAGGCAAAGCGGCCTTAGAACGCCATCCAGCGGAGGGCGGGCAAAGGTGCGTTGCGATCGCTTCCTCGACCGGAGGAATGGAAACATATCCTTTGTCCTTCGCGCCGTCCACAACGGAGAGCGTCGAAGAGACAGATGATCGCAGCCTGGCCGAAAAAGGAGCCTTCCAGGATTTCGACAGCTCCTCGTGCAGTTCGGGAAGAAATGGGGCAGGCTTCGTGGGAGGCCCTGCGCGGCGACCAGGGAGAAAGCAGCCGTCGAGTCTGTTGGGTGCGGGCTCATCGGGCAGTGACCAATCCAGGCCGAGGTCCTCCACGGCCTTCGCGAGGAGGCAGAGAAGCTCGGCATCGACGCTGGCTCTAATCCCACCGGACTCCTAAAGAGAAGGGGTGAGGACCGGAATGGAATCAGACCACTCTTCACTCCCTGAGGCGAGAAGAGAACAGCCGTCCTCTTCGTTGTCCCCTTCCGACTCGTCACGGGAAATGGGAGCGGCTGAAGTCGGGCGCTGGCCATCGGTGAGTGACACGGGGGAAAGCGAAGCACGCGGGGATCCCGCCTGCGTGCATCCGTCCACCTGAACCTCCTCAGGCGGCCTCTGAGAGTGGCGCTTCTTACGGCGCTGCACCTGCGCGGAATCCACGTTGAAGCCAGTCGAGCGCGTGGCCCGCGTGGTCTCGGCCCAAGCAGGAAGCGCACAGAATGGTAAAAAAAAATACTGCTTTTTAAGGACTTTTCATTGAATAATTTCTTCTTTCCCCCTTTCAGATTCGCCAAGGATCAGATTGTCTATACATGATCATCAGTTCTGACTCATCACTGTCCTTCCACTGACTACCTTTCACAAGTTAGTGTCTTGATAGGTATGTAAAATCTGACTCCCATGAGTGCAGAATTGTGATGAATGTTGATCCAGAGTGACGTCGCATGAATTCCATTTGACCGTTCAGACTAATGTCCCATTGCAAAACATCTGACATATATCGGATTCAGGAGCACATATGGAAGTGGCCCAAATTTGAATTGAAAAGATCCGATTCCATGTGGTTTGTGCTGTTGTGATCTGAGTCACACATGGGGAAAAAATAAAATCTAATTTTGGTCACATTCTGCAGTCTAAGTGTAGCATTATAGAGAGATGTGCCCACTACCCAAGAAAAAAGAACCACTGTGTCACATTTAAACCTTTCCCCACTGTTTTGCAGAGCGAGGAGGCAACAAGCCACAACCCCCACAGAGAGGCACAGAACACCCATGGAGTAGCAACTTGAGCCCGAGGTGTGCAGTAGCCTACAAAGATGGAGCTGTCATTGAGGTTTCCACACAGCAGGACATCTGATAGACTTTTAGTTCTGCCCAGAGTGTACTTACACCAAAGAGATGTGTCATACAGTCTCTCTCTCTCTCTTTTAATATGCTAAAACATCAGATAAACAATACAAGCCAAAGGTATATGCAAATAATTATAATAATATTTAGTGTGATTATTATAAATAAAATTACATTTGTATTAATTAAATAATTAAATAAATACTAAATAAGTGGTACACACACTGCTGAAAAGGGTATCTTTCATCCTTGTTGTCTATCCATATCACCGTTTCTCTGTGGTCTAAATTAGTCAAGATATATCACTGTCTGGTGGAACTCTATCTACCTATTCAGGAAATGGGGAGAAAAAGATACAGTATTTTTAAACACTCTTATCAAACTTAATGTGGCTTATATTGTGATTTTATATATGACCAGACACTTACAGGAGTCATGATATTATCAACATTTTACAAAAATTAAGCTCAAATGGAGATACTGTAAGAATGTTTTGACCAGCAAATGTCAGACATGTGTTATGTTTGTCATTAGAACGGACCCATTTGTGCCAGTAAGTGCATTACACTTTTTTTTTTCTGTTATTTAGCCAATGTTATGAAAGTGAAATGCTATGCACAGGCTATTTAAGACAGTATTGGCTATGACTTGATGACAGATAGACTAAGACACTCTTCTCTGCTCCTCAAAAACAACATTAGCCTTTATAGTGCATCTTGAAGAAAGAAAACACAGTTTCCCTTTCATAGTCACTTCGAGTTACGTCGAATGACGGTGAAACCCCATTTCGTCGTCGTTCGACGTAACGTCTCCATTCCCTACTCAGGGAACGAGGGTTACAAACGTAACCGAGACGTTTTACTCAATCAACAAGTTAATTATTCACCCTTGCATTGCAAACAGGCAGAGATGGACCAAACTGCGTGTAGCAATTCATTCACGGATCACGATAGAAGCGGATGATTATGAGGTTTGACCAACAGTTTAAAGAGACAATCGAGTTACGAGGCGTTCTTACAAGCTCTTTTTAATACTTTTCATTGTTAAAAAATTTACAAACCCCACAGACAGAATGTAAAGAGTGACCAATAATGATTTAGGAAAAAAAGAAGAGATACGAGCTTTCAGCCCAACAGCAACAATATGTTTGTAATTACTTCTTAATTTAATTAATATAAGTTAAAATTAAATAAACATAATAAACATAAATAAATATAAGCCTATGTAAAAAGTATAATATGGTACATTTAGTGTGATTTATGATAAACACAAAAACACATGCAATATAGCTACAAACAAAAAAATACATAGTTACAAATAGAAGTAAAAAATTACATTTAAATTAATGATACCTCTGACCTGTAATACGATTTGATAAAGTAGCTATTAAAATGGTATTTCTGCATTATTTACAGCTATATAATAAAAAAGTGCCTTTAGCATCACCTAACAGAATTGCAAAAACGATGAAATTCCTCGAACACTCATTGGTTGGAAAAACAAATAGTCCCGCCCGAAGTTCAAGCCATTGGTTGAGCTAATGTTGCTATGTCCAGCTTTTCTCAAACAAGCAATGGACTGAAATCGCCGTAGGACCATCTGTTTACATTTTTAACTGTTTAATGCTTACTTATGGCTGTCTTTGTATATTAAACAGATAGCAAACAGTGCTTTAACACAGAAAAAGTACACACTTCACCTTTAATGTTAACTTTGGCATCCCATTTTTTTAAGCACAACATTAAAGATTGAGGATTAATTGAAGATTAAATGAGAGCTTTTCTTTTTTCTGCCCTGTCAGCAAGTGTTTGACCGTCTGTTTTGTTGTATCCAAATGGCCACACGCAAAAACAATCCTCCCTAATCTGATTTATCTTTTGTTATCTGTGCTTATAACGGTTCTCACCACAGTGGCTGAAATTTACAGATTAAATAAATAAGAGCTGAGATAGCTGAGGCTCAATAGAGCTTGGCTAGCTCTTATTTGCATACAGCTCTGCTCTCTGTTTAATGCTGTTAGGTGTAACTGATTATATTGTTTACAATGGTGACAACCACAGGGAGCTTAAAAAGTGCAGTGGTCAGCAACGGTCCACTGGTTCTTTGTGAGCACATGTGTGAGTGTTTTAAGCCTGGCCTTATTTTAGGGACAAATTTGTTGACAAATCGGCTAAATGTGACAAACTCCATTTAAGGGTCACCTTCAATAGCAAAAAGTGGTTCATAAATAAAGTAAATAGTGTTTTAAGTTCACTAATATGACTAGACAGTAGAAGCAGCAGTTTTAATCAGCGAGATTTGCAAGCCTTGTTTTCTTACAGATAAAGACATACATTAATGGCAATATCAGTTGAGTTTAAACATACAGAATATCTTTTTTAAACAGTTGTCACATGGCAAATAGTTATTTAAACACTGGTAGCTTCAAGGCACGATTTTAAGTCTGATATCAAAAGAAAACATATCCTTGTAATTAAAGTTTGCTGGTTTGCTAAATGGACATGTGAAAAGCATTTCACATCCAGACGATCCAAAGACCTCTCCCTGCAAGTTTAAATAGCAGGTTGTGGTAATGTAATAGCTAAAAGACCTGCGTTTGCACCTGAAGTTCCCTCAGGGATCAATAGTATTTATTTTATTCTGTGAATAACACGGATATTGTGCTTGATCACAGTTGTCTCTGAGAGTAATTTAATTACTGCTTGCCCCGGGGCACTGTCCTTGCAATAAATGTAAAGTTTGTAACAGAGAGAGAATATAATAATAATAATAATAATAAATTTAATTTGTAATGCACTTTATATTTAAGCAAATCCCAAAGTGCTACATCATAAAACAACTAAGTGCTAAAAGTTCAGTCATAAGCTCTTTTAAAAAGGTGGGTTTTAAGGCCACGTTTAAAAGCATCCACAGTCTGCGGTGTCCTTAGGTGGTCAGGGAGAGCATTCCACAATCTGGGAGCAGCAGAACAAAAAGCCCGATCTCCCATTGTACGGAGCTTGGTCCTGGGAGGTTTCAGGAGATATGCGGAGGCAGATCGGAGTGCACGTGTCGAAATCAATGGGGTTAGGAGTTCCTTGAGGTAGGAGGGGGCCTCACCATAAATACATTGGTGGGTAAGGAGGGTGACCTTGTACTCAATCCTGAATGAGACAGGAAGCCAGTGGAGTGATTTGAGGATGGGGGTGATGTGGTCACGTTTGCGGACCCTCAACAAAATCCTAGCAGCGCTTTTTTGGATATACTGCAGGTGCTGAAGGCTTTTCTCAGGGATCCCGGTGAGGAGCGCATTGCAGTAGTCCAGCCTGGAGGAGACAAAAGCGTGGACAAGCTTTTCCGCATCTGAGGGAGTGAGTGTGGGACGGAGTTTGGCTATGTTCCTGAGGTGGAAAAAGGAGCTCTTGCAGATATGTTTAATGTGAGCCTCAAAACTCAGATGAGAGTCCATTATAACACCCAGGTTGGTGGCTGATGTTGAAAGTGAAATATTTTGACCAGAGAAGGTGATGCTAATGATGTCAGATGATCGAATCTGATGTGGAGTGCCGACTAAGATGGCTTCATTCTTGGAGCTGTTTAGCTGCAGAAAATTTTGCTTCATCCATATCTCTACCTCCTCCAGGCAAGTAGTCAGAGTGGATGATGGCAGGGCAACAGAGGGGATTGGGTTTGTCCTGAGGAAGAGCTGAGTGTCATCAGCATAGCAGTGGAATGAAACCCAATGCCGACTGATGACTTGGCCAAGCGGGAGCATGTAGAGAATAAACAGGGTTGGGCCGAGCACTGAGCCTTGAGGGACACCACAAGTGACGTTGTGTGTCAGGGATTTAGCCTCTCCCAAGGCAACATGCTCGGTTCTCCCGGTGAGGTAGGATAAAAACCACTCATGGACAGAGTCAGAAACTCCAATAGTGGAATTTAGACGGTGGAGGAGGATGTTCTGGTCCACGGTGTCGAATGCTGCAGTCAAATCCAGGAGGATAAGAAGAGTTGGGGAGCCAGCATCCGCAGTCATCAGTAGGTCATTTGTGACCCTGACCAGGGCAGTTTCTGTGCTGTGGGCAGGGCGGAAACCAGACTGAAATTTTTCGTACAGGTTGTTTTGTTTTAGATGTTCCTGGAGCTGTGCGGCAAGGAAAGGAAGGTTGGAGATGGGCCTGTAGTTGGCAAAGACTTCTGGGTTTAGGGTGGATTTTTTGAGAAAAGGCCTGATGACAGCAGTTTTCAGTGTAGATGGAACATGGCCAGCCTGGAGGGAGTTGTTAATGACCTTTGTGATGAGGGGACTTATGGCGTGAAGGTTGGATTTTACCAGAGCTGTGTGGGAAGGGGTCCAGGGCACAGGTAGATGGTTTCATCTTTTTGATGATGTCTTCAACCTCTCGCTGTGAGATGACCAAAAAACAGCAGAGTGGTTGGGAAATCCCAGGCTGTGGGTTGGCAGTCGGTACAGGCAGTGTGGAAGAACTGGAGAACATGGAACGGATGGTGTCTATTTTATTTCTGAAAAAAGGCATGAAGTTGTTGCACCTCTCTTCCGTAGCTTCTAAATGAGAAAGAGTTTACGGTTTGATGATGTCATGTATGGTAGAGAAAAGTTGCTTGGAGTTGCCAGGGCTGGTGTTGATAATGTTGGAATAGAACTGTGACCGAGCATCTTTTAAGGACCTTGCATAGGACTTCTGATGTTCTCGATAGGCCTGCCTATGAACAGTCAGTCCTAAAGCCTTGAGGCGCCGCTCAAGGACACGCCCAGCTGTTTTCATTTGCCGGAGTTCGTAGGTGTACCAGGGGGCTGTGCGTGCGAAGCTGACAGTTCTAATTTTGACAGGGGCGTGGAGATCTAGAAGACTGCTCAGAGATTGGTTGTAGAAGTCAACCGACTCAGTGACTGAGGAGAGATTAACAGGGGAGAGATGTTGGAGGTCCATGGTCAAGATGTCCGGATTAATCTTTTTCAGATCCCTATAGCAAATTAGACGCTTGTCTTTGTTGTGTGGGGAGAGGAGGGTCAGCTCCATTGAGATGGCCTTATGGTCAGACACACCCAGGTCATGCGCCAGAAGGTTGCTAAGGTGGGCAGAGTTGGAAATGACCAGGTCCAGTGTGTGCCCCCTGGAGTGTGTGGGGACACTGACATGTTGTTGGAGGTTGAGACAGTCCAATAGTTGCAGAAACTCAGCTGCAAAGTGGCAGGAAGGGTTGTCTACATGAATATTAATATCTCCAAGTATAATAATGTTGGCAGAGGTGGTGCAAAATGTAGTGAGAAATTCGTGTATCTCTGAGATGAAAGCTGAGTTGAATTTGGGGGGCCGGTAGATGAGTAGCATTGTAACAGGATTGGGGGGTTTACATTTAAATGCTAAGCATTCAAAAGAGGACAGTGTAGGCAGGGGAGGGGGGACAGCACCAAGTTTTGTCGGTGTATGACAGCAAGGCCGCCACCACGACCGGTGCTGCGGGCTCTCTCCAGGAAGCTGTAACCAGGGGGACAGACTTCATTAAGCGCTGAGTAAACCCCAGGCTGGTGCCATGTTTCTGTCAGGCACATAAAGTCTAATCCTTTGTCTATGATATAGTCTTGTAAGAAGGATGCTTTATTTGTGAGAGATTGAGTATTGAAAAGTTCAATTTTAAGTATTGATGCTGTGTTAAATCTCTGTAGAGGCCGTAATACACTGGAATCCACTCCACGTTTTCTGGCCTGCTTGGTGCAATGAGTTCTCGCTGTGTTTTCCGTGATGCTCAGCTGAGCGTGCAGAGATCTCACGATGTTTCCTGTGTAGCTAGCACAGAGAGCGACACTGCTCTGATGACGCGGCAGACGCACGACAGTGGTCCAGATGGATGGAATGTGTGAAGCAGACTGGCCAGGCTGATGGTAAACAAACATTCGACGGGAACTTCTGTGGATGTAACGCAGACGGCGCTGAAGTCCGAGTTCTTTGATGGCTGCGATGCACGTTGGAATGGAACGGTTGTTGAGAGTTAGCAGCTGTGGGATAGAGTATTTGAGCTTCATGCCGGTCACTGAAAGTGTTAGCCAAACACAAAGATGGAAGACTGTCAAGCACAGGGAGAAGATGGTCCACATCATAGCGGGGTGCAGAAGGCAAAAACCGGACCGGGACAGCTAGAAGGCTGCCGCAAGAGTAAAGTTGAAACTCTGAAGTAGCAAGGCCGAAACGACGGCAGAATCCGGGTATTCGCTACTGACAGCGGGTGGTGACCAACAATCCGCTGATGTTGGAAACGATGTCAGCAGGTGAGTAAAGCCTTCAATTTGTTTATCAACCCGAACAAAAACTCAAGAGAAATACTGTTTAAAACTAGAAAAACGACGGAGAAGCAGCGAGCAGCATACGCCAGCGTCCTCTCCAAACAAACAGTTAAGTCATATTCTAATGGATAATATATATCCTAATGGATGTGAGTTCGAGCTGCTCTTACAAATGCTGTGGGTTCAATCTAAGTTCATGGAATGCAGGTTCAATCCTAGATAAGGCACTTGAGGTGTTGCAGTCACCGAGATGACAGTTCTTCTGGCTCTGAAAAAAAGCTGCCGATCCATGTGAATGTCTGAAATTGAACCGTTGTGCTGTTTGCCAGTCCGTGGGAAATAATCTTGCGAGTTGAGAGCTGTCAGAACCTCTCTTGAAAACTCACTAAAGCTATCTTAGATACCCAGTCTTAGGGTGTAATTATGGTTGCGAGTTTGAGCCTTTCTAACCAATTATAACTGGGTTTGTAACTTATACCAATAGAATGTGAAATCAGCCCCAGGGAGAATATGAATATGATTAGGAACACGGGTCCTCGGTACTGATGAGTCCTCAGTGGTATTGAATACAGGGAGTGTGTGTAGACCCCAATTATGTTGAAACTTGATTGTGTCTCCTGAAGCCAAGACCACTTGGTGGTTAATGTGATTTTCTTTACATTACTGTTGTCATTCTAAAGTTTTTTTCCAAAACCTTGTGAGCTTCCTACCTATACAGCATTTTAAGTCACATGCGGGGTCACGATGTGCAGGTTATTCCAAAAGCCAATAGTTCTGTTTTGATTTAAAAATGTGTGTGTGCGTGCGTGCACGTGTGTGGGTGTGTGTACTGCTTAAATCATAACGCTTAATGCATTAACTGCTGTTAAATCGAAATGTATTTTTTACTTATACATTTTTTTGGGCTGTGTCAAAATCCTACATTGCATTTTCACAGATACTGTAGTGCAATCCCAGAATGCAATGTGAAAAGTTAAATTTGTATGTTTTTATATGTATACAACATTTTTAAAAAAAGTTGTATATTTTAATAACAATTGTTCTAATGAATATTCATGTGTGCTATGCATTTTTCTTGTTTTTAATTTTCTTAGTTTAATTTTATTCTTTAAATGCTTATTTTCACATTATCTTCATTTATATAGCGCTTTTAACAATGGATTGTTCCAAAGCAGCTTTACAGAGATAAACATATAATTTAAGGTAACAGAGATTGTTTTGGCTTTATAGTGGTTCTTGAATAATGTTATTTCTAGCTAAAGTTTAGAGACATTAGAGATATTAGAGTCTTCCTGATTTAAGGCCATATTATGCCCTTTTAGTCAGTCTAATGCCCACCCAGTCGTGATTTTGTTTATGGTCAACTAAAATAGCATGCTTGAATGATCAAAAACACATGATTTTTTCACATATTTTACATTGTTGCATTGTTCCAGTCTGTCAGTAACGCTCAGTTTAGTCCTATGAATGTTCTCATTCCGGCAAGCACAGTGTGCTCTGATTGGTCAGCTGGACCAGTGTGATGTGATTGGTGAACCACTTCAAGTGTGTTTCAGAAATGTCAAGCCCCTTACCACAACTGCGAGTTTCAACACACTAACACTCCTCAACCGTTTGTCGCCCCCCTTGTTTTGCGTATGCCTTGGACGGGGATTAGATTAATTTAATTAAGTTCAGAAACAGTGCTTATTGATATAGAGAAAAACTCTCTTTGGAGTGTGCTGTGTGCTTTGTAACTTTGCAGACCATTTCTTGATAAACAGCAACACACATAAAAAAAGTTAAAAATTTTAAAAAAATAAAAGCATAATAGGTCCTCTTTAAAAGACAACTACCTGTATTGGCAATATAGAGAAAGGTATGCTGTAGCTCACTAGTATAGATCGTATTATTTGAATTTATGTAGTGACCATCCTGAAACATAGGCTGGCCTGATGACGACCAGCCTGTCCTGCTCTGGGGTGATACTGAGGGCGATGGGGTCTTGAACATTCATCTGTCCTGCAGGTCTGCTGTGACCTTCTCTGCAGTCAGCAAACAATGCAGCGGATTTCTCCATAGCATCTGTCAGCTTTGGCACATGACATGCCAGCCTGCAGCATGCCAATGGCCTCTCCCTTACAAAGCATTGAGTGCATGAAGCACGCTCTCACCCACACACCAATACTCTCTCAGGCATTGATTATATCCTTCCACAGACTTCCTGTGGTGTTGGACCCTCATCTGTCTGTCATGAAAATGAACCAGTTCAGAATGGAAAAGTAAATAATTCTACATTTGAATTATTCTGAAGTGGAATTCTAATGTATAATAGCAAGGTTTTATACTTATCTATGCTATCAGTTCTATAGAGGATTAGACAGGGAGATTGAAATTAAACTGGTGTGAGTTAGACTATAAATGAAAGACACTCGTTGATGGTTTCAAAACTTGAATAAGGCCTGTCAATGGCTTCTGGTGTTCTCATTCTCATCTTCTTTCTTTGATCTGGTGTAATTATCTTGACAACAGCAGGAGTCCTCAACTTTGATCAAACTAATTTCATGTTTTTAAAGATTCATACAGCGAGAAAGCATTGCATATGCATGTTTTATAAGCTCACTAACTTTTACTAATCATCTTTCTCTTTTACTGGTGATCTGTCTCTTGCTTTCTTATTCCTTACTGATTCTTAAGGTACAATTCGCCGAAAATTTAAATTCTGTCATTTACCCTAATTTTGCTAGTTTTTGACAAATGTCCTGGCCACACTTGAGAACAGGGGCTGTCAGATTCCAAAGTGACACTAAAAGTGGTCCATAGACTTGTGCAATATAAATATTCTATAAGTTTGATGTATGTATTATACAAGTTCCTTTAATCCAATCAGTGTCGAGTATTATTATAGTTTTCATTCATATTTTGAGTTAGATTTGATTTTTGATCATTTTAGTTTGTGTTTATTTTTTGTTATGCATTTCCTTTTTAGTAATTTTAATCCTTCAACTTATTTGTTTCAGTTAGTTGCCAAGGAACATTTCGATTAAGTTATTTGTAGTTCTCGATTTTTCGAATAATTTAAATTCAATACTACTTTCTAACATTTATCATTTATTTCAGCTTTGTTTCAACTACCCAAAAATAGCTTTTAATAGTTTTAGTTGTAATTAAAGGGACACTATGCAGCTTTTTTAGCTTAACTGAACAGCTTCAGAGTTATTGAAATGGTTATATAACTTCTTTCGGGTTGAATGGTGGGCGTCTCGACCACCCCTGGTGCCTGTGAGCGCAAAAATCTCACTTGCAACTTCGGTGTGGCGGGCCGCCGTGCTCAGTGTCAGGAAGTATCGCGTGATATCAGCTCTCGCGATGTAACATATTCCTTTACGGCAACTGCACACATACACACAGGAACAAGGTATAGAGGGATGGAGTTTGTCACACTATCGTCATGACTGAGCCGGCATATAAGATGCAGAAAGCTAGGAAAGCATTGTCGGAGGAACAGAGAAAGAGGAAACGGCAGACTGACCGAGCGAGGAGTCGGACACGAGCATAGGCATAATTTGCGGGTGTGTTATGTCCCCATTGAAACCTCTCGCGGCACGGATGTACCATTACAAACAAATAAAACATCTCCAGGTAACTCTAGTAGAGCATTCATTTCGTTTGTTTGTTAAATAAGAGGCGATCTGAAATGTGTTATTTTTTAAATCAAGTGACCAAAGTGCTCGTTGCCTCTGCGATCAGTGGTGCAGATAAGTTACAGTGTTCTGTTGTGACGCGCGCACTGTCTTCACCATAGACTGCACACGGAGGCGATGGTGAAATCACAAAACCTAATGCACAAAAAACATGTCCCTGCTTGAAATTCAACCACTAATAAACAATCGGTTTTGATGAGGAAAATAAACTATACTACTAGTACCGATTAGAACCCAGAACCTGTGACACACTTGGCAAAAGTTCTGCCTCTGGACCATTAAAGTTCATGGGATAATTGTCGGATCTATGTATTTAATCACGTGAAAATTCTCACCACTAACAACATATATTATATCTCATTAAACGACAAATTAAACACAATGTACTATTGTATACTATGTAATAGGCCATGTCACGCTCTGATTGATTGGTATTTACGACAGTAACGTTAAATTCAAGTACTCCACAGCAACTCTAGGGGTCGCTGTTTGACAAAAACGGGATTCCTGCATAATCCCCCTTTAAAAATGACAGCACTGAGCCAAGCGGTAACTTTAAGTGAGGGAAAAAGTAGTTATTTACTAATTCGGTCAGGTCCATGAAGTCAAGAACACACTTGACAATAAATGATTAGGAAATTGTATTGAATAAAATGCAATTCAAGTTGATAACTAAAATTTGGCGGTATGGCTCTGTTCAGGGAGACAGCAGCAGCATTAGGGAACGCTCACAATTTAGTGCTGGGTGAGCAGAACTATTCCCCCATATGAACAGAGCAGCAACGATGACAGAAAAGCAAATGCCACGTTATACACGACAAGGAGGAGGTGGGTTGCAGAGAGCGAGCAGCGAGCAGTTAGGAGCGAACTGAATCTTCTTAAATAGGGCGCCCTGATTTGAGCGTAGTCATTAGCAGCGAGGGGAGATGAACAGCAGATGCGCTGATGTAGCTCAGCTGACCAGATCGCTGATGAGACCTTGTTGACGGCCGATAGCGTTAGCAGCATCTTGACTACTTGGCCTGCCAGAACTGACGCTGACGCTCAATTTCTTGATTTTGTTATTTACTAATAATCTTTACTTCCATTTACTTACAGATGTTTCTGGCTGCAAATATTATTTTAGTCAGTTAGTTATGAACTGGATCATTCTGAAGTGTAAATGAATAATTCAGACTGGTTTTGGGTTACATTTTATTACAACGGTCAACTTGTAGACATTCTACTTACTATAAGTATCTTTGCAACTACATGTCAACTAGCTCTCATTAGAGCATTAGTAGACTGTTGTATACTTAGTAGACTGTTAGATTAGGGTTAGGTGTTTGGGTATGTAGAATGCATTGACATGTTGTTGCAAAGTTAGTGGAATGTCTGTTGGGGGACCATCAAAAATAAAGTGTGTTACATCCAAGGATGTATTCATTTATTTATTATTACCTGGTTTTGTGAACTACTTCAACTGATTAATTGAAAAGATCGAATTAAGATTAATTATTCACATATCTGCACTGCAACTTCACTCATGAAAGTGCCAGGGAGAGCTAGAATGGATGTCAAGATTTTCAGTGAATATCAACTATAAACATTGGTATGTTTCTCTCACAAAATGATTATGACTTCAGAAAACTTGGATTAAAAATTGTAATGACTACTTTTATGGTAATTTTAAGATGATTTTTTTTTGTTTTTTTTTTTTGTATCCTGACAATTCCTGTTCTCGTTCACTTTCATCATATGGATTTACCTTTCGCGTTCTACAGAACAAAGTCATACAGTTTTGAAACAGAATAAGGGTAAATAAATGATGACGGAATTGTCATTTAAGAGCAAAGTGAAACTGTCACGTCCTGCGAATGAGTCAAAACCTTCTTCTCAGGAAGTCTGTGCATGTGTCACTAATGAATCATTCGTATGAACTTTCAAAGCATATCTGAACTTACCCAATAAATAAATCAGTCTGTCCTCTTTCAACCAAGATCCCTCTCTCCCTGCTCTCACAGGACGAGGGAATTGGTCGACTGAGAAGAAATAGGACTCTAACGAAGTAAGCAGGAGCAGTGCTGGGAAAATTATTCTGGATGCAGCCGGATTAAAATGCTAAAGTGTCCAGAAGGATACATGGAGATAAAGAGCACTTTATACCATATTATCTCAGTAAGCACAAAAACACATATGGAGTCATTATAGATTACTTTAAAGACACAAACAAACATGTACTCCTAAGCACTAGGTTGAGCATGTTTTACGTCTATCAACCCTTGTGTCAGACCGGACAATCCTTTAACACTACATATCCGTGGATGTTACACATTCTTAAGCGGACTGTCACAGCTGTACACACGAGCAACACAACAGATTCCATCTGTTCTGCAAACGGCACTATAGGTTAATCTGTACTTTAAAAAAAATAGCTTAAATGCAATATGTTACTTTTCCTTCCTTGTTTTTGCAAATCCTTAAGAACTAATTACTATAAGTACATCATCGTCCTTATTTCCGTTTATATACACTACCTTTCATACTCATGTTTATTACTGGCCAGTCTAGAAGCATTCAACTGTATGTGTGTGTGTGTGTGTGTGTAACTGTGTAAGATTATAAAAACAGCTTAGACCCATAAGAAACACATTACACAACATTAAGAGAGATTAAGACCCAAATCAGCCAAGGGTTGCCATGGAGACTTGGATCAAAGTTATTAATTTCTGATGAGCGATCTAGTCGGAGATTTGGTAACAGGGATTAGCAGAATCTTCCCCTCTTTTCCCCTCCTTTTAAACAGGACAGACACAGAAACAGATGTCAGTCTGTCTTTTTGGAGTCTCTTTTTGGAAACTCTTCCTCAGTTTCCTCTTGAACTCACATTTGCAAAAACTGTTCAAATTTACACAAAGGTCAGTCCAACCCTATTTGTGCACCTAAAGAGATAGTTTACCCAATACAAATAAATAAATAAATAAAATATCCAACCAAGTGGATTTTTTTTTTTAAGAATCAGAAGAAAATAATAATTTAAAAACAATACATGAAAATGACTAAACAATAAGTGTACTGGTCAAAATTAATAAAACATGCACTGCTGTTCAAAAGTTAGAGGTTGATACTATTTTTAAAAAATGTTTAAAAATGTTTTTTAATGTTTATTCCTGTGATGGAGAAAAAGTTTATATATATATATATTAATGAGTTGAGTTAAGGAGTAAAGGCCAATCATAATTTGTTTGCAGATGGCACTTGGCTTAATATTTTATCTAATGCGATAAAATTTCGACATTTCTGGCTTAAGTGTCCTAATATTTTTGAGCCCACTGCATGTATCTGTAATGGAATCTAGTCATATTTATCATGCAGTAGCTTCTCTGATAACCAAAGAGATGAATTGATGTGTTTTCAGTCTGATGTTCTCACGGTGTCTCTCTGGGAGTCAATGTTAAGGCACTGCTTTGAAGATGAGGGCTCCAAATCAGTGTGGGAATGAGAGGGATGCTTTCTGTGGTCCACAGTGACTCCTCTTCTGATCTTTCTCTATTTCTCTCTTTCTGTGTGTGTGTGTGTGTGTGTGTGAGGTCAGTGGCTGGTGCTGATTTCTAATGATGTAGGGCGTGTGCGTGTGTGTGTGCGCGTGTGGGTGTGTTTGACACTCGCAGTCTGCGGAATTCAGACAGGGAGTGGGAGTATTCTGGAAATCACAAGTGGTTTGAAGGCTGAAGTGTGTAATTTTTAATAAAATACTTGCTCCTATCCCAGTTTAATATGCATAGTAAATATATAGGTATACTGTTTGAGGAGCGATTTCCCCCAAAAGTGCAACAGTGTGGCTCTGTGCCGCTGTCAATCCATTTTTGTTGTCAGACAAAGCGAGTTTTCGGTAAACCTGTTTGAAAACCATAATTATTTCTCAATTTAATTTGGAGATGCAAGTGAGATTAATTTAAGAAAGAAAACATACATATGAGCAATGCACACTGAACAGAGCTTTATCTGCTTTAAAAAAAAGAAAAAGAAAAAGAAAAAAAAAGAGCTGCCTGCTTACACTTTATTGATCCCTGAGGGGAAATTTAGTGCTAAACGGCTGCAACATCAAACACAGAGTGCACAACACTTAGTTGGACACAAAGTTAATTGCATAAATCTATGGATAAGCAGGATATAGACTCCTAACCCCCAAATTAACTTGCGTAAAAGAGTGGTTGAGGGTTACTCACACAGTTCATTCAGACAATTCATCTTGAATAGCTTTTATTTCGAGACGTTTTTTTCCCCTTTGAAATAATTGTTTAGAGCTGAAGGTTTACTTTTCAAACATATCCACAGCCTGGCTTTTTTAGTCTTTATTATTATTATTATTATTATTACACTTATTTATGAATCCTTAATTTCCCTTTGGGGATTAATAAATTAGTATTGTATAGAATATTATTATTATTATTGGTCAGTCATTATATATATATATATATATATATATATATATATATATATATATATATATATATATATATAGTTGGTTCCTTATGACATCACATATAACAGCCATGCTGTGAAATCACTCTATAAACATTCAGTCAGTTTTGCGTTCATATATTTGTTTGTACTGTATGTGTTGTTGCATATGATGACTCTTTTGATTGGCTAAAGTACAAAATGGGATTAGTTTAAACAATTTATCTACCATTGAGACCAGAACAAAACTTTTATATGACATTAAAAAATAAAATATATTTTTGAATATCATGCAGTCACCATGAAATCAAAATGATAAATTATTTATCCATGTCCCCTTATAATCTTAACTTCCCCTTTCTCTTGCATGTGACGTGTTTACTGGCGGGACAATCTGTCACTCACATGACATCACAGCAATAAATCAAAGGCTAAGTCTGGCTTAAATGTTTTTCATTTAATTTTGTTCATTTAATTATATTAATAATTAATTATACTGAATTATTGACTGAATTCCTGGCCTTTGCTTCACATTACATATGGAAAAACAATAAGTACTCAGCGTGGTTAAGTGTGTGCATGCGTGTGTGTGTGTGTGTGCGCGCCTGTCACAGAGCACCTCATCTCAGGGGGAGCTCCGGATGCTTTTTGCACTGAAGTGACGGATCTCTGTCACACCCTGTCACACACAGTCACACTCGCACCCTTTGCCTTGGTCCACGCTCTGTCCCTGCATGCCCCATCTGTGTGTGTATGTGCGATGGTGATGCAGTGTGTGTGTTTGTGGGATGTCAGATGTGCCCCATCTGCAGCATATGAGTTGTGTAATAAGCTCGCTCAGAGCCAGGCAAGGTGAAGGACAGCAAGAGCGAAGAAAAGTGGGAAAAGAGAGTCAGAGAGACAATCTGAGGCTTCTCCAGACATAACTGCATATTCATAACTCCAGAACTAATCCTTCGACAGTGGTCCGTCTCCTGTGTGTGAACGTATGCCACCTGGCCTAATGTGATGGTGGTATCAGCCTCTCAATCACCTCTGCAACAGAAAAATGGTAAAGACTCTCGCAGGCACAATAATCCTGCTTTAGACATGCGCTGACACACACGAGTCCCAATGTCTCAGTTTTATCATATTTAAATCCTCTGCGGCGCATTGCTTTGTTTGTCTCTGCTGTGTGCTTCCTAAAGTCTGCTCCTCTCAATGTTGATGTTGAACTCTACGCTCTCAGATGGGTCATTTAGCACCACCGAACCACGCTACACCATTTTACTTGTGCTAAAAGTATCTCTGGATAAGTTAAAACCAGCGCATGAATTATACATAGGATGTAAACATTGCCATAATGCTCTTATTATAGCATTCAATCAGCCCGGCCAAGATATTCTGCACCCAACGTGCTGACTTCCTCTATGTATAACTACAATTACCGAGCTTGAGATAAAGAGATATGGATAATGCTGAGAATTTTTTCACCTCTCTTTCGTTCCTCCTTGTCTTTTTTCTCACTTTCTTAAGCAGATGTTATTTTTTTTCCTCCTGTCCTGTGGGCTTATAAATGAGAACGGCTGCAATCTTCATCTTAAGCTCTGAGAAATTGCATTCGTAAGAGCATGTGAATAATACGGCTGCTCCCATGCCAATGCCAAGATCTTCTTACTCCATTGACAAAGACCTCACAAACATGGTTGGAGTGCGGAAAGGAGGGTTTACCTGTATAATGATTTTTAAATGATTATTCTCTCATAAAAATATTTACAATTATTTTAATTAAAATGGTCATTTAAGGAAAAGCAAAAGAGGTTTAAACCAAATGAAGACTTTCTGAAATTCATCTTAAATATAATTTAATTATTTATTTTAAAATTGTTGAGGTGATAATATAATTTTATAATTAAACATTTTGTATTAATGAACAAAATAATGCAAAACAGAATGACTAGTGTTGCTAGTGGTCTCACATTTTTGGATCTCACTATATAGCTACTGAAACAGATCCCTCTGATTTCCTTTGTCACACTTGACAGGTCTTGTTTTTCTTCATTTCATCTCCTTTTATCATTGCATTTATTGGTTGTTACATATATGTGTTTATGTGGTGTATTTCTATTTTTTCATTTCCCATCAGTCCTTCTGGCTGATAAAGACTGAAATATGTTTTCGTCCAGATCCAGCTGATTTTAGTCTGGAAGCATCTTGGATCCTCTCTTGGGGGAAGGTCGTGTCTGACTGTATTGAAAAGACAGAGTTCTCTTTAGGCAGCCGTTTTCCAATATAAACTCAAAATGAACTCTTTGAGGCTTGCAGTGGAATTTGTAATACTTTTTTATGCTCAGTATTCCTGGTTATTTTTTATAAAAAAATTCTGAGAAAACAAAACGTTTTTAATTAAACGTGTAACAAGTAGGTTATATGACCAAAAGGATATTTTTTCTTATGTGTCATTATATTTAAATCCAGAAAGTTTTTATGTCTGATAGAAATATACAAATCTAATAAAAAAATGATTTAAATAACAGTTAATGAGGTATTTTACAAGCGTTCCAACAAGCGCAAATTGTAGGTGCACAAAAGAATCCATGAAACAGGGTTTGCTCTTTCTTTTTGAAGTAGCTGCTTAATTATGCTGAAGGACTTTGTCTTCTCAATCAATCTCAGCTGAGACTTTAACAGAAGCATAAACATATTAGTAGGAGTATGTTAAAGTGCATTGTATAATTCATGGTGCTTTGCAGGTTCTGCCAAGCGTAGATGTGAGTTTTACTTACTGAAACATGTTCTGAGGGCAGAAAGGAAAATTATTGGTTTACAGCTTCAACCAATGAAACTGAAGCAAAGGCGGGGTCAAGACGTTTGAACGTGCTGAGGGATTAGTAGTCGGACTCGTAGTGATGGGATTTATGGCTCTTTGAGGGGATCCGGATCTTGGCGATCCGTTCCTTTCAAAGAGCCGTTCAAAAGTTCTCTTTTTTAAATATTTAGTCAGTTTTAAGAAGCCAGCTTGGGGGCATCTCAGTTTATCCTGTAAATAATCACTGGGAGGAATGATGAGGTGAGATTTGTAGTCAAATAATTAAAACTCAGATATCACACACCAATATATGAGTTTGAATTATTCTGAAATATTGATTATACCTCATTTGTCATGTGTGGACTATATTCCATAGGGTTGCACAACATCCCTCTGCTTAGAAAGTGACATCACTATTTTGGATTTACCTTTACAAAGTGTGTGTATGTGTAAAGCTATGTTGACTTAACATCAAAAACAAAGCCGGCTGCAATGAATTTCTGTGCAAAACAGCTTTTACTACAAACACTAACACACAAGAACATTGTTATCACACAAGAACATTTTGATAAAAAACAAAAAAATATTTAAAGTTGTAAATATATACTGTAGATAATTTTTTTTTTTTAACTGGAGTAACCATGTGACGGCAGCGTGCACCAGTCATTGGCTCCGCTCCTACCCAATGACAGAGGCACGTAGGGGTTTTTTTCCACTGGAGTACTCGCGTAAAGGATGCGCGCGCGTGCACAACTATCATCATGCTGTTAGCAGTAGCACCCCTGCGCTGGGTGTGCCCCTTCCCGTATAACTGAGGAGATAACTTGTGTGCATTTGTGTGTGAAACACGCATAGGAAAAAAAGAACGACAGAAAGAGCGGCTCCCCTCCAGCCGGGACTCGGCTCCCATCGTTCATCTTTATGAGCCGTTCAAAAGAATCGGTTCGTTCGCGAACGTCACAACTCTACGGACTCGGACAAACAGCTGTTCATGGGAGAAAGCATTATTGCTATTGCAAGGTAAGTGAATTTAATATTTTGTTAAAATTCATCATCCTTTAACGTTTATTAAGATAATCAGCGAACATTAAAATGCACAGAAATGGAAGCTTTAGCGTTAAGTTCTGCCAGGAAGACTCAATTGCTACGTCACTTATTACCTTCGCATCTATCCAATCGTGTCTAATATTTGCGGTATAAAAGACCGGTACTTACACATGTTTGAGTTCGCAGATGCTGACGCTTTCATTTACCTCCATCCTCCCCACCACCACCAGGATGGTCCCTTCCCCTCCATCCTCCCCACCACCACGAGGATGGTCCCTTCCTATACCTCCCAGGCAGAGATGTATAGTAACGAAGTAGAACTACTTCACTACTGTACTTAAGTACTAAAAGGCTGTGTCTGTACTCTACTAGAGTATTATTTTTTTGTCCTACTTCCACTTTTACTTCAGTACATATTTTCGATGAGTTTAATACTTTTACTCCGATACATTTTTTATGTACTGCATAGTTACTCGTTACAATTATAAAAATGTTACGAATCATTCCAAACCCACATAATCACTGCCAGAGCGGTAGATGGCTCTGTCACCAGGTTTAATGAAGCTGGCTCATCATTGAGGGAATCAAGCGATCAAGAAGACCGCGCGTACTCCTATTCTGCCTTTCGCTCTGCTGCCTGCCTCCATTGAGAACACTTGAGATTTGTTAGTTTGTTTCGAGATGGAAGAACCAGAAACACCATTCAACTTAGAGTGATCGTGGTGGTGAGGAAGGAGACCCCTGGCCCTACTTAGAGTCCATGTTTTAATTTGTCGGAGTGAAAGACAATTCATATAGAATGTGCGAGGACGCCGGCGCACTGATCGTTCTTTGTTTTTAATAGTTCAAAGTTACGATTAGATTTAATGTTAGTACCTTGACAAACTATACATCATTAAAAATATAGAAGACTCAAGTTTCAGTATTTGACCACTATTTTATTCTGAGAAACTTATAGTGACAGTTATTTCTTAATTTGTGTCAGGAGTTATTTAATGAAAAAATGAGTCGATACCTTTAATATGAATTATGAGCGTCAGCCACTCCCATTAAAAAAAAAAAAAAAACTCCTGTGTAGTCATCATGAAAGCGCTTGACAAAACAATGTCCCTCGGGCTTTTAGCTTGTGCAGTTTTTGACAAATATTGATAGTTTTTTATAGGTTTACGTCAGATCCCTATAGAGAGGAATAATATTTATTGGATTTATACCCCAAATGGGCCGATGAAATTATTATGAGCTTTGGATAATCTGATATACTGTATTTTCAATCCATACTGGAAGCCTGAGGGCACCCTGTGCACATTTAGTCCATATATGGAACACGTGAACAAGAGCCAGATGTGACATTCCAGGAAGTCCCTGACATAAACAAAGCTTTCAGATATCGCTGTAACGATATGAATGCATGAATGCAGTGATTTGAATCTATTGAGTACTCCTGCCCTGAGAGCAGCTATTAAAAAACTAAAATAACAGCCATTTGAATCTATTGAGTACTCCTGCCCTGAGAGCAGCGCGTAGTACACTTAAAATAACAGCCATTTGAATCTATTGAGCACTCCTGCCCAGAGAGCAGCGCGACGCGCATAATACACTTAAATAAAAGTCATTTGAATCTATTGAGTACTCCTGCCCTGAGAGCACGCTAGGGCGGGAGATGTATCAGTTTGGCCGTTGAAATGTCGCGGAGATTTGAACGAGTTCTGTTGTCTTATATCAATTTCACACACATTGAGGTATTGGAAAAGCATGTTTTACACCATTTACACCATAAGCAGCTTTGTTGCGGTCGACTGATGAAACAGTCGAATCAAAATGCATGTATACGATATTTAGACGATGATTATTAGTTCTGTGCATTTTAATGTTCACTGATTATCTTAAAAAACGTTAAAGAATGACGAATTTTAACAAAATATTAAATTCACTTACCTTGCAATAGCAATAATGCTTTCTCCCATGAACAGCTGTTTGTCCGAGTCCGACTACTAATCCCTCAGCACTTTCAAACGTCTTGACCCCGCCTTTGCTTCAGTTTCATTGGTTGAAGCTGTAAACCAATCATTTTCCTTTCTGCCCTCAGAACATGTTTCAGTAAGTAAAACTCACATCTGCCTTTCAAGCACAAGCGTCAAAAGCTATTGTGGGTGTCGAGCTGAAGTCTGCTGGCAGGAGGTTGACTAAGATGTTAGCACCAGTTTGAAACGTCTCTGAGCTTTGCAACCGGTCCGATGTTGTTTTCAAACAGTTTTCATTTAGAACATCAGATTCAGTTTGATTAAGAAAAACTACCAGAGAATCTTTGTAGAGGGTGTTTGTTAAGGGTTTCGGTGGTTCAAACACGGCCAAAAAAGTCTTCAGTCTCCCGTGCCTATGCTTTGAAGAGCAGGAGAACACTTTATCAACTTGACTGCTTTTTCCTCTGTAATTTGATCCACTCGGTTATGTGAAAGCACATAGTCATATCTGTTCTCTGTCACTCTCTAATGTGAAATATGAGGGGAGACATTGCGTTTATCCCCTCTAATTGTCTGGAATGTTCTGGCCTGATTAGGAATTTATACTTTCAAATCCCGGCGCTCGCCAACTCACATGTGCGTTAGGCAGCGTGTCTGTACTCTGTACCGACTGTCTCACAGTAATTTAGCGAGCTGAGGTGTAACCTGTGACGCATGACATGTTCGGCAGAGATGAAAATGGAAACTCAGAGGGCCAGAATCAAATTGGTAAAACTGGCTTTATCAGCGCAGGCTGTCAAATGACAGCTTAAACATATGTAAGACTGATAATAAGAATGTTGTAAGAGGACAGAGAGGGTTCTAGGAACCAGTTTGGGACTTATCATTCAGTTGTGAGATATTAAATTTGATAGATAACACACTGATGAAATGAGGAAATGTCTCTCAAGCGACATTTATCCACGCACATTGGTCATTTGTACCTTGTTTCAGAGAATTCTTAAAGCATTGGTTATCTTTGAATGTTATGTGTGGCTATATGGTGACATGTTTTATTAAAGTAGGCCTTCTGTATGGTGGCCCAGTAGTGCACAACACAACGACATTTAAAAAGCAAACATAAGTTCACAACACAACGGAATTAAGCCACAACACAACGAAATGAATCCACAACACAACGGAAAAGCCACAACACAACGGAAAAGCCACAACACAACGGAAAATCTACAACACAACGGAAATGCTCCCGACCACTAGAGGACTCTCGGGCGCGATAAAGTTAGTTTTCCTTGCCATTGTTCAATAGAGTCAGCAGTCTATAAAATAAATCAACACCACGATTAGTTTTAACAGTATGTATAGCTAACCATCACTCAAAATCACCTACGTGCATTATAGCTGCATATTTATATTTTTTATATTTATAGAACGCTTTGACGCGCTACCACAGCGCATGATCCCTAAGGGAACGTCTGTCAATTCCTCCAAGTTGTTAAAACATATCATTTGTATTAATTAAAATTACCAATACCCTTCATGTATTTACAGTAAACAATTATTTTTAAGGAGATTTCGGTAAAAGTTTTTTTTTCTTTTATCATGTTTCAACGGTTGTAGTTCCTATTAACCAGGCTGACTTACAACAGGTGAAATTGTGCCAATAGCGTCCTGTATGCAGAGTACAATATTTATATATATATATATATATAAAAACATTAGGCCTGCTGTAAATAAAAAATAAAACATTTAAATGTCACAAAGTGTGTGGTTCCTATTGTGGCCAGACTATCTTATTACAGGTGGAATTGTGCCATTACTTTCCTGTAATTCTGCAATTCGCCAAATGGTTTTTATTTTTATTTATCAAATAATATTATAATAAATTATACGTTTTAACCACTTGGTGGAATTGGCAAACGTTCCCTTAGGGATGCGCTGTGGTAGCGCGTCCAAGCATTCTCGTGTATAAATACGCAGATATAATTCATGTAGGTTATTTTGAAGTAATATTTGATATCGATATACAATGGTTACACTTAAAACTAATCGTGGTATTGATTTAGACTGCTGACTGATTCTATTGAACAATGGCAAGGAAAACTAACTTTATCGCGCCCGAGAGCCCTATAGTGGTCTGGAGCATTTCCGTTGTGTTGCGACTTTATTTCGTTGTGTTGTAGATTTTCCGTTGTGTTGTAGATTTTCCGTTGTGTTGTGGCTCATTTCCGTTGTGTTGTGGCTCATTTTCCGTTGTGTTGTGGATTCATTTCGTTGTGTTGTGGCTTAATTCCGTTGTGTTGTGAACTTATGTTTGCTTTTTAAATGTCGTTGTGTTGTGCACTACTGGGCCACCGTACTTCTGTATGAATGCATGGTAAATTGCTCTGTAAATAACACGGGCAAATATAACCCCTGTATACATAATACAACCTGCATGTTATCATGCAAGCATATGCTTTTTAAAAGTTTTTAAAATAAGTCTCTTGGTTTCCCAAGGCTGCATTTATTTGATAAAAAATACAGTAAAACAGTATTATTGTGAAATACTATTCTGAGTTAAAATAACTGTTTTCTATTTGAATTGATTTTTTAAATGTCATTTATTTTTCGTTATCCAGTTATCCAGTCACGTGATCCTTCAGAAATTATTATAATGTGTTGTTTTGGTGTTTTAGAAATATTTCTCATTATTATCAATGTTGAAAACAGGTGTGCTGCTTAACATTTTTGTGGAAACCATGACATGTTTTTTTTTTTAGGATTCATTTATGAATAGAATGTTTAAAAGAACAGCATTTTGTAATAATATAAAAAGAAATTAGTCACTTTTTATCAATTTAATTCATCCTTGCTGAATAAAATGATTGATTTCTTACAGGTAGGTTAACTGACAGTACGTTAATGCAATTCTCACATTTCTCATGAACAATATAACTGAATCACAGTTGTCACAGACTTTCAGAAGAATACGAATTTTGTAGAGCTTTTCACAATTGTTCCAAAGCAGCTTTACAACGAATAGTGCCTTCAGCCAAAAGCGACAGAGGCGAAGAAAAAAACGTTTAAATAAACGAGGAAGTAATCTTGGGAGGTATGAGAACCACCTCTTTGGGCTGGCACATATTTAAACAATTTTATACAAAGCATGTATACATAAATATTTATTCGAACAGATATAATCCAGCCACATATTATTAATGATAACACTGACTTCTAAGCGTAACCAAGGCTCTTAAAGAGACCACAGAATTATGTTTTTGTTGAGCATGGATAAACATTGCTATAGTGACATTTCCTTGTAAGACTGAGCTTGGTGAAATTGTGAGATAAGAGGTATGTAACTGGTTAGGTGGGAGAATTTGGGCCCATATAATATTCTGATTGAGTGTTGAATTTATCTTTTTCTGGCTTGCAGACTAGTTGCTGTATCAACACTGAATGTATAATTCTAGCCACCAGACACTTGGAGACAAAACCAACATAGTTACATGGTGTTTTTATTTGTTTTGTGTTCCTGTGATGTTTTGGTGTGTTATTTAAATGAAACAGCACTGCATTAGCATTGCCTGTGGCACTTTTTTATTTTGATGTAACGTCCTGGTTATTGCTACAACAATTTAGTTATCTTAGCCCAAAAAAAAAAAAAAAAATCCGGCGAGTAATTGCAAGCAGTATTTTGTCTGTATTGAGAATGTGTTCTGAATAGAAGACAGCGAGATGTAATGCCTTTATGCTTTAGACATTTTTTCAACCCTTTTTTCAAGGTTTCATCACTTAATCTACTACTCTAGTTTTTTTATACTTCTATTCTTTTCTTTCGTCTCCTGTTGTATGTGTCAGTCTGTTTTGATGGAAAGATTTAAACCAGTATTGCAATATGCTCTGATTTGTGTCAAATCTCCCATTTTTTGACAACTTCTCACTTTCAACTCGTTTGTACACATACGGACACAAAATCTCAAAGTAAGCCCCACAATATTAATCTAATAATAACATTTAAGGTCTAAAAGTGTTGAATGTACACATGTTTATTTTGCATACAGCAAAAGTGGGCTGTGGTTATACTATCAAGCTCTAAAAAAAGGAAGAACGTGTTTTATCAACACAATAAAAAAATAAAGGTAGTCTGTACAATGTATGCACTATTGCCCAGTTCCACAGACAAGGTATAACACTAGACTCAGACTAAAATTATGCTTAAGCTGTTTTAACTGAAAGCAACTTGCACTAATATATCTGTCATTGCCCAACATGACATCATGACTTTTGCGTAAACAGACACGCCACTTTCAAGTAAAGTTGCGTGTTATCTATACGCATTTTGAGATATCCGCGTGTATGCGTGTATGTCTACGCCATTAATGTCCAAGTGATTCCGCGTATATGTACACGCCATTAAATTTCCGAGCGAAACGAAGCAAAATGTAGATCTACATCTGGGGAGCGATATTTTTTTTCCCTAGGATGGTAGGGGAAGACTCATAAATGCTATTAACCCCAGTGACGGGTAGGTTTAGGGACGGGGTGGAGGTAGGTCATATATTTATATATACAGTAATAACGTTAAGTCAACTGCGTTCATAAACACGCTGAAAAGCGATTGTGCGTGTTGATAGCACGCCAAAAATGGAAATACGAATTGGCGTGTCATACACACGCAATTTTATGAGATCAGTCTGCATTGCCATTGTTTTGTCTCAAGATGCTTACCAGTAATGTTTTTTTAAAGCACGTTTATACAAGCTACTTAAATGTCCTAATTGAACTAAGGCCTAGTCCTGGCTTAATCTAAACCCTGTCTGCTTTAAATGTGAATTGTCCAGTTTAGAAATGTAAGTTTGCTAACTTATGAGTTTACCTGATTGGCACATTTAACAAATTGTTGTAGCCTAGTCTTTATTTTTTGAAGCACACAATGATTTCAAAATTCATGCATTCCTGCAAATCATAGGCGTCATAAATAAACAGCATCTTTCTGAAGCCATGTGATTATTGTGAGTGGAAAAATGCAATTATTAAATGAACATTTAATTTACAATTAATTGAGAGAATAATTATATATGATGAGACCATTTAAATTTTTCGGGATGAACTGCACCTTTAATGGTAGAATTTTTTTTGGAAGTCGGTGTTAAATTTCTTAATCATATAATGGTTGTTTGCACAGAGAGATTGAGAGGAACATTCAAATGCATGCAATGGCATCCCTCCAGTTCTGAGTAGCAGAGACAGATGTTAGGTGTTTTGTCACATATGCTCTCTCTCACTCTCTCTCTCTCTCTCTCTCTCTCTCTCTCTCTCTCTCTCTCTCTCTCTCTCTCTCTCTCTCTCTCTCTCTCTCTCTCTCTCTCTCTCTCTCTCTCTCTTGTTGCTGAAGATTTCTTCCTTTAGCTCTTGCAGTGTCCTCCATTTCCCTGGGGAGCCATTACAGTGTGGCGCTCAGTGCGAGATAATGGAAGGGTAATGAATTTCCAAACTAATCTATATTAGAGCTGTTCTCTGAGACAGGGGCCACAGAGAGATACATAGTGAGCGAAAAGAAAGAAAGATAGAGAGGGAATGAGGACGGGACATGCTCCTTGACTTTCTGTCTTTGCTGTTTGTATGACCCTCTGAACCACACAAGAACTCACTGTAGGGTAAAGATTTTTGAAACTCTCGTGGTTAAGGTTGCGGACTAGCATTAACCTTATCAGAAAGCTGCTCTCCAGACAGTGTTAAAACAAGCCAGGGAATTCAGTAGCACTTGGTACTGGCCTGACAATACTCACAGATTAACTTCTGTTTGTTCTTGGGCACGCTTGAGACTTGGAAATAGAAAAGCTCATTTAGCAACTTGGGAAAGAAGTTTTAACTGTATTTAAACAATATCTCATGCATAGTCCAATTTTAAAGCTGTGGTTTTCAACTGGTGGGATAGGGTTTAAATAGGTTCATGGACAGCAGGGTAAATCAGTGAAATATGCAAATAATAACATCCCACTGATCATATGATCATGAATATTTGGGTTAAATTAGGATTGGGCGATAAATCGATTTTATCGGTTAACTCGAATGTGTAGTTAACGCCGATTTGTTTGAATGAAAATCGGTTTTCTCTTTAACGTCCACCGACACTCCCCTCTCGGCTCCCATAGTTCCGAACGGGCTCCGGGTTTGCCATCGAGATACACAAACAACATGGCAAATGAACAAGACCGTGGCAGCACACACATAAACCAAAAACATTTACAAACTGAATCTACAGGGCTGCCAACTCTCACGAATTCACAGTGAGACTCACGCAATTGTCTTTTTTTAAACACTCTCACTCCACACCTCCATTTTCTCACGCAGAGAAAAATCGCAAAGGCTTTTCAGGCTCAGGCTCCGCATCAGTCCTCAGTTGCACTGGTTCTGCCACAGCCCTCTGGTACCCCAGTTCCACCACAGGGGTTCGTGGTTGCGGCTTCATCACATCCTCTGAGGCCTGCGATGTTGCTCGGTTCCAGCAGCACTTTGTTTGCGCCCAGGTTTCCACCCCTATCGGCTCTGTGACCATCGTTCATCTTAGCAAAGCGTGACAATAGTAGATTATATTATATTATATTTGTGGCGAGCAGAACGAGGCCGAGGGACGTGAGTTTTACCGGTGCGTCTCACAGGTGTCATTCATTATCACTCACGCCACCGGCCTCGCGCCAGTCTCTCACGTCCCTCGGGTTCGTCCTGCTCGCCACAATATTATATTAGTCACGTATATGGTGGTATTAAATAAGAAGTTGCATGACACAGGTAATCCATGATAAACACTTTAATAATAATAATCATGGAGAATACACAACGGAAGAAACTCAAACCACTCTAGATAACGACGAGAACCAACAAAGGAATCAACAAAACAGTGTACTTGTACACAGAGAACTAAACTAGATACATGTGGGATTAATTGGTAACCTAGGTGACAAACAAGGAGAATTTAGTAACTATAGAAACGAGAACTGAACTGATAGGAAACATAGGAACATGAACCCAAACACAATGAAACACAACATAACCTTGACAATTATATAAGTTGTATAGTAATTATATAAGTTCTCTTACGAGAGGTTCTCTCGTATTGCGTAAGTTTAGCTTAAGCCTGGTTCACACGGCAGGATAATTAGGCCGATTTTAGCCCCGATTTACCCCTTCCGACAATCTAAAGTATGCTCCGATTATCGTAAAATAATCTGATCAGATATTCCTGCCGTGTGTGGTGTGTTAAGAGTGCTCTCGTCTGCTCGGAAGGACGTCGGGACCGCTCCGATCTCAAATCGGGGATATCCAACATGTTGGATTTTTTTGGCCCGATTTCTCCTCGTGTGTGGTGTCCCCCGGGGACAAACGAGCATGCAGTCTGTGGACTGTGGCGTGTAGCCAATCAGAAAGCGAGGTGACGACGCGCAGAGGAAGCACCGGGAAACAAAATCAAAACAGCCGTCCATGCTCGCGTTGTCTCCACTTCTTTGACCATCGCCTTTTCTTTTGATAACGTTTTTTTTTTTCGGTTAAAAACAAACTACAAACTATCGCCACTGCATCCTCTTCGTCCGCCATGATTGTTTACTCTGAAGTCACGTTTGATCTCGAGGGATTTTGCGAGATTTTCCGTCTGACCTTGGAATGCTCTGGAGTCAAATCGGTTCGTTTGTGATGTGTTGATTTTGCTGTGTGGCTGCGCACCACACACTGTGCGACCAAAACTGTTAGACACGTGATTTTTTATCGCCGTGTGTGGAGTCTCTCAGGTTTGGAAAATTGGCCGACAATTTTTAAATCGTCCCGTGTGAACCAGGCTTTACGCTACGGGAAAGATTCATCTTCTCGAGATATTGAAGCCAAAAAATTTTCCTTAATTTTGTATTCATTGTCAACGCAGTGCAGCAGCTAGCAGACCTAGAGCAGGCCATCTCGCTTGCTCATTGGCTGCCCTGCAGGCAACTGCTGCAGCCTACCAGTGAGCCCAGCGTGACGTCACGCCCAATAAAGTGCGCCCGCGCCTTCATAGCGTCACAGCCCGCCAGAATGGGTGTGGCTCAGCGTATAAAAGTAGGGGCTGTAGGCTGAAGCCACCGCCGCCGTCGAACAGTGTACAGCCAGCTTAGGACAGCGCTGAGGAAGCCGGCCGTCTTCGCCACCTTCAGCCATCTGTGCGAGCTACGCTATCCGGCGACGTATCCTTTACCTTGCTATATCTATTCTAAAAGAGCAGCGAGTGTCTTTTTAAAGATGCCTTCCTGCGGCTCGTGTAGAGCCCCGCTCAGTGCCGGAGACCGCCATGTGATCTGCGCTCTCTGCCTGGGCCTGGAACATGCAGAGCTCGCCCTCGCGTCCGGGGGCTGTGAGCTCTGTGAAGCTGCCGTCGCATCTGAGGATGAGGCCGAGGGACACGCCACGAGAGACTGCTGCTCCATCCTGGCATCAGACAGCGAGGAATGGTCGCTTCACTCCGCCTCCTCGTCGATCCAGGAATCCACCCGTACCCGCGCTGGAGCTGTAGGCTGACGCAGGCTGTTGACCGTCTCGGGCTCGAGTGGTTGCTGCCGAAGGAACCCGCACCGAACAGGCTCGACGGCTGTTTCCTTCAAAGTCGCCGCCGTGCAGCTTCAGCAAGCAGGCCCGCTCCATTCCTACCGGAACTTCACTCAGAGCTGACGAAGTCATGGAATGCACCATTCTCCTTGAGACTTCAGTCCCAGGCCTCCGCGTCACTCTCCCAAGTGGACGGCGCCGCCGAGAAAGGGTACACGGCTATTCCCCCTGTGGAAAAGGTGGTCGCAGCGCACCTTTGCCCGCCCTCCGCGAGATGGCGGTCACGGTCAGCCCTCCAGTCAAAAGCCTGTAGAGCCACGTCCGCCTTGGTCGCCCGCGCATATGCCGCCTCCGGCCAGGCCGCGTCTGCTCTCCACTCCATGGCTGTGCTACAGATCCTGCAAGCCGACCTCCTCCGCGAATGGGATGAGAAGGGCCGGGATCCAGCTGCAGTTACAGACCTGAGAAGTGAGACGGATCTCTCTCTCCGCGCCACAAACCGCAGCTCAAGCCATTGGAAGAGCCATGGCTGTTACTGTTGACAGTTACAGAGAGGCACCTCTGGTTGACGCTCGCGGATATGAGGGAAACCGAGCGAGCCACCTTCCTGAACGCGTCCCCCCTCCCCCACTGGTCTCTTCGGCCCAGCAGTGAACGGGATCGTTGAGCCAGCCTCCTGTGCGAGCCAGCGCCCAGCGTCCAGCACAGCCTCAGCCTTCGCAGCAACGTCAGGGCGGCCGCCTCAGACCTGCATAGCGGCTCTGCAGCCCTGGTTAGTAGCCGACTGGTACCAGCAGGGAATGATGATGGGAACCATCTCTTATCGGAAAGTCATTTCGACAGACGCGTCCAACTCGGGTTGGGGCGCGCTGTTCGAGGGCAGACCTGTCTTCGGCCAGTGGTCAGACCAAGTGAAGTGTTTTCACATAAACTGTCTGGAGATGATAGCGGTCGAGAACGAGCTGAAGCGCTTCCTCCCGTTCATACAGGTCCAACATGTTCTTGTCCGCTCAGACAACATGTCTGTGGTATCCTATGTAAACCGTCAGGGCGGTGTCAGATCCAGAAATCTCTGCAGTCTGACGGAACGCCTCCTTATTTGGGCTCAGATGCACCTGCGCTTGCTGAGGGCGGCGCATGTGCCTGGCCATTTGAACGACGGCCCAGACAAACTGTCCAGGGACAATGTTCCCCCAGGGGAATGGTCCCTTGCACCCCCAAACGGTCCAAAAGCTGTGGCGCCTATTCGGCAGAGCGGAAGTCGACATATTTGCATCAAAAGACAACGCTCAATGCCCGACGTTCTTCTCGAAGGACGAGGACGCGCTGGCCCAGGTTTGGCCCAGCCTCCCGCTATATGCTTTCCCTCCGGTCTCTCTGTTACCACAGGTGATCAAGAGAATCAGGTAAACGCACCACTCGGTGCTCCTCATAGCCCCGCATTGGGAGAATCAGATTTGGTTCCCGGAACTAGCACGGCTGTCACATACAGCTCCGTGGCCGATTCCGGTGAGGGCAGATCTCCTCTCTCAGGCTCGTGGCGCGATCTGGCATCCCTATCCAGAGCGCTGGTCTCTGCACGCATGGTTGATCAACAGGTACTCGTTGCCCTGCCAGAAGGAGTGATGAACACGATCACGCAGTCTAGAGCTCCTTCCACGAGAAGGCTCTACGCGTTTAAATGGTCGGTCTTCTACGGATGGTGCACGGACAGAGGTCTCGACCCACGGACATGCGGGGTGGCGCATCTGCTCACCTTCCTACAAGAGCTGTTGGATAAGGGGAGGTCCCCATCCACGCTCAAAGTATACGTGGTTGCCGTGGCAGTGTTCGCAGAATCGACGCACGGCCAGTCACTGGGAAGACATGAGTTGGTCATCCGCTTCCTTAGAGGAGCTAGAAGAATGAACCCGCCGCGCCCCCCGTCGTCGCGCCCCCCGCCGTCCTATGTGGGATCTTTCATTGGTCCTCGAGGCCCTGAAAGCTTTTCCATTTGAACCACTAGACTCCGTGGGGTTGAAATATCCAACATGGCATCATGACTTTTGCGTAAACATACACGCCACTTTCAAGTCAAGTGGCGTGCTATCTATACGCAATTTGAGCTATCGCGTGTATGCGTGTATGTCTACGAGTGATTCCGCGTGTGTGTACACGCCGTTAAATGTCCGAGCGAAACGAAGCAAAATGTAGATCTACATTTGGGGAGCGATATTTTTTTCCCTAGGATGGTAGTGGAAGACTCATAAATGGTATTAACCCCAGTGACGGGTAGGTTTAGGGACGGGGTTGGGGTAGGTCATATATTTATATATACAGTAATGTAACGTTAAGTCAACTGCGTTCATAAACACGCCGAAAAGTGCTTATGCGTGTTGATAGCACGCCAAAAATGGAAATATGAATTGGCGTGTCATACATACGCCATTTCGTGAGATCAGTCTGAAATATCTAACACTGAAAACCGTCTTTCTGACTGCACTGTCGTCAGTAAAACGTGTGGGGGACCTGCATGCGCTGTCTGTCAGCGCGTCGTGTCTTGAGTTCGGGCCGAATGACTCTAAAGTCATCCTCAGACCTAGACATGGCTATGTTCCTAAAGTGATGGGCACTCCATTCAGAGCGCAAGTTATTTCGCTGTCAGCTCTGACAGCATCTGACAGCGAAAGTGATGTGAATCTCCTCTGCCCTGTCAGGGCGCTGAGATTTTACATTACGCGCTCCGCCTCCTTCAGGCGTTCAGAACAGCTTTTTGTTCGTTTGGTGGGCGCACCAAGGGTCTCACCTCCTAGAAACATAGCCTGTCTAGATGGATAGTGGACGCTATAGCAGCTGCTTACGCGTCAAAAGGTCTGCAATGCCCTCTGGGCATCAGGGCTCATTCTACGAGAGGCGTTGCCTCGTCGTGGGCGTGGTCCAGTGGGATTTCTATCCATGAGATATGTGTAGCAGCGGGCTGGGGCTCCCCGTCTACCTTTGTCAGGTTTTATAACCTAGAAGTTCCTGCCTTGCAGGCTAAACTTTTGTCAGTTTGAAGGAGAGGTGTATTCTGCCCAGATCTTCCTGCTCAGATCACTCTCACGTGACTCAGCTCTCCTGGTTGAGCTGCACTTGTAGGGTATGTGCCATGTGCCTATACAGACTGGCGCGCTGCTCTGTATTCCCTATGTGTGCTTATGTACAAGTGATGGCCCGCGTGACTGGCCACCTTATTTTTCCACTTATGGGGTTCCCCTGAAAGTTCGGGGTCTCATGGTGGATGCTTGGCGCACACGGCGTTGACAAAGTGTTCCCGTAGCGTAAGTTAAACTTACGCAATACGAGATAACCTCTCGTAAGAGAACGATACTCGGTTACTGACGTAACCTTGGTTCTCTCTAGAGAGGGAACGCGTATTGCGTAACCGGCCGTGCTCGCGCCACGAGCGACTTCGCTTCAGTCGACGATCAACCAGGGAAGTCAGCCTACAGCCCCTACTTTTATACGCTGAGCCACGCCCATTCTGGCGGGCTGTGACGCTATGAAGGCGCGGGCGCCCTTCATTGGGCGTGACGTCACGCCGGGCTCACTGGTAGGCTGCAGCAGTTGCCCGCAGGGCAGCCAATGAGCACGCGAGATGGCCTGCTCTAGGTCTGCTAGCTGCTGCACTGCGTTGACAATGAATACAAAATTAAGGATAATTTTTTGGCTTCAATATCTCGAGAAGATGAATATTTCCCGTAGCGTAAGCTAAACTTACGCAATACTCGTTCCCTCTCTAGAGAGAACCGAGGTTACGTTAGTAACCGAGTATCGTTTTGTTGGGTCACTGCTTGTTCAAAGAATGACAATGCAGGATATTAATAAATCAGTTTTTTTGCAACCCAGCATAGGAGATAAGTATGAATATGTAAAACTGTTTACTTCATGATTTTCTTGCTCATTTATTTTAATGATCAATTCCTTTCATGAAACAAATACCACATGTTCTTGTGTCCCAAAGAAATATTTCAAGGTGTTTTTTATTTTTTTTATAAAACTTAGTTGATAATGTTGTAAAACTTGTTAGCTTCGTCTGTAAGATATGGGATAAAACCCAAACTCAAGTCTTTTCAAATGTCAGGTAAATGTGTGATGGCATCCCATCAACAGAGTACAATAGTCTTTGTTCGCAGTGCAACTGGTTGAAGTGATTTTATTGAGATATGTGGATGCCCACATAAAATGTAATTAAATGCCACACACTTTTTTCTTATAATCATTAGCAGTAACACTAATTCAGAAACTCCAAGCTGAAGATTGCTTTCTAAAGGATTGTGCATGTATCAGAGAAAAGGAGAGAGGGAGAGGGGAAAAGGAAGATTAGTTCTCACTTATGAGAGGGGCTAGTGACTTCATTAATTTGGGTCTGACTGATGAGAGGGTCAGAGGCGCTGTTTGATGCATACAAAATGACTGAAGACTCAGACAGGCACATCTGCACACGTGTATGTGTGTGTGGTAGTCTTCGAGCCTTCCCAAATAATGACATGCGCGCTTACTAATTTACTCAAAACCACCTGAAGCCAACAAATAGCATCAACCAGAACTGAAAAAGGATATGTAACATCCAAAGCTATCTTACGACCAATTCGTACGAATTTGTACGAGTGATTAAAAGGTGGCTAATTCGTACGAATTCGTACGACCTCACTCATACGAATTTGTATGATTTGTCTAAACCCACGTGATGGGTAGGTTTAGGGACGGGGTCATTCGTATGAATTCATTTAGCAAAAATCTTACTAATTCGTACGAGTGAGGTCGTTAGCCACCTCGTAAAATTCATACGAATTGCCGTGAGATCGGGTTGTAACATCTCATGGTTGTATAGTTTTCAAATAACCCCCTCTCCCGTATCCCCTCTCAACTCTGGCTAGAGGTTTTAATGGACTGACAGATTAAGTGGAGTCCAGCAGACACCATCAGTCTAATGAGAAACAGATGCTGTCCAGATGAGAGTTAAGACCGTGGCACTAGCCAGCTCTCTCTGCCAGGGCAGGGAGTTGGCATGTTGACATGCAATGCAACGATACCGAAAACTACCCGTTGGACATTGCCAGTTTTGTCAGATCTCCATTTGCAGCCTTTAAAGAGTACGACTAGTGCAGCAGGTGGGCTCATCAGCCCAACTAGACCATCCTATAATCAGGCCAGCACAGATAACCTGTATTTAAAATAGAAAACAAAATAATTCCTCTACACAGAGTACCGGATCGAATAGATAATTCCCATAAAACAATGATAAGCTCACAAACATCAAACATGTATCATTGGGTGAACTGAACACAGTTTAGGATAGTAAACAGGATAGTAAAACCTGAAATCACCTACATTGTGGGGACCAGCCAGCAGTCTCCACGAGGGAAATGGATTAATAAACATCCTAAATTACGTTTTTGTTTTGTTTTTTTAATGAAAAAATGCAGAAAGTTTTCTGTGATGGTAAGTTTAGGGGTATAGTGTTAGGGAATAAAAAATACAGTTTGTATAGAATAAAAACCATTACAACAGCGGTGCTTTGGAACTTTAAAAGATAATAATAAAAATGATACATCAAGATGATATAGTGTGTTTGCATTTGTCAAGCAACCCTATGTAGTATTAAGTGTGTGTTTAAATGTTAAAACACCTTATGGCCTCTATCACACACTGCACAGAGACAGTTTGATGACACACTTGCATCATTGTAACTCACTGCCTGTCTGACTTGTATTTTCCTGGCTGACCAGCTCTGGCATATCTCTGGCCTCTCAGCCGGAGGGGCTTTCAATCAGGGCGCCGGGGCTGGAACAAACGATCGGAGCAGGGCTGATCCAATTCTGTGTGCCGGGCTGCGAAGGGGAGGAGGGCACTCTTAAACTGATTGTGTTTTCTCCTCAGGGTCCTGTTCCGGCCTTCCCGAGGAACGACCCGCAATTATGACTGCTGACAGGCTTTAAGTCAGTTTCAACCTGACGTCTTTATCAAAATAAAGTGCCGCTCCATTACCACTGGAGAGGAGAAAAGTGAGGAGAGGAGATGGGTTTTGGGGAGGATGCTGCCTGTCTTCCGTGTATGTGCAATATCTTCGATTGCTGCCCTCTCTGGGGTAAAAAAAAGAAAATAAACCAAACCTAAGGATATTTTCCCTAGCAGGTTTAGCTGAAGCGTGGAGGCCATGCATTTGACCTTGCTCTGGTTGAGGATGACTGCTAAATTGCTGTATTGATTGATTTAGTAATCATGGTTCGTTCAACAAGTCCATTGCCTGCTCCCAACTTTTCGCCTGCTCAACTTTATGGCTTTAAAGGCGTAATTTACTACATCACATAAGGTTATCTAATGCACACAGGCAAAGGAGCACACTCTAAATTCAAAACTGTTACTGCTCCAGTGGTTCAGAGAGAATTGGTGATTAGACGTACAGTAAACACTGCAGTTATTATTATTATTTTTAAAAGTTTAACAGATAATTACTGTCATATAATCACATACCGTAAGTCGTTCCAGAGCTGGGATATCAGAGGAGGAAATAAATAGAGATCTACAGGGAGAAGTGTAATCTAAGACAGCATAAGTAATTCAGAGGTCTGTTTTCTCATGTGTTCTTTCCTAAAAAATAAATCAATTAGGCTTCTCAATTTAACATGTTAATTTGGCACAAAAAAATACAGCACTCATGACACAAGATGCAGAAAACCGACGTAACGCAGCAGCTAAATCTGATGCATAACAATTAAAAGACCACATGAATGATTGTGTGTGTGTGTCTGTGTGTGTGGGGGGGGGGGGGGGGGGGGGGGGGGGGGGGGGGGGGGGGGTTCATTTGATTCATAAATGATTCATTTAATTGATTCATTTAATTGATTTGCTTACATTTTTATTTGATTGACAGTCCTACACTTAATATATTTCAGTGTACAATAATCCTCCACAAGTGAGCTGCTGACAGTCTAGACAGTCTATTTTACACTCAGCAGACCATTTGCATTTTGTAATCCCTGTGAAGCTGCTATTTCCTTAATTGCATAAAGTCACTTAAAACATTTCCAACTGTACCTGTGATGACCTCCCGCATGCATTGAGAAGGCCCTGTTAGAAAACTGCTGACCGAGAGAGGGAAAAAAAGGAACAAAAGACTGAGAGAGATTGGAAAACAGAGGTAGGAGAGTTTGTTTCTCTGTGCACGCTTAGGTATTTGTGTATGTGTGTGTGTCTGTCGGTTTGTGCCAAAGTGTGTGTCTGAGTGACCTGCCTAAGGGCTCATTGACCCATGATACTCTCTCAGCCAGTCTAGTTCTGCGTGTCACTGTCTAAGGGTCACACACATGGCTGGAGAGCTATGTGTGAGACAAACTCTCTTCCACCCTGCCAATAAAGTGAGCCTTTTCCGTACGCCCAGTATGTGACCTTGTCTACTATTACGCCATAAACCACAGCCAGTAGAATAGAAGCATTTAGTCCACTGCACAATAGCCCTCATTCAAGCTGCACATCTACCACACAGCCTTTTAACACACGTCACAGTGGTATGCCGGCACAGCGCACCGGAATTAGACCACAGATTGAAGAAAACAATCAGGGGTGCGTTTCCCAAAACCATAGTTGCTAACTAAGTTAGCAACTTTGTTGGTTGCAATGCAATTTCCCATTCCCAACCAAGTTGCTAACAGGCTAGCAACTATGGTTTTGGGAAACGCACCCCTGATGGATTGATGTGTCAGATTACTATTATTAACTGGGCCAATTGAATACAAGAGCAATACTAATATACACCTCAAAATTACAGCCGTTATTTAAGATACATGTCAAAACTTGTCACATTGTCAGAATTGTCACGTCAAAAGCAAGTCTGTGTTTATCAGAAAAGTGCAAACCATTTCTTACTTATAGTTTCTAGATTTGGTAATGCTTTTCCAATTTTTGCATTTGCATTTCCTTCCGTGTATGAAATCAAATATCAATGATATGTTAAAAGATCAAGGTAAGACTTTGTGACTTGAATAGTTGCAATATTAATGGATAGTGTTTAAAGAGAGTATCGATGCTTCAGTTCTCATTCCACTGCATGAGTGACAGAAAGTCATAGAAAATGAAAATTCTGTCTTACCCTCATGTTGTTCTGAACCTGTTTTCTTTCTTCTGCGGAACACAAAATGAAAGTCAATGGGTTCCAAACAATAATTGGACCCCACTGACTTTCAATATGTGGACAAACAAAAAAGACATTTCAAAATAGTGCATTTCTTGTTACAAAGTAGAAATTAAGTCATACAAGTTTCAAATTAGGGTGAATAATTTTAATATTTGGGTGAACTATATATTTAATGTTTGCATTTTCTGTATTTATATGATTGCCACACATGTAGTGGAAAGAGTTCTGAAACAAAGATTCATAGTCGATTTCATGTTCAAATGTACCACATGTTGTGGGTTATTAAGAGAAATGCATTAGCAATTCAGTTTGATTTACAACTTCTGAAACGAGCCAGTCCAACATCAATTCAGTCCCGTGTGCTAATTTTTTTCATCAGTTCGTTTCAGTTTTTTTTCTCCCAAGAGGGACATCTCATCCATCACTGAAATGGCATAGTACATCATGAAGTCTTTTTTTCAGTCCATTGCTGTCATTGTCAAGAGTCAAGAGAGGAGAATCTTTTGAGCATAAAAATACTTGCACCCCATTGACAGATTTACCAGTGCACTTTGTCCAGGTTCTCTACAGTAAAACATCTAAACATGTCTGCCAGTCCTACTAGACGAGCTGCTAAAACACACACACACACACACACGCATCGATTTCACCGCCTCACCTCGCAAACGAGTAGACAGGCGAAAAATGTTGATCAATGAAAATGAAAGATAAATCTAAATGCAAATAGCACTGCACTTTCCAGTGCATTAATGTATCTATTTGCAAGTCTTAGAAGCTGATAGCCCCGCTGGTTTGATATCTGTTCATTTCCTCCCATAGAAGCAATAAATGTCCGCATGCCATCCTGAAAATTTAGGTGCCGAGGGAGAAATTTGACAGTGGAGGAAGCAAACACCATTGTAAATGAGACCTGTATGAGTGAAGGTGAATGTATGAAGAAAAAGTTTACCTAAACTGGTATGCACCTGGTATGCACACATGCATATGGTGATTTGACTGACAGGAGGACAGTAAATATCCCCTCTGCGGAAGTGAGAAATCCGACACCAGCTGATCCAATCAGATGTCAACTAGGATTTCATAATATGTCAGAGAGAACAAGCACATCCATAGTCCGTATGCCAGGTTTTCACTCATATCACACATTATTTCTTTTGTCCCTTCTTTTCTGCTCTTTAATACAAAGCAATAAAGTGTTTGTCTAGGACAATCTGGTCTCCACAGAACTTGCAAAAATACTCTTCTGAAAAAAATAAAATAAATAAACAACAGGCTAAACTAGTCTTAGCTGGTCTAAATGAGTCTCCAATCATAGTCAAGCTGGTCTAGCTATATTCTCAGCCTGGCCAAGCTGGTGTTTAGCTGGTTCAGCTGGGCGGCCAGCTCGTCTCCCAGCGTGACCAGCTGGAAAGTGCCCAAAACCCCTGTAAAATCAACAACACACCTCTTTTTGTCAAGTTGGGAGACCTGCTAAGACCAGCCTAAGTTGGTTTAAGATGTGTGTTTGTTTGTTTTTAAAGCAGGAAACATAAATTAGCATTGATATGATAGCAAAGCCAAGTCAGGGGTTAGATAGATGGAATGCATGAACTGATAAAATATATACGCAAGTTGCTTTGGAAAAAAGTATCTGCCAAATGCATAAAATGCTAATCTAGTTTGGTTACAAAAAACAAAGGGCAAAAAAACATAACTAGAAATGTCCTAAACCATATAATTAGACTGTGAGGCAAAGAGAGTGACAAATACCTTCTTGATTGGTTGTGTAAAAACAATTAGACCTCAATTAGAAATGAACCGCTATGTGAAGCGAGAGACTCCCATTCTCCCCATGAATTAAAGCATAATTGATTGGATTGAGATGATATTTAATGAAACATGTATTCCATCATTTGACAAATTACGTTAAGCACTACAGCACCTGAGCTGAAGGCCGGACCGTCCTGACCTGAGCCCGAATAATTGTACTCATTTTCCTTTGTGTTATTCAAACACATTAGAGCAGATCATTTTAGTCATATCTTCTTTTCTGTCTGAGCTTTAAATTCAAAAGCTATGTGTCGTATAACATTTTCCAATTCATTTCTTTGAGTTAATTTCTTCCTCTTTTTTGTGATATTACAAAGTATGCCTTGTGATGGCTGATGTTTAAAGGGGTCAAATGTCTCTCTGCCTGTCTTGTTTAGTGAAATTGGAGGGAGAGCTTCCTGTTTCGAATGTCAGGCTAATGAACGCTAAGCTCAAGGTATTTGTTAAACTGTGAAGTACAGATCACCTCTCGCTTTATGAATGACCTTTTTTTGTTCATTTCAGCTGTCTGAGCCACCCCACGTGACACAATATTATGCTACAATGCGTTTGACTGAGCTCAACATGTACAGGACCCAGAATATTCCTGTAATTGCACATAGCTACCAACTTAAGATTAAAAGATATTAAATTATTATGGGAAATTAAAGCATTGGATATGAATGACAAAAAGTGGTTGTAGAAGTAAATTTATGGTTTTTTTTTTTTCTATATAATTAAGCATGAGCATGAACATATGCAACTCCATTTTGCATTTGATGTAGACTACATTCTTGAATCTGTTTGCACCATTTTTTAGACTTGTTTTTCTATTTACACGTGCATTAGCTGACATCTTTGACTGTTACGTCCCATGCAATGACCGCCATGTTTTAGGATGATATGCCAAGTTAAAAGCAGTTCAGTTGTTAAAAACACATCTTGAGACCCCAGTCTGTTCCACTTTGTTGCCAGGCACATCACCTCAAAATATGAAAATGGCTTTTAAAGCTTGAATTGCCAGGATGATAGGAAACCCCTTATTTTGGCATTTACATATTGGTCAGGAGGCATGATAAATTGTTATTTGTATTGCGTTATCACAGCTATTCGCATCAAATTGATGCATTAAATTAGCAAAAATGTACAAAAAAAAATTATAATTGGTATCCTTATCACACCAGCCATAAACATCTGCAGTAAGTGACTGCAACAAGAGTGTGCCTTTTTCATTACAACACAGGTTCTGTTCTGCAATCATTTATATCTCAATGTAAGCTTCAAACGCCCAGCTTGCACGTTATCTGATTTCCGTCATATGATATATTTGCCTGTAATTACCAGTGGAGGAATGCTAATGCAATCTGTGAGTGATTAGATTGACTTTGTTGCCACGATTACTTCCTCTGGCTTTTCTACTAGAAATTGAATTCGCACAGGTTGTGAATACAAGCACAGTGTATACAATGAGATGAACGCTCAGATGTGCATTTGTGCTCCTTTGGCGTAGCCCCCCGGCATCCCCCTGCGCTTCTTATGCCAACAGAATTTGTTACAAGGCCACGAGTTCAACCCAGCGATCGCCTGCCTTTGACGTTCCTTATTCTCAGCGACTGTGCTGTAAGGACAATGAATTCTGCCAGGATGGCTGTAATTTTTTTTATAGCTTTCTGTGTCTGCTATGCATGCTTTGAATAAGTCGTCTGTTGGCCCATGTTACACTCACGCTGGGAGTACAGAAAACACCCTAGCGCTCATTGGGGATGAATTGAGTTGACATGCTTTTTCTTTGACTCAATCCCTGTTCTTTTCTGTGTTAAGACCAGGTCTTTTTCCCTCCCTTATCGCACCCCCAGCTTCCCTCTCTCCGCTTAAATCTCCTTAAATCCCTCGCTACCTACAGGCTACGACTGAATTTCCTAGTGCACTAAAGCACACTCCATTCACCAAAAGGTATCCTAGCAACCACGTCCGTTCTTTTCCGTTCCTCCTGAAAGGGATTTTTTTGGAGAGTGTACCAAAGATGTATGTGAAATATGTTTGAATAATGAAGCGGATGAAGGAGATGATCTGGATAATTTAACATCAGTGTGTACGTGGATATCTGCGTATCTGGCCTCACCGCGCTTGTTTATCTAATTGTGCAAAAACTCAAGTTTATGACTATGAAAGTCCCATGCAGCACTGTTTTCTGTCAAATTTAGGGTCAAATGCTTGGCAGGACATCTTGTTTGTCACGGTTAGTGTTCGTGACTGTTCCATTGAGTGCAAGCACGATTAAGTCCTCACTGAGCCGAGCATTAAGGAAGACAAACTGTACGGATTAAGATGAGCTATAAAAATGGATCCTGTGAACTTTCGAGCGGTGAACTCCGGGTTAACAAGGAGGCGGTGAGCTGCAGAGATTTCACAAGGTTGAGGTCAGTGTGCGCTCACCGAGTTACCTTGAAAAATAGCAGAACTCAAGGTAGTGTCCCTAGATTTGGCTTTGAGTTTGACTTCAGGCTCGAAGATCTCAGACTCACCCCCTCCTCTGTTCTTCATTTGTCTTTCAAACACATTTGTGTAAATATAAATTAATCTGTGACGGATTTCTCAACTGGTCAATGCAGGCCTACTTGAGCATTCCAACCCTCCTGCCTGAAAACATCCATGACACCTCTGGACAGCTGGGGTTTGTTTGGCAGCCTCTTCTCTTTTTCATTCCTCCTGGGAAAGGAGGATGAGAAGGATACAAAGTGCATTAATTCAAGAACATTCATTCACACTGTAAACCTCTTGTATCCCTGCAAATGCAAAATCAATCCACAAAAAATGATGAGACACCAGTTCTCCTCCAACACTGGAGTAATAAAGAAAACTATCAATATTTACAGAGCAAATGAGAGTTAGGAAATTACAAAATGTGGCTTTTCCAATGCTCTATTGATGCTCTGCATATAAACAAAAGCAAATCTGCCTCATCCATGAAATGAAAGTTGCATGGGGTGAATCTGAGAATGTTCTGGAAAGAATGATTTGTATTAGGATGTTTTGAGTTATGTGACCCAATTTGGGATTTTTAAAGACCCTCTTTTTTTTTGGGGGGGGGGGGGGGGGGGGGGGGGGGGGGGGGGGTCAGATTCTGGTTCCTTCACGATTCCATTAACAAATGTGTAATACTTTTGTGGAAGGAATAAAGCCAGATGCTCAACCTGAAGCAGACTTTGTTTTGAAATGTTTTAAAGACAAATTTGTTACAGCAAAACTGAACATCATTGGCTCTCCTTGGGGTTCATTGAGGAATGGCAGGGGTTTCATGAATGAATTTAAAGATTTGAAATAATTACTAAAATCATAAAAATACATACATTAATTTGAAGAATGTCATAACACCATTAACCGACATCAGAGAACCGTGAACATGTGAATGTGTAACATTTAAATATTAACCTAAATCAGCCAAGTGAATATGTTTCGAGAGACAAAAATTATTTGGAATCCCTGAGATATGCTAAAAGAACTGTCTTGTAGTTCAGTGAGTCAATGAGATGTCAATTCCACAACTGCTCTGACAGAATAATTTAGTGAGCCATTTGATATCAGTGAGTTCAACACTTATTTTTGAGTAAAAGAAAAAAAGAACATTTCAATTGTTTAAATCAGTTATACATTAATGAATCATGGTTGTATTTGTTCTTTCTTTTGTGTTCAATACAGACTGCAACCTCTTAACTAAAACATTGCTTTTTGGAAATAAAGCAATGCAGGAAACTATATTATAGTCCCTTTTATATTGTAAATATAAATAATAATATAATAATATAATAATAATAAATAATTATAGTATTTTAGTACAGTATTCTATTCTTATCGGGGGAAGAAATTAGACACCCAAGAACCTTTAACAAAACCAGAAGTTATTAAAATAATTAGGTTTCAGTAATATTTTTTCAATATTTTTTTTTTCATTGACTCAGTTCTTGATTACCAACCCTTATTATTACATTAAAATTAAACTCTCATGAGAAGTCTATGAAGCATTTAATTGTCTTCATATTAGCTTGTTTATAAAAATGATAGATAATTAGTAAAATGAGATAAGATGAAATAATAATTCAACGAACAGTAATATAACAGTAATGTTAGCATGGCTAATGTTCATTAACAGGGCTACATGTGAGCTGAATTAGCACTGATGTAGAGGAGTTAATGATAAACATTAGATTACCATGTAACACTGGATGGATTAAAAACATCTCTCTTTAGAATAAAGATTTATCTTATCTCACTTTAAAGTAATGAGATTGAGGCATTGCTGTTTGCCTGCTATCTCTCTCAAAAGCATTTATTTTATCATCATGTCAAGGCATGATGGCAAGGACTAATATTGTAACGAAATGTGGCTATAATGAGCACACGTTGATACAACAAAACACAGTCTTTAATGAATAAATCCAAAAGGAACACTTAGGTAAAACCCAGGCAACTTCCGGCAAATTTAGATTTGCTCTGAAAGTTAGTCTGGCAAAGGGCTCATTCAAGCCCATTTCCAATCCGTCGAAATCGAGGCACCAATCAGAAACGTTGGGGCGGGCTTTACACGATGACGACAGCGCTGGGATTTTGAAGCAGATTTTGTAGCCTACATTACAAAGATGGATGCCGCCGTCGAACATCACTCGTTCGAATCAGCTATCGCGTCTGTTTTAAGTGATTTGAACGTTTCCTTTTTGTTAAAAAACGAGCAAAGAACAACACTTGGAGATGTTTCTCCACCGCTCTACGTACGTCATCTCCTTCATCGGTCTGATTGGTTTTAGGTCTATCCGCGACGTCCGTTGGTGACGCCCCTCTGGAAATGATTTGTCTATGGGATATTTTGCCAGACCATAACTCAGTTACAACTGAGAATGGTCTGGTTTAACCAGGCTAACACTTAGGAGTATCTTCAGAAATTTAACAACCATGCAAACCGAAACGACAAAACAATGAACAGATGAAACTAAGGGATACCACAGATAAAACAAGGAAACTAAATGAACAACAGGTGAAATCCAATCAGAAACCATAGAAACTAAATAGCAAACAGAACTCAGGAAAATCTGCACAGGGAACAGAATGAAAACGAAACCTAAACAGAACGAGACAATTACAAATATAGAGATAGATTATATTATCACTCTTTGGCGTTATAATCATGAATACTATCTATATGTATTCTTCTATTTAAAGTGTTCTTCTACAGCTCCATACAGAGAAATATACATATTTCTCATTTGTCAACCCTTACGAAAAAGAAGTTTATTCAAGTGTGCTATAGTATACTTCCTTTAACCCCTTAAAGGGATAGTTCACTTTGAAATTAATTTTTGATATGTTTTAGCTTACCTCCAGTGCATCCAAGATGTAGGTGTCTTTGTTTCCACAGTATCTTCAATTTTGATAATTTTAGGTAAAACCGTTGTTGTCTGTCAGTCATACAATGGAGGTGAAGGGGGTCCAACTCAAAGAGCAGTCAAAATTAAACATTATTTAATGACTCGTAAATGTAAGTACACATTGATGCCCTAAGACACGAAACGAGTGGTTTTTGTGAGAAAACGAACAGTATTTATATCTTTTTTAGCTCGTGTAAGCATATCCATGTCCAAATGATCTGAGAGCAGGGCGCTTCGGTCTGCGCATGCGTACAGCGTTCGCCGGAATGCCCCGGAAGGGCTCCCTCGCGCGTGTTTACGTCACTCATTGTTTATGCAGAGATTTCGGAAGTTTTACCTTACACTGTGAAGATCTAAACATATTTAGATATACAGGATCGCAATGGAAGACGATTTCTATATACCAACAGACAACGTTGATTTTTTTTCACAACCTTATTTATTTGAACCTGAACCGGGGCATTCCGGCGAACGCTGTACGCATGCGCAGACCGAAGCGCCCTGCTCTCAGATCAGTTGGACATGGATATGCTTACACGAGCTAAAAAAGATATAAATACTGTTAGTTTTCTCACAAAAACCACTCGTTTCGTGTCTTAGGGCATCAATGTGTACTTACATTTACGAGTCATTAAATAATGTTTAATTTTGACTGCTCTTTGAGTTGGACCCCCTTCACCTCCATTGTATGACTGACAGACAACAACGGTTTTACCTAAAATTATCAAAATTGAAGATACTGTGGAAACAAAGACACCTACATCTTGGATGCACTGGAGGTAAGCTAAAACATATCAAAAATTAATTTCAAAGTGAACTATCCCTTTAAAGGGTTAGTTCACCCAAAAATGAAAATTAAGTCATTAATTACTCACCCCCATGCTGTACCAACCCCGTAAGACGTTCGTTCGTCTTCGGAACACAAACGAAGGCCTTACGGGGTTGGTACAGCATGGGGGTGAGTAATTAATGACTTAATTTTCATTTTTGGGTGAACTAAACAAAAAAATAAGAAAGTATACTTTCAGTCTACTTTTTATGTACTTCTCAGAAATATACTTCAAATTGCACTTAAGTATACTTGACTTATACTGACAGAAAAGTCTAAGTATATTTGGCCTATACTTGTTGATCGAGATATACTTAAAAGTATAATTAAGTATTCTTGGCTTGTACTTGTGTTTACTAGTTTAATTAAGTAGCTTATTAAAAAATGTTGTTTTAACATAATATTACACACTGTCTTATAAGCTAACATGTTCAAGCTTTCAGGTGGAATAGCTTATAGAGTAAATAAAATAAGCATGGAACTGAACCTGATCTTGTACCCCAGCGATAATAATCCATTACGAAAAATAAGTTTATTCAAGTGTTATATTAGCATACTTCTTTTCAACTAAAAATAAGAAAGCATACTTTCAGTCTGCATTTTATATACTTCTCAGAAATATACTTAAAATTACACTTAAGTGTACTTGACTTATACTGAGAGAAAGGTATATTTGGCCTGTACTTACTCAATCTTTTGATCGAGATATACTTAAAAGTATAATTAAGTATTCAAAGTACACTTGTCTTGTAGTTGTGTTAACTCTTTTGATCGAGTAGCCTATTAGATATACTTTTTTACATATTTTTCATATACCGTCTTATGAAACTTACATTTTTTGAAAATATTGATTAAAATATTGATATAAAACACTTTTCTAATTCTGAGTATCTGAATTTTTGTGTAGGCTAGTCCTCTGGTAGTGTACATAGGAATTTACTTTAATTCTACTTTACACTTTCCCCGCCATTGACTGGATTTTCCAGCTATCCATGTTTTCACTGTTATACGGTAGGGTGCGTTATGACACATCTTCTAGAATCTGCGTATCAAAACTCAGGAGAAGAAGAAGCTGAAACAAGTGATAGAAGATTGCTCACGCAAATGTAAAATAACATGATCATCAAACAATAAACAGCGTGTAAATCAAAACTGCTTAATGTTACCAAATTAAATGAAGCGTTACACATGAAGTGAAAAGGACTGTGAAGCTTTGGGGGTGTTGGACTCGATCTACTCCATCTGTGTTTTAATCATCGTTCTGAATCTAATCAAGGCGTAGTCTTTAACAAAAATGAGATTTTTTTCAACTTTTTTGTTTAAAATGTTGCCTTTCTTTATTAAACTTACCAACATTCAAGTGTTGATAAAAGAAGATGCATGTAGATAATAAAATGTTTTTAAAATTAAAGGTATTTTTCAAGTATAAAAAATTACATTTGAACATAGTAGTATAGGCCTACTGCAAGGGCAAAAATAATATATAAATAGTAAACTATAAGTATGTTAAGTTCACTTAAAGAAAAGTTTAAATAAACTTTAGTATAAAACTACTAAACTAGTAGTTTTGACACAGTTCTGTCACCCTTGTCTGGGTTTTCTCTTGGTTTAGTGACAGAGCTGTGACACTCCTGGTTTGTCATGCGTTTGTGTTTAGTCTGGTCTTTTGTGAGCACATGGCTGTCATGTTATTTCTTTGTGCCATGTGCTCTCCTGTCAATTGTCAAACCCCGCCCATCTTGTAATCTCGTTATTGTTTAATTTTCCCCACCTGCCTGCCTCGTTACCCTCTTATGTTTGTTCCCCTATTTAATCTCCCTGTGTTTGCAGTCCTGTGCTGGTTCGTTGTCCATGTTCCTTGTGTTGCCTAATCCTGTGTGTTATTGTTCTTGTTTTCCCCTACGAGGGAGTTTTGTTTGTTTTTTTACCTAATAAATATACCCATTTGTTATGCACTTGAGTCCTCGCACCTTGAATCCACCCATTCCGTGACAAGTTTACTGAGAGTACATTAAAAGAAACTGTGCAAGTATACTTGCAGTTTAAAACTACCAAACTATAAGTTCACTTAAAGAAAACTTGTAGTATAAAACTACTAAACTAGTAGTTTACTGAGAGTATACTTCAAAGTGTACTTTTATAAACTAAAAATTTGCTACAAGTATTACAATAGTAAACTACTAGTATACCCATAAGTTCACTTGCAGTACAAATGAGAAACGTAATTATGAACTAGTTGTGCACTTAAAGTTTACTAATGTTAAACTTATAGTACACTTAAACATATACTTTTATATACTGCAAGTGGGCCAATTTAGTCCCAAGCGGTATTAAAATAGTATTAAAATAATACACTTACAAGTTTACTACTAGTACATATTGACATTAGTATACTTACTACATTATTATACTGGAAAATATACTTGAACATTACTTAAGTATACTTCATAAAATTAACTTGAAGTATAATTCTTTTTCGTAAGGGAACACATCAAACTATTTTGACCTTGTTATATGCATGTAAAAACGTGAATGTAATGTTTATATTATGCAGTTAGCTTTAGCTTTAAGCACATGCACCACTGAATCATCTCCAGTGACAATGATTTGAAGATCTTTTTTGGAAGTTCATTATCAAAAACGTGTACAGGTGCCGAAGCGATCGCTGTTTTACAAAGATGTGCATATAATCCACAACAGGAAGCAAAGTGCACTGGGGTTAGCCTATTTGGTACCCACAATGCACTGCTGACATGGCAGTCCATCAAAGGTGCGGCTCTATAGAGCCCAAGCCCCCACAGCTGAAAAGAACAATTACCACTTCTATCACTTCCTCTAAATTAGCATTCATTTGAGATATGATTTACTACAAAGAAAAGCAATTTTTCCCTAATTTTTTCTCCCTTTCTTCCTAGCCTTTCTTCTCCTCTCTTGTCTGTCGTTTCTCTGCGGGAGCGGGTTAATGTAGTAACATTTGTATTCTCCTCTTGAGTCTCAGACAGGCGATGAGGATCTACGGCAGGTCAAGTCAGACTCTCTCTCTCTCTCTCTCTCTCTCTCGCTTTCTCTCAGTTCCTCGCTCCTCCCTCCCTCCGCCTCCTCCCTTTCTCTCATCCGTGGCTCTTTGAAGAGATAAAGATGCTCTAATTGCATTTGCATATCGTGGCTCGTGGGTCGTGACTCTTGGCCACGTGACGTGTGAGCAAACATGAAAAACACATCCAGCTCTCCACCCCTTTCAACTGTGTTTCTGTTTTTCCTGAGCCTGGGCCTGCTTCATGATTTTAAAAAAAGAGTCCTAAATCAAGTAAACGTTGCTAAGATTTGCTTGATTGTTATAGTTACTGTATGGTGCTTCAGTCCCATTCACACTCTTCCCAATATACACTGGGGTGATAATATGGATGCATTGTTTGACTGTTTGCCTGTTTTATTTACATTATGTTGTCATAGTAATGCCTTGTCTTGTGATGTCAGGATGAGTTTGTTCCTTCCATGCGCCAAGTGTTGACATCTGTGTGTGATGGTTTAAGGTATTTAATATACTTTTTTTTTTAAGTTCTCCATGACATGTATATGCGATAAAACATATTACAACAAACAATTTGAAACTGTGCAAATAAAAGACTCTTCACGGGAATCCTATTCAGATGACATTTAACAAACCTAAATAATTAATTGCTACAAATACGGCAGATTTTAGATGCTGCCAGTTTGATATTTCAAGTTCAGTCAAGACATTAGCTTTAAATTTTTTTTAAAATACATGTACATGTACCTGCATTCCCTACATTATGGAGACCATGTCAAGGATAGTAGGCTAATATCTCAGGTCCCCATGAGGAAAACAGCTAATAAATCATATTACATTTTGAAAGTTTTTTTGAAAATGTCAAAATGCAGAAAGTTTTCTGTAATGGTTAGGGTTAGGTGATTGAATATACAGTTTGCACAGTATAAAATCATTATGTCCATGGAAAGTCACTATAAAATGTGTGTGTCAGTGTGTGTAGTGCTGCTGCTGTCAAAGGGAGCTAAAAGTCTGTGGGACTCTGGCTTTTATACATAGTTGTGCATTCAAGCAGTCCTGGAATTTTTCAGTTTAATGTTTGCCACCTGTGTACACAGAAACTGTCTGGGTTGCAGATCACTCAAATGGTGGACAATTGAAAAATAAACATTTTGATTATTTATTTAGTGTCTCAGGCACACTCGTCCTCTTTCTCTGTCTTTTAGCATAGCCTGTGGAAGTTTGTAAAATTTTATTTGAACGTCTGTGTTCTTTGATATAATATTTTCAAAAATGATATGAAAGACCCAAAGACCCATGAGAGACAATTGAAACCAAAATTGTGGCTTTTAGTGTTCCTAAATATTGATTAAAAAAAAATTGCACATACACAGTTTAAAAAAAAATTATTTTTCTTCCAGTAAAACGCACACATAAAAATCGGACTCATCTTGGAGTACAGATTTTTGTCAATCAGATACTCTCTAGAATGTACGGAAGCGTATTGCATTCACTTGAAGAAAAAACTCTACTCTGTTTTTCCGAATTAATGAGTTAATTATCTCAGAATTACAAGATCATTTTTTATGGAAAAAAGTTTTTGCTCTGTTTTTCTGAATTAACGAGTTAGTTATCTCAGAATTACAAGATAATTTTTCATGGAAAAAATTTTTTTGGTCTGTTTTTCTGAATTAACGAGTTAATTATCACAGAATTACAAGATCATTTTTCATGGAAAAAAAGTTTTTGCTCTGTTTTTCTGAATTTCTGAGTTTTTGAGATAATCAAGTCATTAATTCAGAAAAACAGAGCAAAAAAAATTTTCCACGAAAAATTATCTTGTAATTCTGAGATAATTAACTCATTAATTCAGAAAAAACAGAGCAAAAACTTTTTTCCATGAAAAATGATCTCGTAATTCTGAGATAATTAACTCGTTAATTCAGAAAAACAGAGCAAAAAATGTTTTCCCATGAAAAATGATCTCGTAATTTTGAGATAATTAACTCATTAATTCAGAAAAACCAGAGTAGATTTTTTTCTTCAAGTGAATGCAATACGCTTCCGTAAGAATGAGAATGTCGGAAAGTAGCAAGTTTTAACATTTTTAAACTGGACATTTTTGTCATATACCAAAATCAGATGATACAAGGTTTGCCTTTAACGTGATCACTAATCAAATTATACCTTTTTACTTTTGTACATTTTTTGTACCACAAATACTTTTTTTTATTTTTATACAGACTTGTAGAGACGTGTATGATAGGGATTCCATATTGATGTAAGAGGTTAAACTGATGGTGTTACAATCATCCACAGTCTCCTCGGCCTAACACACAATTATCCTTTCTTGCTTCCCTCTCTCTCTCTCTCCTGAAGAGGTTTTGGGTTTCCCTTTATGTTTGCTTTCATAGCTAACTCTATTCCGCCAGTCTCAAACAGGCAAGAGGACACAAATGTCAACAAATGTGCTGGAAAGGGTCAGAACACCAGCAGGCGTTTGGTTTTCCAGAGAACCTTTGCCAAAAGCCAATTAAGTGATGATAGATAAATAATAATCTTAGAATATAATACGCTGTTTTTGTAGCTCTAACCTCTTGTAAAAACATACTGACTTCAGGTATCATGTATACAGGTAGAATCAGGTAATTAGGAAGTTTGTGGCAACAGAAATGCTTATAATGAGCTCCAATTATGTCTAATCTGTCTCCATTTCAGAATACCAGACTGCACAGTTCCATGGTAAGAAGATGGAGTAAAATGTCAGAGTAATTTGTGCTAAATCAAGGCATGCCTTAGAAGCCCAATGCTGTTGTTGCATTTTAGGAGCATTAAAGTTGTGTTGCACTCTCCACATGGAAATTAATGATTTGAGAGTTGAGGTCACACGTGTGTTTCTGTGTGTCTGTGAGTCTCACGCTACAGAGAGGAGGAGCATTAACAATGAGGCTCAAAGCCATTATTACACACAGCACTGTCAGAACAGCACTCAAAGAGTTTACCACTGAGAATAACACACACACAACACATTCTATACCCACCGCTCAAACCCGAACCATTTGAGCCAAGTGGTAAAGAGCTGTTACAACTATACTTTGATCTGTGATATGAAATGATGCATTTCACATACACATTCAAACAAAACACACACACTCATTGTCAGATGAGAATTGAGAATGTAATGGTGCATTGCAGGTGTAGCCTCAACAGCCCATTTGTCAGGAGAGGCATTCAATTAGAGATGAGAGACTGAGAGCCCGCCAGAGAGAAAGGGAATGAAAGAGACAGAGGGAAAGTTAATAGAGTTAACCCTTAGATGCAGAGCTGCTGCTGTAGGCCCGAAAATCTTGCAAGGTCTTTTTAATGCACAAATAGTTTTGCCTTCTTGGACACCACAGTTCACTAAAAATTTGTAGCACTTGCAGTATTTCATTGCAAAATCTGTATTTTATTCACTTACCATCTACACACTAGTTTAACTACAGGTGCTAAATGCTAAACATCTTTGGGAGCGACGGATCATCTGGAAATATGCACCAAAAAAAGGGGGGGGGGGAAAAAGAAACTCACTTTCATGCCATTTCAAATTTGTCACATTTGTTTATTCTGTGGAACACAAAAGAAAATGTTTGAAAAAATGTCAGTGTTGTTTTGGACCCCACTGACAAAACAGTTGCAAAATTCTTCAAAGTATCATCATTTGTGTTTCACAGTAGCAAGAATGTCATGCAGGTTTGTAAGGACATGGGGGTGAGTAAATAATGACAGAATTTTTTTTTTTTTTTTTACTGTCCCCACAAGAAACTGTCCCTTTAAATCAGTGTCATATTTTTTTTTTTTTTTTTATTCATATTAATCTTATTCAGAAAACTTGGCCTTATTTACATCTTTCAATTCAAGTTTCCCTAAAGTAATTTGATGAAAGCAGACCATAAACAATTTTGATTTAAAAAAAATAAAGTACAAAAACATCTATTTTTTCTCACCAAATGATCAAATGTTTGGCCCTTTATAGAGTTGATTCAGGCGTCTAGATAGCAGTGGTGAAGTGATTCAATACAGTCCTCACAACAGTCTACGGTTAATATTACTTAAGTGTATTTAAATGGAATACATGTTGTTAGACAATAGAATTAAATAACTCCAAATGGCCGCATTCTAACCTTAAAATATGAAAGAGGGAGAGAGACTTAGAGAAGCTACACCTTATCCTTTCTGTCCACACCATTTCCTTTCTCATTTTTGATTTTCATTATTGATATTGATTCTTTCTGTCTTCATCTCTCTCTTTATTTCCTCCCACTTTCTCCTCAGTGTGCTTTGAGAATTGCACCATAAAAATGTTGTGTCTTGAATCCTAAAAATGTGCTTACACCACTAAAAATATTTTGAATGGATGGACGGGGACGGAAATAGATGGACGGGGACGGATGGACGGACAGAGATAGATAGATAGATAGATAGATAGATAGATAGATAGATAGACAGTTAGTTAGTTATTTAGTGCTTGTGTTATTGGTTTGTTATCTTTTGTGATCTAATGCAGTGACCTTCATTTTAAGTGTGGCTTTTTACTTGTCCAAACTATTTTCGCGGCCACTACTTTCCAATTTCAGTCAGTATGCTGAAATAGATGATCCTCTTGTGCCTATTTCTTCCCAGTTTAAATTGGATACCAAATCAGGCCTTATATCTGGACAATATGTTACCACACCAGCAACCCCCTGACCTTCAGTCAGCTGGTTCCTCTGATAATAATAAATGTCACGTTAAGGTGCCAGTGATTATCCCATACCCCAAGTAGAAGCTACCAATTAAGCAAGGAAATGGTGAGGATAGAGACACAAATGTCTCCTTTCTTCATTCCGAATTAAACCAGGTGACAAATTGGATTTCAGCACCAAAAAGTTTCTCCTATCACAACTTTCCTCATACTTCTCTATTAGCAAGTTGCCATTCAGAGTGTGAAAAGGAGTTGGAGGTATTGTGTCAGTAGTGAATGGGCCCAGATGTGTGTGATGCGTATAGTGCATGTAAAACAGGATGCAGAGTGTTTTTGCTGTTTTATGGAGTCGCTCTGAATTCCGCCCACCTCAGCACTCGACTGCTGTGTCAATCCCGCTCTCTAGCCCTTGTGTGCGTGTTTGTGACTCAACGGGATGAATTATGAAATGAAAGACTAAAACAGTGCGAGAGGGATGTGCGCAGCTGCGTGCGACAGAAAGAGAGGCGGAGGGAGTGATTTCAGCTACCATCCTGCCGACCTCCTGCTGAGTAAGAACTCGAGGAGCAATGCACCGTCATTTTAGAGAGAGAGAGAGAGAGAGAGAGAGAGAAACAAGAGACGCTCACTTAGTGAAAGGAAACATTTTACATTCCTTTTCCGGGAGGCAAAAGTTTTCTTTGTTAAACTTAATCGCAGAAAAGGACGAGACACGACTCCATAGCTTTCGGTACTGTAGGAACGCATCTCAGCTTAAGTAACTGCCAAACACAGAGCAGGAGCGAGAAGCACTTCCTGACTCTGTGGAGTGTGAAAGCCAGATGGATCTATGATTTTTCAAGGTCAAACTGAGGCAATTAAACTGAGCTGTACAGTCGGGGTTCTGGCTGTCAGTACAGCACAAATAAACACACACACATACACACATGTTGGGTTTCCATGTTTTATGGGGACATTCCACATGCTTAATGTATTTTATACTTTACAAACTATATTCTATCCCCTACACTAACCCTACCCCTAAACCTGCCCATCATAGAAAAACTTTCTACCATTTTTAGATTTTCCAAAAAGTTAATTCTGTATGATTTATAAGCTTGTTTCATCATGGGGTCAAAAAGAAAAGGTCCCCATAGGGTAAACATTTCTGCCATTTTACACACACACACACACACACACACACACACACACACGCACACACACACAAACACACAATAGATAGTAAAATATAGGATGTTTTTCCCAGTGGTGCTTCACGAGGGAATTTTCTGCGAGAATGATGGGTAAATTAATATTGATTAAAATTGCTTTTCTTACAGTGTAATAAATAATAGTAATAGATGTACCATTTTATATAATGCATTTTGTTGGAATTTATTCTACCTGACACAGTAGATCTTTTTTTAAAGAGTCTTTGAAAATTATTGATGCATTATAATATTTCCAATCCATTTAGACACTTGTCAAAATTGGAAAGGGAAGATATATCCAGACCAATAGGAATATCTCTGCCTCAAACAATCCCTTCACTGAGTTTCTGATGCTGATTTTGATTCTTTATTGGAAAGCTATTATCTGATAGGCCGATATTATGCAACTTTTAGGAGTGAGCACACATGGGCTTTTTTCTACCTTGTTTATAAGATACAAGTTTGTAGAAACTGCCAAAAAATTATTTGTATTTAATTTATATTCAGTCTATTATAGAGAGGTATACATAAAGAGCTGCAGGGATGGTGCATTTCTGTAAACCAACTAAGATGTTTGCATCACTCTGGTTCCCTCAAAAAAACCCAATAGGATTTTTTTTTTCCATTGGCTTTTAAATTGCAGAAAATAAGGTTTATGACCAACACAAGTTTACTAATGTTACATGTTTTGTTTATCATGATAATCTTCACAAATGATCATAACTTTTATGAATTTTGAAGCCTAAATACAATTGGTTGAAGTAAAAAGCTAAACATGGGCCATAAACAAACTGTGAAAGCAAGTTTACCTGTTCGGCATAATGAGGTTTAATGTCTCAGAAAACCACTGTAGTCCCATTCAGCCACTTGTTTGCACAAAAAACAAAAACAAAACACACAATCACACAAGGGGGTATTACTGATGTAGTTTATGTCATAGAAATAATTCAGGCATTTAACCAAAACCTGATTCCAAAATGGACTTCGGATGATGGAACCAAAAGTGCTAAAATGCTAACTTGTTTCTGAGTTTTAGCCTACAAAATCCCTGCAGCACTCTATTGTGGTATCATCTATTTCAGATCAACCCAGACCTAAACAGCATGTAAAAACAAAAACAGTGTAATTGGTTGCTTTACATGTCGATCAAATCATGTACTCACCTACAAGTACAGGAAATCAATCTTCAGCCTTCCATCAAAATTATTTATGGCATTGTCGTACAGTCGTTCACTTGTTTTGAGATGCTTCAATAATTTGGACTCCATCAATATTTTAGTTAAATTTGAAAGCCTCTCTCCACCTGTTTATATATTTATTGTCTCTCTCCACCTGTTGTGTTATGCTGAACAGTGATGCTGAAAGCTAATCGTTTTGAAAGGTCACCTCTGATAATAATTGGTTATTTATACAGAAGGAAACTAATTTCATTGTGTCTACCTTTTGCTTTTTTTAGATGCAGTTTTTGTGGAAATAAATGTTGCTTCATTTGCATATATGTTCTGATTGGTCTTTTTTTTTTTGGTCATAAAATATTTTTACAGGATGTTTAATTCATAAAATATATTCATACATTTTGAAGCACCTGCCAGAACCTTTTAAAGTTCTATATAGAACATTTTTAATTGTCTAGGTGTATACCCACATATACCAAACAAACTTTTAGAAAAAAACGAATTAAAATTTACTTAAAGGGACAATGTGTACTTTTTAATGTATTTTATTATTTAAAATCAATATTTGTTTTCATAAATATGTCCTCAATGGTGCAGAAATACCTCTGCCAATTATTTGAGTTATCCTCGTAAACGAAGAATTTATTATCTTTATATACATGGGACGGGTAGGTCCATGGAGGCTTCCATGTAGTTCCGCCATCTTGAAAAACTATAATAGCAGAGAGGGACAAAAAGTACTAGGCCAACGCATTTCCACAGCGCGTTTTCATTCAGAGCCGGCGTGACGTAACTGAAAGCAGCAGAAACGGAGGAGCAGAGCAGTGAGAGGCGCTTGTCACTGCCCCGGCAAGTTTAAAAGGCTGCATTGCAAATCCTCGTCGCCAGAAAAGTCCAAAATAGATCGTAAAAGGAAACGTGACCGGAGATTACAAAAAACACAAGTTAATGTCGGGATAGCTTTTTCCAGGTGGATAGAGCTAATGCAGGAGAAAGATTTCAAAAGAGACGCTGAAGTTACCTGCTTTCTTCTCGACAGGTAAGTCAATGTTACAGTCTTAATTACAAGCTTTTTTTCATTGTTTGGTTGTGTACTTTATTTTATAGACAGATGAACATTTATAGTTAAAAGTTGATGATGATGATATCTAACAATGCACGTAGGCTACTTCAGAAAATATAAAGAATCAAGAAGGCATAACTACTTTTACAATAGTTCATGTTTTTCACAGTCAGTAATTCATACTGTGACATTCGTTTGTTCGTTGTGTCAAGATGCTGTTTGTTTGAAATAACAAACCTGTTCACCCCAAGGAACACTCGACCAAGTGCTATTAGAAGACATTCTGTCATAGCTTTTTTTGTACATAATGGCTACCGTAGATGCAACGCGGATTTGAAAAAGCGAGGTGCTGGAGGGCACAATTCGTTTTAATGCAAAATACATTTTCACCGCTAGATGGGAGAAATTCCTACACAATGTCCCTTCAATGCTATATATTTGCTAAATTTATTTGGAATAGGGGTGTGGCAATATACCGGTGTTGACGATAATCGTGATATTCAAAGCATGAAATATCGACATCGTGTTAATTTAGAGTGTGGCGATATACCGGTATTGGCGATAACCACGATGTTTAAAATGAATAGGACTGTTATGATAACATGACACGTAAATACTCCAGCTCGAGTACCTGGTTGACGTCTCAGCTGTATTGCACCCGCTGACACCCATCAAAGAAGACGCAGCCCGCGCCGCGCAGCTACTCTGAGGAGAACGTCGTCTGAGCGAGAGAGTGAAACACTCTGTCCACACCCGAAAAAAGTAAGCTCGCCTGAATGGGAGTTCTTCGGCTCAAAAGAAAACAGCACTTTAAAGGGGGTCGCACGGCACACCGGACGAGAAGCGCAGGGCCACGTCTTTAAAATTCGAACACATTTTCTCTTCATTTTCTCTTTTTCACACCGGTTGTGCCATTCGGCGTCTGTCCGCGGCACCCAGCAACGGCTCTTGTTCAAAATCCTGCCGCGACACAGAGCGCCATTTACATAGTTTTATATTAAATGTACATTATATTTGTCGCAAATCATCGTAAATGACTAAATCGTAAATGATGCAATGTACATTTAGTTTTACATTAATTTACAGAAATCAGCTGCTTGAATGAAAATTGCTGATGTTATCGGATTTTCAGGTGATATTCTCAATTCATTCAGTTAATGGATGCTCTAAGGTAAAGTGGTCAGATCACAGACTCAGCAACTATTGTATTTAATTGTACAGTACATACATGAATTGTACATAGTAGGCCTACAGACATTATCTTAATTTCATAATCTCCTTAAACATAAGAATACTGCTGGCCATAAACTGAGAAAGTGCGCGTCCGGTGTGCGATACCTCGAGTTGTCCTACACGCGGCGCGGCGCTGCAGAATGTGTAGCCACCAACCTTTTTACCCACCTCCATGTCCATCACCCTACGGATTACGCATTTTTACAGAGAATACATTGCAATTATTTTATTAGTCATGGAATGGGAAACGTGACATTAAACATACAGGGGGTTTCTGTGTTCATACATTTAATAAAGGGTGATTATTAAGAAGCATTTTATTTTTGTATTTGCACTTGATTTTTTTGTTTGTACCCTTATGTTTGTTGGGTAAAAAAGAAAAACTATATAAACAAAGTAAAGATTAATTTGACTGATAACTACCCCCCCCCCCCCCCCCCCCCCCCCCCCCCCCCCTTATAGATTCTATAGATATCGCGATATGTCGATATCGTGAATTATTTTGGCCACAATAACCGTGGTGTGAAAGATCTAACATCGTGACAGCCCTAATTTGGAATCCATTTTTAACGAGGCTCATTCTTCTTTGAATTCTCCGTTGGACCCCAGCTAATTTTCCATGATGTGTAGTTGGTTGGGGAGATCACATTCCATCCGACAACACCTTTGAGAATATCTACCATAATCCAAGCTCACACGCTCCGAAATGCTTTCAGAAATGCTTTGCCAATGGTCTTCTTCTAATCTCTTTTAAACATCCATCTCTCTTTGTCTCTTTCTCATGTGCTTACACCCCTCCCTCCCTCTGCTGTGTTAGTGCTTTCCGTGTCAGAGTCCTGATCATAAATAACGCACTCCCACGGCCTGCGGATCTCTTGATATATTAGCTTGACCCATCGTACGTGTGTGAGAGGGAGAGATAGAGATAGAGGGAGTCTGATGTATTAGCCATGGCTATCAGAATGAAAGACAGCTTATGTTATGACCTGGGGGCGGGGCCTTAGGCTCTTGATAAATGGAGTCTCTCCGTAGGTTATAAGGAATGAGTGATCTTCTGTCATCCATCACACAGGAAAACGAAAGAAAAAAGAGGAGTGCAAGGACTGTTCGCGGTGTGAGGACCCAGTGGCCAAGCCAGGCCAGAGTAAATCAAACGTGCCTTATTTTCCTGATTGCCTTAGTGACAAGACAAAGAGCTAGCGCTCAGCTGATACACTAAAACCCGGCCCATCAGCCAATGCGGGAGCTGGAGCCATGTCCAAAATGCGTCGTAAATCTAACTGGCTGCACCTAGACACTGCCACCATGCTTGCAGATTCTTGCATATGGATAAGGGTCAGTCTACAAAACATGTCTTTTTTTTCCCTTGCATGTTTAAAAATGTAAAATATTGATTGGTTGATTGATTGTTTGATTGATTGATTGATTGATTGATTGAATGTCAGCCTCTTCTGTGTAGTATTTTCCTTACAGACTATACCGTATGTAAAAAAAAAAGAAAATTAAAAGTTATTTACCACCAATCCTGTTACCTTTCAGACGTTTCAGAAGGTATAACTATGTCCCCAGATTTATTAAAATGTATTAACTTGAAATGGCTTAATGTGATTTATAAACACTTGCATCAACACATTCTTTGTCTGACAGAATGTTTAAAATTGTACAAAAGACCAAAAAAGGCACGTTTTATTGGATGACCCATAAACTCGCTCAAACATATTCTATGCAGTCCAACAATGGGAAGAAATATGAGCCAGAAGTCTGCAAGAACTTTAGCTCTTATATTCACTGAATGGGGATTAAGACACAGGCAATGAATCTCTGTTTTTTGCAAAGTAACCTAAATTCCCATTCCAATTCTTCCACTCCTACTTCCTTCTTCTTGCTCCTTCTTGCTCTGTCTTACTCAATCACACATATTCATAAACTCAGTCCATAGAGATACTCCTCTCATCCCCCCCCCCCCCCCCCCAAAAAAAAGTATTTTTTTCTGCACTGACCCATCCATGAATGAGAGTTTAAGGTCTGTTGCTGTTTGTCTTGCATTTATGTCCACAATCTTTCTTGTTTGAGTCGGAGGAGTTACGCTGCCGGTGGCGAAGACGTTACTTCCGGGATCCCCTGCTCTGACACGTCTGCATTCGGCCACGCCTCCAGGGAACCCTTGTTCCTCGCGATTGCCACGCTCCCGGCCTGGATTGACTGAAACAGCCAGCTTAAAGAGCAATTTGGACAGCTTTTGTTTTGTTGTTGTCTATTGAAAAAATGGTGCATTTATCCATTGTGGGGAGATCTGCCCTAGTTTTATAATTTAGTAAATTGTTTTTAAGGTTTCTAAAACATCTGTCTGGCTCTAGTTCCTGGGATTCCGTTAGTGTGTAGAGGGGTATTTCTGACAAAAGCTGCTAATTTTTATACAGTGAAAGTGAATAGTGACGACAGCTATCGACTTTATTATTTTTAGAGGTCCGAGCACTGAAGGTGATTGTGTTTGTACTGATTTTATTTTTCTTCTTCTACTTCCTCTTCCTCCTCCTGCCTTAAAGTGTAAGGGCATCAGAGACTGTAAATCAGAGACCCCAAAATTTGCAGGATGGTCCCAAATCCAATCATGCACCACTACTCAGGCGCACAGACAGTCACCCGTACAATGCTAGGTGGGGCTGTAATGAGGTAATATGCAAGTGGATTATGACTTTGGGCCCTGGCTTTTGAATATTCCTTAAAACCTTTTTTTTTTTTATCATCATGCCGTTTGTCCGATTTTCATCCTTGTAAACACAAAACAGCTACATTTTGTGCAGAAACTTCTATTCTTTATAACCTCCAATAAATGCTGCCTGTAAGTGCTTAGAAGCTTTTACACATTTCTGCTGCAATCTTGGTCCATTCCGCGCTTGAAAAGCTTCCAGATCACTGATAATCTTTGGTTTTCATGTTACCACTGTTTTCTTTAAATTCCACCAAATATTTTCAATGAGATTGTAATCTAAAGACTCTACAGGCTACTCAATAACCTTCTACAACTGATCCCTTAACCAAGATTAAGTAGATTTGGATGTATACTTTGGGATGGTTGTCCTGAAGGAAAGTCCATAGATCATCAAATTTCAGTCTCTGCACTGAAGGCATCACCATTTTTGCCAAAATGGCTTGATCCTTCAAATAATTCATGATATCCTTCATAGAGTCAATATGTCAAATTCCTGCAACAGCAAAGCATGGCCCAAATCAAGACTGGATCACCTCCACGTTTGACCATGGAGATGGTTTTCTTTTGCTCAGAAGCTTTGGCTTTTTTGCACCAGACATACCGCTGATCCATGGGTCCAAAAAGTTCCAGTTTGATCACATCAATCACATAAAACATTCTTGCAGAACTCCACAGGTCTATCCAAATGAATTTTAGCATTTTCAAGTTAGCATTTTATGTTCTTCTTGGACAAGAGTGTCATTCGGCAAGATGTCTCAACATCAAGGCCATGCTTGTCTAGTGTTCTTCGTAAATGTTTTTTACTCCTTTCATCAGGTCATCTTGCAAGACTTTGGCAGTAAATTTTTTTTTTTTTTTTTTCAGTTGCTCTGATTAAACATGTAATTCCTCCGAATTATGTTGTGCTTTTTCTTCAAAACCCTCAATGATTTTCTGGCACTACAAATTATAAACTTGTGAATAAGCCTGCCATCAAATCTTCTTGTAGCCATAGACTTTGTAATGTAATAAAACAATTTATTCTCTATGGCTTTTGTGAGAGCTCTTTTGACTTGGCCATGTGCTACTCAAATTTAGCATATGCATGGGTCAAATGTAACAGCACACGCTAATTCAGTTTTGTTATAGAGTTTCCAAAGGCTTAATTGTGTTTTAACACAATTTTGTACCATAACATACACATACGTTACTTAAAAACAGCAGTATTTAGTAGGGATTGAACATTTATGACATAGCTGTATTACAAAAAAATCCTAGCACTCAAAAGCATTACATTATTAATATATTGACATTTTCACTTTTAATTTGCCACTAAACTGTTATAGATAAAAAATAAAATAAAAACTCTGTATCTTTAGAAAAGCCTACATGTGTAAATTATACAATCTCTGGAGGGTTGAATCATTTTAATTGCAATATGTATATGGAATGTAAGTTACTCAACTTCTTGTTTAAAAAACTGCTTTATAAAAGCAATATCACACTCTTACTCATATGATATTGCCTGATATAGCCTCCTGTGATAAACAACTTTGATTTTGTATGTCCATTTGAACAAAACAAATACCAAAAGTCCAAGAAAAAAAAAAAAAAAAATCAGTGCACACATAGATAACATGTCATTTTCTTTTGACATTGCAGTAAGTTTTATCAGTACAGTAGGGAAGAGAAAATGAACAGAGAGAGAGAGAGAGAGAGAGGGATAGAGAGAGATGATAGGGTCTTGTATGCATTGTGTGTGATATAATGTTAGATTGGAAAGAGCTTTTATCTTTTCAATGGGAATGTCAGAATGGAGGTCTCTCTCTCAGAAGAGGGCCAATCTCTTTGATTTTCTTCCTGCTTTCTCTCTGTAATTATGTTTTTTTTTAATGGCTTTTTTGGCAAATGATGACTCTCTGCACAAGCTTTCCACCAGAGAGAAAAAGAAAGAGAGAGAGAGAGAGAGAGCTAATGGGCAAGGCCTAATGAAGTTTGTGTATGTGTGTGTGTGTAAGGGGCAGGGCGGGGTATGTAATGTGCTTTTAATGTCTGTAATAATCCCTCACAGTGGCAATGCCAAGCTTGTACGCCTGAGAGAGAGAGACAAGAGCACAGGTGTGCCTCCGACAGAAGTGGAAATTAATAACCCGCCATTCTTATTAGCTAATCTATCGGTCTACACTGGCACAGATTCAGCTTGCGGGAGCAATCGCTTCACTTCATTTGCCTTCTTTCATGGAGAAGATGCATTGAAGGCTCTAAATGTTAACCTATATTGAGATGTTATTATAAGCTATAAAGTAAAACATTTCTCATGAAAAAACACATGTGACTTCCCTTTGGCAGGGGTGAACCATAGTTCCCTATCTGTCAGTCACTTCGACGTGGTTTCTGTGATTGACACTAGGGTCACACTTGGGAACTCCAAACACCTCTGATACTTTGAGAAAAGGCAAATGAGAATCGGCAAGTTGAATTTGCATGCCACTCCCCCAGACATATGGGTATAAAAGGGAGACGGTGTTCATCACTAATTTAAATTTTTTCTTTGGAGCCGAGTTAGTGTCATCACTACACAAGCTCATTTCATTCACTTCTGGAAGAAGCGGGTTGCTGGTGTTACTGCTCTTTTGAGTGTTCTGTCTCCAAGCAGTGCACGGATAAGTGCGAAGAGAGTTCCCCTGGGCACTTCAGCAATATTAAAGAGCAGCTTTCTTCTAAAAGAGCAACCATGGACGGAGAGCTTTTACGCCTGTGTGTTTCTGGATGCGGTTGATATCTTTCAGCCTCGGACAGTCATGATCGCTGTCTCAAGTGTTTGGGTTTCATCAACGCTGAGACAGCGTTTGTGGATGTCACATATCCTCATTGCAAGAACATGACCATTGCGAGAACATGACATGGATGATTGGTTTCTGGGCTCAGAACATGACTCACAGCAGCACCTGGCCCCAGTCCCTTTCTTCCAAGAAGTCCATAAAGTGCTGGAGGGCACCGTGTGCGGTTGCGGCGCATTTATGCCCACAAAATGCAGCTACCTGGCAGAATCGTCCCAGACTCCAATCCAGGGCCTGTAAGTTCACCTTGTCTCCAACGGTGAAGGCTTATAGTGCTGCTGGACAGGCCGCCTCCACCCTGCATGCCATCCTGCAGGTCCATCAGGCCAAAACTCTAAAAGAGCTTCACAAGGGTAGCTCTGAGCCAGGATTGATGCAGTAACAGCTCTGCTGCAGCCTGAGCCCACAGTCCAGACATGTCCAGACACAGTCCGATGCAGCTTGCTCGTCAGGTGAGCCCTAAGAATCCTAAGTAGGCTTTGAAGTGTCCTTAAGACAGGCTCCTCAGAGGTGAGAGGAGCTGTTCTTTCCCAGGAGGTGGTGAACGCATAGCTCCTTCCCCCCGTAAAGGGCCTGGTGGAGAATCTTTTTCATTTTCTCTTTGCTCTGCCGCTCGCCCAAGTGGCAGTGGTACCCACATTTTCAAAGAAAGAGTCAAGTCAAGTCAAGTCATCTTCATTTATATAGCGCTTTTAACAATGGATTGTTTCAAAGCAGCTTTACAGAGATAAACATATAATTTAAGGTAACAGATTGTTTTGGCAGTATAGCGGTTCTTGAATAATGTTATTTCCAGCTAAAGTTAACTTTGATTGATTCACCTCCGTCGAAATGATCAGACTTTAAACGCGAACCTGTGATTAACGCTGACGGCGTTCACATGCTCATTCAGAATGGATTCTATAGTTATGTGCTTTTTAAAATATGTGCGCAGGTTTATAATTCATACAACCCAGCCTAAACAAACTACTTTTCTTGCCTATAAATTTTGATACAGAATTTTGTTTTATTTTATCACTTCGGGGTACGCAAGCCGGAATTCACAACGCTTTATCTATAGAGTGGGAAAGGGATCCTCCATAGGGAGAGGATAGTGGACACTTCAGCACTGCATTGTCATCGGGTCCAGGCGGATCTCCTTCGTCAGATCTGGACACAGCCTGGATCCGGCAGGCTGCGGTAAAACCTCGGGATAAACAAAGACACTAATATTAGCGTAGATGCCATTCTTCTTATGATGTAGCGAGTACATCAAGATTTAAGGGAAGTGTTCCCAGTTCCGGCTGACCTAATCTATGCAGCCTAACATTGAATTATAGAAGTCTATAGTGTGTTATGTGTATGCTAGGTCAAAGAGATGTGTTTTTAGTCTAGCTTTGAACTGACAGAGTGTGTCTGCTTCCCGGACAATGGTAGGAAGACTGTCCCAAAGTTTTGGTGCTAAATAGGAAAAGGATCTACCGCCTGCAGTCGATTTAGATATTCTAGGTATTATCAACTGGCCGGAATTTTGAGATCGCAATAGACGTGAAGGACTATAATACGTTAAGAGCTCGCTCAAGTACTGCGGAGCTAAACCATTTAGTGCTTTGTAGGTAATCAACAATATTTTAAAATTTATACGATGTTTAATAGGGAGCCAATGCAGTGTTGACAGAACCGGGCTAATATGGTCATATTTCCTGGTTCTGGTAAGAACTCGAGCTGCGGCGTTTTGAACTAGCTGTAGTTTATTTATTAAGCGTGCAGGGCAACCACCCAGTAGAGCATTACAATAATCTAGCCTTGAGGTCATGAACGCATGAACTAATTGTTCCGCATTTCCCAATGAGAGCATATGGCGTATTTTAGATATATTTTTAAGATGGAAAAATGCAGTTTTACAGATACTAGACACGTGGCTTTCAAAAGAAAGGTTGGTATCAAAGAGCACACCCAGGTTCCTAACCGACGACGAAGACTTGACAGAGCAGCCATCAAGTGTTAGACAGTATTCTGGGTTATTACGTGTGGAAGTTTTTTGTCCAATAATTAGAATCTCTGTCTTTTCAGAATTTAGTAGTAGGAAATTACTAGTCATCCAATTTTTTATATCAGCTATGCATTCCGTTAATTTTGTGAATTGGTAAGTTTCGTTGGGTTTTGAAGAAATATACAGCTGAGTATCATCGGCATAACAGTGAAAGCTAACTCCATGTTTCCTAATGATATCTCCTAATGGTAGCATGTACAGAGTGAACAGCAACGGTCCTAGTACTGAGCCTTGTGGTACGCCATACTGAACTTGTGATCGATAAGACATCTCTTCATTTACTGCTACAAACTGATAACGGTCAGATAAGTATGATTTAAACCATGCTAGTGCAATTCCACTAATGCCCACATAGTTTTCTAGTCTATTTAAAAGAATGTTGTGGTCAATTGTGTCAAATGCAGCACTAAGATCGAGTAACACTAATAGAGAGATACAACCACGATCGGATGATAAGAGCAAATCATTTGTGACTCTAATGAGAGCGGTCTCAGTACTATGGTACGGTCTAAATCCGGACTGAAAATCCTCGCAGATATCATTTCTTTCTAGAAAGGAACACAGTTGTGAAGATACTGCTTTCTCTAATATCTTTGACAGAAAAGGCAGATTCTTAGATCGGCCTGTAATTGACTAATTCTGTAGGATCAAGTTGTGTTTTTTTAACAAGCGGTTTTATCATAGCCAGTTTAAAGGTTTTTGGTACGTATCCTAGAGACAAAGATGAATTAATGATATTAAGAAGAGGATATATGACCTCTGAAAACATCTCTTTCAGTAGCTTAGTCGGTATAGGATCTAACATACAAGTTGTCGATTTAGATGAATTAACGAGTTTGCTGAATTCTTCCTCTCCTATAGCAACAAATGAATCAAATTTTTCCTCAGGGAGACTACAATGCACTTCCTGATGCGATACTGTGGTAGACAGTTGCATAGTTATAATTTTGTCCCTGATATTATCAATCTTATAAGCGAAGAAGTTCATAAAGTCATCACTGCTGTGTTGCTTGGACACTTCTGAGCTTGAAGCTTTCTTTTTCGTTAGTTTAGCCACTGTTTCAAATAAATACCTTGGATTATGTTTATTTTCTTCTAATAGGTTTGAAAAATAAGCAGATCTAGCAGCTTTTAAAGCCTCTCTGTAAGCAATCGAGCTCTCTTTCCACGAAATCCGAAATACCTCTAGTTTAGTTTTCTTCCAGTTGCGCTCCATTTTTCTGGCTGCTCTCTTAAGGGCTTGGGTGTGCTCGCTGTACCACGGCGTTGGGCTATTTTCTTTAATCTTCTTTAAGCGCAACGGAGCAACTGCGTCTAAAGGGCTGGAAAAGAGAGAGTTAAACGTTTCTGTTGCAATATCAAGTTCTTCTAAGCTATCCGGGATGCTGAGATGATGAAACTGATTAGGAAGATTATTGATAAAGCAATCTTTAGTGGCAGAAGTTATAGGTCTAGAGCAACTTCCTCATTCTCTGGGTCACATATTTCGCAGCCCAGACATGATGGACAAGGACTTACTGCCTCCTCATGTTTAGACACGACTCACACAAAGCCATGCGCAGAGTGTGGCATGTTCAGAAGACATGTATCTTCCTCAATTGTCACAAGCTGGTTCCAATATTCCAGTACACCCACAACCACAGGATTTGGACGCGTGGCTTGCCAACATTGCGACCAATGCTCCGCTTCGGCACTTCACTGCAGGTATGTCAAAAACTATTGTTTCTCTAGTGCTGCTCGTGCAGAGTTTGGAGGCCTGGGTAGCACTTCCCAACCCGTCAACCTGGCTCATCAGGACAGTCAGACTTGGCTACGCGATTCAGTTTGCCAGGTGCCCGTCCAGGTTCGGCAGCGTTCTCTTTAAATCGGTGGCAGGCAAAGACGCCCCTGTCCTGCGTGTGGAAATTGAAGCCCTATTGGTGAAGTAGCAATAGAAATTGTCCCTCAAGCTGAGATGAAGAAGTATTCCTGCAGCTCTTACTTCATTGTACCAAAGAAAGGGCCTGCGACTTTTAAGTCGGGCTCTGCACAAGCTCCCGTTCAGGATGTTAACACAGAAACGTATTTTGACATGTGTTTGCCAACAGGATTGGTTAGCGGAGATAGTCTTGAAGGATGAATACTTCCATGTCTCGATTTTGCCTCAACACTGACCGTTTCTTTGGTTTGCTTTCGAGGGTCAGGCATACCAGTACAAGGTCCTCCCTTTCTGGCTGTCCCTGTCACCTTGCGTCTTCATGAAAGTCGCAGAGGTTGCCCATGCACCATTAAGAGAAGTGGGCATTTGCATTCTCAACTATCTGGACTGGATAATCCTGGCTCACTTGAGATTTGTTGTGTGCACAAAGGGAACTGGTGCTCAGACACCTCAGCTGTTTGGGTCTTCAGGTCAACTGGGAAAAGATCAAGCTCTCCCCAGTGCAGAACATTTCATGAACAAGCGCTGAACGATATATATATATATATATTAGTGCTGTCAAACGATAAAAATATTTAATCGTGATTAATCGCATTAATGTCATAGTTAACTCGCGACTAATCGCAATTAATCGCACATTTTTATCTATTCTAAATGTCTCTTGATTTCTTTTTGTCCCATTATTTTTTTCTCATTTTAATGCTCTTATCGACATGGAAAAGTGGATCGGCTTGCTTTGTGCAAATGTTTTTTTATTGAAAACAACATTGGCATATAATGTGTTAAATTTCACACAAACATTCTCACTTGGAGCAAATAATCTCTCACACAATGTAACACTGTCCATCAATAAAAGGGTGAAAGAAATACTGACTAGGTCCTGATATTGACGAGGGGGAGGAGAATTCGCATCAGCTGTGTGTGTGCTTGGCCATCATCAAGTGGTATTTCAGACTGGACGTGCTGCGATGATGATAGCTCAGTTCACAACGACAAAACACACAGATCACTTTGGTCTTGTCAATGGAACCATTTGGCAACTTTTTAAAAGTAAACTTTCAATTCAGAATCTTATTGGCATCCATTTCAGCGTCTCGCGGTCGTCATTTACTCTAAACGTAACGTTAACCTACTATTTGGCCGACTCGCAAGCCCAAACAAGTGTGTGCGGTTTGAACGAAACCGCACACACTGTTGTTTCGTTTCCGGTCTAGCTAGATCCACTTGCGCTTTGGTCGACGAAGCAACAAAACGTTCTCGCGCGGCACAGGCCATTGAAATGAATGGGTTTCATAGCGCAGCACCGCGTATGCCGCGTCCTGTTGCAAAAGGATGTGAAAAAAAAATACAAAGTTTTCTAGGCCAAAAACACAGTTAATCGTGCGATAAATATATCAGAAAAACAATATAAGTGTATAACAATATAACAATACAATGAAGGGGAGGCTCTCTCAAAGCCAGGGGCGTCGCCAGCCGATTTTGCCGGGGCTTCAGCCCCGAATGTTTTGAGTCAAGCCCCGGATGTAATGATGACTGTCACTGAGCAAATATGAAACTGGACAAACAATAGCCTATGTAAACGCCCGAAATCATAAGTTGCTTTATTTCATTGCGCTTTGGCTTTGCATGCATACAGCCTGTAAAAAATAGATCTAAAAAATAATCTAGCCTATAGAATACATTTCTTTGCTGTCGGTAGCCTATGGGCTACTCCGTTTCTTCCTCTCTGTTAAATATGCAGCAGCAGCAGGTAGGGGAGGAGCTAGCACAGTCAACCGCAAGAGCGCGAGTTAACAACTGAGACAGTCAGCGAGCAGGAAAGAAAAAATTAAAGAAAAATGAAGCAAACGAGACTTTGATTTTTCGGAAAGAAGTCAGTGGGTAAGAATTCAGTTTTTTTATCCTTAAAGTCTGAAGATAGATCATCATCTGGCTGGCTTTCACTGTAGGCCTATTTGTTTAACTAGCTAGTTATTACCATAGGCTAACATTATAACGTTATCACATAGGCCTACTGGCATTTTCTAGTACAGAATCTCTTCGGATAAAAACACAGGAGAAGAAGCTGAAACAAGTGATAGAAGATTGCTCACTCACTCAAATATAAAATAACGTGATCATCATCAAACATTAAACGTAAATCAAAAATCCGCTTAATATTATCAAAGGTGGACCACCTGTCCTGCATTTTGTGAAGAATGTGAAGCTTTGTTGTCCCGCGTCACACAAGTCATAAGCAGTGTGCCTCATTAATTTTGTCTGCATCATTTTATTTAATCCTTTAAATTCCAATTCTAATGTTGCCTTTCTTTATGAAACTTACCAACATTCAAGTGTTGATAAAAAAAGAATGCATGAAGCTAATGAAATGTCTTTAAAATTAAAGTACAGTTAAAGGTATTTTTTAATAAAAAAAAAATATTTACATTTGAACATAATAGTAAACTGCAAGTGCAAAAATAATTCATAAATACTGAACTATAACAAGTATAAGTTTGTTAACTTAAAGAAAACTTGCAAGTATAATTGCAGTATAAACTAGTAGTTTACTGACAGTACACTTCAGTGTGTACTTTCATAAACTAAAAAAATACTAATTGTATTAAAATAGTAAACTACTACTAGTATACTTATAAGTTCACTTGTAGTACAGATGCATTACAAATGAGAAACCTAGTTGTGTACTTAAAGTTTACTACTCTTACACTTATAATACATTTAAACGAATAATACTTCTTCATAAAATGAACTTGAAGTATACTTCTTTTTCGTAAGGGTAGCCAGAAACATTAGTTTTATCCCACTGCACTGAATACTTTCCTTGTTTATCAGGTGTTGTTTTCTCTAAGGATAACCAATAAGCATTAACATAAAATGTATGTGTGACTTGTTTTGTGTTTGTAGTAAATATACACTTTGATTTGATTAAATGGTTTTGTAGAGGGTAGCAAAGATGAGCTGCAGACTGGGGAGGAGCCAGCAGCAGCAGTAGCAGCTGTGCCAGGATCAGACATGGAAACTGGTAACAATTAATCAGTCATTTTACTTTGGAGAAAGATAAAAGTGAAACATTGTTTATCCCAATGCTCCTAATGAAATGTTTTTGACAGATGTACATTGAGAATTATATACAGTTCGATGCCATGGTGTGTCAATGAACGTAGACTAAAGTCATCCATGTATAGAGGGAATGCATTAACGTCACTTCCCCGCCGGAACACGCCCCCCTCAGCCGGACTGAGTGGCAAAAGAGCTGCTGCGTGACTGGAGTTAATAGTGGAAACTGCGAAAACGCGAGTAAAACAAACTATTATCAGTTTAAACTAAAAGTTGGACTCGATATAGTGTTCCTTACAACTTATCAAAGATCCAGTGATCCATGGATATTGACATGCAGCCAGGAATCGTGTTTCCTGACATTTATATGTGCCTGATTTCGACGCCAGGGAAATAAATTAAGAAAATTTGCCTGTAAACGTTTTATATAAATACAATATAGATAGTTCTAAATCCGAGTGATCACTTACATTAATGTTATACTGTATATCATCATATCGTCCAGCCCTGCTAAAACTTGTATAGTTTTTTGTCAGTGTTTATTTAAAAAACATCCAATTATGCAGAATATAGTCTGTTCTGTAGCTTTTTGCAGTCTGTAAAAATATACAAAACCTCAGATTTCTGGTCAAATCTAGTTGTACAGTCAATCGCAAAGCTCTTTCCCGTTTTAGATGTGTTTTGTGTTTTTTTTTTTAATTGTTACTGTAATAAAATAAAAAAAACCTCTTCGAGTGATCCCTGTATTTACACAAAATGGTCTGGGCTAAGCCCCGGATGTCCTTCAATGCTGGAAACGCCCCTGCTCAAAGCGTCTCTTTCATTGTAAATAGGTACCATAATTTTGGAGGAAATGTGTTTAAAGGGGCTATGTGTAGGTTTTTACTTAAAAAAAAATCTTTAAGATAGAGTTTTCATTTGTACATTTATGAGCCAACCATAATGTAATAGAAAGAATGACACCTTGACTGTCCACCACGGTTGTCTCTATCAGCCTGTAGGCTCAATTGTGTGTGGAGGAGTCGGGTACGAATTGGCACGAAAATTCACAAAATGTGACCTCATGCACGTTCTCGTCTACTTGAGCTTACATCCGTACGGCAGCGATTAGTAAGCAGCGGCAATCGTTAGCAGTAGTGTTTCAAATGGACTCTGCGGACGGAAAGAAGCGAGCAGCCTCCAGCACAATCCAGACACCCACAGAAACTCCTCATAAGTTTAAAAAAAAAAAGCTGTATCTAGCGCGGCCAAAATAGAGAGTGACCGGTGTCAGGCAAAGATAAGAGTCAACATCGGAGTTGCATTTGGTTCTTGGAGGGTGCTCCGGTCAGCGCTGGGTATAAAAACAGACCCTGAGCTGTCAAACAATAACCTTACAGGACTGTAACTTTTCTTACCTCTGTAAACATGCTGGTGGATCTGGATGAGCCTTCTGTGGTTGCTGCGGTAACTCTCTGGTTGCTGTGGTCGTGCTCGTGCGCACCGAGAACGAGTATGAGACTGGCTGCAGTTTCTCTAACAGCCACTGGTGACAGTAATGGTTAGAAATTTCAGAACTTACGCAATGCTCCTTTAAAAGTCTGAAAATCTGTGTGTACCTTTAAGGAACGTCATTACCAAACACCTTTTTTTCAGCAATTATGCAAACTTTTTTGAGTGTTATTTCATAAAATTAAGTTTTTATTTGTGTACATAACTGTACAACTGGTCAGAACTGTGCTAGGTAATCATGTGCTGATTAGCATCTTTGAACTATAGGCTCAAAAGTAAAAGCTCAAAAGACCGAAACATGGATGTTTTGTCTAAAATAAAGTATATTTAATTATCAACTAAGATGTTATTATAGTGTTTGGTTCAATGCATATTCAAACTAATGAATCCTTAACTTTGAAAAAAAAAAATATATATATTTGCATATATATATATATATATATATATATATATATATATATATATATATATATATATATATATATATATATATACGGTATATATATATACGGTATATATATATATATATATATATATATATATATATATATATATATATATATATATATATATATATGCCATGCCATTAGCAGTGCTCTTTGCACAAATGATCCGCACTCACTGGGATTTAGAATCTCCCTTAGAAAAAGGTAATACCCTGTGAAGTCAAACTGACTGAATGTACCTACTGTTGTTAACTGAGAAAGACTAACATCTTAATTGTTCGTTTGCACATTCATCATTGTTCCAATAAATACCTGATTGAACACACTCTGCACTTCAGGACAGAAGTGGATTGGAAGCGGTTTTGGTAACAGTGAGCATGATGTTTGGTTGAGGAGTTGTGCAGTGTTGTGATGGAGAGGCCCTCCAAGCAGTTATAAATAGACCTCTTTGGGACCTGAATTGATTAATTACATGTTAAGGACGCTGGAGAAAAGCGCTGCCTCGTCAAGAGGAACCATTTGAATTCCACTCCACACACATGCACACACACACCTCACATCGACTTGCACACTACAACACATGCTCCATTCTGATACTCAAATATTTGGAGATGCCCGCAAAGTCAAATGTTTGGAATATATTTCTCACTTAATGTCTGGCATGATATGACTCTAAGCCACTGCTTTTGTTTAAATTGGATAAAGTTGTTAAAGAAGCTCCGCCCACCTGTGAGGTACTGGAAGTATTAGTTATTTTTAGAAACAGAAAAGAACAACTCTACAGAAAGTATAGTTTTTGCACTTTAAACAAAGCATAAAAGTGCATTAGTTTAGGCAAGGCAAGGCAAGTTTATTTATATAGCACATTTCATACACAATGGTAATTCAAAGTGCTTTACATAGAAGAAATTAAAATAATCAAGTAAATAAGAATAATTAAAACAGTTTAGAATAAAAAAAATAAAATAAAATACAGTAAAAACTAAAAAAACTATCCCAGAAAGCCCCACCCAGTTTTCCAGCCTGTCAAGAAGTATGTCGTGATCGACAGTGTCAGATGCAGCACTGAGGTCGAGTAGTACCAGTACTGATAATTTGCCTGTATCAGTATTTAAGCGAATATCGTTTATTATATTTATGAGCGCTGTCTCTGTGCTGTGATGCGATCGGAAACCAGATTTAAAAGTTTAGTTTAGTTTTGTTTAGTTTAATTTAGCTCATCTGATATGTACTACACGGGACGAGATGTAAACATCCTTTATGTGCAAGCATGTATCAATTCAATCCTTGATCTTGACATTTGCAGGTACTTTGATGTGGCAGGATAGGAATTATGGGGGACAGTTTGTCCTCAAATATGGGAGGGTAGGTACGTCATCAAAGTCATCAGGTGGGCACCCTCTTTCACTGTTGTTTCATTGATGAGCCCATGCACAACATCTCCAGAGGGCTCAACGGTTATACCTGGCATCCTAGGAACACCCCCCTCAGCTCCATTTTGGACTCAGTCAGAGTCTTGCCTCTTTATCCAGAGCCACTGGCTGCTTCTCTCAGCTGCCTCCGATGCAGTTTTAATGGTTCGGCACAAGCTCTGGCCTCTGCCTCCCAGGTCTCTTAGCAAGTTAGTAGTAGACGATGCCACAAATCCTCTGCATCCTTCTTCCACTTTGCGGATTTCAGTGTTCCATGTGCCAAGTCTTATATCAGCAGCCAGCTCAGCATACTAAAATATTTGGAGAATATGCAACAGATATACCATTAAAAATATATATATATTCAGAAAGTTAGAGTAATGTTATGGGGTATTCTTTTTTTATAATTCAATGTGCCAGCCTCTCACCTGTATCCCATAACCCCCTCTCCTCCTTCTACTGTGTTTTGTTACAGGGCTGCATTAGAGAATGTACGGACCTTGGACAGATAAGGAAACGGCAGATTGAATTCTAAGTGGTAACATGGAGAAGGGTACGAGTGGTTAAAGCGGCCATGTAAGCAAACCCTCCATCTTTTTATTCCTCTACTCTGCAGGGATGCCATATGCTGAATGGTGAAATGGAGATAAGAGAGATGGATAGAAGAGAACGAAAGAGAGAGGAACAGAGAGGGGAAGTTATCGCAAAAACTCTCTTATCTCCTCTGTCCCTTTGCCCTTTGTTCGGAAAAGCCCCATCCACCTAACAGAGTCATCATTGTTGGAGAGCACAAACACACACTGAGGATGTGTGCCTGTGCATTTCTTTACTGGTATTGTACTTTTTGTTCATGTTAATTGAGATTGAGTGGGTATCCTAGAGTGAAAACACAGCTCTGAAATGACTAGTGGAACTTTGGGAAAACATCATACACTAATACCTCATCTTATTCAGCCCTTCTAATGAGCCACCATCACATAGTCACACACACTCGCCTCTCTGCCACCTATCTTTGCTTGGTAATTAATAACACTTACTCAAGAAAGCCGATGTCTGCCACGCACTACATGCGCATACTCAGTTATGTGTGGCATTGACAAAACATTAGCCATAATAAGGCTATAATCACATCATAATTACGACATAATGACTGGTTTTCACTCGTCCTCACCCAGTGGATCCTAAATTGCAGCACAAGTGAATGACGAGCAAGCTAATAACAAAGCCCTTCAATTGCTTGGCAATTCTCATGTTACCTTCACTTGAGCACTGAAACAATTAGAATGGCGATTAAAACCTTGGACATATTTTAATTCCTCTTTTCAGGATATGGAAGCAGAACTTGTAGGAAGTGCAGGTGTTTTGTGTTGCTGGCACCTTTTGGGTCTTTGATTAGAGCAGATTAGTGTATCTAAAAGGGAGCGTCAATATTATTTTTGCAGCACAAACGGCTTGTCCGTTGATGCTTGTCATGAAAATATATTGCAAGCGAACCAATTGTTTGCAATGTAACTCTTAATTTGGAAAGTCCTGAGTTGACAATGTTGCTTTCTTTCTCTGTTAATTCTGTCAACTGCAGCGGTTTCCTGTCCTCCCATAAGTTTAGTAAGTGCCGACACAAGGGGGTTGCTGTTGTTGTAAAGAGTCTTTCTGTACGCTTGGGTATTTGGGATTCACCAATGAAGGGCACCTTTATCTCCTACATACTGCTGAGAATTACTTGCACGAACAAGGCATTATCTTATAATTTTCTCTCAGGGACTGGAGAAGCACTGAAGAGACTTGAGGCATGACAACAGGGACATGAGAGAAGAAACAGAAACCTGGCATATTTCTTCACTTTCCTGGAGCAGGTTAAGAGGAGATCTCTGTCTAAAAAACAGCATTGTGATGTATCTTGGGGTTGTTATTTTAATGGATGGTTATTTTTATAGGGATGATCCAGCGTTTTTTAGTGCCGCTCCATCCAGATGTGCTGTTGTAACATGCTCAGCTCTTCGCTGACTAATTAGTGGACTTTCGCAGTCTGATGAGAAACTCTGTCCAATTTTACAGGTTTCTTAGGGCCATACAAGCACTAAAAATACATCTGCATCACTTCACCTATAGCTGAGAACACCCTGGCTGTTAAATGATCATTAATGAAATACAAATGGTGTTTTGTTGTGGTTTTATAATTGTTTTAATGGGAAGTTCACTCAAAAAAGAAAATGGTGCCTCTCACCCTCATTTCCTTCTCAGACAAGCCATTCATGAATTGTTAATTTGGGTCAGACCTGTCCAAATAATTGGTTGATGAGTTTTATAAAAGTGGTCTGAATGATTCTTTTACAAATTGGGCACACTATATCACTAATGATTTTTGATGGTCCCTTTAACTCATTCTGTTTACTATAAGTAACATTGCACCTTCATGTCTATTAACTCTCATTAGAGTGCTAGAAGAGTATTAGTAGACTGTGAAAGGTAGGGATAAAATAAGTTTAAATGTACTTGCAAAGTTACTTATAGTCAGTTGAATGTCTGTTGGAGGACCATCACAATAACAAAGAGTGAGCAGATATTAAGTAGACAGTCTACATATACTCTAATGAGAGTTAATTGACATGTAGTTGCAGAGTTACTGTCACAGAGTCAGCCACACGTCACAGCACCAATCATCACTCAATCACCAGGATCCGCCCACTCATGGGACCAATCACCAGAGTACTGACTCGCTGCACCTGCACTCCCTCATCAACACACCCTTTATATGCCCTGTTCACCTTTCACTCCTTGTCTGGTCTCGTTGGAGTATACACTGCTTTATTGTAGTAGAGATAGTAGTAGAGTAGAGATACTTCATTGAGCCTGAATGAAATTAAGGTTTTCAATAGCTCATACATACACATAGAGACACAGACAAGACATCCACACAAACATACAAACTACAAAAATACAAAGGAAGATGTCAATAGTGTGCCATTACGGTTAGATTAAGGTTAGATTAGTAACATGTTAAAGGGGTCATGACATGAGAAACCAAATTTGCCTTGATCTTTTGGTATATAAGAGATCTATGTACTATTAAAACTTCCTGCAAGTTTCATAGCTTAAGACGTCCTCCCCATTATAAGCGAAGCATTTATTTAATCAAGCTCTAAATACAGCTCGTTCTAGATCCTCTGAACTTAGTGACGTCACGGTACGAAGTGACGAACCAGTCGTTTGCATATGACCTCCTCCAGCGCAGGACAACTACGCCTCATTTCGCATCATCGCATGCGCTGTCGTGCAGCGAGTGGGTCTGTTTACAAGATGACTGCGATGCCACGCAGATGTGCTGTTCCTGCTGTGGACAAACAACATGTTTGAATACGCTGCCGAACGATCCAGACGTCAGGGAAAGCAGTTGGATGCAGGTTTATTTGCAGCATATGCAGCGCGCCAAAGCTTTATCTTATCGGTAAGTGATGTAGATGAGTGTGACAGGGCAGGTTACTGAAAGAGCGAGCAGAGAGAGAGAGCCACGGCCGCGTGCGCGTGCGCACCTTCAAACTGTCCTTCTCTCTCTCTCTCTCTCTCTCTCTCTCTCTATCTCTCTCTCTCTCTCTCTCTCTCTCTCTCTCTCTCTCTCTCTCTCTCTCTCTCTCTCTCTCTCTCGCATATGAATCAAAATCAATTGAGAATTGACACGATGGTAGAAGACCGAAGTTTCATGTGATGGAGCATTGTGTAGCCTACATGTGATACAAAATGATTAACGTTAATAATTTATGCATAAGCAGCACTGACGTTAGCCAATCATAACAGTGGCCGTTAACACTGAACTCTTAAAGGGGAAACACCCTACAAAACACTGTTTGAATCAGAGGTTGAGAAATAGGGTGGGAAAAGGTCATAAATCACTAAATTTTTTTTTTAAATTTTGTACAAAAAACTATAGTAATACTATAATTGCACCTAAGGGAACATAATAAAACAAAACAAAAAACCATGTCATGACCCCTTTAAAAGAGCGGTATGGGAAAAAGAATGCAGAAAGGTGCAATGGTATCATGGTGCAAGAGAGTGCCATTTCAAGTACACTGCCAGTGCAAATTCTATATCCTATTCAAGTACAACAGGCTCCACAATCTATCAAAAAATAGAATTATCTTTATTTAATTAACTATACATAGACAATGAAGAAAGAGTTTAAGGGGGCTTTTACACTGGGATCGTTTGCTGCGGTCCGAGCCCGAGCACGTTTGTTCCCGGCGCCCCCCACAGCGTTGGTCTGGTTTCATACTCAACTTGATTCTATCGAACCCTGGTGCGTTTGCGTGCATATTACGTCATCACAAATGTGCAGGGCTCATGATAGAAAACAGAACCGGGTTCAATATTGTGTTTTTTATTAATTCGCTGCTATTATGCGCAGTTGAGTGAACAATACAGGTTTACTGTAATACGTGTGTCACATAAGGTGGCATTCTGCTGCTTGCAAACGAACTCTTTTGAGGAGACAGTGGATTTCCAAATTTGTTGCCCTGATTCCACGCGCAATGCACGAATACACTGCAGGCTCACTCTCGCTCGTATCCAAGGTAAATCATCATCCCTATCATCCCAAATGTTTCATCACAATAAGCTAAAACGTATGCGCAGGTTACTTTACTTCCTGAACAAGTCCGCATCCGAGTTCGTGTTGCTTTCACTTTCAAGCAAACTGCGGCACGGTTCGGGAGCAACCGAACTCAGACCACCTCCTCCAGGTAGTCTGGTTCGGTATCCCAGTGCGCACCTGGGTCCGCATGACAGCGTTCACATTAGCGATTTTTCATGCGAACCGTGCCCCGTTACGAACTAAACTGCCAGTGTGAAAGCCCCCTAAGTTAAAATAGAAAACTGCCTATACAGACAGAAAGACAGCATGATGTATAAAACCATACAGGCAAACTAGCAGGTTGGGCAAGTGGCTAATGTAGTCAAAAAGGGAGTTAAACCATGCTAATCAGACCAATCCAGGGTAGTCCAGGGGAGATTAAAATGATGTATAAAGGCACCTAGATGTGGTACAAATTGTAGTTTGAAGACCAGACTTAAACACTTAAATCAATCACACTCCTCAATCACACTCCTCCCATTCTTGGTAGCATTGAAGAGCTGAATGGCCCTAGGGACAAAGGACCTACGCAGCCTTTCTGTTTTGAACGACAGAGACAGGAGCCTGCCACTGAACATGCTCTTCTGTTTGGAGAGAGTGGTGTGCAGGGGGTGGCGTTCATTGTCTATTATAGAAAGCAGTCTGCTCAGGGTCTTCTTTTCTGCAACTGATGTCAGCGACTCCAGCTCCATGCCCACCACAGAGCCAGATTTTCTCTCCAGCCTGTCCAGTCGTCCAGCATCCCTCTTCCTAATGTTGCCTCCCCAACTTACCACAGCATAGAAAATTACACTGGCCATGACTGACTGGTAGAACATAAGCAGGAGTTTGCTACAGAGATTGAAGGACCCAGCCTCCTAAGGAAATAAAGTCTGCTCTGCCCTTTCTTGTAAAGGCATTAGTATTGGCAGAGCAGTCTAGTTTATTGTCCAGATGTAGCCCCAGGCACTTGTATGTACTGACAGTCTCCACATTCACCCCATCAATAGTGTCAGGCAGCACGGGAGTGGCCAGCCTCCTGAAGTCCACCACCATTTCCTTAGTCTTGGTGGTGTTCAGCTGCAGCTGGTTAGTCCTACACCATCCCACAAAGTCATCCACTAGGCTTCTATACCCCCCCTCCTGTCCATCCTTGATGCACCCCACAATTGCAGTGTCATCAGAGAACTTCTGCATATGGCACGACTCAGACTTGTACTTGAAATAAGTGGTGTACAAGGTGAACAGTACAGGAGAGAGAACAGTTCCCTGTGGCGCCCCTGTGCTGCTTACCACAGCCTCAGATTTGAGGTCCCCCAGTCTAACAAACTGGGGCCGTTCAGTGAGGTAATCTATGATCCAGGTCATCAGGCTTGGGTCCACTGTCATCTGCAGTAATGTGTCTCTCAGCAGGAGGGGCTGGATGGTGTTAAAAGCGCTGGAGAAGTAAAAAAACATGATTCTCACAGCACCGGCCTCCTATGTCCAAATGAGAGTACACCCTGTGTAGTAAATATAGAATGGCATCCTCCACTCCCACATTCTCCTGGTAAGCGAACTGTAGGGGGTCAAGCGCATGGCGAACCTGGGGTCTTAGGAGATGGAGCAACAGCCGTCCAAGGGTCTTCATTAAGTGTGAGGTGAGGGCAACAGGCCTAAAGTCATTAAGTTCCTTGGGGTGTAGCTAGTTTGGAACTGGTATCAGGCATGATGTTCTCCACAGTGAGGGTACCTTACCCAGTTGCGAACTCAAATTGAAAAGGTGTTGAAGAGGCTCCCCAAGTTCCACAGCACAGGCCTTGAGCAATCTAGAGCATACGCCGTCAGGGCCCACAGCCTTGGGAGCTTACAGCTTAGAAGAGGAGAGCCTTCAAACCTCTCCTATGATCTGGTCTGCACTGAAAGTGGGGGGTGGGGGGGTACATTCTGAGTTTGATGGCGGCAGTGGGGGAGGAGAGGCAGAGTGAAGTGAAAAGTCGCCGGTTTGCGTGGTGATGGTACTGATGCAGGTTGTGCAGTTGTTGTCAGATGCAAGCAGAGGAGATGTATTGGTGGTCACAATGGCGAGGAGATGTATTGGTGGTCACAATGGCGAAATAGCAGCAGTCGATAGCTGTCGAATCGATTAAAGAAATTGTTCAACTGATTAGCTCTGGCCATATCACTATCTGCCATGCCACTTTTCCCCCAATCTTGCCCTGACATTTTTGAAGATTGAACTTTTAATTTAAATTTAAATTTAAACTATTCCTTTGAAGCTGTTTTGTGTAAACAGCAGCACCAAATGTAAATGCAACCCAAATAGATATCCTTAATATCAAAAGTCAATATTTATGTTTATTATTTTGTATTATTTTAGATATTTAGATTTTATATATATATATATTTGATATTACAGGGTTTCCCCAGGTTTGATCACCCCAAATTTAAGACTTTTTTAAGACCTTTTTAAGACCACTTTAATTCAAATTTAGACCTACATCGCACCCATTATGCAGCCGTAAAACACCAGATCAAATCCCAATAATGACTATTACTAATAAATGTTTTAATTAAAAATACATTTATTATAAAAAAAAAAACTCATTCAACAAAATGTTTTTGGTAAATTTCAAACATTCATGACAATAAACAGATAAACTAACAGATAGACAGATTAGATAGGAGACAGGAGAGAGAGAGAGAGAGAGAGAGAGAGAGAGAGAGAGAGAGAGAGCAATAGACAGATATTAGAAAGAGAGAGAGAGAGCAATAGATAGAGAGGAGAGCAAGAGAGAGGTAGATAGGAGAGAGAGTTTTCAGTACATCACAACAACATCAAATCACAGTAGTAGCTACAAGTTTCTTAGCTCAACACCTTTGGCAACAATCTCTTCGTCTATATTCTTAAGCTCAGCCAGTTTGCCTTTGTGGCTCCTGAAAGCGTTCGATTTTACAATAAGTTCAGTCATCTTGCTTCCTTTGTAGGTAACAGTTAAGAGTTTCGAGTGCGACAAAAGCACGGTGTGTTTTATTGCGAGTGTAAACAAATAAGTAAACACTTTGCTGTTTGATGAACAAAATGACGGAGTATGTTTTTATGTTTCCACTGTTCGATCGCGCCCGCGCCTCACACACACACACAAACACACCGTTCGATCCGTCTCTCTCTCTCTCTCTCTCTCTCTCTCTCTCTCTCTCTCTCTCTCTCTCTCTCTCTCTCTCTCTCTCTCTCTCTCTCACTCACACACACACAGTCCGATCGCGCCCGCGCCTCTCTCTCTCACACACACACACAGTTCGATCCGTCTCTCTCTCTCTCTCTCTCTCTCTCTCTCTCTATCTCTCTGTTATTTTTGTAGGTAAATGTGAGATGTTGGCAGCACATATGTCTGCTACGTCTTCTGAACAAAACAAAGAAGTGAGTTTGATGACGTATAATGACGCTTTGCAGGAGACCGTGATGATTGGTCAAAGTTGAAGAAAAGTTGCGGTGATTGGTCAAAATTGGAAGGCGCACTGAATTCACGGGGATTTGTTGAAGTTGCGTTAATAGTTGCGATCGCGAAATCCTGGAGGGACTGTTTTTTCCCCCCATTTCACCTTACGTTGCAGTCTGGTTGACTTCGAATAAATCAACACATTCTCATCCCAAGGCGTCATCTAACTGACGCTAACTGACGCTTTTGATCATGCGTCAACATGCCGACGCACATGGTACCCTTTAAGCGTCAATATGAGACGCTCATCCTCGGCCGTCATCTAACTGACGCTTTTGACCATGTGTCTAAATCCGACGCACATGGCACCCTTTAGCGTCAGTTAGATGACGCTTCTGTTATGGGTAGGTTTAGGTCTGGGGTAGGGTTAGGATTAGACCACTGAAGGCGCGTCTCATATTGACGCTTAAAGGGTACCATGTGCGTCGGCATGCTGACGCATGGTCAAAAGCGTCAGTTAGATGATGCCTGAGGATGAGCGTCTCATATTGACGCTTAAAGGGTACCATGTGCGTCGGCATGCTGACGCATGGTCAAAAGCGTCAGTTAGATGACGCCTGAGGATGAGCGTCTCATATTGACGCTTAAAGGGTACCATGTGCGTCGGCATGTTGACGCATGGTCAAAAGCATCAGTTAGCGTCAGTTAGATGACGCCTTGGGATGAGAACGGGCTGAATAAATAGGCTAGTATAATGAAATTTAAGACCTTCGTTAAAAAAATTAAGTCTTGACAACGGAATTGTCGCGGCTACCCTGTATTAGTATGTCAAAAATAATGGGAAACCTTCCCAACTCTTTATACAATTTGATATACAAATAGATATGAAAAATATATCTTTTGTCCAACCCCAAACTAAGGCAATTACTACCAACCCAGATAGCAACATAGTGTCGGCCCAGATCCGGCCCACATCTGGTAGGTGTTGAATCCACCAGATTTCCACTGGATCTGGGCAGACACTGCATTGCTGTCTGGGAAGACCTGCTAAAACAGCAGCATGTTTTGATATAGCTACAGTGTTTACATTTTGGGAACTGGGATAGGAGAAAGTATTTTCACATTGACATATGAGATTGTTTGCATGTAAGATAGAAGATGGAAAAGTGGCAAAAGAAAAATAGAACAGTTGCCTATAAGTAATCAACAGATTTCACACTGAACGATCAGCGTTTGAACTCTGAGACATTAAATGGATTATTGAAACAAGGAAAGAATTAATAAAAAATCGACAATGCTGAGTGAACAGAGAAAAGAAGGTTGGCGGCGCAACACAAATGTGTACGCACACACACACACACACACACATTCTCGAGGGGCACATTTCCAAGGAGCTATGAGAACCTAATCAAGGGTGACTTGACTTTGCTTGGAGGATGTGTGTGTGTGTGAGAACGTATGCGCGTGTGGAAGAGTGTGAGACAGCCAGGGAATTTGCAAGGGGCAGCACAAACGGTGGGATGATTGAAAAAGAGAGAGAGAGATGGAGAGAGAAGCTAGAGAGGGAAGTCTGGGCCTGGCACGGCTTGAGGAGAACAAGTTTGAGAAGGATAGAGAGTCTCGTGGAGGGCGGTGAAGACATGAGAAGGTTTTTTTTTTTAGAGTGTGGTCTTAGCATGCGGGTTGTTAGTGTGGACACTGCTGCCAATGCAACTGCATTTTAATAAAATCTAATATCTAATATCTGTGTGTGACCGTTCGGAGGGGAGAGACACATTGTTATGGCACCAAAAAGATGGAAGAGCGCTAAAAAGCGAGAGAAGGCAAGAGAGATGATATATCGGAGGTCTTTGAGGTGTTGCCTTACTCATCTCTCTGTCATACTCCATGACATTTGAGGTAAAATAATTAGAAAATGGCTCCAAATGGCAGACTCTAATAAACCTTAGAGATGGGTCCAGGGGGCTGGAGATATCATGGGATGTTGCCTCACTGAGAGCTGACTAATGGCGCCTAAGGTCCCAGGGAATGAGGTTTAAACCGCATGGGCCTGAAAACAACAACAAGCTGTACGAAAATAGCAGGGAGAAGGATGGAAATGTCAAGCAAGCTTGTCTAAAAGATCAAAAACACTCAACATCCAGAGAAGCAGTTTTTAGCTCTAGACTCCTACACTGTTGCTTACGGTTGTTCTGGGGCATTTTTACTGACAGTATGGACTGTAAAAAAAGTTATGTGGTGTACAAAATTATGAGGTGACAGATAATGTGAGCAAGATTTGAACCCACATTGCCCGGCAGCCAAGCCTCCACACCTCAATGTGTCAGAGCTTGTACACCAACCTCTAGGCCATGGTGATAATCAATTTTCTGACTTCTTAATTAAATTAACAGTGAAACGTGTCTGCTTTTATCATTGTCTGAGATAGCTGATGTTCCAAATTTAGATTGTCATCAAAACCCACTGAAATCAACACCTGGATATCAACATTAGGGTTTTAAAAAGTGCACTACCTAATTAGAATCATATTTGTGAATGAGATTAGAGCTGAACAGTTATCTCACCAGGGGCCGCTGGCCTAACCCTTTGTTAAGTGCTAAGTGAGCAGTAACAAGGTTTGTTTGCATTGTATTAGGGCCCCGGCTGAAATCTGCGACATGAATGGATGTGTGAGGAAGGCTCTTCCACCAGAGCTGACTGAGTACTTCAGACTGCCTGACCCTTCCTCCGGCTGCCTGACCCGCTTGTGTAATTAACTTTTACAGGGCCTATTTTAAGCGTTCTGTCTCTCAAATAGCAGTTCACTAGAGGGACAAGAATATGGGTTTGAGTGAGCATAGAGGGGAACGAAAGGGAAAGATGGATATTGAAGGAAAGCTTGTACAAGATATTCAGTGGCTTGAAATTAAATGAAATATACTTTATTGTCCCTGATAGGGAAATGTGTATTGGACTCAATTGCCAGCATTTCGATAGAACATGATAGATTAAAAAATTACACAAAATATGCTTACACGCCATACAGCGGACAAGCCATATCTGATAACACGTCATATATTTACAATAAATGGAATCAATTTAGATTAAATAAAAATTGTAAGTGCACCATAAACTTGTCCCTAAATCATTCAGATACTGTACCATGTTAGACATTCCCTAGCACTCAATAGATGCAATAACTCTAATCTGACTCTACAATTAATTAAGTTGGGTTTGTTTGTTTCTGTTAAGCCTGGATTGCCTGCCTTAAAAAGCATTTTACTGTACCCATGAGCATAGTACAGGGTATTAAATTAAAACACAACACACAACGGTGATTAATATCTCTGGCCATGTTAAACACGGGCATTATCATGTAAATAGTTCTAAATAGTTATTCGCCATGACGAATGATCTCAACACAATTATCTTAATTACTCAAATGTCCCATGACACTCAACACATATGTCATACATGTAATGGGAGTTCTGATGCTCCTACACATTAAAGAGGCCCAATGTCCCAAAAGCGCAATTTTAACAATTATAAATGCTCAAAATGAGAAAACAATAGCATTACTAGAAAAGCTGCCGTAGACCTCTTTAACTGTCCATCACATGGACACACACACACTCACACACAGGTTTTAGGTTGGATGAGGAATGGCTGTTACATCTCGCCGTTTTAATTATCCTTATTGATTCCCTCGGTGCCTGGGCCGTGTTTACTCCTGGGCAATAATGCATTATGTCCGCTGCTGAATTGATGAATGCATTTTAATCTAAATCTATCGGAGTAATGCAACTCCAGAATAAATCAGAGCTTTGAGCTGGCCGCCAGCTGTCCTCGTCCTATTCCCTCGGCAATTATCCATCGCACGGAAATGGACTCGTCACTCTCTCCCATCCCACATGTGCTTATTCCTTTTGTTTTTCAAACAGAGTCTCCCAGGCAAAACCGAACAGAAAGGATTGACTTAGTAGTTTCATTTTTTTTAATAATATAAAATAGGTCACCCCCCTTTGGGAACAACAACAGACAAAAGCTACGAGAACTAGTACCTGATTAACACGAGAAACGCATAACCACTAAAGTCATTCTTTTAGCGTTTAGCTCTTAATTTTGGAGTTCTGACGAACTACTAATGACTTTTAGTGTAATTTGCAGGCATTTACGTAGTTGTCTGCAGCTTACGTATGGTAAATTGTTTGATTAATTCAGAACCACTGCATATTAAGGGGCATATGACATTTCTTTGGTTCGACTACTGTATATCATCCTATCTGATTTCATTGCAGTTTGAACGTCTTCTACAGAAAACCTTCTTTGTTTCCCTAAGCAGCTTAGCCCTGAAGCCTATTAAAAAAGGAGCATATCATAGTCGGTGGATTTGAGTTTGTTTGAGTTTTCTAAAGTTGTCTGATTTTCCACAGCGTTCCTTAATGAAATGCACCGGCTTACCCTGTTGCTTGACACAGTATGTGAACAGAACATCGCCCATGAGCACAAAGGGAATAGGATTTTGTCATTAATGATGTCTTTCTGGCCAAGATAGAAGAGCGGGGTTCTAACATGATTATAGAATAACAAACCTCTGTATTTGGAGTTTTGTTTAGCTTAATTGTTGGCTGTTCCCCAGTGTTCTGTACTGAAGCAGCCTGTGCGTTCTGGCTGTTTTTATGTTTTGAACGATTTATCACTGTCATTATTGAGTAAATGATGGTAATTTGGAGGACTGTGCTGTGGGATTTGTCAAAATCAAGCTAGAAGGCTGATGCACTGATGAGTAACCACTGCAGCTTCTACTGTAGAAGCTTTACATTTATTTATTTATTTGCCTTTTCTTAGACTCAAAGTGACATGCAGTCTTGGGATCTATATACAGATGTTAATTAGAGTCATACAAGACACCTGATTTTTACATTTTGAAGTGTCGACGTAATGCTGCCCACTCAAAAAAACAGAGTAATTAGGTTTTGTGTGCGGAGGACTTATTGTATTGGATCTGTGAGGAGGTAGTGGGGAGTTGGGTGCTGGAGTGTAGCTGACATCTTTCCCCCAAAGCAACCCCCAGACATGTTCCAGATGAGTCACCCCACTCCCTATCTGACAGCCTTTAATTCCATCTAGACTTAACGATAGCAAATCGTGATCCGCCGCCCCTACCGCCGGCGCTGATTCTATTCCCAAACGCTCACTGATGATCCCCACGCGTTGGATCAACTGTAGCATCTCTCTGCAGAAAACAGGCCAACGACGAGCAGCTCATTAAACGTATATATTTTTCTCTTCAATAGCTCCTTTCCTTCTCCTTGGCCTCTTCTCATTCTTAGTTAAGTGCCTCTCGATCGCTGCTACCATTGATGCCTTTGTGCACTTTCAAGATCCACTTCCCTTCATCTGCACTTTGAGTTCTGTGCATATGGGAGCCCGTTGACCTCCTGTTTGATATGCTGTGTACAGGCTCCGTTTCTTTGCCTGGAGGTGTAGTTATATTCGGTAGAGGGTCCCGGGTCTGCACTGGACATATGCTGAGCTTGTGATCTGCCTGACTCAAGGGCAAAAGCCTCTCATCCATAAAATATGCAGGTCAAAGGCAATAACTCCATTTTGCACAACATATGTTACATATCTCACAGAAAAAAAGGCACGCAGGATTTAACATGAAATGTGTTTGGGTGAACTGCGATATGGAGGAGAGTGTTACAGGCATTAGTTCTTGTAAAAATTTAAATGATGTCATATTTACTACTCCAAACCTGAATGACTTTCAACTGTTTTTGTCCATACAATGAAAGTTAATAGATATGTTTACATGCACCCAAATAATCAGTTTATAATGAGATTGATGGCTCAATTGAACTTATAAACAGAGGTATAAAGTCCAGGGGTCAAAAAGTAAAAGTCCTGCCATATGTTTATTCCACCCATGAGCTCAGCCAGCTGATTTCACTAATTAATTATATCTCCTGGCTGAGAAACTGTGCTAATTAGCAAATCCAGGTGATTGGAACAAAATACTGAGGAGGACTTTTACTTTCTGAACCTGGACTTTAAACCTCTGCTGATAACCCTTCATGTAAAGTGCTGGTTTAGTCCAAATTTCATGGAGAGACACGATCGCTTTATACAATGAAAATATTTAATTTAGGCTCTTATTCACATATAAATATTCATTAATGCACACATCAATTATGGTAAAGAAAGCTCAAGGATGCTTGCTTGACATGCAAGAACCAATGAGGTGCATGCTTGTGTGTTACGCAGCACGTTTGAGCTTCCTCAAGAGCCAATGAGGTTTGTTCTCGTGCGTCAAGGATGTACGGTTGAGCTTCTGTTTATGTTCGCTGGTCAATGTTAATATGTGAAAATAAACATTTGGAACACAAAACATTTGCAAGAAATTGCAAAAGAATTGCCATTTAAATTTTCCTCCCACATAATTTTTTTATTTTTATAATTCGATTACATGTAAGGGTATGAAGTGCCTTTAGGGGCTCCATACTCCAGTGCCATTATCCCGGTGAGAACAACAAGAAGTGTCATAAGCCATGCTGTGTCATCATCTGAATCACCCACTGTCTGCTTCACAGCTGTGAAACCAGCAAGCAAAAAATGACAACAACAAAAACGCCAATCACTCTCTTGAAGAGTCTGACGGGAAAATCAATTTCCTGCTTTATGTTCAGGTGATGATTAAAGAGAGTGGATTTGATGCTATTTGCTTAGTTTCCTCTCAGAATTAGCTAACTCTTAGGCTAATTAACTTCTGCATGTGTACAACAGGCTGAGAGGGGGATGTAATTACCAACTTCAGGTTTATCCATCTCAATAAGCAAGAATAATGAGAGCGGCACTGTGAAAGGGAACAGGGAGGGGAATATTACTTTACAATTTCAAGACCGTAGAGTTGTTTGGTATTGTTACCACCCCCTCTACTGCCACCACAGCGGCTTGCTAACATTCCCAAAACACACACATTAGCTAACTTACTGCATTTTTTTCACAAAAGTGCTCTTGCAGTGTCACTTGTCAACTGTTGTTTTATGTAATTTGTCACTTTGATTAGTTATGTTCACATATGCAGTGTGATATAATAAAATAGTAAATGTTGACACCCTCATCTGTGACTTTGCGACGTCTTTCCAAGTCCTCATTTTCAAAACCATCCCGTCGTGATGACAAGCTGTCCATTTATTTGATGGCCCATCCAGTGGCTATGATGTATCAAACTGGGCGTCTGAAAACAAGCTGATTGACAGCTTACCGGCAGCCCCTTGAGACGAATCCGAGCTCCAATTTCAGGTGGTTGTGGTGTGATAATGATCTGTCTCAGCATATGATGCCGTTCTGAACACTTGAACAGAACTTTAACCTCTTTACGGCAACAATAGAAATTACTATTTGAAATGATTTATCTATCTTATAAAGCTAAAAAGTTGAAGATGAACATCTGGAAACTTTTTTTTGTTACCAATGCAATGACTCAAGTGAAAGACTTATTAAACGATTTCCAATGTAAAAAAAAAAAAAGTGCAATAACAAATTACGTAACCACTTCATTGGCTTTTCTGATTTGTTTTTAACCTTTAATGAATTGTGAACATGTTAGGTTTTTTTGTCTCTTTTCTCTGATGGGTTTATCCTCCTTTGTTTTAGATCAGTCTTTGTTGTACTTGAAGCTGTCATCTAGCTTGGTCACAGAGGAATTAAATAACAAGGATGATGATTCGCTTGTTTTATTCAAGCGTAAATTAGCTGAGGGAGGAGGAATTTCGGGGCGGATCTGATTCAGAGGTTGTTAGAGAACTTCCTAGTGCATGAAAGTGTGCTGTGAAATGAGACAGTGAGGTTTCTGTTTTGTCCTCATGTACTTCCATCTATCCTTGTCTTGAATGAGACACAGTCATTAGCGAACCTTCCCTGATGTCAACCTATTTAATAACTGGGGAATGAAAATCCAATCCGCAAAAACATCCACGTTGATGTCTTTGAAGCCACCTCAGGGAAAGCAAGCTGGCGTACCGTGCATTTCATGACCTCCAGCAAAACACTCTCAGTCTGGGTTATACTTCTCGTCTGTGTGTGTGTGTGTGTGTGTGTGTGTGTGTGTGTGTGTGTGTGTGCGTGCATGTGAGTGTGTGTGTGTGTGTGTGTGTGTGTGTGTGTGTGCGTGCATGTGAGTGTGTGTGTGTGTGTGTGTGTGTGTGCGCCTACAGGGCTCTCTCACTGGGACTCAGGTGTGTGGGTTGACAGAGAGAAATGAAGAATTTGTATCCGCATAGAAAATCATAATTTACTGTCTCAACCCAAGCTAACAGAGAAATAATTGCTAGTCTCAACATACACACACAAACACACAATAATTCAGCTCCAATAAGACTAAAAAGCTCTCCTATTTCATTTGTTTTTGGAGATAACCTACATCTAAAGTGTTTTTGGAGGTAATATATTTTTATGAGTTCATGTTTCCTTTACTTCAATCCATGAATGATTACTTACCTGTTTTCTTGTAATGCAGCTTAGACTGTGGAAGCACAGAATAAAATTGTAAAAACAAAAACAATACTCAAACAATACAACAAGAAACAACGACATGTAGCAAAGCTTTTTTCAAATGCAGCTGTCGTGATCTTCATACATTCAGCTCTCTAATTAATGAGATTAATTGCTTCTTAACTAATAATGGCTCAGACTAAATGAGAGGCAATAATTACTGCCTAGCTTACCATTATTAAGTATGTTTTAAAAGCTGAAAATCTTTTTAAAAACCCACCCAAACAGTCTTCACACACGAATTACAGAACCACAGGCAAGCCTGCATTAGTACAAGCTACTCTAACTTCATCTCTTATGGCAATTTTATGACCAGAAATTAATCGGAGGAAATGAAATTATAGTCATCCGAAGGATATGACATATTAACGGAGACTATCAGATTTCCTGTGTTGGCCAGGCAGATGGGATTGATTCGTCTCTGGTGTATTTCTTTGTGTAAGGAAAGGGGTCACAGGACCCAGTTAAGCTAATAAGCAAGTCATACGGGCGTACAGACAGCATTTCAGTGTTTAAACAGAGGCTTGTTGTTAGGAGTTATCAAGACCCTCGCTCAAGGCGGAAAGGGTCCGGGTCTGTTTAGGTCGCAGAGGGGTCACTGGTACTGGATGGCTTCTTTGTCTCTTTTCCATTTCATCTGGACATATTTGATCTATTATGGTTTTTAACCTGGGATTTGTAAAGAAGATATAATTAATATAAGTAGTAAAAGATGATATGTAGATAAGTCAATATCAAGTATATAGAATTTTGTCATTTTAATTTCTATTTTGTAATTAAGCATTATATAATGTCACGTTACACTTTATTTTAAATTATTTTTTATTCTCAATTTTAAAGAACCCTTTAAGGAGAAATGTCATAAATGATTGGATAATACTTTCATGCTAGACAGATTTTTTTTTTTCGAGTAACATGGTATGTTTACAAGCTGTTTAATTCATAAAATGTAATCAACACATATATTTTTTAATTAAATCAAAATTAATGAATTAAAGGTGCAGTAAGCTGTTTTTGAACACTGTTGAAAGTGGATCGGACTGAGCACCACAAAAAAACAGTAGTTAGTAGCCAGTCAGTTGTTCGGGGGCGTGTCCACTCAGGAGAGAGAGTGAGCAAGAGGGAGATTTGAAGAGTGACCATTGATGGCTGAGAGAGACATTACCAAACAGAGAAAACTCAGAGGAATATTACTGGAAAAAAGAATAGTTATGATCAGGCAAGAGCTTTAGAATGCTTGTTAATATTAGAAAAGCTTTCCAGTGCTGCAGAGACCTAAGCGAGAAGGCCTGAAAATAGATGACAAGGTTACGTTGTTTTTTCTCCATGAATGAGTAACATTGTTTTGAGTGTGTGCTGCTGGGACTGACAACAAACTCTTATATAGTCTTTTGTATACATTCATTGTTGTGTGTGTGTTTCCTTGTCGTTCGTTCGTCATCTTTACTTTATTTTTCACAAAGCATTATTTTGCTTTGCTTCTAATATGATAAAAGAGATACTCTTGCATTGCATGTTCGTGCATTTTGGGGGCGGAGCAGTGAAGGGAGGGGTGTGTTTGTTTGGGTTGATTTCAAATAGCAACGGTGTTCAACAACGATTTAGAAAAAATCGCATATTGCACCTACTAAATCCATAAAATGATGCCATTATGGGAACCCCTATTCTATATATGAAGTAGTGAAGATTAAGTAGACCTACCAAGCTCTCTAAAAATAAAAAAATAAAACTTTTGTGCAATTTTCAGATTTTGTTGGTAAAGTCAGAGGTGCTTAGATCACCTGAGAAATATAACTACGAATCAAATATTTTGACATTAATGACAATTCCATCTTTGTCTCTGTTTGTCTGTCACACTCAAGAGACAGTCCTCCAAGCATCTCTTTTGTAGAGGAGCTGACAGGAAGTGATGACAAGAGGCAAGCCGCAGACATCAATAAACAAACATATTCTTCAGAGTGATTTCTACGTCTGTCAGTGTCACCGTGGTTACGGTGGCTCCACTATTGGCTGGGAGCCAATTGGGCATGAAAAGCTCCCTCTCGCCATGGAGTAAACAAAACATGGCCACTCCAACGCACCAAGCACTTGTGACAAAATGTTTCATCCTCTCTGCTTCCGACGCACCGCTGGGAGATTATTGTCAAAAACAAGATGAGAGAGAAGGGAGTTGAGGAGAAAGAGAGGGAGCAGAAGAGGGCGGGGAGGTTTCCCTGAGGGTTTACCTCGTTAGCACAGGGGGTGTAAATTGAAACTGGCGAACCAGTCACTGCTACATAAGGGTTACAAATCCAAACAACACATTCAGTCAAACACCCACATGCACCACTGTGATGCAGACAGGCATACACACTTTAGAAACCAGCCAATTAGTGTGTGACGGGCACGTGCGCGCGTGTTCTCGGGTCTGATCTTCATTTTGCATGCCAAAATGCAGCTCCTCTTCTATTCGGTTGCGTGACATGCAAATTGCAGCATGAAACATTGTTCTGTTAATTGTTTACAACATTGATGTGTGTTTTGTGACATCTCTGCTAGTTTTCTTGCTTGGAATTATCGTGCATAAATAGGCAGAAAGCACTTTGGGACTCCTCATAAGAGTAAATGAGGTTTTCTTTCAGGCTAATTTGGTGATGTTGTCATGTTTGGTAATTTGGTGATGTTTTCTGTTTAATATGAACGAACAATCATGCTGACACATAATCTGTGATAAACCCAGTGTAGCCTACTTTTCAGATACAGATCATTGTCTACCCTTTCTGTCTCTTACATTCAGAATTCATATCTCGATATGGATATTTGTATTTTTAAGTAAAGGAAGTATTTTTTCAAACTTTTTAACCAGGGTATCACATTAGATCCAAATATACAATTCAATTCCCTATAATGAATTTTAGCTGTAAAGCACATTTAAATCTCTTTGAGCATTATCTCTAAATGTAAATAACTATCACATAATGCCATTTTGATTATTATTGCTATTTAAGACCACATAAGAGCATCATCTTAAACACAAATCCATCATTGAGAGTAATACTTAAAAAAAAGATTACAACTGCATGCCTTAATTTAAATTTTTTGCTGCCCGATTCAAACAGACAAAATACATTTTGACATTTGAGCCAATGTAGCCGATCTTAAATCATCTCTGTCTGTCTAGAAGCGGTTGGGACTCCTGTCAGACTGGTTTCATTACTGTCAGACTGGTTTCATCATTCATCAATACCATGCTCAAAATTAAGTGCCGGTACCATTGCTTCTGAGTCACTGTTATAGGCGTTCCTGGACTGTGAGGTCAAACCTTTTTGTCACTCACCCGAGTGGACTTAAATTGTGGTGCACAGACTTAACATTGCATTGTAACATTGCTTATTCACATCCCATTTAGAGTTATATGAGGGATGTCTTTATTTTACATTTGTAAATATATATTAATACTGTAAATAGATTTTGTATTTATGGGAAATATAAGCACTGTTAAATAGAAAAAGAAATTGCTGTTGAAATAAAATAGTTCAAATGAAAATATATCTACTTAATTTTCTAGGACTGTAAATTTCCACTCCCTATGTACATTTTTACTTTCCTCAGGAATAGTTCGCCCCAAAATTAAAATTAATTTACTCACTTTGCAAGCCTGTATGATTTGCTTTTGTATAGAACAAAGTATGTATTTATTTATTTATTTATTTATTTATTTATTTATTTATTTATTTATTTATTTATTTATTTATTTATTTATTTATTTATTTCACATATACAGTATTTTGTCCATGTAATGATTTATAGTGACCATGGCTTATATATCCAGAAATGACAAAAAAAAACACACCATAAAAATAGAGGTAGTCAGTTAGTGAATTTATGTATATGTATGTGGAGTAGCCTCGTACGTGTGCATTTTTTCCCTCCAGACATGTCTACTATGGGTTGTATAGAAAACTTTATGAAAATGGATCAATGTTCAAAGATTTGCATTTCATCTGCAAAAAAAAAACCAGCATTCTATATTTGGAATGACAAAAGGGTGAGTTATCTTTGGGTCGTTAGTCCCGTAAAAAGTTATATGGTATATTTTTATACATTCTTTTAGCATCAAAACACATTAAAATCACAATCCAAAGCGAGTGAATGTGAATCCTGTTATTGTTGTTGTGTTGAATCAACTTTCCCTTTATCTACGAGATAATAAAACATGGTCCTTTTGCAAATTGAAAAGTAAACTCTTATTTTGTAAATCCTGGATAACAGGCTGGTTCATGTAAGAAGTAGGATTAAGATTGTGTCCCAGATTATGCGTCCCTATCCCAGTTCTCCCACTGTCCATATGGAATTGAAAGGCCAAAGTAATCCAATAGTTTGTTGTACTCTTCTGAAATGTGCAGCTGCAGGACAGCCTGCGTCTAAACACAAAGTCACGGGCAGGCTGGAGATAGCGGTGCAGATAGGCTCATCAAAAATGCATTAATGTGACTCTGCCTTTGTTCTGCACTGCTGCTAGCTGAGTGGGAATTGGCCACAACATAGAGTGTGGATACCATGTTAAAGATGTATTTCCCGGCTATGAGCATCTCGTTTCAAAACCTGTGATTATGCCTTCAACACACACCAGTGGTAATGTGAATTATTATGTGTGTGCTTATGCTGTGTGAGGGTTTGGCTCCATTGTGTGTGCCTATTATTGTGATTCTGTGCGTGTGTAAGATGATTTAATCGTTTTGCTTGCTGCATACTGTCCAAAGATATGCGCCTGTGCCAAATGTTTGTGTAGACAACCCATTCACACTCCCAAGGTGCTAAATATTGCTGCTGGGGCAGGAGCCCTTGACGTCTTTTATAGTGACATTGCCAATACCCTCATTGTTGTGAACGGAAATCAGTTTGCATCATGTATCGTTGTTTTAGGGACGACAACAACAACAACAAAAGTTTCCTGATTTGTCAGAGACAGGATTTTCTCTCTTTTTTTCCCCTTTGACTAGCCCAACGAGGTGTGTCAAGTATCCTATGTAATAGAGTTTGAAACAGAATTTTGATTTGGTGCCTATAGCAATAATTCTGATTTAGTGCATATTTAGCAATATATTTACAATTTTAACTTTTGGGCTATGGACACTTAATAACTTTCCTGAGGTAAATGTAATCCCAGCTAAAAGGGAACATTCTCAGATCTCAGATGCTAACATTCTGGAAAAGGTTCTCTCAAAGTTATGATCTGTAATGTTTTAGTTAGACTTTTAAAAAAAATGCTACATGTTTCTGAATGTACAGAGAGCATTCAGAAAGTTCCCAAAATGTTTGCAGAATGATAAGATGATTCCTTAATGATTGCATAACCAAGAAAAAAAGTTTTTAAAACAACACTAAAGACCCGAGGTATGTGTTTAAGGGTTAAAGGAACACTCCACCGTTTTTTTAAATTGGGGTTATTCACTATCTCCCCTACATTTAAATAGGTGGGCAAATGCATTTTTGTCTCAGTGCATGCATCGTCTTAGTCTGGCAGCGCCGCCGCTATCTTAGCTTAGCATAATGAATGGAATCCTATGTTGTCAGGTAGCATGTGATTAAAAGTGATAAAAAAATAAAAATAATAAAAATAATTACTTCTTGTGGCCTGCTTATTCACAACGAGTACAAATAACAATGCAGATTAAGACTAGGTGATTTCCTAGGCAGAGATTGACTTATAGAGGGACTATATGGGGGGGAAGCACTGCTACTTCATTTTAATCAATGTCTCATCAACAAATTTGCCTGAATTAATAAATAAGAAGCAAATATAGTGGACAATATAATCAAGACACGGAGGCGCCGGCGCGTACACACTTCATATGAAGTGTGCCTTTCTCTCTATAGGCGCGTTCACTACTGCGAAGATGGCGAGTCTGCATCAACTTTATCAATTTATCAACTTGATCAAAAATTCTAATGTTTCATGCATAATCATTACTTTCGCTGGTTCTTTATGGCAAGCTTTATTTCAGGTGTTGCGTGATATCTCTGTGCCCAAGTAGCAGTGCTTCGCCTGTGCTTCCCCCCCATATAGTCCCAAATCAATCTCTGCCTAGGAAATCACCTAGTCTTAATCTGCATTGCTATTTGTACTCGTTGTGAATAAGCAGGCCACAAGAAGTAATTATTTTTATTTTTTTTATCACTTTTACTCACGACATGCTACCTGACAACATAGGATTCCATTAATTATGCTAAGCTAAGATAGCGGTGGCGCTGCCAGACTAAGACAATGCATGCACTGAGACAAAAATGCATTTGCCCACCTATCTAAATTTCGGGGAGACAGTGAATAACCCCAATTTCAAAAAACGTTGGAGTGTTCCTTTAAGGTCTTTAGCTGTTAAGCCACTAAAGAACGAGTTACAGTAGTTCAATCTAGAGGTTATGAAAGCATGGATAACAGTTTCAGCATCTTTGTGGTTAAGTGACGGACATATGCGAACAATATTGTGAAGGTGGAAAAAAACAAAACAAGATTTAACAAGCTGACTGATATGTAATTCAAAGCATATATTAGAATCAAACAGTACTCCCAGATTCCGAACAATTAGTGAAGACCTACAGGAATCCATCAATATGTCTATGATAATGGCATGCAGATACACTGGGATGCAGGTTGTGGAGCCTGAGAATTTTCTTCCTGCTTTTGCCAAGGCAAATAAATTCACCTATCTGTGGAATTTACAACTAGTCAACACAGGCCCGATGTGAAAACTGGTGGCAGAGCTAATCATCTAGTTGTTAAGCTACTAGTCAGTGTGTGTGTGCTACTTCTACATAAGGGTATGTACAACATATGGCTAAAGATGAGGAGACAGGTGTATCCACAGTGACTACTGTTTGGTGACAGCTTGCTCCTGCTGTCTTCTGGAGAGAGTTTAGCCTGTTTAGTGACCTGCTTTCTCTCTGGTGTGTTAGCTGCTCTTCAACTTGTTTAGCTCTAGAGCTATGGACCCTCCTGGATGCTCACAGTGTGTGCTGTCTATTTCAGACCTTGTTTTTCTGTTCTACATGGAACATAAGTCTGTGTTTGTCAGATACAAGCTTGTATGTGTGTGTTGTGTAATATTGCCGTGCCTCAGGGACATATGTGTGCGCAGCTTCGAGTGCCTGTCCAGGAACTGTGTGTGTGTATGTGGTGCTTTTGTTGCTGACAATTCTTCTGCGTCAGGTCAAGTGGTGATTGTGCTGGTGGCAAAGGGTAGAGTGACTTTTCTCTCTCGTTTTATTGACAAAAGCGTCAACGGGGTGGCCTTACTGATATGAGCTGGGCGCAGGTAATCAGAAGCAACACACACACACACTGAAACCACGCTCAGATGCTTGTGTTTGTTCAGTCGGTGGTAGGATAATAGCCCGGAGAGTTTATCAGACAGCCATCTCTGTTTTTCTACTGAGAGAGTGTCTTAATCTGTCTGGTAGCTTTTGTAAACACTAACACATAGATTGGCTTATTTAAAATCAGATCGTGTGTTTGCTGATTGTTTGTCTATGGTCCATAATCTAGTGGGTGTCATAGTTATTTAAACATTACATTTAAATGGCCAGAACTGACTCTCAGACAGGACAACAGAGACCAAAGACTATCATTTCAAGGCAAACACACAGAGTTGTTTCTTATTAGTCATTAGACATCATGTGACTGGCTTTATTTAAAGGTGAAGTATGTAGTTTCTGCAACACTAGTAGCACATAGGAATTACAAAAATAAAGCATATTTGCAAAAAGAAAAATGTCATGCCTCCCCCAAATCAAACTTCACAAACACAGCTATTACTGGTGTTGAATGTCTCAACAGATAACATTAGGCTACTTTCAATAAAAGGTCTAACATATTAGGAATATTTTGTGAATTGTGAATTAGCAGTTGTGTAGTAACTAGGCGTGGCACGGTACATGAAAAAACATCCGAACCGTTCGGTTCGCTTGTCTCGGTTCAGAGCGTGTGTGCGTCTCACGGTTTGACGCATGCGCAATGTAGCCTCGTGCCCGTATGTGACTGACCTCAGACGTGTGTTTCCTTTTCGCGCGAAATAAGACGTGTGGACATACATATGATGCTTTTTCGACTTGACCCGGGGCTGCAGAGAGCGATCGGTAATGACATCAAAGTACCGCGAGCGCGACGGCTCCGTATGCTTTTCAATCACTCTCGCGGTGATGTCATTACCGATCGCTCTGTGCAGCGCCGGTTCAACTCGAACACGCCAGTAAGAGTGGAGTATGGAGCGCTGCAGGTCACGTCACGCGGAGAAGTGGCAAGTGGGAGAGATAAGGAAGGCTAACAGGAGTTGGAGGATGCGCCAGCGTCGTATAAGTCCGGTGTGTGGGAACATTTTGGATTTCATGTTATGATATTTAAATATATAGCAGCTACAGTGGCACTTTAAGTTTAGATAAGAACTCCAGTCATATGTTTCCAAATACTGCACTTTAATTTCAAGTGAAAAAAGTGTATGCTCACTCTCAGGGAATAGAATCATTGTTGATACTGTTTATGTGTTGAGGTTGAACTTATGTTTCACTTTATGATTATGGCCTTTGCTATTGCTATAGCCAGAGGCGGACAGAGTACAGAACTTTGTTACTTGAGTAAAAGTACAGATACCCCTTGCTAAATTTTACTCAAGTACAAGTAAAAGTACTACATTCAGATGTCTACTTAAGTAAAAGTACTAAAGTACTTGTTTTTAAAAGTACTTGAGTATCAAGAGTACAAGAGTAGATTTTCTAAATATTGCATTACTAATCTACTGCCACAGTGCTTACATTTATGCACAGAAACGTCCTACATGGAGTTATGAAAAATGTTAATGTTAATACCTTGGAGAATGTAAAAGGTATTGAAAGTAAAATCAAGTCATTTTCATCTTTTTACCATGTTGCTTTATTTAATTTAATTTAATTTTTGGGGGGTCCCATCTTTAAATGTGGGGACAACACACACACACACACCACATGTAAGCGTGGCGCTGCCAATAAAGCACCTAAAAGCTGTCACAAAGAACCGGCAAAAGGAATGATTATGAATATGTAAAATATAGCAAGGAGATATTTTAATTGTTTATTAATAAACACTTGTTAATAAACAAGTGTTTTCTTTGTCAGTGTCGGCTAGACAGTGGCGGTTCTACATTGAATTACACCCTGGGCGAGACCCCCTTCAAACTGTTTTAGACCTAAAATAGCTTTTGTAGGCCTGTCACTCTTAAATGTTAGAGAAAAGGACAGAATCAGAGATTATTTTTTAATAGAAAATTGTACTTTGGATTTTAGGCTACTGTAAAAACACATAATTACAGTTGATTTTATTTGATCATTATGAAAATTATTTTCCTTTCATGAATATATTGACCAAAATTATCACGGTTAAACACAGAATCTTGTTCAAAAAGTAGGCCTAATACACAATGAAATCAATTCACCAAATTAATAACATTAAAGATGATGGCCAAATTTTAAAGGAGTGTTTTTTACGCTATAACATGTACACGTTCAAATAAACTTTTGACAAAAAAGGTTTTATAAAAAGATAAACCCCACATATTTTAGCCTTTAAATCATCTTTATAAAAAGAATGAGTCAATAAAGATTAATTCCTGACATTTATAATGCACAGTAGCTTATCTTTTATTATTAATAGTAAAATTCGGTCCGATTTCCCAAGGCTGTTGTTGCTATACAACCATGCACTGCGCTCTCCACAACGACAAAGAAGTTTTAGTATGGATTTCCACCACAGAAAAACGCTTGCTGTAGCTCTGCTAAAAGATTTATTTACGGAGAAGAGAAAAACACCCACGTGTTTGGGTGCACCCCCATACTGAAAAGTTTCAAAATTTTCATCTCGCTGCTCCTGGAAAAAATGAGCGCGTCGCTTCAATTATGAGCGCGCTTCCCGTGCGCCTACATTGAAATAACGACCTCGAGCGCGCAAAAGACGCGATATGTGAACGGCCCCTTGGTGAGTTACCTCCAATCAGGAGACTTCCTTGACACTTCTGTGCACGCCGCCTTCTCAGCAAGCAGGGGCGCCATTGCCAATAATTGAATTGAAATGATAGAAAATAGAAAACCTTCGCGGCGCAGAGGATTTTTTTTAACTGCTCGTGCCGCCCCCCATGTGACATGAAGAAATGCCGCCCCGGGCAACTGCGCGGTTCGCCCGTGCCTAAAACCGCTACTGCGGCTAGATGAAGTTGACGATGCTGACTCGCGATCTTCAGTAGTGAACGCGCCAGAGAGAAATGCACATTTCATACGGATTACATAAGCAGAGAGCAATCTGTAGTCTGTTTTCTTTCGTTTTGAATTTTTCTGTTTAAAAGTAGACATGTCTGTGAGAGGCAAGTAGGCTACCTTATACACTGAGTTTCGGTTCATTTATGAGACGAGATCCAGTTCATGTCCCGGCGCCTCCGTTTATCTATCGTCTGCTATTTACTTCTTATTTATTAAACCCAGGCAATTGGTTGATGAAACATTGATTAAAATTAAGATACAATTAATGCAAAACGAAATTCAGGTTAAAGAAAGGTTTTGTGTTTTCTGTTTGATGTCTCTGTGAAAGTTTTAAAGCATTTTTTATGCCGCTTTCAGAGCGCTCACGTCCGTAACGGAGAACACGTCCATAACATTGTTTTTTCCTCATAAATGCAAACCCGAAAAATAAAATAAAACAAAATTAATATTTTATGTACTGTGGAGACTGAGCGCCAACCCTTCTTCATTCGCTGGGTAGTAGCCTCCTTTGGTTTGCACAGTGTAATTCATATAATCAGTAAAAATATATTTTGCCTCCTAAAGTTTTTTTTTTAAGAAATCAGAAATCCCTCGTGGCTACGCCACTGCCACATTTGAACCTGACTGTGTTAAACACATCACATACTCAAGAACATCAAACCAAATGCTTGGCTTACATTAATGTGTAATATAAAATCTGACCATGGAGTTGACTTTGGCGGAAAGCTGAAAGTGATTGCTGATAGGCTGTCCCAATCAGTGGCGCCTGCACAATCCAATCACGTTTGAGAGGGAAACAACAAATTGAGGGTTTCGGAGATTTTTCTTCTTTTTTTTTTTACTCGGGTACTCACGGTTATGGACAGAAATGTATTGGAGTAAAGAGTACAATATTTGCCTCTCAAATGTACTTGAGTAAAGTCATGAGTAGGGGAGAGCGGGGCACAACCTAACACATTTTGGTTTTGGCTCAATTATTTAAAAAATAATTAAGTTAGATTCATCTTTTTTTTTACACAAGCAACATACACATCTCTGCTACATATGAACACTTAAAGTTTTTTTCTAGGAGCTTCCATTTTCGTACAGTTGTACTGAAAGTGACAGAAGTCCAAATGTTACAACCTACCCCATATGCGGGGTTAATTGTAACAGACAGGGGGGTTAGTTGTAACACTTGTGTGTAACACACATAATTCAGTACTATTTTATCTGTATAGTTTGATATTGTTTGTGCATCTGTATAGATAGATATCCATACATCCATCCTTCATCCAATCATCCTTCTATTATGGATCAATATCATGGATAGAGACATAGAAAAGGGCTGCACAGTTTTGCAAGCAATACATAAATAAATAAATAAAATCATCAAATATTGTAATTGCAATTGAATTACATTTATGTGTGGCAGCTGCATGTAAAATTATTATTATTGATAATAATAACAGTAATAATAATAAAAACTTAATAAAAAATTTTAATAAAAAAATTAAAGGGTTTATTGCATTAAAACCAGGCTATATTTAAAAAAAAGAAACAAGTGATCAATGCATAGTAAACTAAATAAAAAAATAAAAAAAAATCCAACATTGTTTGTGAAAGTCCAACAAAGTTAAATATATAAATAAATACTCAAACCTAGAAGTTGTGTGGCTCCCTGTTTTCATTTGATTATCATTGTACACTTGGCAGCTTGTTTGTAACACTGTGCTACAACTAACCCCGCTGTGTAAAACATATTTTAAGCCTAGCTAACAGTTGCTAGGATTTGCTGACATGTTTCAAAACGGTGCTATGTTTTAGCCAACAAGACAGTTATTAAGGCAATATAAAGTTAGATTTGGTGACGTACACACCCAACTCAGAAACCGAAAAAAACCTATGATGAAAAAATTTACTTGCATGGTGTCAAAACACTCTTTGTCCAGCATCTTCATGAAATCTTATCAAAACTTTCCGCAAATTCGCGGGAGACCGTCTTCTGGCAGCGAGAGAAAAAGAGTGGAAACGCAACCGGCTTGATCCTGACTAACTATGTAAAAGGTCCGTGTTACATTTAACCCCGCGTTAGGTTGTGCCCCGCGCTCCCCTACTCCCCAAAAATGATACTCGAGTAAAGTACAGATTCCTCAAAATTGTACTTAAGTACTGTACTCAAGTAAATGTACTCCGTTACTGTCCGGCTCTGGCTATAGCCTAATTACAGGCAATTATGTTTCATGTATTTTGAGTTATTTAAAAGACAGAGTTTTAAGAGTTCCTCTCTTTTTCTTTTAAAAGATACAATTTTTGTAAGAGCTACACTTAAGTTGGCAGTTTGATAAATGCAAGTTAATTTCAATCTTTGTGTGCTAAAAATGCACATAAGTTTCTGTAGAGATAGTGATACACATTCTACTTTTTTTGCCAAATAAACGAAAAGCATGTCATCAATGTCTTCTCTCTTGCTGTATCAAAATCTCACCCAGCTTTCCTGTGAGATGGTCCCAATAATGTGCTTAAAGTCAAGTCAAATTCAGTTTGTGCATGATTGCATGATATAACATTTTTGTTAATACTGTATCCTAAATTGTGGATAATTAAGCTATATATCATATGCTGAAGTACATTTCTGGAGTGTTAAAGATTAAAAGAAAAAATAACAACAAGAACCGTACAGAACCGAAAACTGGGACCCTAAAACCGTGATACAAACCGAACCGTGGGTTTTGTGAACCGTGCCACCCCTAGTAACATATAATGCAATTATAATGCTTATAATAAACCCATCCAATGTATCTGCACCATCACGGCCATCTATACTGGACACATACAAGTAAAAGTGACTAACTTAAAGTGGCATTCTTTCCATTATACAGTAATAATCAACACATCCTTTGTTAACTACTCGTGTGATGAATGTTGAACAAAGTCATCAGCTGTAGGTTTTTATAGTTGTTTTATTTTATTTATGTATTCAGTTTTAATAATGTTCATTCTGATCATAATAAAAAAAAAAAAAAAGTATATATCAGAATGATCATTATTAATACTGAATGCCTGACAGGCTTTTAGTTAATACTTACAAATTTTAAACATGAGCAAATGTTTTGGTTTTTGGCTTTGCTACAAACTTTTTTTGCCCCTCTATTATTTAAAATAAATATTTTTTATACTATCTGCATTTTAATTCTGTTGTACTCTAGCTTATGCTTGTAAAGTGAATATTTTTGGCTTTCGTATGATGAATTGCTTGTGATGTTGCTCATAGATAAAAGCATCTGCTAAATTATTAAATATAAATGTAAACCGCTCATCACAAATCGTGAGCTCACAAAATAGCAGAACAGTACGATGAATCACAAAATAGCAAAATAGTATAATGTTGAATCTTGTTTAATTTTAGTTTTCAGGCTATTTTTAACCAAACTTTTTATAACAATGATTCTTGACTATGTTTTGAAAGATATAGGCCTGACAGAATGATTTGATATAGTATTTTAATTTATGCAAAACGTGTATAGTCACATTCTATACAATTGTGTGTAATTTGTATATTAATAAGTTATTGGGGAAGCATGTCATGAAAAAAGAAGTTTAAGCTTAAGTTTGGGAGTAATAATAACTTGGCAACATTGTCATAAGAATGTATCATATTCTATAGGAATATTTATATATAATCTCTTTCCCTATTCACTTATTGTGTCTCCCAAAAAATCCTGATAAACATGTATGAAATTGATATCCTGTTTACGCTTTCCTGAGATGTTTATTTACGACAAACAGATATAAATGATAATTACAAAATATTATCATTTCCATAAGAGTGCTAAATTTGATTATCCAGTCAAAGTCTGTCATTTTGAAACACCAAGGAGAGGGAGTTGTCATGGTGAAACCTCCAAACATTTGGTATCTCTGAAAAGCCCGAATGTGCTCTTTACAGTATACATCCAAGACTTAGAACTGTGACATGTATGGCTGAATTGGAATGTAAATATGCGAAAATATAATGCATAGGGATAAAATATAGACAAAAGTCTATGTCTGGGTCTCGGGAGGATATCACACATTTGTATGTTATTAATATGCAATAAATTACATTTATTTCTAAATGAATGGACTACATCATATATTTTCATATTAGTTATCATTCTTGAACCTCCTGGTGAGCCTCATTTAACCTATTTGCACATGGCAATTTGAGCAATTATTCTAAATTTGGTATATTGTACAAGAAAATGTGTATGTTTTATGGCATCTTCATAAATCAGTATGTGTGTTCTCTATGTGAGAAGGCCATTTGTAGTGTTGAAATTAAAGTGGGCTAAATGTTTAATCCTTCATCTATTTACCCAAATTTCCCCTGGGCTGACATTAGCGATACTGTTGACCTGTAATAACTGTTTACACACAGCCAGGGCTTAGTGACACCTCTGTCTGCATTTCTCTGTCACTCTGTAATAAACACTGTTGGGTCTAAGAGTGAGGTAAAATTTCCCTCGAGAGGGCCTGTGGTCTCAAACCCCCAGAGCTTTTGCTCCACATGACACTGATTGCCACATATGCTCACCCACACACAGACACACACACCTCCCATTGTTTGTCAGTCAATCTTGCACACCTTCCCATTCTCTATCCCTCACGAAGACAAGCCCACTCACACACAATGCAAGGGGCCTGAAGCCGTCTGACCCAAGCCATCAATGATTAATGGACCAAACCAAACCTATGGCAGATCAACCTGATGACCAGACAAGCTGTGGGAGGTCAAAACAAGACCACCACATACAAACAAAATATCAGTCATGCCAATATTACATTGGGCCTAGCTGCAGATTAATGATATAATCTCCAAAGGCTTAAAGAAAATAAGCTCCGCAAGCAAAAATAGTATTAACCACACTAACCCAACAGGAGCCTATTTTAACATTCTTGGATTGAAAAGAACTCTTGTTTAGACTAACAAAAAAAAGCTTTTACATATTTTTTATATTGATTTCACATATTCAAATCTGAGTTTTTGTGACAGATTCTGGTCTTCTTTTATAAATTAATACAGTTTAAGAGCTGTACATTACAGTACAGAGGCCACGTTATATTTCATATAAATAGACAGATAGCAAATAATTATGTAGCATGAGACTGTATGGCGTAGAACTTTGATTTATTTTCACTGAAATTAAGGGTTTTAGTCAAATTAAAACAGTCCATGTGCCATAACTGTTCCTGTGTGTGATGTGTTTTTGTAGTCTCCTGCTGATGCTATTTGCTCTCCGTTATACATTTTTATGTTTACTGTTTATTTACCTGCTGTTTGGGGGAGGTGTCCAGGAGGGGGATAGTTAGGGGAAGGGGCAAGGTGCACGCCTGGGGGTGGAGAGAGAATAGAAATGAAGAGTTAGAGTGAGCTGTTCGGGGGAAAATAGATGGTCTCCTTTGCGTTTTGTTGTTTTTGGGGGAAGTTAGGACGCCTCCTGAGTCCAGCGTTTTATGTTGTTCAGGAAATAAACTACTGCCCTTTGAGTGTTTGTGAATTGGATCTCTGTCTCTCTGTCTATTTCTTCTAGGGATTTGCACGATGCAACAAAATGTTTAGAAGGTTTGGGCAAAATTCAGAATTTAAGAAAGCCATTAACTGTAATTTGTATTGAATTGGCGACAACCTTCAGGAAGTTAAATTGAATTGAATTGGAATGACAAGGAATTACTGAATTGCAGTCAAAGACATGCAGCACCTTTCTGTTTAGACTAATTACATTTTTCATCAATTATCAACTATTAAAATTAATAGACATAAATGAAGTGTTTATATTTATAATTTAGCTATTAAATGTAATGAAATGCATGCACATTTATTAGATGGCATTTCAAGCATTGATCATTTACATCATCTAATAAATCTGGAAATGTCCCATATGTTGTTTGTACAACATGTTTTAGGGTAATTAATGCTTAACAATTCATTGTTTTATTAAAAACAATGCTTTCCACAGTTATTGCTTTGAATTTAGTTATTTTTAAAATCTACTTTCTTATACTACAGGGCTGTTGAATGCTTGAATCTGATTGGTTGACGAACATTCTAAGGTGTGCAATTATTTTCAGGGAAGCAAGGCTAAAGTAGTTCCAGGCAGGTCTTGACCGCATTACAATTCCTTCCATATCACTTCGCGTAGTTGAAAGTAATAAAAATAGGAAAAATAGGATACAATTCATAACAAGAAAAAACAGGCAGCCCCATGCGATTGATCTGCAATTTTGATGTCTAACTTCACAATCAAATGTTTAATTTGAATAAATAAAGTATATAGTCCTATCTATAGGCTAATCAAAGAAAATTAAACTGAATATAGGCTATAAATAAATTGATAGTCCTGCTGCACGGGTTTTCATAATTATTGCAGATAATATAACAAATAAATAATTATTGATTGTTAACAGGGCTTTGTTTCATTTATTAGGCTAGTCTAGTGTCAATAATAGAAAAAAGTCTGCTCTCAGTGACTCAAACCTCCGTTACTGACCCTAAAATTACGTTTTGGAATTAGCAACGGAGGCATGGGATTAGATGCATAAGAAATAAGTCCTACAAGAGCGTTTTAGTGACAAAAAACTTGACAAACGTCTTGAAATACATGATCTGAACAATGTTTCGAGGTGTGGTAACTGTAGTATAGGTGGAATAATTGACTCTGGAACGTTGAATTATTAGAAAAATTATGCTTCTCTTCGCGTCGTGACCGCATTACCACCTCGGGTGTACATTATTTTTCTAATAATTCAATGGCCTATCGTCAATTATTCCTTACTTAATTTCTAATATAGATCCCGTTTCCTACCTCAGTTCAAATTCAATTCAAAATCAGCGATTGAATTGGAATTCAAAAAGCATTCTCAATTCAATTCTGAGTGGTACAAATTGATGGCATGAGGGTCAAATTTGCTCACACTGGTTAATTCCCTACAATACAAGTGACATAATTTGAGTTTGTAAATGACACAGAGGAGCATTATTTAGTGAGAATGAATCTCTCTCTTTAGGCACGAATGATAGTCTCCTTTGCTAAAAGAGATGGCGCCTTGATCTCATAAACAGATGGCTTTGCTGCGCATGGCGGGGCCATTTTCTGGAGAAATCCCTTATTAGCATCGTAGACTTTCAGCAGTCTGATTCGTTCCTTTTCAGAAGGCCGATTTAAGAGTGAAGCCCCTCAGGCCACACTGGCAGAATAAACATACAGTATGGGTGACAAATAAAATCATTAAAAAGTATTGGATGGCCCACATAGGGGGCTCAACACAGCTCTTCCTCCTTATCCAAAATTTCATGCTAGTCATGCCATGAGGACATGTTATCCTTAAGCGTCCTTATGTCCTCATGCACTCAATACAGATTCAGAGAGCTCTATAACATCCTCTCAGTCCTGATCTAGTGATTCCTCCTCACATCTTACTTGAAGTGTGTCGAATGCCCTCAGCCTTATTGCAGCAGTATCCCCGTATCTATAAAACACTGTGAAGTGATATATTGGTAAACAAACACACACACACACAAACAAACACATTCACAGATGTACATTTGCATCAGTGGCTGCAGAACTGCAGGTTATGAGCTGTCTTTGATATGAGTTTAGTAAAAAAAAAAACTTTTATGTTTGTGTTAACCCTGTATTTTTGTTCCACCCAATGAACACTCACTAATTAGCAGATCGCAGTTGCTCAGTTCTGGTTAATAGTAGTCTGTGGATGTGTGTATGAGTGTGTGTGTCTCAGTGGCAGTCCAGCCTGAGCAGGTTTAATTGATGCGGGTCGTCACACTCAGTGAACCCCGCCGAGCACCTCCCTGCTCCGCCTCCATGCATTACTGATAATTGTCTGTGATGTCTCTCTCCTTCTTTATCGTCTTTCTATCGTCCGTATTTATCGTTTCTATCTATCTATCTATCTATCTATCTATCTATCTATCTATCTATCTATCTATCTATCTATCTATCTGTCTGTCTGTCTGTCTGTCTGTCTGTCTGTCTGTCTGTCTGTCTGTCTGTCTGTCTGTCTGTCTGTCTGTCTGTCTGTCTGTCTGTCTGTCTGCCTGTCTGTCTGTCTGTCTGTCTATCTATCTATCTATCTTTCCATCATCTATCTATCTATCTATCTATCTATCTATCTATCTATCTATCTATCTATCTATCTATCTATCTATCTATCTATCTATCTATCTATCTATCTACCTACCTATCTATCTATCTATCTACCTACCTACCTACCTATCTATCTATCTATCTATCTATCTATCTATCTATCTATCTATCTATCTATCTATCTATCTATCTATCTATCTATCTATCTATCTATCTATCTATCTATCTATCTATCTATCTATCTATCTACCTACCTATCTATCTATCTATCTATCTATCTATCTATCTATCTATCTATCTATCTATCTATCTATCTATCTATCTATCTATCTATATATCTGTCCGTCTGTCTATATCTATCTATCTTTCCATCATCTATCTACCCATCATCCATCTATCCATCATCTATCTACCCATCATCCATCTATCCATCATCCATCTATCCATCATCCATCCATCTATCTATCTATCTATCTATCTATCTATCTATCTATCTATCTATCTATCTATCTATCTGTCTATCTGTCTATCTGTCTGTAAAATGGTCAAGTAGCAAAACCATATAAATATGATGTATGCTTGCAACCACAGAATTGAAAGATTTGAATACTTGTGCAAACAACATATTACAGTACACCTAGAGGCCATGCCTAAGGAAAAAGAAGAAAAAGGAAACACACACAGAGAGAGAGAGAGAGAGAGAGAGAGAGAGAGAGAGAGAGAGAGAGAGAGAGAGAGAGAGAGAGAGAGAGAGAGAGAGAGAGAGAGAGAGAGAGAGAGAGAGACCTCCTTGAGTAAGTGATGTTGTTGTTTTATTTTTTGAATTTACAAGTATTTCCGATTCTACGTACTATGTAAATTCTCTTAAAAGATCCGACTTCGGCAATATTTTTCTAGTTTTTAATTAGTCGTTTGCCTTATGATGTAGGACATTATGAACAATAGAATGTACTAAAGGATAATGCTACAAAATTTAAACATATTTAGATTAGAATCTCCAAAAATTATGTCAGTTGAAATCTGCGCATATCCATCATTTTTTACTCGTATGACTGTGAACTGTGTTTGCAAGTTTAATATGTTTTTAAAATAAAAAAATATTTTGAAAAGCAATATTCAAATAAAAATGAATTGAACAAGTGATTGAAACATCAATAAAGATTATACATAAACATTTATTTGCCTAAATAAACCATCACAATCGCCTCTCAATAGGATCTTGCAGCTAAATCAAAGGCTCTACAGCTTTAGCTGATAAACTCTCTCACGGACTTACGGATACATTACTGTTCTACATACTGATACTAAAGCACTCAGACGCTTTGGTGGGGTTTTAAGAACCCTCTTATAAAAACAGACGGAGGGAAAGTGAGAAAGATAAGCGAGAAGTTCTGTGGTGATGGGGATTGTGTGTGGCCGATGCACGTTTTAATGCAGAAGGCAACATTTGGGCCCAGATTCACCTCTGTTGTACAGACCTCAAATATTTTTCTTAAACCTACAGGCACTTTACTACAAGACTTAATGTGTCTTTATAGAACATGACAGAAAGCTCTAGGATATAATCATTTTCTCTAATGCACACAGGCAGAGGACAAGACAGGGAGGGTGGAACAGAAAGAATAAGAATGGGACTGAATAGAGCCCTGAGCCAAACACGAGAGGTCAGAGGTCACCTTACTCTCTGTATTAAAGTGCAGCTTAAGCTGGTTTAGAGAGAAACTCAGAAGCATTATAAACACACAGGCCACCAAAGAGTCGCACGGCACTTGAGAGGGACCAGACACAGAATAATAATCATGCCAGCTAAATGAGACAGGCTATTTCTCAAACGTAGACAGGCTATCACAATTAACTCCTGATACTGATGCAGTGTCTTACAACACAGGATAAAATCTACAAACATATGTGCATATATAGCCAATGTTTGTCAAGGAGGTCAATGATACTGTCATGGAATGGTTGACGCAAAGATGAAAATGAGCAGGATTTAACTGCAACCATCTTTATTTAAAGGAGAAAGATACTTTATTTTAAACAGATTGTATTGACCAATTGACCATGTGTATGTGCGTTTAAGACCTAATGTTTCTTTAGAGGGTTTAGTCTCATTCTTGCAATGTGTGGAAAGGAATCTTCTAGGAATCTGGTTTAATCAAATGAGTTCCATCGGCTTTCATGACCAGCCTTTAACCTTTGATACTGTAAACACACACAAACAATCTTCTCTCCAAATCATTGAATCCTGTAGACCTATAAACTCTGCTGGATAGTTCACTGAGTTACTTTGGATGTGACTGTGGGTCAGTGGGTCAATTGTCAGGCAAATCTGAAATTGCAAATGGCTTTGTCTGAATGCTAGAGTTTGGTCAGTGGCCAACAGAACAATCACCAAGAGTTTTGGTTTCTAAACGCTCAGTCCAGTCTCTCTCTCTCTCTCTCTCTCTCTCTCTCTCTCTCTCTCTCTCTCTCTCTCTCTCTCTCTCTCTCTCTCTCTCTCTCTCTCTCTCTACACACACACAGCCCTTTCTTCATTGCAATTCGATCACAGCAGAAATAAAGACAGGCAGAGAGAAGTGAGCGAGGATTGGTAGGAAAACCATTGTGGTGTTCTCACAGCTATTTTACACATACACAACCATTCTATCATTAAAATCAATCTGCACTGTAACTGAAGCCTTTTTTTCTCGGGCAAGTGAGGCATTTGACAAACACTACGCAGATGTCTTTGTGAGTAACACAGTTCAAATAACATTCAGTTGAATTGTTTTGCATGTCAGGCAGATAGACACAACCTCAAATCAGCAAAACTCCCTCGACAAACAAACACCCTCACACATACCTGCTGAAAGTAGGCTTATTTATTTCCGTAATGTATGTAACAATGGACAGCAACATTTGTGATGATCATCAGCCAATTGTTCAGCTGTTCTAGACTCCTGAGATTTTCTCAAATGGTCTTAACAATGCCCTTGGAGATTAGCTTTTGGATAATTAATTTAACAACCTAAACATAATGTGGTGCCAGATAGAGATAGTGATGTTATCAGACTGTAATGATGGGGACTGTGCCGACACAAGAGTTAATCTATCAGATCTTACATTTAAAGAACAATGACATTGGCAGATAATAAAGTCAAATTCAAAAGACCGCAGCTACCTGATTACTTCAAAGCATGCCGCCGCTTTGACACTCTGCCTCTCTCTCCCAAAGATGAATGAAAAAGGTAGTGCACGATAAAAGACGCAATTGTTTTAAACAAAAGTTCATAGAACATGGCTCCCTTTTTGTTACATCACAATGGTTTTGTGCCGAGTGAGAGAGAGAATAAAAACAACTTTACTTTTACTTTTTTTCTTTATGGAGAACAATGAATACTTTCATCTCTATTGTCAGGATTAATTTTTTAACCCCCTCACTGCCAACCTGTTATAGACTACTTTTACTCTGCAAACAGGTTACAAACTTCCGTTGCTCTTTTTGTTTTTTTGTTTTTGCCTTCAGAGTTCCAGCTAGCTTGAGGCAGCTAATGTGTGCAATTGCATGTGTATGTGTGTATTATAACTCAGCTCCTCATGTGAGCAGATTTCGGCCTCTTTCTCAAAAGCAAAGCGCCATATGTCTAGCGAGCGAAACCGTATGCAACAGACCTAGCGAAACCGTATGCAACAGTATTCCACCTAGCGAAACCGTATGCAACAGACTTCATTTCTCTCCTAGCCTCTTTCGATCTCAAACGCCTCATCACCACCGGTACTCACAAGTCAGGCAACCAACTGGACCTGGTTTACACACGCAACTGTATCACAGACAACATTTTGGTGAAACCTCTCCAAGTTTCAGATCATTTCCTCATTACTTTCAATCTACAACTCACTACCCATGCTCCACCAACCTCCCCACCATTTACTTTCAGACGAAACCTGCGCTCACTTTCTCCGTCCCATCTTTCCTCTGCTGTGTCATCTTCTCTTCCCTCACCCTCACATTTCTCATCTCTGGATGTGAATACTGCAACGGATACCTTATGCTCCATCCTAACCTCCTCTTTAGACAACATCTGCCCTCTCTCCTCCAGGCCAGCACGCACTACTCCCTCTAACCCCTGGTTATCTGAGGTTCTTCGTGAACACCGGACCAAGCTCAGGGCAGCGGAGAGGAAATGGCGCAAATCAAAAGACACATCTGACCTCAGTAGGTATCAATCTCTGCTCTCTGCCTTCTCTGTTGATGTTCACACAGCAAAATCTTCATATTTCCACAACAAGATCAACAGCGCCACTAACACACGTTCACTGTTCAAGACATTCAACTCTCTCCTCTGTCCACCTCCACCACCACCCACCTCCTCGCTCTACCTCTCATTTCAACCAGATGATCCCACAGTAGCTGTACGGATCTCAAGCTGTCTAGGGGACATCAACTCATCCCTCCACACTGGCATTTTCCCTACAGCATTTAAGCAACTGCTGATGATTTTGCTAACTTCTTCACTAACAAAACTACAACTATCAGCAGTCAGTTCTCAGCTTCACACACACAGGAACCCAAACTAACCTCTCCCACAGCCAACAACCTTCTCTCCTCCTTCACTCCACTAACCGAGGAAGAGGTATATAAACTTCTCCTCTCCAGTCATCCTACCACCTGCCCTCTAGACCCCATCCCCTCACACCTTCTACAAGCCATCTCTCCCACACTTCTTCCAGCTCTCACACACATTATCAACTCATCCCTCCACACTGGCATTTTCCCTACAGCATTTAAGCAGGCTCGGGTAACTCCTCTGCCTAAAAAAACAACATTAAACACATCACTTCTAGAGAACTACAGAACTGTCTCTCTCCTACCATTCATTGCGAAAACACTTGAACGAGTTGCTTTTAACCAAGTATCATCTTTCCTGTCTCTGAACAACCAGCTGGATGTCAACCAATCTGGCTTCAAGAAAGGACATTCAACTGAGACTGCATTGCTGTCAGTCACGGAAGCCCTGCGGATCGCAAAAGCTGCTTCCAAATCATCAGTTCTCATTCTACTGGACCTGTCTGCTGCTTTCGACACAGTGAATCATCAGATCCTCTTGTCCGCCCTCTCATCACTGGGCATCACTGAAACCTCCCTCAACTGGTTTGAGTCCTATCTCACAGGTAGGTCCTTCAAGGTCGCATGGAGAGGTGAGGTATCCAAAGCACATCAGCTGACCACAGGGGTTCCCCAGGGTTCAGTTCTTGGACCGCTCCTCTTCTCCATTTACACCACATCACTGGGACCCATCATACAGGCACATGGTTTCTCTTACCATTACTATGCTGATGACACCCAACTCTACCTCTCATTTCAACCAGATGATCCCACAGTAGCTGTACGGATCTCAAGCTGTCTGGGGGACATCTCGGCATGGATGAAGGAACATCACCTGCAGCTCAACCTGGCAAAGACTGAGCTTCTCGTCCTCCCTGCCAATCAGTTTCTACAGCACGACCTCACTATCCAGCTAGATTCATCCTCAATCACCCCATCAAGGTCGGTCAGAAATCTTGGAGTAATCTTTGATGATCAGCTGACCTTCACTGACCACATTACAAAGACAACTCGATCATGCAGGTTTGCTATGCACAACATCAGGAAGATCAGGCCTTTCCTAACTGATCATGCAATACAACTTCTCTTCCAGGCCCTGGTCATTTCTAGGCTTGATTACTGCAATGCTCTTCTGGCTGGTCTTCCATCATGTGCAACTAAACCTCTACAAATGATCCAGAATGCTGCAGCTCGTCTCGTCTTCAACGAGCCCAAAAGGGCCCACGTCACTCCTCTGTTCATCTCTCTGCACTGGCTACCACTCTCTGCTCGCAGCAAGTTCAAGGCTTTGACGCTTGCTTACAGATTGACCACAGGTTCAGCTCCCTCCTACTTCCACTTACTACTACAAGTGTACATCCCTACCAGAAGCCTACGATCGGTCAATGAGCGACGGCTCGTGGTACCATCACAGCGGGGCACAAAATCACTCTCCAGAACATTCTCATTCACGGTTCCATGCTGGTGGAATGATCTCCCCACCGTCATCCGGAATGCAGAATCCCTAACAGCATTCAAAAGGCAACTGAAATCTCTTCCGGGAACACTTAACAAAAAAAAAAACCTTTCCTTTAAATCCTCGCTTGCCTGGCTTATGCTACTCCGAGCAATGTCTGAACTTTGTATTTTGAGCACTTCTTGCGTTGTTTTTGCCTCTTCACTCGCTTGGTTTAGTCCTCAATTGTAAGTCGCTTTGGATAAAAGCGTCTGCTAAATGACTAAATGTAAACGTAAAAATGTCTAAAACTGTCTTCTTAGATGGACTATGAAAGGGAAGAATAGGGAAAACAAGTGGGTAATTGCTGAGTTGTGTATGCATTAATTTCACTTTACACTGATCTAGTCTAAACCCGCAGCACTCCATTTGCTTGTGTTATGCAGAAACAAAGGATCTCCTGCATAAGTTGTTGTCAGGGAGATGGATGTCCTCAACCCTTCTGGTACCGAGAGGGGGGGGGGATGAGGGGGGCTACTCTGCCTCTAAAGTCTGACAAATCCTGCTGCTCCGTCACAACGTTATGATAAGCTTTTACTGAAGTGGTTTAACAGAGCTCTGGGAGTTAATTGTTTGCTTTTCAACTTTCTTGCATGGCAAGCGGTTTTTGTAGTGGCTCGCATGTGGGGCGACTCCCAGGCAGTTTCAGAGAGATGGGGAGAGACCAAGGGATCACGATATAGCAAACTGTACATTTTGTGACTTCTCATAAAGGCCTAATTCTGTCAGTAGCTTTTGAGGGCTAATACACATAGCGCAGGTTTCTCTGAAACATTGTGTTATTTGTTATGTCCCTCTATATCAGAAACATCAAAGTTAACAGAACCATCACTCCCAGTCTCATGACAGATGTGATGGACACATATCATCAAAAAGACTCCAGTGGGCAAAGAAGGATGTGTTGGAATGTAAATCAGTCCAGTGTTAGACAATACACCACAATACCAGTTAGAGCTAGTGGAAACAAACTAGCTCGGATGTTCCTTATTTTTAAAGCAACACCAAGTAACTTTTTTCTCTGCGGTCGCCCTACAGGTTGGAAGCGGAATTGTCCATTACCGCTGTCGTAAATAATTTAGCCTACTGCAGCCTACTGTCGCACGCACACTCGTTGTTTATCCAGCACCAGCTTTGGAATGAACGATTTCCACAGACAAGGTAGAGTATGTTGCATGATTTCATGAAAGTATGATGTATTGCGACATCAGAAACGAAGAAAAACAAAATAATGGCTATTGTAACGCTTGACGTAAAGCAAGTCAAATTTGTAGTTTTCTTATGTCTCATTAGAACTACAGAAACGCGACCCGATCTGGCAATCTTACATAGCGTGGTTATAGCAGATATAGGACCGCAAAGTGAATCCAGAAGTGCCTTTCACCCTGTTACGACTTAATGAACCACTGAAACGATTTTGGAAACATTATTTTGAGGTAAAAAAATCTTACTTAGTGTTGCTTTAAAGGTGCACTACATCTTTGTTTAAAAAGTTTTCTTTTATCGTTTTTTTATTTTTATTATGTTTTAAACTGTTGAACATCATGCAAATTCAGATGCTGATATAAGTAGCATTAGTAGCCTAATCAAATTGTATTTAAAATGGATATGATGCTGTATTTAATTTGAACTAAAAACATGGCTTTGAGGAATAAATCTGTAGTCCACTCAATCCTTGCATCCAAACATGCCATATAATGTAATAGGGAAAGAAAGAAAAAGATTAGTATGTTTGAATTAATAGTATTCATTGCGTTGCTTCACTGCCATTCACAACGCCTCTCCCAACTCCCATTGGATCTTGCCATTCGGGTACTTTTCACCTATTGTTTTGTAACCTCATGTTATTTCTAACCTGCATGACTTCCGTTCTTTCGTGGAACATAAAATAATACATTTTGAAAAGTGTCACGTGTTTATGTGTCTGTACAATGAAAGTCAAAGGGGTGCAATGATCTGTTTTGTGTTCCACAGAACAGACGACATGAAGGTGGGTACATTTTTGGGTGAACAATCCTTAAGGTCGTCGTGTGTAATTTCCACAACAGAATTCTTAGATTGTTATGTCCAGCTTTGTAGATCCTAATGCCCACATATTTGTACTGTTACATTTACATTTATTCATTTAGCTGACGCTTTTATATCCAGACAATATACTTACAATTGCTATATATGTCAGAGGTCACACGCCTCTGGAGCAACTAGGGGTTAAGTGTCTTGCTCAGGGACACATTGGTGTCTCCCAGTGGATTCGAACCTGGGTCTCTCACACCAAAGGCATGTGTCTTATCCCCTGCGCCATCACCACCCACTATTACGTTGGCTGAATGATACTGAATGAATGGTACTTCCGTCTGTTCATCAGTCTTGCTGTCATTCACTTCTTATTAAATACACCTTCTGCTCTGACTACACTCTATTTCTTGCATATCATTACCAACTCTTCACTCCCCACCGACAACACTTTGCTCCAGCTAATGAAAACACCTTCTTTGTTGGTGTTGAGAAGTCTCGGATATTCTTCCTGTGTCATCCATTCATTCCCTACAGCCCTTTGATTGGCTAATAGGGGGAGTTTGCGGCGGTGCAGATTTAAGCTATTTGTCATGGCTGTGCTCCCCCAGACATGATTGATGCCCAGGCCGCTGGTGATGAGCTGCGGCTCCAATGATTCTTTATTAAAACGCTATCCAAGCTGACATTTACATATTAAAATTGTTACTTAGAGCAAATCCTCAGTGTGGAAACAACGGACTAACTGGTGGCGAACCGTATTGATCATTCTGACACCGCGCTTATGAATTTATGAGGGAGGTGAGGACAGTGGGACGAGGCGTCTGACTGAAATTGGAGTAGATGGTGTTATTGCACGAGGCTGCGGCCACATGGTGGATGAAAGCTGTTATCAAAGGATGAAAGCTGGAAAAGAGGGTAGAAGAAAGAGAGAAAGTAAAGAGCAGCCTATTCTTTTTCTTTGCTTTAGCTGGCTTAGTGTAAGTGCTGTTGGTAATAGCCTGGGTCAATACTGGTAGATCTGCCAGCTTCAGTAAGAGAAGTAATCAAGGCAATTGAGCTCACCTCCAATTGTTTGGCTCATGATCTCTTAAGTCAGTGAACTTCTGACAATACCCTTACTTTATGCAGAAGTCTTGGGTGGTTAAGAAGGCAGATTAAACTCATTTTGCTGGTGCTAGCATGAGGTCCCATTTGATTTCTGTGTACAGTTACCTTCTGCTTTGATGCAGCAATAGTCATAGCCATAGTCTTCTTCATAACGTCAAATATATATTATTTTATTCAGCAAGGATACATTTAATTGATCAACAATGACAGCAAAGACTCTTACTTCTACATTGTTGCAAATAAATTCTATTTCCTATTTTCTGTCTTTTTTTCTATTTATCAAATAATCCAGTTTTTTTTACAATATTACACAATATTACTGCTTTTACTGTATTTTAGATCAAATAAATGCTGCATTTGTGAGAATAAGAGACTTCTTTAAAAAAAAAAATAAAAAAAAAATAACAGCATATAACAGAAATAATTCACAACATATTTGCGCAAACAGTGTTGCCAGTAAGTTTACTGTTAAGTGATACTGTAACTGTAAGTACTGTAACTTACAATGTGGGTTTTTTTTTATTAACAAGTGAAATTTTTGTTATAAATTTTATAAATACATGTTTTTGTTGTGAAATCTCTTCAAACAAGTCAACCTATTTTTTTATTAGACTTTTATCTGTCTAATTGTGCTTCCGTCGACCACTATTACTTATTTAAAACCAGTCAGAATAAAAACCCATTTCAGAAATCATAATTTGATTTCTTCCATTACACCAGGTTACATTTATATATATATATATATATATATATATATATATATATATATATATATATATATATATATATATATATATATATATATATAAATTCATTCCCTGGTAATCAAATCCATGACATTAGCTATAGTGCTATGCTTTCATTTGAGCTACAGGCGCATGTAATAAATAAATACAAATCCTGTGAGTTTCTTTAGTCATAGATTTTTCTCTTAGGGGTTATACTTGACCAGGATTTGTCCCTTCAATGATAAAATGAAACCTTTAGGATTCATAATTTGCAAACATTTTGGTATGACAATACAGATAAAAGACAATAGTGACACATTTTTTACGCTAATTAGATTCATGAAACAAAGAACACAGAAAAAGAGACAGCTTGTGGAACGACTCAATCATGCCACACACTATTCTTTAGTCTTTGTGTGTTATCCATCCTTCTCTTCAATATATGTCTGTGATTTAAATGTGGGTTTCTTTTCTTGGTAAAGAGCTTAAGTCATCTGGATGGGGGTAGAGTATTTGTTAAGTGATCCCCATGGCCGTGGGCAAAGACCTAAATCTATTCTGACACAAGCTTAGCGTCTGTAATCCTATTATTCCCATCTGATCCTGGGCTCAAACACAAAAACAAGTCACATTTCTGCACCGAGTTGAAACATTGTCCTATTGTGTTACACTGCATCTGGACTCCCCTCTCAATGTGTCAACTTTACGTCATCTTTACCTAGCACATAAAGTTTTCTGTAAGACATTTCAAATGTTTAAACATATATATATATATATATATATATGAACGTAATATATATGAATAAGGTTGTAAATATGAACATATGTCTTTGAATTTCAAGTCACTTGAAAATATACTTCATTAAATGTTTCATTAACAAAGTTGGGGAGGAGCGCGTTCAGATAATTAACCTGATTAACACAAGAGGAGCGTATTCAGTTAATCAACTCAATTAACGACACGAGGCATATTTACAGCAGACTTACATGCCAAAGACGGGAGCATGCCAAATACGCATAACCCTTGCTCTACATCATTTTATGTTAGTGTGAACTCTTTAAATGAACAATTTTTAATTTCAATCAGTCCCTCTTAGCTGCATCATTTTAAATTCAGACATTTAAAATTCTAAATGTATTTTTGCAGAACAAATTGTTTTTGCAATTTAGTTTTAATTAATGATCTTTTTGAAATGTGAGTTTGAGGTTTAAAAATGCATAAAACTCATAATAAAAACAGTTTCTTAGATTTTTTAATTATGAACCCATTAAATTGCATTTGATATTATGGATGTTTAAGCAAGCGTATCATTGATAGTGAGAGATAAGAAAGAAATAGAGCATCAAGGGACAGTTTGTTTGTGATCATTTCATTTCACTCTGAACAACACCTTCTGCTGCGAATGATTAGATGAATCCTCATATGGGACCAGTATGGAAATGAAAGAGGCAGGAGGGAGATGTCCATGAAGGATATTTTGCACACGTGTGTTTGGACACAGATGTGTACGTACCTTTACAGACTCATTGACACACTTGAATTGCCAACAATTGCTGAAATTCAGCATTTGTTAATAGAAGAAAGAGTGATAAAAAATGCCCACAAACATATATGAGCCTGTTTACGCTAGGTTTTAACATCCAGTGGAAAGTGGAAAGACCAGACAGGTTCACACCTGGAATTACCCATTAAACCTGCTACTACCATTTTTCTCATATATTTCTCTAGTAACACTTGAATGTTTTTGAAGGGTACCTTCAGGTATCTGATTTTTTTCTGGCTACATTCAGTGGGATTACTGAAATTGGATACCAGATGTTCTATTTAATTTAAACTTGAAAACTAAATATATATTTTTTTTAATTTGTTTATTTTTTATTATGGTGCAGTGATTACATTGGAGGCAGTACACTCACATAAAGGTTACACAATTACCCCTAAAGCGTGCATATTATATTGATTGAGCAACCTATTATTTGAAGGGTGCATACTTGTATGTAAAAGGTATCAGAATCTTAAGACTATATTTGTACATTTTGAGGGAACTGTCCCAGTAGCAAGGTGTTGTACCCCAGAACAGAGGGTGCTTTCATACCGGCAGTTTAGTTCAAAACAGACCATGGTTCGCATGAAAACTTGGTAATCTAAAAGCTACAACCCGACCTCACAGCAATTCGTCCGTATTTTACGAGGTGGCTAATTCGTACAAATTCATACGACCTCACTCGTACGAATTCGTAAGATTTTTGCTAAATCGTACATATTTCACGAGTTGCCCAATTCGTATGAATTCGTACGAATGACCTACCCCTGACCCCGCCCCTAAACCTACCCATCACTGAGGTTTAGAAAAATCGTACAAATTCGTACAAGTGAAGTCGTACAAATCCGTACCAATTAACTGATGATGACTACCTCTGTATGGTTATACTAATCTGATCACAAGATGTTTTGGACCCCATCTAGACTTGTACTTAGCGCCATCCACCTCTGATTGGACCACCCGAAGCGGATGTTAATAAACTGAGCCATAGATTCATAAACATGAACATCCAATGGAGTTCTATACTATATAACAATACCATCACCATCATCAATGAAGTCATCATCTTCAAAACCATCACTCCCTACCTTATTAGAATCAGACCCTGTGAACTCATTCCTTCCTGGAGGTTTAAAATCAATACTGTTGAAATTAAACTCTTGATTTTATGGTTTAAGCAGTTCAGACCTCCCTGAACCACAATCTCTGGACTTCTCAGATGAAATAATGATGTTTGAATCCCCCTCTTTTAAACGCCTTAACTCTGTCTGAGCTGTGATTGAAGAAGTTTAGAATTCTCTTTTTAGTCTCTAAGGAATAGATTGATTTGTTTTTCATTGGTTGTTTTTCCATTGCTCTCCCTTTCTCATTTGTGCGGCTCACTTCCAAGTTTTTCTCCGTTCTATTCCAATGTGAACAGAGCTTATCACGGATGCATAAAGCTTTTGCTGCCTCTTTGATCAGCCCGTTCTCATCCCAAGGCGTCATCTAACTGACGCTTTTGACCATGCGTCAACATGCCGACGCACATGGTACCCTTTAAGCGTCAATATGAGACGCTCATCCTCAGGCGTCATCTAACTGACGCTTTTGACCATGTGTCAGCATGCCGACGCACATGGTACCCTTTAAGCGTCAATATGAGACGCGCCTTCAGTGGTCTAATCCTAACCCTACCCCAGACCTAAACCTACCCATAACGGCAGCATCATCTAACTGACGCTAAAGGGTGCCATGTGCGTCGGATTTAGACGCATGGTCAAAAGCGTCAGTTAGATGATGCCCGAGGATGAGCGTCTCATATTGACGCTTAAAGGGTACCTTGTGCGTCGGCATGTTGACGCATGGTCAAAAGCGTCAGTTAGCGTCAGTTAGCGTCAGTTAGATGACGCCTTGGGATGAGAATGTGTTGCTTTGATCCCATGGGTCATATAATACTCAGGGTGAGGAGTAAACTCTTATTAGTGAAACTCCACCACAAACACATACACACTTACCAATACCATTTACAGGTTGCTGAAATCATTCACCAGTAGCTCAGTGTTGCAACGAAGAAAACTGTAAAACAACTATTCAGCACTTTCTATCTAAGGCCTGTAACTGGGAATTAAGATCTTCAAATATAGAAGAAAAAGCCTAATTTCTTCTAACTTTCTCAATCATGTTATTTAAAAAAAAAAGGTGTCAGGGTCGGAATTTAATTAATTGCTGTAATTATGTATTTTGGACAACTTACTATTGAGTCACTCTCAGCTGCTTTTACATTTTTCAAATACCATTCAGCTTCTTGGCCACACCACATTAATTATGCTAATTAACCATTTTGACAGTTAATTTAAGATAATTAATAAAAATACTAATATTAGATGGCACACAATTGGAACAGAAGGGGGAAAAAGGTTCTTGACATGCGCACAAAAAAAATATTCTCTCCAAACTGATTTTTAAATTGCTTCACTCTTTTTTTTTTCTTATTCTCTGAGAGTTTTACTTTTCATCAACTCTTCAGTCCTTTCTTTTCTTATTAAAGGGTGCATAATAGACTTGAACCGGTTGAACACTGTCAAATAATAATGTCTCCTCTGACAGCCTTGCTCAGCAACATAAGCAAAAAAAAAAATAAGTTCTAGAAATGAAAAGCAAAAAGAAATCACCATAAATACAGAGCAATGCTCCGAAGTACATTAACATTGATTTTCTGATTACAGAGAGTCATCTAGTGTCATGATCTATAAAACTTAATCATAGCTTATGGCATCCGTATGTCTGCTTTTAAGAGGGTGGATTACACGTCCATTAATGAACCTGAGTGGATGCTCTCAGACTGAGAGCTTTAGTTCCATTTGCACTACTGAAAGTTTCACTGAGTTGTGAGTAAGTCTTCTGTGAAGTTAGAGAACAGGCTTGATATAGCATTGTTGCTTCGGTGAGTGATGGTGACTGGCCCTCCTGTGAACCTCTTTGGCAGTGGTAAACTCATTTACGGCTGCTCTTTACCTTTCTCTCTCGCGCGTTCGTACAATTCTGCTGAATATAGATTTGCGCAGTTGCGAGGAATTCATCGCTGTCCTGTTCACAGTCACAGACATGAGCCACACACACAACCGGACAAACATTCTTGTTTTCTCAAACTTTGTACCTGCAGATATTTTTGTTTGTTTGTTACTGCAAAACAAATTTACCTGCAGGTACAAATAAAATAACCTAACCTAACCTAACCTATGCCTATGAATGGCACTTTCCATGAATTGTGCACAATATGGTATCCCTTTGTTGTTGTTTTTTTTTATTTATTTTTTTTATTATTTATTTTAGATATTTGATTTGTTTAAAACTAGCTTTCATTCTAGGTTTATCAAACATATCTAGCTCCACTTTAAAATGGTGATTTTGGCCAGACCTTGACCTTTTTTAACTGTAATAATTAAAATGCAATAACTTTTTTTTTCGTTTATTTATTTATACTCTAATACTCTAATATCCTGAATTGTGTGCTTTTGCTATTTTCTAGAAATAAATAGAATGTTATGAATAGAATTAAGAATGTTAGCCTATATACAATTATATAATTAGAGGTCCCATATTATGCAAAATTCACTTTTGCATGCTGTTTGGACATAAATGTGTGTTGGCAGTGTGTGTACACAACCACCCAATAGTGTTAAAAATCCACTCACTCCTTTTTTTATTAATCCCCATAAATCATCAGCCGTGTCTAAACGACCTGTTTTCAGAACGCTGTTTTAGTGACGTCACTAAGCACAGGCCCCGCTCACGAGTGTTGACAGACACTGCCGTTCTACCCGCCCTGATCGAGTTCACACAGCTGCTGCACTGACGAGAATGTCTCCAAAGCGTTGTAGGTGTTGTGTGGCTGGATGTATTAATCCACATAGCTCTCTCTCTATTTACTCTCGAAATCTGAGGCAGCCGCTGAAGACTAGGTGAAATTATTTTGTTTTTAAAGAAAATGCTCCCTCAACTCTATCGAAATTTGTTTATGTAGGCTACTTGCGCACTTCTTATATCTTACTGTGTTTACTCAGCTCTTACGGTGATTTTCTGAAGTAAAACTTACGCTTCATCTTTTGTGTTATGTAGCCTACAATAAACTTTATTAAATCAGTGTATGTTTGATCATCATTCGGACCTGGTCCGAAACAGCAGTCTATTGTAGTGTACGCTAAGGATGCCATGTGCGTAAGATTTTGACGAAATGTCAAAAGCGTCACATGTATGACGCCTTGGGATGAGAACGGGCTGGATATTATTATCATCATGTAGTGTATTAGTCTATTAATAGTGGATACATGCTTACAAGCAGATGACAAATACGTTATAACCGTAATTAAACTACTAAACTATACCTGTTCCATCTCTATACAGCACTCTGACTCTGTAGGCATTATTGTCCGACTCCAGGAGAGTTTCTGATATTGCTTTGGCGTCATATAGGTGACGCCATATGACATTTCGTCGAAATCTTACGCACATGGCATCCTTTAGCGTCAATATAACACACACTGTTTAGGTTTAGGTCTGGGGTAGGGTTACGGTTATGACGCCTTAGGATCTGCGTCTCATATTGACGCTAAGGATGCCATGTGCGTAAGATTTTGACGAAATGTCAAAAGCGTCACATGTATGACGCCTTGGGATGAGAACGGGCTGGATATTATTATCATCATTCCGTGAGATGAAATTGTCCTGAGAGACTGAGCGCGAGCTCATGAAGCTCCGCCCCCTGTGTCTTGCAGCAGCACCAGCTTATTTGCATTTAAAGGGCACACACTAAAACAGCGCGTTTGTCTGAGCCCCCAAAAAGTGACAATTTAAACATGCTGTAAAAAATTATCTGTTGGGTATTTTGAGCTAAAACTTCACATACACACTCTGGGGACATCAGAGACTTATTGTACATCTTGTGAAAAGGGGCATAATGGGGGACCTTTAAGCATGTCCCGATTTTTGGTAATACTTAACAATAATAGTACATGAATAATCATGTAGCCTACTAATACCTGAATTAATAATTACTTTACTATGAACTAATGATAAGTTAAGACATGTACTAAGGAGGAACTAACCTTAACTACGACATGAGTCATATGAATTCCTGCATGAATATACCAGCTTAACTACACGTTAGTACATGCTTGTTAATTAATGTATTAATGTATTAATTAACATTTCGGAGTAAACTAAGTCAAACTTGCTCTAGAATATGGACCCATTTTGTGGCCCAAAAGAAGAGCAAGAACCCTAACTGACTAACATCCAACTGCATTATGATATAAAGACAGTAAACCAATCCATAAAATAACCACATAAATAACCATCATCTGTGCTAACACTGATTCATTTTGAAAATTGCATCTGTTAATGAATATGTTAGTGTAGGCATTTCACTCTTGATGGCAGCAGTGGAATCACTTAAAACAGAATGAGATTCTTTTTTTTTTATGATGAATGCATCATTGTGTGTTCAATGAGTAAGGTTAAATGTAAACATTGCAAGACATCTAGTGTCATTCATTGATGTTTGTGACAGTTGCTGGTGTCAAATTTATGAACAATTTTACATTGTTCCCTTTTAGTACATCTTTCTTCTGATATAGAACATGTTTGATTTAGTTTACCCCGAAATGTTAATTAATACATTAATTAACAAGCATGTACTAACGTGCAGTTAAGATGGTATATTCATGCAGGAATTCACATGACTCATGTCGTAGTTAAGGTTAGTTCCTCATTAGTACATGTCTTAACTCATCATTAGTTCATAGTAAAGTAATTATTAATTCAGATATTAGTACATGATTATTCATGTACTATTATTGTAAAGTGTTACCTGAATTTTGATAACAGTGTTCCATAAATTGAAGTGATACAAACTGATTTTATAGAGGTTAGAGGTTTATGATCAACATTCTCTGAAGGTTAGACATTTCTGAACATTTGAAGAATTGAAGAAAAAAAAAGTGTCTCTATCTTACATCCGTTTTCGGTAGCACTTTATTTTAAGGTGCTTGTAATAAGCAGTAATTAACAGGTAATAAGACACTTATTAGACCTTATAAGATGCATATAAGCATTAACTACTTCATATAAGGGTTAATTAAAGGTCAAGGCCCTGAAGAGATCAGGGAAACTACTCCCTCTTGGGAAGGTACATTTTTAAGTGACTGGGAGTTTGTGTTACCATTTATGTTTGCTCGGCTGTTCTAAAAGTGCAATGTCAATACTTGATAAATGTATTATTTAATTGAATTTATTTATTATCATTAGTTAATGCTTATATGCATCTTATATGCATCTTATAAGGTATTAAAAGTGTCTTATTAACTGTTAATTACTGCTCATTACAAGCACCTTCAAATAATGTGTTACCCAGTTTTCTTATGGTTGCCAAAGGACAAGCCACACCAAATCAATCAGTCAATCAAAGAAATCAAACCATCAAAAAAATAAAATAAATAAATAATAAAATGTATTCAGAGGTGTACAAGCCACCTCAGGATAGCACAGTCCTTTACATATTAATGGTAATCTTAAATTTGAGTGATTTAAAAGGCACACTATGCTGGAATTCCGTTTTTGTCAAACAGCGACCCCTAGAGTCGCTGTGGAGAACTTGTATTTAACGTTACTGTCGTAAATGCCACTCACGGAGAGCGTCTGCCATAGACTGGTCTCTGCACTCACAGCCTGATACTCCTTTGAAGCTGTTATATTAAGGTACACATCTTGCATAGTGTGCCTTTAAATAAGAGATCTAGCGCTAAATTGTGTTTTTGAACTCAACCTGAGCGCTCGTGTCCGCTGCTATCAGTGTCATAGATACATAACGTTATAATGACTATAGTCATTGTGTCTCTTGTGGCGGCGCGCGCGCAGTCTTCACTCGGACGCGCTCTTCAATCTATCGCCGTTGCGGAGACTCTATTTATTCCGGTGAAATCACAAAATAAAATGCACACAAACTTAGAAAGATTTACTTACCAGGCCATCAACAAGATCGCCAGGTCAGCACCACTGTTGCATCCAATGCTGCTTTTTAGCTCGCGCCAACGAGTGAAAGCCCGACCGAGAGGGACTCACTCTTGTCCGGTTGCTTACGCGGTCAGATTCTCTTTTCCTTTTCCTAGTCTCTTCCGACCGCGTTTTCTTTGCTTTTTCCATCGTCAAGTATCACGTCTGATATGCGCGCAAGTGGCTTCGTGCTTCAAATGTTGTTGTTGATGTGTGTGACATCGTTGCCGTAAAGCATGTCGTCATTCTCGCGAGATTTGTCGGGGGCGCTCCTCTCAAACTTGCATTGCTGGTTTTCCCAGCGGCGTCCCCCCCAAGCTTTACTACCAGGATGATTCGCCCTAATATGAGTTTGTTTACCACCGAAATAACTTTTAAGCTGTTATATTAAGGTACAATTCTTGCATAGTGTGCCTTTAATGCAGTCTAATGAAAGTGACCGTTTTTCTCCCACTAATGCTTTTTAAATAAAGCCTCCATTTACACTTGACAAGTGGGCCGCATTAAATCATTTTAAGGAAAGTTTCAGATGTAAAAGTTCTCAGTTTTATTCACTCACTCAGACAAATTGTCTATTAAAGGGACTGTAAATGAATGCAGAAGTTGAGTGGTCTGTGGAAATGATTGATATATCTTATGTACATTACTGAAGTCGTCCACTCCCACATCAACAATTAATTGTTCTGATTGTGGTTTCACTTTAGCATTAAAAAGAAACTTAAATCATGACCTGTCGAAGGTCTGCTGCTGACGCTGCTGACTAAATTTAGGCCATATCATTTAATAACTGTACTTCTAGAACTTCTAAGTACAGTTTGCTTTGACTTTATGTGAAGGACGCACTTCAGCTTGACTTTGTCTTGATGAGGTCTGTGTTAGCAGGTCATCTGCACTTTGTTAAGGTGAAAAAAAAAAAAGTCTGTGTACTGAAGCAGCAAACCACTCGAGATTGTTTTCCCGCATTTGGCATCCCTCATCAAGATTTCTTTTACCAAATAGTGCTGGAGTGGACATAGAACAAGGGCGGAAAAAGATTAGCGGGCATGCTAATGTGTGTATGAGTGATAAAAAAATAAGTTATGCTATTGTTGGTAGTTGCGCGTAGATAGATAAACACAAGCAAGCTCTTAACATACTGTGAAAATGGTTTGCTTGCTCCATCTATGACTGAGAACAGCAGTTTTGGTTGCTAGCTATGATTGTGAGTCAGAGTGGCAGGTGTCTGGGGGTTGGAGGACACACACACACACACACACACACACAAGTTCCCTACTGGCTGTTGTTATGTGCTAGTAGGAGCTCAGGTAATGGTGTGGTATTGCTGATGTAATTTGCTGTAACAGATGCCAAACAGTTGCCGGTGTGAGCTGTCGCATTGACGCTGTTATTGTTGTGACTGCAGCCATTTTAAATCTCAGGTGTGTTTTAAAGCTGGCAACAGTTGATGAGAGGAGGCAAGATGAATCACAAATATTTATGTGTATGTGCTTGTGTGAACTCAACCCGGTCCTGTCCAAACATATAGACCTTTGTGCAAACATGCTTCCGCACACAAATATACCAGGATGAGGATACAACACATAAAACTCCCTTTGCACTCTCAACACTAAATAACACCACTTCTCCGCCTTCTCAAATGCCCAGCCTCTCTTTTTCACAGACAAAAAAAAAAGACTAGGCCTACCTCTGGTCTATTTAACCTGATTAGTCAAGTTTACGTAAAGAACTCATGGAAATAGGTTGCAGTGATCCATTCAGACTGACATTGTGTTGTACTTTATTTGCGTAGGTTGGGCTTGTTTACTCAAGTAAATTATGTAGGGCACGATGATGCTATTGTCTACAAAACAAGTTCTTATAATGATAGGTAATAGGAAGATGCTCTCACTTTTGCTATTTCCCACTCACTACAGATTGCTTTCATCAAACTGTGGGAATGGGCCTTCATAAAAAAGGGTGGGCAAAGCATATAGTCATGTCCCAAATTACTCACTATACTATGCGTAGAATAGTGTATGCACTCTTAAAGAAATAAAGGTCCTTTATTGGCATTCACGATGGACCTTTAACATCCATGGAAACTTTCCATGCAAAAATAGTTTATTTCGAGGAAGCACCTTGTGAAAACTACATGCCAAATTACCCAAAAAAATTCAACGCAGTACAAAGTTTCAAAACAGCAAATGACAAAACAACAAATAAAAAACTATGACCACCAATGGAATACCTCTTATTCGTATTTTCTATCAAGTAATGACATTATAATTTTTTTTGTGTGCTTACCTTAACATGTCGTTCTACAATATTATGACGTGGCTTCTGGTCAAACAAGATGCCCCCAGGACTGTTATCCAACACTTCCATTTGTGATGAGAGTCTCTGTCCAACATCTGCCTTCTTTAGTTGGTGCATGAATGTGGTGACCTCAGCATCACCAATGTCTATGCTACTGCATTTACATGAAACTGTTAAGTCTCTGTCAACACACAAAAAAAGTGTTTGAACCAGGTAAACAGACAATAGCAGCAGCACACTCAAGACGTCCCTTTTCCCAAGAGAGATTGAGAAACATGCAAATCTTACTATTACATCCTTACGTTGTAAATATAACAGTGGGCAGGACTAAAATAAACCAATGGATCATATTTAATATTTGGAATCATATTTATATTTTCATTTTGTCAAGCGTATGATATGTAGGCCTACCATGGGGAGGGAAAACTTAGAAAAAAAATGCAATTAACCATGGTAACTTGCATTTTATAATTATTTTAGTTAAATACCAACACATTGTCATCCCAAGGCGTCATCTAACTGACGCTAACTGACGCTTTTGACCATGCGTCAACATGCCGACGCACATGGTACCCTTTAAGCGTCAATATGAGACGCTCATCCTCAGGCGTCATCTAACTGACGCTTTTGACCATGCGTCTAAATCCGACGCACATGGCACCCTTTAGCGTCAGTTAGATGACGCTTCCGTTATGGGTAGGTTTAGGTCTGGGGTAGGGTTAGGATTAGACCACTGAAGGCGCGTCTCATATTGACGCTTAAAGGGTACCATGTGCGTCGGCATGCTGACGCATGGTCAAAAGCGTCAGTTAGATGACGCCTGAGGATGAGCGTCTCATATTGACGCTTAAAGGGTACCATGTGCGTCGTCATGTTGACGCATGGTCAAAAGTGTCAGTTAGCGTCAGTTAGATGACGCCTTGGGATGAGAACGGGCTGTAAATACATAAAGTCGAAAGATGTTTATTTTTGTTGTTGTTGTTTATTAAACAATTCCATTATTTAAATGATTCAGTTTCGTCACTAATGCAACTAGACTAAAACTTCTTGGATAAAGTGACTAATAGTCTTGTGAGGTATAAGACTTCTGGTGTAAGTGTAATGGCATGCAGGGCGAAACAAGTGTGGGCCAATTATCATCCAACCATGAGTCATATGTTCAAAATTAATGTCACACTTGCAGAATGACAGAGAGCGGTGATCTATCACGTCTTAGCTTATATGCACATACGCGTGAGTATGTCATCTGTCGTGCAAGTATGACAGTGATGCTGATAAGTAATAAGAAAATGATTATCCAATAGATCTGTCAAATTGATGAACAAAAGAAATAATCAAACGACAAGCTGATTGATTATTCAAAATAATCACAATTAATACATACAACATAGTGCCTATCTATCTATCTATCTATCTATCTATCTATCTATCTATCTATCTATCTATCTATCGATCTATCTATATACATGCACTTCAAATAGCCTTTATCCTTGTTTATAGTATTTGTGACAGATTAGTAAATAATGTATATCATTTTGAAGTCTATGTCTGTTTTATTCCCATATCGTTAGCTAATCACTGTTCTACAGTCCACAGCTACTTAATAAGTCCTACAGTCCACAGAAAGCCTAATTAATGATTTATCAAAAAACACCCTCTGTTCTAACGGAATTTTCTAAGTCGTCGCAGAATGTTGCAAAATATGAAAGTTGTCCAGCAGATGTGCTGATTTCCTCGAGGAACATCCCAGAGGTACTGTGGAGTTCTTTTGGCCTGGCTTATCCTTGCTGTTCTGGAGAGGGTTTCCTGGAAGTCACTAGGAGATTTGCTCAGGCTGCTGGTTCAGGCAGTGTTGTCTTAATGATGTCCTTAGGGAAAGTCTCTACCTGATACCCACCCAACGCCATGTGACCTCCTGTTTATAATGCAAGATACTGCCAGCTGATCCCTCTCTATACACACACGCTGACGCAACAAATCGTGAGTGTTTACTTTAATCGCACAAATATGATTATACACCAATCTGGTCACTCAGTAATGTATGCACACATAAAAAAAAACCTCCATAAATACATACTTGTGTCTATAATGATTTTGTATTCTGATTAAGGGTAAAACGATTTCAGATTATAATTTAAAATTTTATATCGTTATGCTAGGCTTCATTAATTATTTGAATAATAAGTATTAATGTATGTGTTAATTCTAAATGTTCAATCTATAGGTCTCTCTCAGTTAACAACTCAGCTAATCTGCAAAATTGATGATGACGCCGGGGGGTGTCAACCACTGGCGCGTGACTTTAAACCAATGAGCTGAAACTGCAGCACACACACAGCAGAATCAGCCAATCAATTTGCTCATCAAAAAATGAGAAACAAATCCACTAACATAATCTGATAGATTTCTGAAATGAATGAAAATTGAGAAAACAAAATAAATTAAATGTGTTTTGTTGGGTTGTCCTCATCCTTGTAAACTCCCACAGTGTGTGTGAATGTATTGGATCTTTGCAAATGTCAATATATAATGGTAAATTAAATCAATAAATAAATCATCTAAATAAATAGTCATCTAAATAAATAGTGCATGGCTCCAATTCAGTAAAAATCTAATCAGAAAGAAACTTGTAACTATATGGCCTATACAGTATATATGAGGCTAATAATAATTTGCTTCTTTTCATTCTCTAAGAAAAGAAGCATGATGAAGTTCAAATAACATTGGCCTACTGTATAAAGGTTCAGATATAGTTCAAGCGAAATCGAAGAAGGAACTGATGTAACGTCATTTCAAACAAAATCAGGCTGAAACGAAGTTCGTTTGGAGTTCGTTTTGGGAGTTCGAAACAGCTTGCCAGAGCAAACTTTACGGAAAAGTTCGCTCCGGCTGCTGAACACACTGGAAAGCTGCTTTACAGTATAGAAAATAAAGCTTTACTACTGATGAAACAAGGCACTGACACTGTTTTATATGGTAAAGCTGCTTAATTTGAATTTTATCTTGTATGAAGTGCTATGGGCCTATATATATATATATATATATATATATATATATGTATATATACATACACATATATGTGACGTGGCTTTACTAGAGTTCTGAATTGCAGAGCTCGTCCAAATGCAAATGCATCCATAGTGCAATTATTTTTAATATTTATAATTGACATGGATATAGTACATTTAGAATTTTCTTTAAAAAAATTTTACAAAATGTTGATTTTTTTTTTTTTACTTTGTTATATTTGGTCAATCTAAATTTATCAGATTTACCCACACACACACCAACACACATCACATATAGCCCCTACTTTTTAACTTGCTGTCTGTTACATAACAGTGCTAAAAGAGTGGGCAGTGACAGTTTAAGGGTGATTACAGCAAGGATGAGATATGACCTGTTGACTAATTAGAGCGATTAAAGGTTAAAGACAGATGGAAGAAAATGCCAGGCAATTAAAACTCCCCATCAGGCGACCGCAACTCTTTCTGCTCAACTTCACTTTCAGTTACTCCTTAATCCTCAGTTTGGCATGGCCGCCCTTTTGCAGAGATGCACAGATCTTCCTCAAATCAGAATAAACTGTAAGGATAATCTGCAGCAAACATCCAAATACCACAATTTGCTCAAAGGCGCAAGGGACGTTTTTTTAAACTTCTAAAACTTCTTCAAACGACCTGCAGGAATGTCAGCTTGAAGATCAGTCTCGTAAGTCTCCTGCTTCTCAGATGTTTCTCATTAAAATAATTGTATTTTCTAGAATTTCAGAAAATATCTCTGAAGTGTCTCAAACTGTACTCATATTTGCAAAGATTATAAAGTCAAATACGAACCCTTTACTCTACATGTTAACAATTGTGTAATTTGTATGCATTTTATTTTTTCTAATGAACCTAAGGAGAAACATTTTACATAATGTAAATATTTTACAAAAATACATTTGAGACATCCATTATATCTTCTGTGCTTTGAAAGGGTAATCTCTTAGTTTGTTAGTGTTAGTTTCTCTTGGTGGATCTGGGTACACGGTAAACTGGAAGTCACACCTGTGAGGAGCTCTGTGTGTTGTGTCGTTAGCTCTGTAATTAGCAGTTTGTCTGCATGTGAACGCTGCATGAGATTGTGGTCCTGTGTCTATTTTCTGAGTGATTGAGTTACTGGCATTTGAAAGTAAATGCATTTCACCTTGAATGATACATGCATGAGAGCTAGTGCCTCTAAATTACAGATTTGGCCTGTTACACCAAAATACTGCAAAACACAGCTTTGTAATGTTACAACTTTAGAGACTATATTGTATACATAGATTATATATGTATAAATGTGCCTACACTACCGGTTCTCAATCAGGGGCCTTAGCCAAGGGGGTATCATGATGACTTAAAATGAGACAAAAAAAGCATTAAAATAAGTTCTAAAATCTTTTTTTTTTCTTTGAAGAACCACTGAATATATGAAGAAGCCTAATTTTAAAAGTGTGATTTATAGACATTGAAAAGTCATGTCAATCAATAAAATGTTATAACTCCATGCACATGTTTATAAACGCATGTTTCACATTTCGATAAACAGCAGAACCATTTTCGAAGAAGAGAATAAGAAGAAATAATAATGTTTCTTGAGCACCAAATCAGCATATTATAATGATTTCTGAAGAATCCTGTGACACTGAAGACCGGAGTAATGATCCTGAAAAATCAGCTTAGCCAACACAGGAAAAAAATACATTTTAAAATATAATCAAATAGAAAAAAATGCTTTGAAATTGGAGTGATATCTCACAATATTACTGTTTTACTGTAATAATAAATGCATTTTAAATAAATGCAGTCGTTGTGATCATTAAATGGTTTTAATTAAGGTTTATACATGCTAGTTAACACAACACAGTTCAAGATAAATCTTTTTTTTTAAATACTGGAGCTTTAAATCAAGCACAAACTCAATCCGCGTGCTTGAGCTATTGACAAAAGGACAAATGCATTTGGAAGGTACGCTATGATGTGTCCAAAGATGGGGTTTTGGAATGTTACAGATTATTTTCTTTTGCAAGTAGTTACAAGTCTCATCTCGTAAATCTTTGGCAAAATAAATGCCCCCCACAAACACCTCAACCTTTCTAAGATATTGCTTCCAACTTCCAGCACTGCAGCCGTTGAGAAACGTTATAGCAGTTTACCAATTTTACCTGTTTGTATTCTGTAATATTCATCCTTCAAACACATCATGTAATATTATAATGCATACTGTATATAAATATTTCATATTGATCCATTAGTATAAAGTAAAGCCTAACGCACATTTCAAACGGGCTATTTTTTGGTGTGTTTTTTTTTTTTTTTTTTTTTGGTGAGCCCCTGAGCATAAATAAATATATATATATATATATATATATATAGACAAAAACAACAACAACAGCATATGGGCTTGTAATGGCATGACACGAGTAAACAACTATTTTAACTGGTAGGCAAAAGTAATATAGCTTTTTCTATGAAGAGTCATCCTTCCCATTAATGCATAGGTGAGCTACTGGGGGTCACAAGACTGCTCTCTAGACATACCCCGAGGCTGTAGGTTTTTGGAGCCATGAGGGCAAATAAATGCACAGTTATCTGGGCTATCTGCAATGTGGTGAGCACCCAAATTGCCTCTGGGCTGGTACAAAGCTAGGAAAAGATTCCAGAAAGCATTAGTTATTCTGCAAGGGTTGAAGGTGCCAGGACCCGACCACTTTACTCACACAGGTAATGATGCGTGTTGTTTGCCTGTGACTCCTGCCTGCCTCCTGCGATAAGAAAGAAAGAGGAAATGCCAAAGAGCCCAGCACACCTGAAAGAAAGAAAAAAAACACTGAAGGAGGAGAGGAGAGGAGGAAGCGACACAAGATGAGGAAGGCAGCGGGAAAGGCGAGGATGGATGGACATGGTCGTTTCCGTTCAGACTAGGATCTGTCAGCGCTCCCTCACATGGAGAAAGAGCAAATGGGGTTGGTGGTAGAGCAAGGAGGAGGGAAATCAAGCGAAGGAGAGATTTACGAGGTAAGAATGACTTCGAAACAAAATGATGCGTGACTTCATAGAAAAAGCCTTAAAAGCGGGCTTGAGAGGGATAGTTCACCCATAAATGAAATAGTATCATCATTTACTTGCCCTCATGTAATTCCAAAACCATTCGTATTTTTTTTTCCATGTCGTTTTAGGTCACTTCTATGGCATAACTGCAAAGAGCGACAAGAGGGTGAGCAAATTAAGACAGATTTTTAATTTTTGGGTGAACTATCCCTTTAAAAACATATTTAGAGTAAAGAAAGAAGTAAAAAAAAAAAAAGGGAAGGGGGCTGAGGGGAGAAAATAGGCAGGTACATGGAGGTTGGTAAGGTAGATTAATGAATGAGCCTTTTCCCTCTGAAGTTCCGGCTCCAGACTGCCAGCAACCTTCCATCTGGGGGGCCGTGTCTCTCTCGGCATGCCCACAAGAGAGGCTTCTGTGTGGGATGCAGCGCTGCCAGACCCCCTGCTCAGACTCTTCATCATCCACTTCAACCCCTGCACAGCTCTGGCAGAAAACCTCTCAAAGAAGAGAGGGGAGGGAGGGAGGAGGGGCAGAGAAAACAAAAAAAGAAAGGAATTACTTAAAGTCAGAGAAGTGCTCTTTCATGAACTTTCTGCTTGAGGACCACTTTTTCATTACAGGGCGCCACAAGGTTATACATCAAAAGTGTGCATGTTTATTCATCTGATAAATGACTCTGAAAACAGCCTCTGTTTAGTCTCCGCTTCATCCACTGTGAACTAATGTCAACATCTTTATTCTTTGCATCTGTGGTGCAGTTAGTGTATGATAGATTGTTATGATCTGTGATCTATGGATGGTCCTTCAAATGAGTCATCGCTCCCTGAACAACAAGTTTCTCACATTTGAGGTGTGAAATAATAGTACAGCTGCATGTTGTAATAAAAGGGTGTTAGGTGGGTAGACAATATATATACAGTATTCTAAATAAAATACTTCCCTATTTTTTGAGAAATGGCTTTTTAAATGATTAAAATACAATTTAAATGTTTAAAATGTAAATGTGTTATATCACTTCTTTTTGACCTGCTTTGTACCATTATGATTGTTTTATGCTCCTTGTACTTGGAAACCATAAATATCAGCAGTTGCAATAAATTCTATATACTTATATTAAATATATGAGCAATATAACATGAGTAGCCGTGCAATATCGCTCTATATTAGCACAGCTGAGATTCAGCCACTGGCAATCACAGCCGTGCTGATATAGAGCCATATCGCATTGCTACGAGTGTGATATTGCATTTATACAACTGTTCGACGGCATGAGTGTAAATAGACAAGAAACAACAATGGGGTGTCTTTAAAACCCCTCTTTTGTGCTGCATCTTCCCTCTGCCACTGATTAAAATCTCAAATTGACAATTTAACAGTTGAGCCCAACACTTTGTTACTAATTCTAAAACGCCACTTTAGAACTTGTAACGAAGGAACGCTGATTTACTTCATCGAAAATTATTATTTTATGTAGAGTAGAGTATTATGGGAGAGATCAACTAAGCTAGTGGATTACCTGCATCACCTGATGCTCTGAAGGTCAATCTTATATTTATAAGGAAAGCAATATCATTGTCTTTGTCCTTTTAACAGTTAAAGGGATTTCCCATGACAGTGCTAGTCAATGCAATTTGTAAGTTGCGTCTTATAAGGTGGTGTTTAAAGTAAAAACAATATCTTTGTTGACAACCTTGTTTTTGCCAAAAGTCTTTGCTACTGACTCACTCATGAAGACAGAAGGCGCAATAATGTAACTTTCACTGAAATTTAAATCAAAATCACTAACGAACCCTCTCTCAATACCAAATATGGCATGATATTTATATTAGTAACGGAGGCTTGGGGTCAACTGTTAAACTTTTCTTTATCAATGAAAGCTGTTCTAATATAGAGCGTTATTGCACAGCTACTCGTGTGATAGGTACGGTGACCGAGAGAGCTCAACACGCTGCAACTGAAGAAAACACATGCAAATAGAAAAACACCCACAAATTAAGAAAACATCTTCATCAGTTTTACAACACATGTGTGCTCCAAATACTCACACCACAAAATACAGAAATGCGCTGCAAGATTTCCATTACACGAGAGTAGATGTTAAAACTTCATGCTGATTTGCACTCGGCTTTCGCCAAGATAAGCACCAACCAAGACGTAGCTTTACAGTAACCAATGCATCTCCATCCATTTACGCTTCCTTCCATATGGTGATGTGAATATGCTTCTGTCTGGTGTTAATGGCTAATGTATATTTCCTGGCGCGTCAGCACACACAACGGCTGCGATGCTAGCTCCGGGGATCAAGCACAGTGCGGTGTCCCCAGCGGATCAGCATGACAACCGTCTGGATTGAGCTTAGTGGGGTGTCTGGGGGCTTCAAGTGGGCACCTTCCGTCCTCAGTGTTTCGCCGACTAGCCCATGACACCTCAAGATGGCTCGACAGTGATTCTGGCATCCCAGAGTCACCCCCCTCCATCCCCCACTGAACTTAACCCAGCTTACTTACCTGTACATCAGCATTTCTTTCTTTCTATTGTGCTTGAGATCCCTCCTGCTGCTGAGGTTGCTCCTTCCTTGTAGTTCAGTGGCATAAACCCTTGATGTGACCTAACCACAATCTCTAACGCCACAATCTCACCACAACCTGACCATACACACCAACCCGTTTGACTAAGGCTGTCGAAGCCCCACTGTCATCGTTAAAGTCAAGTCAAGTCAAATATATTTATATAGCGCTTTTCACAATACAGATTGTATCAAAGCTGCTTCACAGTATCAATCAAAACAACTTAATGTTAGTTTATTACTGGAAAAAAAAGACATCCAAGTTTGGTAGAGCTGATCAATGGTATGATTGGTTAATTAATTTGAATATCCCCAACTGAGCAAGCCAAAGGCAACAGTGGCAAGGAACCGAAAAACTCCATCCAGTGACCTAAAGGTGTCCTAACACACCATCAGATGACCCAATGGAGAAAAAAAAAAACCTTGGGAGAACCCAGGCTCAGTCGGGGGCCAGTTCTCCTCTGGCGTTTATGAACTAGAGGCCGAATTTACAGTTACTGTAAGTTAAAAAATGTATATGAATGCCTGGCTAAATAGATGCGTCTTTAGTCTAGTTTTAAACTGTGAGAGCGAGTCTGAGCAACGAACAATATCAGGAAGGCTATTCCAGAGCTTCGGAGCTAAATGTGAAAATGCTCTGCCTCCTTTGGTGGATCTGGATAATGACCAGAAGCCTCGAATTTAGTGATCTTAAAGAGCGCGATGGATTGTAGGGCGATAGAATATCCGTTAAATAGACTGGAGCTAAACCATTTAGAGCTTTATAAGTCAAAAGCAATACCTTGTAATTAATACGGAACTTTATAGGTAACCAATGAAGTGATGATAAAATCGGTGTTATATGATCATATTTTCTTGATCTAGTAAGAACTCTAGCGGCTGCATTTTGGACTAACTGTAGCTTGTTTATTGAAGATGCAGGACAACCAGCTAATAAAGCATTACAGTAATCTAGTCTCGAGGTCATGAATGCATGAACTAACTTTTCTGCATCAGAGACAGATAGCATATTACGTAGCTTAGCAATATTTCTAAGGTGGAAAAAGGCTTTTTTTGTAACATATGAAATATGCTTTTCAAAAGACAGGTTGCAGTCTAATGTAACACCCAGGTCTTTTACTGTAGCGGATAAAGTAACAGGGCATCCTACTATGTTAAAGTCGTGCTGTGAAAGGTTTTGTGGACGGTTTTTACAACCGATAAGTATAACCTCTGTCTTGTCTGGATTTAATAAAAGAAAATTACGCGTCATCCAATCTTTTATATTTTATCTTTTAACACAATCTGTCAATTTGGATAATTTAGCGTATTCATCTGGCCGTGATGAAATATATATTTGAGTGTCATCAGCATAACAATGGAAACTAATTCCATGTTTCCTTAGAATATTACCAAGTGGCAGCATATATATTGAGAATAATAAAGGGCCTAACACCGATCCCTGCGGCACTCCATAGTTTGCCGAAGTTATGATCGATTTTTCTCCATTTAAGTAGACGAAATGGTAGCGGTCAGATAAGTATGACCTGAACCAGCTTAATGCTTGTCCTTGAACACCAGTGTAATTTTGTAGTCGATCTAAGAGTATTGTGTGATCTATAGTGTCGAACGCAGCACTAAGATCAAACTAATACTGAGATACAGCCTTGGTCCGAAGCTAAAAGTAAATCATTTGTGATTCTAACAAGCGCAGTTTCAGTGCTATGATGTGGCCTGAATCCAGACTGAAACTTTTCATAGATGTCGTTTTCTTGCAAGAAAGAGCCGAGTTGACTGGACAACTTTTTCTAATATTTTTGACATAAATGGAAGATTCGAAATGGGTCTGTAATTTGCTAGGTTATTTGGATCTAAATGTGGTTTCTTAATAAGAGGTTTTATAACAGCCAGCTTGAACGTTCTTGGAACATGACCTAAAGATAAAGATGAGTTAATAATATTGAGAAGAGGCTCTTTGTCACAGTGTCTGGTTGTGTTCGCTTGTTTATCACTAGAGGTCCTCGTTTTCACGGTGTCCTTCACATTGACTTCAATTACCAGCATTCTGTCTGTCACTGTCACTCATCAGTTCATTGCACTCAGCTGTTCCCCGTAATCATTGTTCCCAGCTGTTCTGTGTTAGTCTTGTTAGATATGTGTATATATTCCCTGTCTGTGTTAGTATGTGTACGGAGTCGTTGTTTGATGTCACCACACTTCCTAGTTCAGTATCTGCCCGTTTCTAGTTTTTGTCTTGTGGATTGCCTTATTGGATTTGGACCCCTGCCTGAATGACTACGAGTTTGGATTACCCTATTAATAAACATACTGCAATTAGATCTTCTGTCCCCTGTGTGTGTTTCCGTGACAGAACGACTCCGTCATCTCAGATCCAGCGGTATGTTTTTTAATATCTCTTCCCCAGCCACCGAGCGGGAGAGAAGGGAATTTTTTAAGGGGACCCGGTTGGTCAAGTTTCGTGGGACCCGTGGAGGTAGCAGAGGAGGATGTAGTCGGGAGATGATCCCGTTTCCGGTGGTCACTGTTCCGGTGGTCCCGGTTCCGGTGGTCCTGAGTCCAGGGGTCCGGAGAAGGAGAAGGAAGAGACACAGCCCGTCTGCCCAGCCAGAGACTGTTCACGTCCCGTCTGCCCAGCCAGAGACTGTTCACGTCCGTCCCGTCTGCCCAGCCAGAGACTGTTCACGTCCGTCCCGGCTGCCCAGCCAGAGACTGTTCACGTCACGTGAACCCTATTAATAAACATACTGCAATTGGATCTTCTGTCCCCTGTGTGTGTTTCCGTGACACTCTTCCACTATAGGTAACACTTCTTTCAGTAGTTCAGTTGGTATAGGATCTAATAAACACGTTGTTGTTTTAGATGACGTGATAAGTTTATTTAACTCTTTTTGTTCTATGGTTGTAAAGCATTGTAATTGTTCTTGCGGGTGATAATTGCGGCTGAATTATAAGGCGCGAGTAAAGATTGAACGTTTACGATTTTGATTCTGATGCTTTCAATTTTCTCGGTGAAGAAGTTCATGAAATCATTACTACTAAACTGTAACGAGGTATTTTGTTCAGACGACGTCTGTTTATTCAGCCCGTTCTCATCCTTTGGCGTCATATAGGTGACGCTATATGACAAAACGTCGAAATACTACGCACATGGCACCCTTTAGCGTGAATATAACACGCGAACCCAAGGCGTCATAAAGTTGACTGGCATCCTTTAGCGTGAATATGAGACGCAGACCCTACAACACACCTAAACCTACCCATCACTTCGCGTGTTATATTCACGCTAAAGGGTGCCATGTGCGTAGTATTTCGACGTTTTGTCAGGCGTCACTTATATGACGCCAAAGGATGAGAATGCGTTGGTTTATTTGTTAGTCTAGCCACGGTATTAAATAAAAACCTTGGATTATTTCGGTTGTTTTCTATTAATTTGCTGAGGTGCTCAGCCCTGGCCGTTTTAAGGGCCTTTTTATAATGTGACATACTGTCTTTCCACGCGATTCTAAAGACCTCTAAATTAGTTTTTTTCCATTTACGCTCTAAATTACGGGTTTCTCTCTTTAAAACATAGGTAGTATTATTGTACCATGGTGCTATACTTTTTTCTCTGACCTTTTTTAATTTAATGGGTGCAACAATATCCAATGTTCTAGAGAGAATGGTGCTCATAGTGCTAGTTAGTTCATCTAGTTCATCTGTTTGTTTGGGTTCAGGCAGCAGCTGAGACAGATCAGATAAGCTATTTGAAAAATGATCTATGGTGGATGGAAGAATTGTTCTACCTGGTCGATAACGTGGCGCAGCATGACATATTACAGCAGTACTTAATATGCAAGTTACCATGTAATGGTCAGTGACATCATCACTTTGTGGAATGATATCTATATCGGTTGGATCGGTTCCATATGATATAATTAAATCGAGTGTATGATTAAGACGATGAGTTGGTCCGGTGACGTTTTGCTTGACCCCGAAGGAGTTTAATAAATCTGTAAACGCAGCCCCTAACGCATCATTTAAATTGTCTACGTGTATGTTAAAATCTCCAACAATTAATGCTTCATCGACGTTGACCAAAAGATCTGATAGAAAGTCAGCAAACTCTTTTAGGAAATCGGCGTAAGGCCCTAGAGGTCTATATACGGTAGCCAATGCTAGAGATCATAGGGATTTTTTTCTTACATCTAAGTGCGTAACATTTAGCACAAGTACTTCAAACGAATTAAACGTATGACGAGTTTTCTGAGTAACATTAAGGATATCTCTGTAGATTGTTGCAACACCGCCGCCACGACCGATCAGACGGGGCTCATGCTTATAACAGTATCCTAGCGGAGTAGACTCATTTAGACCGAAATAATCATTTGGTTTAAGCCAGGTTTCAGTAAGGCACAGAACATCGAAATTATTATCTGTGACCATTTCATTTACAATAACCGCCTTAGGTGTGAGCGATCTAATGTTTAGAAGACCTAGCTTTAGAAATTGTTTTTGTTGACTAATAGCGAGATTTTTTGTTTTAATAACAATTAGTTTTTTTCTAGATCCCGCAGTAGATTTATTATTTGATCTTAGTAAACGAGGAATAGACACAGTTTCTATGCAATGTTCTACACTAGTATTAATATCAATTAAATTGGTGCAGTAGAGACTGTGATTTGGATTTTTGGATACTAGTCAAACGGTATTTAACATCTTGGAGATGTTATCCGACAGAAGATCTGCCCCGATTCTACTTGGGTGTAAGCCATTAGCGCGGAAGAGCCTTGGTCGCTCCCAAAACAGATTCCAATTATTTACAAAGAGCAGTTTCTGCTCATTGGACCATGACAATAACCATTCATTTAGCGCAAATAATCTACTGAACTTTTCATGCCCTCGTCGGTACGTAGGAAGCGGTCCAGACACAATAATCGATGTTTCAGGCGATGTGCTGCATACCGTATCGATAAGGCTCCTGAAGTCTTTCTTCAGAACCTCCGTCTGTCGCAGCCTAGTGTCGTTAGATCCCGCGTGCAGCACCACAGCTCCGACGCGCTCGTCACCGTTCAAGATCTCAGTTACCCGCGCAGTGATATCGAGAACACGAGCACCAGGAAAGCAGTGACTGTGCACCTTACTTTTACCTAACGTAGCGTGGACGTGTCGGACGGTGGAATCGCCGATGATCACGGCATCGCGTTCCATTTCACGAAGAGGGGAGAAGCGGTTCTGAGTGGAGATCTCGAACACCGGGAGGGGCGAAAAGATTCTTGTCCTGGCTCGCGGCTTCCGCGGAACCACCCAGGCTTCGTGGTGGTGTGTTGGAGCCGGAGTGAATGAAACCATGGCTGATCGTGACCTGGACGCTCGGGACCAATGCTGAGAAACGCACGGAGTAGACGAGGTCGGCGTCAGCGGGTTACTAACGTTAAAGCAGGTTCAGTGGTAACGGTTCTGTATGGCATACTACCTACTGCAACACTAAACAACCGACCATATATGCACCAACCCGTTTAACTAAGGCTGTCGAAGCCCCACTGTCGTCGTTAATGCAGGTTCAGTGGCAACGGCTCTGTATGGCATACTACCTACGTGCCAACCCGTTTAACCAAGGCTGTCGAAGCCCCACTGATGTCGTTAAAGCAGGTTCAGTGGCAACGGTTCTGTATGGCATACTACCTACGGCAACACACAACAACTGACCATACGTGCCAACCCTTTTAACTAAGGCTGTCGAAGCCCCACTGTCGTCGTTAATGCAGGTTCAGTGGCAACGGTTCTGTATGGCATACTGCCTACTGCAACACACAACAACTGACCATACGTGCCAACCCGTTTAACTAAGTCTGTCGAAGCCCCACTGTCGTTGTTAATGCAGGTTCAGTTGCAACGGTTCCGTATGGCATTCTAACTACCGCAAAACACAACAATATCTGTCCAACACAAATCCTCATTCACACAAAATACAGGACACGGGATTGTAATAACTATGGTAACTATGCAAACTATACAAATAATCCAACTGACTCTTCAAGTTTTTCAAGAATTCTTCGAAACCGTAGTGTGGCGGCCTGTACACATCCTGCCAGAATCTTTCCGTCTCAATCACAGCCTGTTGTTGCTCCTCTCTGCTGATAAGTTCTTCACTGTGCGACGCAACTCTTGGCCACTGAATCCGACGTCTCTGAGAAACCAGGTTGTAGAGTGTGCCACAAATCCTCGACAACCCACTTCCACTGGATAAACCCGGAGTCTCCATCCTCGCTGTTCTGCTTCATGTTCGGCTAGATGAGCATACCACAGTTTCTTCCTCTCATACGCCTCATCTACATCATCCTCCCATGGCACTGTTAACTCAATCAGGTGAACAAGGCGTGCTGATCCAGACCACAGGTTAGTGGTGGCAATCTCAGGTGGAAAAATAAGCTGTTGATCAACATCTGCCAGCATTTTCCAGTCTCTAGCAGCTTCCAGTTGTTTTGGGCGAGAATTGGTTTTAACACCTTTTCTTGGTGGTTGTTCTCCTGGGCGAAGGAATGTTGTCATCTGTGTGTAATGTTTTGCTAGAACAGGTGGCAACTTATTGGTCATGTTGCGCTTGTCTTCCAATGTTAAAGCCAAACATCGCAGTACTTGGTCATGGCGCCAAGTAAATCGTCCTTGGCTAAGAGCCACCTTACATCCTGTCAAAATGTGCCTTAACGTGGCAGGTGATGAACACAAAGGACAAGAAGGATCCTCTCCTACCCAGAGGTTTAGGTTCTGTGGTGATAGGAGAATATCATATGTTGACCTGATAAGGAAACTGATCCTACTCTGTTCCATTGACCATAGGTCTTGCCAGCCCATCTTGCGTTGTTCCACACTCACCCATCTCATCCATTCTCCCTGCCTGGCCTGGAAAATGGCCTTTATACACCTCATCCTCTCCGCAACATGGCATCATGACTTTTGCGTAAACATACATGCCACTTTCAAGTCAAGTGGCGTGTTATCTATACGCATTTTGAGCTATGCGCGTGTATATATCCACGCCGAAACGAACCGTCATCTTTTGCGTGTATGTCTATGCCGTTAAATGTCTGAGTGATTCAGCGTGTATGTACACGCCGTTACATATCCGAGCGAAATGAAGCAAAATGTAGATCTACATCTGGGGAGCGATATTTTTTTTTTCCTAGGATGGTAGGGGAAGACTCATAAATGGCATTAACCCCAGTGACGGGTAGGTTTAGGGACGGGGTTGTGGTAGGTCATATATTTATATATTCAGTATGTAATGTTAAGTCAACGGCATTCATAAACACGCTGAAAAGCGATTATGCGTGTTGATAGCACGCCAAAAATGGAAATACGAATTGGCGTGTCATACATACGCCATTTCATGAGATCAGTCTGCTGTCCTCCTGCTTTCGCACCTTGTTGACTACCAGCTTCCTCATTTGAGCTGGGCTGCCTTGTGCCATTTAGGAGGAGCTAAACTGAGCCCAAAACCCCCTCTTCCATGCTGTACTTGCCCCACGATATCACCAATTTGAAGGGCAGCCTTTACATCTTCCACAGCATTCTTTGCTGACCACTTTCTTCCAGTTTTTAGTCTGACCTTGGCGCACTTAAACTCCTCAGTTAAAGCGAAGACTGGTAGCTGCAATATTCCTTTACTATAAAGTCCCACTCTGCTGAGGCAGCATGGAACTCCCAACCATTTCCTGATGTATGAACTTATTAAAGCTTCCAGCTTCTCTACTGTTGTCAATGAAACCTTGTACACAGTCAGTGGCCACAGCAACCTCGGCAGTAGACCAAACTGAAAGCACCAGAGTTTTAGTTTGCCTGGTAGAGCGCAGCTGTTTATGATCTTCAACCCTTCCACTGCTTGTTGTCTAACTTCTCCCACTCGAACTGTGTTCTTTAGATCCCCATCGTACCATCTCCTAAGACTCTTCACTGGCTTCTCAGACACTGTTGGTATTGCCTCACCATTAATGAAGAATGTTTTATCTAGTACTTTGCCTTTAATTATAGAGATGCTAAATTCAATGTTATCGGTTAATTTACCCAATAACCGATTATTGCAGGCTACTGTTGTAGTCATGGTTGTCATGTCATTTATGTATGCTCTGATTGGTGGTAGTTGCATCCCAGAAGCCAAGCGCTCTCCTCCTACTACCCATTTTGATGCCCTAATGATTACTTCCATTGCCATGGTAAAAGCCAGTAGCGAAATGGTGCATCCTGCCATTATTCCAACCTCTAGGAATCGCTATGTAGTGCTGAATTCTAAAAGTTGAGAAACTAAATTGAAAATCTGCAAAGTAGGCTTTTACTAAATGTGTTATTGTCATCGGTGAACTGAAAAAATCAAATGCTGCCCAAAGAATCTCATGTGGCACTGAACCATATGCATTAGCCAAATCCAGAAATATCACATGGAGCTCCTTCCTCTCCTTTTTAGCTCATTGGTGTGTTCTAAACATCCTGGGAAACCTGGATTGCCGGCTTTTTGTATTGAAGTGTCAATGAAGCAGTTCTTTAATAGGTAGGTTGACAATCTCTGAGCAATAATGGTGAAGAAAATCTTGCCTTCAACGTAGGGCTGTTTTCGACTAAGGATTTTCATAGTCGAATCTGATTTGTTAGATTTTGCCGTAGTCGACTGATAGTCGAACCTTTTTTTTTTTTTTTTTTTTTGATAGCAGCTAGACGTTCGGTTGAATAACTGTTCGTCTGTTATAGGACAACTCGCTCTACGTTTATTTAAAATATTTTATTTAAAACAGCAAGACAACTAGAAGTGAATGTGCTTTCCATTAAATGAATCCTTAACAAAAAAACAAAACAAAAAAAGTAACAAAAACTTTGTTTTAAATAAATCACACACAGTAAAAAAAACTTTGCAATGAACTTTGCAATTTAGACGCGCAAACTGGTTGCCGGTGCAGTGAGACGTACATGCTCAAGCAGATTCGGCTTGAAGTCGTTCATCCTCGGATGCGGTGTCGCGCGCGCTGTTACAAAAAAAGCCGTGCACACAGCCAAGCGAAATGGGGTCTTGCCGGTCTTGCACACCCAACGCGTCATTTTTTGCCATGCGCACCTTCGCGCTCGTGCGGACGCGTCTGGTATAAACAAGTTGCGATTTCTCAAACATCAGCTACTGAAATATATCAAATGCTTATGACTTAGTTAATACATTTATTTACAAATAGGTTTGACTGGAGTTATCCTGTGCATACAGCTTAGATGAGTGGTTCAATGCTGTGCGATTTAAAGCACCATCTTTTTATGGATAACATCCATTATTGACAATTAAACAATATCACAAGCAGAGTGTTGTTCCAAATCACAAGGGAATCACAGCTTTGCTGATTTTCAGACCATCAGCACGACTGCGAAAATGGTATGATTTTGTGTAACAGTTCCGTAAATAAGACGTTTGATTAAGTTTGGTTTTATAGACAAATAGTGTGTGTATTTTTGCTCTGCCACTGGAAATTCAAAAAAGCCAAAGCAGAATCAACTGTTCAACCGAATCAAACACAACAGTGGTGTTGCATTTCTGAATGAATCAACCGTAACCTTGAACAAATCAATGTGGATGAGTGAATGATTAAATGACACACTCATAGGCTGTCATGTTTCATCTTTGAATGAAACAATATTTTTGAATGAATCGGTTAGGCCACTCAATGATTGCTCGTTTGTTCATGGATAAAATTGTATTTTTGAACAAATCGTTAAGTGAATATATCGTAAGTCACTTATACTGTTACAATGTAACTTGCAGAAAGAGTCACTGAAGAGTCTTATATGGTTATTGAATATGGAGGAAGATTCCAAAGGCCCTGATCAGAGAGGGGTCCCGACCGGAAGCCTGAACGCTATTTCAACCTTTGGGGACCATCACCCCGCAACATGGGCCAGAGGCAATAAACTGTCAAGCCAGCCCAGAAACCTGTTGAATGCAGTCAAGTCACTGTCGTTTAAAACCTGTGAATAAATGTCAACATATTTAGCAGTCTGAAACCATGCTGCTATGTTAGAATGTCCTATATAATGTAGTGTTTCACTAGTCTGAGTGTCTATCTAATCCTTGAAAGGAAAAAACAAATGGGGATGCTGTCTGTAAAGGAGGGAGTATCTTGAGGAAGGAAGAGAAGTAACTGAAGGTGATTAATATTAAAAAGGAAGGCGGAGAGATGCAGAAGAAATATCTTTTAGAACTCAATTTTGTTTACCGTTAACAGTGACTTTAAACATTTTTAGCTTTAATGATGTCTTCTCTGAATTTGTGAAGAACTCCGAGTTCTCCGCACTGTCAGTGTCTTGTGTGAATAATGACTCATTTGTGCAGACGGTCACTTCACGTGTAGGCAGCAAATCACTGCCGGATGACGGAAGAATTATGAAACACTGTGAAACCACCAAAAACTCACTTAAAATTAAAGGCATCGACATCCATCTGTAAAGGTTTTAAAAACACACGCTGATATGCAGTACCAAAACACTCTACTTGTATCTGCAAAAAACAACTTGTGTATATAGTCAACAGTTGTTTTGTTTATCATTATTAGTCTTTAAAAAAAAATAAAAGTATGACTGCACGCCAAAACTAAAGGCAAACCTGAAAGTGTTTCCACAGTGGCTAAATGTGGACCTCCTGAGGCAATAGCGAATAATAAGTAGCACTGACATTGATGGATGGCCACTCCACAAGGATAGACACACCAATTGTTCTTGTGATAATGGTTTCTCCTGAAGTGGATTAATCAGACCATCAGACTCTTTTTATGTGAGTGCATACATGTCTACATAAAAGATGTGGAATGAATATTAGACTCCAATCTAACACTCAAGACTTGGCAGTCTCTTAATAGAAAGAGTGGTTAAGGAGGTGTTACAAATGTTGTTGCACTAAAACAATCACACAAATGTTTCTAAATATGTTTGCAGCTGGGCTCCCAAATAGAATGGTGCAGTCAATGTTTTACCCTTAATTTATACCAAAGTAATGGACTATGGAAATTTAATTATGGATTCAGGACAACCCTTTTCAGAAAGCTTTTCAATAGTTCAGCTAATCAGGGCCTCTTTAACAGTTTAAATTAACTTTGTGTTCAGGATGAACACAAAACCCAGCTTGGTATACATTATGAGATCTGTCATATTGCGTTTGTGGTCATTCAGACTGAAGCAAGCGCTCAAGGACAAAGATGGCATGCAGAAACTGCCATTCACTCTATCAATCTGACCGACCGAAACACAAATACCAAACTGTGCTAATTTCCCTAGTGGCGTATCGTCTGAGTTTTTGATTGAGATATCAAACAAGATTACTGGATCAGTTCTTGCTCCTTGGTGTGTGATCACAAAATATGAGAGCTTTAGTGGGCGCATCAACCAGATTAACTGCGAAAGCTGTGGGAGTGATGTCCAATGGGGTTTTGGGCCCTAAACCAGAATCTCGGTTTCATCTGACTTCAGAGCAGAAGTATTACCTCTGTGTCTTGGAGACAAGCTTTCAGCCACAGCAGACTGAGTTCTTCATCTGTTCTCGCTGATATGTGGATGATGTCCCTCGAGTGACATAAAAAGCATACGCGCAAATCTCCTACTCAAGATTCCACAATGATACCTCATAAAAAATGAAGGGCCCCAAAATTAAACCCTGCACTACGCCACTGAGAATCTTCATAGCGAGTGTGGAGGCGTCGCTCTAATTGTTCAAACTGATATCCATCTGATGGGTGGTCGCTACCACGGGGCAGGCGTGGGGGCTTACACACACGGGCTTGAGCGCAAACACAAACACACGCAGGGACTCCAGAACGTGCCAGTGTGATTCCAATCTCCCTCTTATCTCTGTTTGTTTTCATTTAGATCAGTATCTCATCCACCGTGGCAGCCACTGTTATCTCCCGGGGGCTACACTGTTCTCTCCTCCTGTTCCACCATTTGGTTCTGTTCAGCTCCATCATATCCTAACTCCACAAAAGAGTCAGCTCGTGTGTTCGTCATGATAGGGATGCACCTTCTGTCAACTTGATAAGTGGAATGGTGGTCTGTTAAAATCCAATGCCAGAGTTAGACTTTGAAGAGTCATTACAAACGTTGCGGATGAAGAAATCAATGCTAAAATTAGAGCTCCAAAGATTCAAAGCAGTCAGAGTGTTTATTCTCAAAAGTGTTGGTTGTTCCAGTCACTTTACTGAATAGTCTCTGTTGCTGTACTGAAAAGATTTGGCTTGTTTTTACACGTATGCTGCATTTAAATGTAGGTTGAAGTTAATAATAAAAATAACTCAAGAAACATTTCTTTCACAGGAGATGTAGCAAGGCAATATCCTTTGTAGAATCACACACTGAAACACTAATTATTTATCACAACCAAACGTCAGAAAATATTAATATCAGGCAAAATAGAATGTTGCCGTTTTGAGCACAATTATAGGATTATTTTCTCTGGCAGAGTTTTGTACAGTAAATTTTTACATTTGCAGTAGAGAATTAACCAAAAAAATGTGTTTTATATTTGTGTTTTATAATTACCTACAAATGCAAACTGACAAATTTACAATGAAAGGAAATCATAACTGGAAGGTAGAAATGTGATTGTATATATATATATATATATTTTTTTTTTTTAGCTGAAATGCCAATAGGTTGTTTAGTGGCAGGTTCCACTGTGACAACTTACCCCATTTCACGAGTTCACACTCACAAATAATCAGATACAAGTAGTATGCATATTTGGCGTGCTGTCCGAGTGGAGGCCTCCGAGCTCGGAATTTGGCCCCGAACCCAGAGTAATCCCCCCCGTATTTCTGGTTAGGAAAGTAACCAGGTGAGTGTGAGGAGACGGGGTGGTGGAGGGATGCTGAAAACTGTCGAGGAACATAGGTGAGTCGAATGTTTGTATATGGCCTCAACTCATTTTGCTGATTGGGTAGACATGTTGATTACTGATTGTTGACAGCTGGTTGAAATTATGTGATGATTGGATAGATAATTTGAACGTGTTCCTCACGAACTATGTTAATAAAACATCAGCATGACAATTTTCTATTGGAGAATGCTATCACACCAGGTAAATGTATTTAGCAAACTTTATCTTGGTCAATAGTGGTGGAAAACCTATATAGAAACGTGCTAAACTTTTTGTTCTATGAGTGACAAAATAGAGCTAGTATGCTGTGATATAACCACTCAAGGTTCTTAAAAAAAAAGAAGTGTATTTTGTTTTTCTATTTCTTCCTCTCTAATTAATAATGTTCTTAGAAACATATTTTTTTTGTTTCTGTGTGATCAAATTATGAAGAACTGTCTTGTCATGATGTCAACAGCCCTATACAGTACTTGGACTCACCTTATCAGACAGAGCCAAATAAAAACTCAACATAGTTTCAGTTTCACCCTGCTGCGCTGGCAGAAATATTGCTACCCTTTTAAGCCAGAAGACAGGGACCAGGCTGAAGATGAATGGAAACTCCCTTTGAGATTATGCTGTGAAAGGGATGTGCGGAGATGTCAATAGAGACTATCTTTAACAACTTTTAACGTGTTACACAAATCAGTATAGCTAATGACTGGGACACAGGCGGCAGAGCTTGGGACCTGTCGTGGCCGATAAAATTGATTTACCTGCTAACACAGAGATCAGTGCTGCCTGAGAAAAAAAAAAAAAAATAGCCCAGGAGCCTTGAACAAATAATAGCACTTTTATCTGAAGAAGGGAAGCTGTGCCTATAAGTATAATAAGAATAATGGCCTCAAATCAGTATGTCAATACTGCCTGAGCTAAGAGCCCTCGGGGTTCACATGCTTGCGTCATATACGTTTTCTCTACAGCAGTAGTATAGGCAAGTAGGCCTATCTTTACGTTGTTACTTAAGTACATTTTTCTAGTATCTGCATTTTGTTAAACCATTTTCATTTTGGGAAACTTTCACTTACTACATTCCAAAGGACAATCTCTGATGTTTTATTCCAGTACATTTGATACAAATGTATCGTTCATCATTATTTCAAACTAAAGAGAATGAGAACTGCTATATAGAATAATTGTTCTTTCTGTTGAACCGTTCATTGAACTGTTCAATAGCGAATTGTACTGTTGCTGATGTTGAGTCAGCAATTCACTGATTCAATGATCTGCTCGGAGTCTGAAATTACTCAATTGTTCTGATTTCAAAATTAGACATTAACAAGAAGTACCTCCTCAAAGCTCGAGTGTGCTGACAATTGGACTGGTGGCACAAAAAGTAAGTTACTATAATGTATATAATTACATTATAATGTAATGTAATTAAAAACATAATGTAAAAAAATAAAATAAATATAAAAATAAATAAATATAAATAATATAAAAATAAATACATATTAAATATGATTTTCATTATAGTTAATTATATACATTATAGTAACTTACTTTTTGGAATGAAAATCATATTTAGGCTAAATAAAAAGTTGTTGATGATGTTTGTAAGCAGAATCTTTTTGTACATTGTATGAAATGCTTGATTGTTGAAGGCTATTCAAATTGTATAGTGCAGTTTATAATAATTCATTAACCTCAAATTAGCTATATCCTGAATCTATGTCTATAACATTCAACCTCTTTCCCTAAATAGATATTTTGTGCCGTTAGTTCATATCAAATTGAAAGCAAACAAGCAATAACTAGCTATGTAACTTTACTAAGTAAATATATAAATAAGGTCCATTTATCAGTATTTTTACAAATGTAAGCACATAAAAAATAAGTAGGGCTACTTTTTTACTTTTACTCAAGTACAATTTAAAAATATTTTGTTCTGGGATGGGGTATAATAAGAATGGGGGGGGGGGGGGGGGGGATATTTCATTAGGGTATTTGCACGTTAACTTGTTAACATTAACATTAACACACCACAGCTTTTCAGATCACTGAAGTATCATCAAATGGCCATAGACTCCCTTGCTGCCCTTCCTGCAGAGTTTGCTTAAGGGTAATGTTATACGACGACAGGCACCAGGAGCAGATGGTTAAGCATATTTGTGTATGTGTGTGTGTTCTCTCTATCCCACAAATGGCCAGAATGTGACCCAGAAATGACTTGTGCTTGTCAAGAGCGAAGGGTATCTGAATGGTATCTTCTGTATGGGACTTTGTTAATGCATTTCACAGTGGGAAGGGACAACATTTCAGAAGCTGACAAACAAATAGACCCATCAACATTTGGCTAGCATCTGTTGATTTTACACGCTCACGAATGCAGTTGAAAGAACATTTTCTCCAAGGTTTCTTATTTAACTGTGTGCTGTGCCATGTTCCTGCTATGCTAACTATAGTTGTTGTTGTTTTTCATCTGTAAAAAGAAATCATACCACTTTAATCCTTGACTAGCTACTCCAGCCCAGCACACCACATATTTAAGGACACACCCCTTTTCTTTGTTAGCATTCTGAATGTGTTTGAGATCAGGCTACACTGGAATGAATAGAGCTGGCACTTAGCAAATTACCAGGTTTACTTTCATCATTCTCCTGTGGTATTTACTCTGTTTATCTGTGATTTTTAAATGCATATAGCTGAGAAGGTCATCCAATTGTATGGCAAAGGTCAAAATGTTCAGAAAGAGTGCTGATATAAGGAAGAAGCTGTGGTTTTCTTTTCACTTACTTTTCTCTTTCTTCTAGAGTTCTTGGCAAGTTGAGCTCCCAACTGGTGCAGCATATGGTGGCTGGGGTCCTAAGGAGTGAGGTGTGGCTGTCTGTGCATGTGCCAGAGCCTAATTACTTACACATTAGTACCCAGGTGGTACCTTCAGTCCATTCTCTCTCTCTCTCTCACATACACACACACACACACAAACACAATATTCCCTCGTTTCAGCAGTTACCTTTACTCAGGACAAACAATTAAAACAATTCACAGGCGTTTAATTATACTAACCATCTATCTGCTACTAATAACAAAACTAGACTCTTATTTGGATGTTTGAACGTCTTTACTGAATGTTTGATGAATGTTTTTCGAGCACTTATAAAGATTTAAAGTTCATCGCTTGTCACCATGGGATACAATAGATCGGATAGGCAGGACATGATTGGTTTCTTCAATCTGCAGACGATGCATTTGCACTATTATAAAGGTTACAAGATGAAAGGCTGCCTGGAATGTTTGTGAGAGAGACGAAAAGAGACGTGTCTGCATCATAAACACTTTCACGAATGCTCTGTTCAGGGTGTCATCACCCTGTGTCGAAAAAAAGGATAAAAAACACACAATCTGAGCTCTCAGGGAGGAGAGAAGAGTGAGAGAAAAAAACAATCTGCTTTTTCCACCAACTTCAAAAACAATTAGGAAGGTCAGACTTCTCAGTGTATGAGTGAACAAAAACTTTGTTTGGGTGCTTCTCTGTGTGGGCATATGTGCTTTTTAGAAGATATGATGCCAAGTATGCTTCTCTGATTTTTTTTTTTTTATTGTTACTCTAAAAACAACAGCAGCAGCAATAATATTATCATTATTTTTTTTTTGTTATTATTATTATTATTTATGAACTATATTAATATTATAGTGATGCCATGTATGTTGCCAAGTATATTGTTATATATAAAATTACATTTTTATAACTATTATACTAATAAACATTATTATTATTATTATTATCTACACATGCGGTTTGATTTGTGTGTGTGTATGTAAAGTATGCTGGCAGTTCAGTAAGGAAATAGGCCAAAGGCACTAAAGACAGATTAACATTCATTCAGTGAAGTAAATAGGCTTACTGTCAAGTGGACTGACAGCTCTTCACTCAGATGCTCAGTGAGAGTAAAACAAAAAAAAAGGTTCACTCTCCGAGGTTAGAAACTGCTGTTTAATCTAGTTTATTTCACTGATTTCCTAAACTATAAGCCATTGTAATAGAGGTCTGTAGTTAGAGAAAAGCTGTTCAAATTCACAGCTTATGATGGCGCAATTGTCATTTCTAAGTCTTTTCTGAGCCTTTTTGTCCTGAAGTCTCAGCGGGGCCGTGTCACTAACAGGTCTGATAACAGTGGTTGAGAGGTGTAAATGTCAGAAAAGATGTGTACACAGAGCCCCTGGCAGAGCTCAGCTCACGGGGGCTCTCTGTCCCTCTTTTTCTTCCTCTTTCTTGCTCCTTTCACCCCTCCCGTCATGCTCCCGACTCTTTTGTCATCGTATCTGCTGTCCGACTCTCTTCCCGCTCCTGCGTAACAGACAGCACACCTGGGATTTGCGGCCTCCCTGCTCTCACATTCCTGTCCTGCTACGCTTATCGTTTATTCGGCGCCTTGTCGCTTCAGACGCTTAGGCATGGGCCCCCAAGGCCCCTCAGAGAACTGCCAGGGGTCCGATGAGCCTCCACCACGTCTCACTGTCACCTCAGACATCAAACATCTGGCAATGCCACATACACACACACACAAACAAGCACACAGCAGAGATCTTCACAACATTCCCTACAGAGAAGCATTTTGAAGTGAGAACAGACACTGAACACCTTGACAAACCAGCACCGAAGACGCTCTTTTTCTCTCTCTCTCTCTCTCTTTGGAGAAGAACAAAAGTTGCCCTCATAGATGTCATCAGTCAGAAAGAACAAATGGAGCGCTGACCTATCAGAGGAGATGAGGTGTGTGCAGGAGGAAGGAAAAGAGGGGTGAGATGAAGGGAGGAAAGGCGTGAGGGAGGTGAGAGAAAAGAGTCTGACGGGCTGGGGCTGTTAGCATATTTATGAGGACAGATTTTCTGTTCGACTTCAATCTATCTGTCAGCGGTGGCCTCTGCTTAAAGCGTCACCCAACACCCACCCTCACATTATCATTTGAGGCCCACCTTCTCACATTTTACATGCTAAACAAATAAGATCCTTTTAGAAGAACCTATTTGTATTCAGCAAAGCGTAAAAAAGTTAACCGAACATCTTTGAGTGACTTTAGAAGTTGCTCCAAAGCACGTCTCTTGGAAATGTATGACTTGTTTGGGGAATTTTAAGTCATTTATTTTATTTCTTTAATTATTCTTATTATAGCCCAGTGATTTCTGCATTTAGGTCCCTCGGTCAGCTCTACCGTTCAGATATTAAAGCCTGCGGTTGGTGAAAGAGATTAATTTGAGTGGAGGTCAAACATAATGGAGTCAATTTTAGGGAAAATGAGATATGATCACATTGCTTTTGTCCTTTGTTTCGTGCTGCATTAAGTTTAGTTCTGTGCGACTGGCTTTAAATTGAACTTTGCTGGAAGATATATATATATATATATATATATATATAATGCATTTTCTTCTCTTTGCAAATGAAATGTCTTTGTTCGCATTTCCCTCCGTTTTTGTACAAAACCATTTGAGCTCAGACGTCAATGTTAATAAAACTTAAATAGCATTTGTTTTGAACAAATAAATTGCACTAAATGCTCATTTGAGTGGTTGCATCCATGTGTGCAAAAATAGACTTTAAGATGTCCTGAGCTACAAAACAAAACCAGACAGCTGAGCCCGGTCTTCTATGACATATTTCATTGGAAAAAAAATGTTTTGTGTAGTTTTTGATTTTTGAAGGAATGTGGCTTAATTATCGAACTGTCTGCTTGTTAGTTCAGCTAAAGTTGTCTTAAAATAAAACACGGGAGTCTAAGATGCAAGTATACATTTTTCAGTTTATTTGTCACCTCCTGGTATTAAGGTGTTTGTGTGCATGTGTGTAAATATCAGTATCAGTGCGTGTGTTTGCTTTGCATTGTATACACCTTTTGTATTTGGCCTCGAATTTCCAAACGGATCTATTTGGCTACAGTAATACACAACTGCCATGTATTCAAATCTAGAATATTACGGCCTCTTTATTTATAGACATGATTCTCAATATCCAAAAGTGAAAAAATGGATGAAAAGTTTAGAGATAAGGCCTTCTGTCATGTTAAGAACCCCTGTAAAGTGGATTAGCAATGCTAACTGCTCCCTTGTGGAGCCTTACACAGTACACTTGGAAAAAAAAAACGGCGCAAATGAAGACTGCACTTCAGAAAAAGTATATATAGATAGATTTATAGATATAGATTTATATTTATTTTGAAGTTTAAAAGAGTACAGTTAAGACTTCTCACACGTGATATAACCTACGTATTGTCTGAGAGAGTAAGATTTAGGCCACTGCTGTCCCGCTCACAACGTTAAACACTTAACCCTGACGGAAAGAAAATCCCTCTGTGGAATCCGTTGCTTCTTTTTTTTTTTTTTTTTTTTAGACAAAGAGTTGGAATAGATTTAGGGAAAACACCTGATCACACACACAGCCGCACACAGAATATAAAAACAGTCATGTCTAAAAGAACAATATTGCATTTGTAATGCACAAATGAATTTCCTGTACAATTGGCTTTTCAGTGGTGTGTGTGTGTACATAAACAACTAAAGGGCTCAGTGAATATATCTCCATTTTTGTCGGTTTCGTTGGTGGTTCTCATCATCGTTCACAATGTGGCATTTTTGTTGTCTTTTTTTCTTTTCTTTTTTACGATGAACAGTAGTGCTGTAAACAGGCACACGCAGAAGCCAAGAGGAATAATCATCCTCTTGTTTCTCTCCTTGTCTTCCTATCCTCCATGTATTTTAACGGTCTAGTTTTGTCCTCCGCTCAGTCCTGCTGAGAAGCGTGTTATGTCCAGCCACTCGGCCTTGCATCTAGCTCTGCGAGTCTGACTCTTTCATCAAGTTTTTTGAGGTCTCAGAGGCTCCGGAAGCCTTCGGGAATGCACGATCATCTGACGCCTCTGGAAATAGAGTCTGAAAACTTGATGCTCTTCGCATTTCCATCAGTTTCACTGATTGTGCAAAATCACGCCGTCTCTGGTATGTCCACTCGGAAAGAGCTCGCATATCCTTTTCCGCGCTAAAAAGGGAAATAGAAAGAACGCTTATTAAAGATGATTTTTAGACAGCAGTTTTTAGTGTTGTACTAAGCTATTAAAAGACCAGTGTTAGATGCATACAGAAGCAGAGCTTTGATGAGGAACTATAAGCCTACAATCATAAACTATTTCCTCAAAGTTAAATGCACCACCCACACAGCCTCGGAGCGCTCTTTCTGAGACAGATGTCTGAAGGTTTCAACACAACAAGAGCAGTCAATAATATCTCAATCAATCCTACGACCACCTCCATCCCCTCTAAAACAACAAACAGTGGTAGGCAGCCTAAACCTTATAAACTCTGGCCTTTTGAGAGTGTCTGTTTCAAGCTTCTGAGCTGATGTTTGGCATGACTAGTCAAATGTTGCCTCAATAAACATACTGCCTGTGTACAAAACTATAGGGAGTTTCTTCCTTCTTTTTATCTCTGTTTTTTACAAGTTCATTTTAGGCATTGTCAATCTCTGGTGGGTCTTTGCCTATGGTCAGATATCTGAGAATGTTTTATTGTTTGATCTAACAACTTATCACATTAAAATATGTCAACTAGACATCAGTACGGTGGCAGAGAGAGCTCAATGAGCTGCAAATAGAAAAAAAAAAAAAACACACCAGCAAATTAAGAAAGTATCTTCATCAGTTTGAAAACACATGTGCTGCAAATACTCACAATGCTACCAAATACATTTATTTATTTAGTATTTATTTTTATTGAGATGATAATTTGCTTGTTTTCTTCAGTTGCAGCACGTTGAGCTCTCCATACATAAGGGCTTCTGTAATTCCCTGCATTTACAAACACTGTGCAATTGCATAGTGCAATTTCTTGTTTCAAAGCATGTGCAATGTTGAAATAATTAATTTAGCAGGGTTGTGAACCATTCGAATTAGAAATTAAAGTACAATGGCATTCAGATGCTTGAATAACACAGTAATTTTTTAAAAGAAAAACAAAGTTGGTACAAGACAAACTTTAAACTTTGGCTTAACCTGTTTCAGAAGTCTTGAAGGTTTATGTATAAACCTATATAAATATAGCAAATTATTTTTTATTATTATACACTAAGGATTTAATTCAAAGAATTAAAGCTGAGTTAATTCTTCAAATCATTTTTTTTTCTTTTTTCACAACCCTGGTAAAATGTTTTGAATGTAAGCAAATGTATAAGGAAAAAGCTAATCAGACACTCTTATAAATAAAGGTTCTTCAAAGCTTTAATCCAGTTTTTTTTCCACTTCATAGGGTTTTTTCTATATGGTTCTCTGAAGATTAAAACGGTTCTTGGTGCTACATTAGAGGTTCTTAAGATCAGCATATTGATTTCTCCGTTTAAAACGTGCAGCCCTCTTGGGGCCTCTAAAGCACCTCTAGATGTTTTTTCTAAAGAACTAAAAGATAAAAAAAACCTTTATGTTCTCTCCTACACTTTTTCCTTCTATCGGATCCTTTATTTGTAAGAGTGTGTACCAGGAACCAGTAGATGAAGAGCAGATGCAGGATGGGCAGATGTTGATGGGTGAAGGAGAGCAGAAGTGTGGGGGCTAAGAGTTCTAAGAGGAGAATTCAGCAGCACTTCACGCTAGAGGCCTTGAATTTGGAAAGTTTTTTAGGTCAGATCAAGAGAGAGGAAAGCGCTCTCTTTTTGAGATACTCACACAGACAGGCGGCTTTGTAAGGCATGCGCGAGTTACACAGAAGTGCATCGAACTCTTTCCTCTCTAGCGTGGAAGCATTGAGGTGATGTTGATGGTGTTGATGTTGGTGTTGGTGCATCTGGTTGGGGTGGTGTGGCGTCTCTTTGCCAAAGGTTGAGAATGACTGATCACCCGCCAACGTCTCGCCCTCAAATACCTCAGAGTCGGGCACAGAGTCCATGCCCGGCACGTGCAGATTGCTGCGGTAATCGGCACCCTGTCGTGCATCGGTGGGCACGAAACTTGGCATCCAGCAGCGATCTGAGTGGCCGAGGGCTTTGCACTCCTCTGTGCAGTTGGAAAACAGGTCTGCTCCTATGAGAGAGAACAGAGAAATGGGTTAGCTTGTGCTTAATTGTCCATGTGGGTGGATAGGAGAGAGAATATGCTCCCAATTGGACTGGAAGCATGTAAGTGCATTAAAACAAGACAAACAAACATAAATAAATACAATAAACCATGCGTATGCAATGCATCTACACTATGCATTTCTTCTCTCTTAGATAAAAGAGCAGACCGTCGAATTCTGCATTCATTTAACCAATCAGAAGTTATGCAGCATCTTTTTTAGACTTAATCAAGCATTATAAATATGTAAATCCAGATGAAATGTAATGCATGTCATTCACTTTGAAAACATTAAAAGCTGTATGCATGAAATGTCTTTGGCACTTAACGTGCTAATCATGAAAAGATTGCATGTCGCTTTTTCCCCCCTTTTTGTGACTTTTAAATTACAAATTACCCTGATCAAAGCACGTGTGGAGAACATACACACAGCGAGTGGATGAAGTCAATGCTGTAATCTCCTCTTGAGGTCTCTCTTCCACTTCCCTCTTTCTATTTGACATCAAAGGTAAACTCTCTGAGACACCAAGCTTGCAGATAAACCCAATCCTCTGTTCTCTTTCCTTCTCTTCCACCCAGCTACAAGATGAAGGGATATATTATAAAGGTTATAACCCTCTTAACTCTTTTGTCTCTTTCTCGTCGTCTCAATTAAAATAACAGAAAGAATGAGTGACACTATTAGACACTATGTCACCTTAAAATAAAATAATTCAATACTTCAATAGGTGCAAAAAAGGCTTTGGAATGTACAGTAAAATATTTTAAAATAAACTATATTATTGATATAAAATATGTATATATCTAAACAATTTTATTGAATTGCTTTAACTAAATAAATATATCGTGAAATAGCATTTTCTGCATCATTTTCCAGTCCGTAAAAGCCAAGCTCCGCCCCCAATATTAGGCCCACCACATCTCTCCCAGAGGTTTATCATGAGCCTCTTTGAAAAGGTATTTTGTTTATCAGCACATAATTCAAGCACCCCGCTGCTAATATCCAATGGCGAACGACCTCGCGAATCACAAAGCCAAGAGAAAGCTAGCGCTACAAGAGTGTTACAGCTAAATCCAGTGTGAGGGACAAGATCCTGTTAGTTTGTGCGTGACAGTTGCATGATGCCTTTTACCCCCACCGTTACCCCAGATGGTGTAAGCCGTGCCGTTTTGACTGCGTGCATCTGAGAAGAAGGGAGAGGTGAGCATTTTGAAATCCCCTTTCGGCTCCTGTGTCTAAAAAACTCCATGTCTAAAACAGTCAGTAGGCCTAATTACAGCTGAAGGATTAATGAAGTGCCATTTTCAAAGAAGCGCTAAGCGGAGATGTTGAAGGTATGGAGCAGAGTCAGTGGTGTGGGGTGGGGGATGTTCTTATAGCTAATCCTCAGGCTAGCCCTTCAGACAGAAGACAGGTCAGCATACACAGACTTTGGGTTTCTACTTTAAAAGAGGATTAGAGTCCTTTGGAGCTACATGCAAACAACCTACTTAGGCCTGGGCTTGGTAAGACTCTCCCAATTACAAACCAAAGCATAGGACCGCCTTACTAGGCAACAAGCAGTTTAGACACTTAACATCTCTGGAAGCTATCTATGACAACATTCAGAGGTCTCATTTTTATAAGAGATTGTGAACAAAGGTTCTTTGTGTATATATCTGACATACAAAGAAGGTGAGAGTGAGAGAGAGATTGATATTTAGAGAGTGTGCGATAAGACACTTCCTCTTTGTGTAATCGCAGGGAGACATCTTGATATTTCCTGACATTTTCTGAAAGTAATTGCTCTCTGTACTCATCCAGTGTCCTTTTTTTTCAGTGGGAAAAAAATGGAAAAGTAATTATATTGTTGACTTGTGGTTCAATATTGCAAGATAGAGTCAAGTCTGATGAAAATACAATGCACTATATTCTCTGGTTGAAAAATCCATGCTATTTTTACACCTAGTAATAATTTCTGTTTCAAGTAATGCAATGCTAGATACAAATTTGAACAGGGGCCAGAACGATCTGGATTGTGTCCACATCGACCACATTCGTATTTTAAGGAAAATGTTCATAAGTAAATCGTCACCTACTGACCTGACAAACAATTACAAGGGTTTTAATCTGTACAACACTAAATTATTTAATATTTCTCCTCAAAATATTTTATATTTAATAAATTATCTATTAAGCTTAAAATTAAAAGAAAACACACTACCATTCAAGTTTGGGGTTAGTGAGATTTTTAAATGTTTTAATGTTGAAATATTATTTCAAGAAAAAAGATTTTCAGCATCATTACTCCAGTCTTCAGTGTCACATGATCCATCAGAAATCTTTTGAAAATGCTGATTTTGGAGCTTAAGAAACATTTCTTATTATTATTGCTGAAATGTACTGACCCTAAACTTTTGAATGGGAGAGTATTTTTGAGCGAAATGTTGCACCATTTGTTTTTTTTGTTTTTTTTTTGCGCTTTATAAAATTGCAATAAGACCTTGCCAGTTACACAAAGACAATAGATAGTGATGCTATGTATTATCTCAAAATCTAATCAAATCATCCAGAGGTAGATTTTAATCCAATGTTTAAACAGGGTCTCTTTGCTACTAAACACCACAAGAACACCACAAACATTTCCCCAAAAAAGAAAACCCTAAAAACATGTATTTTTGCATGTGTTAAATTTGTTTGGAAGTTGTCAGAAACTCTACATCACTTTTTCTGATGTTCTACAAAGTCAGAGAAAGAGAGAGAGAGAGAGAGAGAGAGAGAGAGAGAGAGAGAGAGAGAGAGAGAGAGAGAGAGAGAGAGAGAGAGAGACACTTGTAGATTAAAGAAGATATATGACAATGGACTGTAAACGAAATTATCTATTGAAAAATCTCCCCTCTCTATCTGCTCTGCTGCTTTCTGAGCAGAAGCCTTGCAAAGCATTAGATCCGATAACAACCTTCATTTGCTAATCAGGCTGAAAATAAATTACTGATCAGTGAGCTGTTTCTGAATTCTGAAAATGACCTGCAGCCCAAATAACGGATTCTGTAGCAACATGGCAGATCCTCGGGATAAAAGAAATTAAACTGGAATGAAATGATTCAGGTGTGTCATTGCATCAGAGAACCTCTAAAGTGTTCCTTATTACAGATGCATTTTTATGCATTAGAGAGAATTTAAGCGATGCTTATCTCTGCCTTTTTTTTAATTTAGTAGAGATGACTAGATCGGGATGCGTCTACGTTGTGACACACTAGGCGTTTGGATGATTAAAATTGCCTGTTTCAAAACGCCCATAAAACAGCAGCTGGTTAAGAAACAAAATGTCTGAAATAGATTTGAAAGGATGAAGGCCATTTCAACCCAATTCTCATTAAAATGAACAATGCACACTCCTGAACGCTCTCCAAGTCTGCATACCAAGCGGCGCTTTCAATTATCTTAATTAAAGAAGATAGTATGGAGTAAAACAATTAATTTTTGGTAGGGACAACATGCTAGCAAAATACACAACAGATTTTTTTTTTTTTTTTTTTTTTTTACTTTATAGAGCTGTATCTTAAAAGGCAAGAGTAGAGTTTTTGATGGCCTACGACAACAAAGGCAGATGGGCTAGCTGACCTTGTATGGAAAACAAGTCTTGATTTTAATCTAATGTTTAACTGAGCAAAAATAGGCTAAATGAGAGCTGAAGCAGTCCAGGCACAGCATATGGTGCTCTGCAATAACAGCAGAGGACATATGCTCAACCAAAGAGAAATTAACCATAATAAGATGCAACTTTTGGTTGTATTCATCTGTGTCCGACTATGTTATAATTACATCATACACTCAACTTCACAATGGACTTCAAGCTAGGTGTCATTTAGCAACAAAGCACCATTTCCAATGCAGCCAAATCTCACACATGTGGTTTTATGAAGGTGTGAACAATAGTGTCCTCCATCAGTGGAATGTGGGGAGAGGGATTATAGGGGGGGGTAAGTCAATGAATCGCTTGTTTGTTTGCTGCTCAACCTATTTGGTCCTGTTCCCACAGAGTGACAGACTGCCTGGACTGATCTAAATTCCATCATGTCTTTAGAGACGTGGGTGAAAGGATAGATAGTACCACTGAAGTAAATACTTATTAGCAGGGAGTATTCATAAACAATTGGATTATATTCTCCACTGCGGCTGTTGTTCACATGCTCACGCATCCCTACTCACAGGATCGGTGGCCTAAAATATTTCTGCTAGGTTTCGAACAGCCTCGACATGCCTTGATCAGGGATTTTGTTCTGATTGTTTGGATGAAAAACAACCAAACTATTTAAAATATTCAATCTTTCAACCAGTATGTCAATCTCAAGCATTTAACCAAAAATGTAAAGCCACATCTCTACATGCTCAGCCTGAATGGCATCTCTTTTTAATCAATAACAAAACGAGAGAAATATGAGAAATTGACTTATATAAACGTACCAGAGGAATGTCCACGATGCATGGCGTCATGGTCACTGTCTCCCTGCTCACTGTCTCCATGACCGCTGTCTTTTGAGCTCACAATATCTGCCTCCTGAAATGCAGAGCTGAGGGAGGAGGAAAGGTTTGAGTTGACCGCTATGCCACACGACTCTTATATAACCACAATTTTACTGCTTAGCCTTGAAATGGTCTCAGTCTGTCACAAATGACAGTGCTGGTTTAGTTCAAATGTTCATAGACTTCTCATATGTATTTAATTCTATCATATTAATTTGAAGAAAAAAAAGAAAGTCATTCCATAAAGTAGGGGGGAAATATGTTTCAGGTCAGTTAAGTTAAGTGCTTACCTGTTAACACGCCTTGGTCGGTCCACCAAATAACTGAGTTCTGCTCTCTGGTGTTTTGTCTGCAAGAGAGGGATCGATTTGAAATAGGCCCAACAAAATTGCATAATAGTAATTACATTTTTAAAACATAAAAATAAAATATTATAAATGCATAAATGACAATAATGATAATAATACAGGTCAGAATTCAAGCTTTGCTCACTGGGGGGCATTGCAGGGACATTATGGGCAGTGAAGATCATTAGGCTCTGCTGCTATTCAGCAGAATTCAACTATAGACGGATCTTTGTTCTTGTGAGGCTCTGCAACACCGTGACTGGCATATCTAATGCCCTATAACCCGGAGAGCTTTTCACAAACATGCAAATCTATCAGTTCAGTGACTCACTATGTTTACACTCTAACATGCACAGTATAGGCCACACTAAAGATATAATAATAATAATATTAATAATAATAATAAATTAGAACATGACTAATAGTGTTAGTGTCAGTCTGCAAGCAACCAGTTTTCAACCTGTTTGTTTTCAGAGCTCACTATCCTGAAGAGGAAGATTGTTTTGTTTTGAGTTTGTATTTATTTTGAGTGTGTATTTATTTTGAAATATAAGATAAATCAAATATAGACAATTTAAAATTATGACTATTGACACATCCACACAATGAAGTATTTGAAATATGTATTTATTTAGAAAAACTGTAGCTTGTATCTGAAGAAGAAAGCTAGATTTGCTTTCTGAGTGCCATTGATAAAAAAAATCAAACCAAAAAATAAAAACATAATTAGCTACTTATAGTAGCCTACTTTTTTTTTTTTAATCTTGTAATTATGAGTAAGTTTTATAAGTGCTCGTACCTCACTGGAGAGCAGGCTGCCGTTGGATATGATGTCCGGCTGCTGTTGGTCCGTATAGCCGGTCACTAGAGCTCCGCACGGGTTGTGCTCGGTGTCGTTGCTGCGCGACGGGCTGCAGGCCTTCAGGAACATGAGATCCGTTTTGGCCGATTCCGGAGTCAGACAGACCTGATAGCAGTAGTTCTGACTTTGATGTAGCGAGCCGAAGCTCCCTGACTCCTCCACTGGCACCTGCGCGGCGCTCGCCACGCTCACGTTTGCTGTGTTGGTGCTCTGAACCAGCATGATGTCGGACTTGCTCAGTTTTTTCTTTTTTCGGGCAGCCCGGGCCTGTCGACCGCAGCAGCTGCCTGACCCGCAGCCCACCAGGCAGCAGCAGTCGCTGGCCAGGCAGGTGCTGTAGATGTTCAGCTTTTTCTCCTTTTGACAGCGCACGGCCAGCACAATCATAGCCAGGAGGAAGATGAAGGAAACGGAGCCGAGCGCGATGATGAGGATGAGCGTCAAGTCCAGAGACGCGTCTTTGGCCTTGGCAGTACCGCGTTCTCCACTGTGGCCTTCCACGAGACTGTCTACGAGCGTAACCTGCACCGCTGCGCTGCATGACATGGGAGGCTGCCCGTGATCCCTTACCTCAATCAGCAGCTCATACAGCTGTTGCGGGTCTCGTTTGACTGACACCCGGCGGGCCGTGCGCAACTCGCCAGTGCGCCAGTCCATTCGGAACATCCCATTCTCGTTCCCTCTCTGTATACTGTAGGACAAGCGCGCGTTCTCTCCATCATCTGCATCCATGGCGACAATGCGCGTAACTAGGTAGCCTGGCTCGGCAGAGCGCGGCAAAGGCTCCCGCGCAGTGCCATTTTTTCCAAGAGGCGCAATCACAGACGGTGCGTTATCGTTCTGATCAACTATAATGACGTTCACCGTGGCGTTGGACCAAAGTTCGGGGCTGCCTGAGTCCCTCGCTTGAACTATAAAGCTGAAGTCTTTCAGTTGCTCATAATCAAATGATCTAAGGGCGTACAAATACCCATTCTCCGAGTTGATGGACACATACGTGACCACAGACATTCCCTGGATTTCACACTCCACTATGGAGTAAGTTATATAAGCATTCTGTCCGACATCAGGGTCTACTGCACTGACAGCGTAGATGTAAGCACCGGGGACGTTGTTTTCAGTCACATACACATCATAAATGGGCTGCGTAAACGTGGGCGCGTTGTCGTTCTCATCAGACACGTGCACTTTGATTGATTTGCTGGTCGCCAGAGATGGAGTACCTTTATCTCTCGCAACCACGGTGACCGTGTATGCCTCTACAGTCTCTCGGTTGAGAGGACCGTCGGTCACAATAGTGTAATAATTTCTAAAAGAGGTTTTGAGTTTAAAAGGAACATCTCCGAGAATCTCCACATGCGTCTGACCGTTGTCTTCCGAGTCTTTATCGGTGACGCTGAGCAGAGCTATAACGGTACCCGTGGCTGCGTTCTCGCTCACCGACTCCGTGACGGTGCTGAAGATGATCTCTGGAGCGTTGTCGTTCACGTCCGCCACTTTGACCAAAACTTTACAGTGCGCGGGCACAGCATTAGGTCCCATGTCTTTCGCTTGAACGTAAATCTGATACAGACTGCTCTCCTCAAAGTCCACCTCACCTCTGACCTCTATACGGCCCGTTCTGGCATCGATGTCGAACAGTTCCTTGACCCTGCTTGAAATGTGGTTGCTGAACGAGTAAATGACTTCTCCGTTCGGGCCCTCGTCTGAGTCGGTCGCGTTCAACTGGATGACGAGCGTGCCCACGGGCACGTTCTCGGCCAGGTTAACCGAGTACACCGGCTGATCAAACACGGGTACGTTGTCGTTGGAGTCGAGCACCCTGACCACAAGCAGTGCTGTACCTGTCCGAGGAGGCTGGCCACCGTCTACGGCTGTGAGGACATAACGGTGCATCGCCTGTTGTTCCCGATCAAGGGGCTTCTCCAAAACCAGCTCTGCGAATTTATTGCCATCAGTCTGTGTTTGCACGTCTAGGTAGAAATAGTTGTTATTGGTGATGTCGTAAGTGCGCAATGCGTTACTTCCGACATCCGGATCAAAAGCGCTCTCCAAAGGGAAGCGCGTACCCGGGGTCGCGCTCTCGGATATTTCCACGGTGATGTCCGTCTCCGGAAAGCTCGGCGGGTTGTCGTTGATGTCCACCACCTCTATCTCCACGCGAAAGAGCTCGAGTGGGTTCTCCAGGAACACCTCTAGGTGAAGCAAACAGCTGGCACTCTGCTTACAGATGCGCTCCCGGTCGATTTTCTCGTTCACGAAAAGCACTCCGTTTTCCAAGTTTACTTCCAGGTACGGCGTCCGCGAGCTGGGCACCACCTGAAAGCGGCGGGATGAAAGTTTTGTAAGGTCCAGTCCCAAATCCTCTGCTATATTCCCCACAAACGTCCCATGCTCCGCTTCCTCGGGCACAGAGTAACGTATCTGCGAAACCACCCCGTCCGCGAGACACAGCAGGAGCAAAAACACAAACATTTCCACTCAGGAAAGGACACTTGGAATATTTTATCTCCGTGGAGCACACAGCAAAACCATCACCCTCTTCTCCAAGGTAAGGCGCGCAGGCGTGCGTAAGGCTTTAGTTGTATGGCAATATATTTTTTCCCCTTAAACAGGGCTGTCAGCCAAAAACCATGCTGTCTGCGTTCTGGTTTACACAGGACCGATTTCCCAAGGCGATTTCCTACACGAACAGGCTTTAGAGTCGCAGCGGATTTCTGGCAAAAGTGAACATTAAAACATTAAACTGACACTGATATAAATAGATATCAGCTGGCGTGTGATAAAGCACAATATCATAATCCACAGAATTAATGCAACAAATGCATTTTATATTAGATGCTACAGTCTCTGATATCTGAACGGTCCCAGTATATCTGGTGCGCTCCTGCGGGGTCCGCTGGCACAGTACTGAAGCATCAGCGCTTAGCTGTTCGGTTTTCCCGCAGCACCCTCCCCTCGCCAACCAATGGGAGCATCCGGCACCAGCACAGCTGAAACTTTATTGGCTGTGTCCTTCATCAGTCAAGCCTCCTGGTGGCTGATAAACACGCCCCTGGTCCGAGCTGCGGTACTTCTGGTCATAAGGATTGAATGGCTGATGAGTTCGTAAGAGAATGAGTCAGAGAGATGAATAAGGTGTGATCAATTTGTAGGGGAAAAAAAATTAATATCAGAACAGGATTATGCATAACGTTATTATGTATAGGCCTATATGTCTAAATGGTATGAATATATATATACACACACACACAAATATATATACACACACACACACACCGTGACATTTATTTATCTATATTATTTGTCTGAATCACATTTTTGACTTGTGTATACGTGAAAAAAAAGTAAAAATGGGGGAACCCAGCATTTGTGCATTTCATATCAAGTGGTTGTCTCATTTTAAACGGACAGTTTTTCCCCCCACTAAAATATTTTACAATTACTTTGTATTCTTTATATAGGAATAAAATGCATTTAATCTTTCAATTGCACACATATACCAGGCAGATTCTCTACTACATCTTACAATATTGTCGTCTTTGGAGCTTTCTCAGGTTTGGTTCCCAAGCGCGAGCCACATGCGCCTCCTAGCTGCCAAAAAGGATCTGTTGCACTGCTCTCAGTCACGCGCATAGGATTCCTCGTGGCAGCTGTACATAAATAAGAAATCTGTGATTATGTCCAGCATTTGTATTTCATCCCTGTAATTAAATAAGATACAATTGTGCTCGCTGGATTAAGTAATTAACCCGTTTAGACCCAGTGTCCATTCTAATGGACATCACTTTTCTCTGCTGCTTTTTGTCATTTGGTGCAAAGCAAATCTTAAAGGATTAGATTCAATACTGCGGAAACAATCAACGAGTCTTATATCAGCGCATTTTGATTAAAATTAAATACATGTAATTTTGTTTAATGGGCAGTGTGTCACAGTAAGCAAAAGAGCTATACAGCTGTTAAATGTGATCTCAGTAAATAAATCCTATGATTTGGTCCAATATTCGCCAAAATCGAGTTAGAATATCTCTATCTTCAGACAATGTTGGGCAGAAGTTATGAAATGCATATTTTGTGTTTAACACCGTTTGCTTGTTCCAACATCCGAAAGAGGCTATATTGGCATTCCAACTGTATGTTTGAAAACATGTCAAAAGTTGTGGGTGGTGAGTGACACATCAAACCAATGCGTAGCCTATAGATCATGTTGTCAATTGTAATGAAAATTGCAAATAAACATTCAAACATTATTATAACTGATTATAATTTTTGGCTGCGTTTACAGTAGAAGTGAAAGAACGGTCATTGTCTCTCTCTCCATTGAATAACCTATAATTCGTTTCTGAATGGGGTGGAATAGTCATCCAATCCCTTTTGCTTCAAATAATAACTTTAGAGCCTTATATCAAACTGTTGGTCTTTACCTGCTCCCCGTCTCCCAGCAACCAAATGTCACGGTTCATCTGAGTGGAATAACGCAGGATCGACGGTGGCAAACACAAGAAACAGTCGGAGCGCCCCCTAGCGCATCACAGAGGCACTACATCCGAATGGTATATAAGCCATAAAGGACTGATGGCTGACTTTAGTCTCCCTCAAGAAAGGAACATTTGAAGGAGCGTCTGAAACGGTGTTGTGCCAGAAAGAATCTTAACACCAGTGGAGTGTAAACATGAATGAAACACTTCCAAAAAGAGATTTTCTAAATCAAGTTTTGGCGAGCCACTGGCGCACTCACTCAACGTTATGCTTTAATTCCCACAAGGGTGCCGGAAGGATTGAATAGATTTGAGTTTTCATGAATATTTCAAGATTTATGGACAAACAGTAATTTGAATATGAGAATCAGATTATCTCCCCTCCTGTATTATAATGTGAGCATACCTCAAAAGCTCGAGGAGAGCTGCCATTATGACTGGCACCCAGGCACACTCTCTCTCTCTTTTTTTCTTTTTGTCACTACTGCAAAGCTGATTTACGGAAAGGTGACGTTTTGAGATTCAGAATAAGTAATTTATTCCATTACCTGTGTGAAAATGCACAATTAAAGATCTGTAGAGAAAATATAAACATGTGGTACTTTCTCTGTGGGATGAGATCACAACCAGATTTGCCAAGCACAAACTCGGTTTTTGGCAAAGTAATTCATGCAACTGCGCTAATACGGCTTGTTTACTTACAATCATCTGTTCAAAAAGTTGTGAAGTATACTGCAGTGTTGCCAGGTTCCCAGCATGCACTGCAGGCGAACTGACCTGAGTTTAGGTTTAAAACATTTTTCCATGTTCAAATTGGCATGAAATTGAAGTCTTGTCTTCCCTATTGTCATATATATCTTAATGAAACTATTTCTCAAACAAGAAAATAAAATGTAGGACGGGACTTGATTTTGTCCATCAGTTGATTGGATCATTGTAGTTTTCTATTGCTGTGATCTCATGTGAGTGACAGGTTGAGAAAGTTGACAGAAGAGAAAAGATGTCGCTGCAAGAGGGAGGGAAAGTTATTTTGATCAAAGATTATGATGGCACATGAATAAAAAATAAAATACAATTGTTAATTTGGATTTCCGGGTGACTTTAAGTTTTGTGGGCCTACCATCTTCTAACTGTAGTCATATAATAGTAGTAGTCCCGGGTGACTTCCATAATAACAACATTCAAGTTAACAAATCAAATTTTGAAATCAGGAATTAGAGAATCTAAGATATTTTTGTTCATCTTCAAGCTCAATTCTCTTAATTTCTAGTGGAAGTGAATGGTATAGGTCTGTGATTGTTTCCAGGATTGTTGATCTAGGAACCAGTCCAATGTTGTGCAGTGTTGTGAAATCATCCTTGTGTAATTTTATACAAGTTTAAAGCTTGTTTTGATCAGTTAGCATGCTTTTTGAATTGAGTTTTTACAGTTCAGGATGCCATATATAGATCTGTCATGGTAAGTCTGGAAAACAACGGGTATCAGATTCTCTCATTAGGTGTGTGATGGACGAGGAAAAGTGACAGAGCCTTTAAACCAAATTATCTTCTGAGTTCTAAGTTTCACCATGTCAGAATTTTGAATCTGGAGCATCAGAGGAAAATAGCCTCAGTTCTCCAATCCTGCTTCCCTTTCCCCCCAAAGAAAATAAACAGAAAACAAAAGAAAATTGAGTTTTCGGAGATAACAAAAGATGTCTGTTCTCACATCTTAATGTCAGATGGCCATATGTGGCGTCGGTCTGTCGATCAGCCCTGCGTGTGGTTATGTGTGCGTCTGGACGTCTGGCTGCTTTCATCGAAACTCTCTGGTGTGTCTCTGGCCCGGAAGTCCTTTTCATCTGCAGCCTACTCATGGATATGTGTGTGTGTGTGTGTGTGTGTGCAGGTCTGACACTGCAGTGACAGGATGAGATGGGACAGAGAGTGCTGGTTGACAGGAGGATTGTTTTCACTCCAAAAGCCTTATTAAAAATTTAGCTGTCCCTCAGAGACTGGGCAAGGGGACGTGTGTGTGTCTCTGCTCTTGGTCAGTCATGAGGAATATGTAATGTGGTATTTGGTATTTGAGTTGTGTTAGAGGGTTTTGTGAAGTCTTCTCCTTTGTGAGTTGAGTTTCACGTGAAACTTCTAACCCAGATATCTGCATGTCAGAGTATATGACCCAAATAAGTCAAGAGTTTGACATGCTTTCACAAAAGATCCTGTAATAATTCAATAGCAACAAAGGTCAACAAAAAAAACCAACTACGTTTCTGAGTAATCTCACTTTTAAGTAATGTCCTGAGTTCGGAGAGTTTAGTTGTAAGCAACAGTTGCTGTGGTCATTTAGGGAAGTCCCTCTTTAACGCAGCTACATTCATAATCAAAAGTTTTGGGTCAATACATTTTTTTTTTTTTTTTTTTTTTTTTTTTTTTTTAAAGAAGTCTCTTATGCTCGCCAAGGCTACATGGGAACCATGATGCATGTTTTGTAACATTAAAAATACCTTTACTGTCACTATTGATCAAATTTAATGCATTCTTGTCTTTGAAAAAAAATCTATGCTACAACTATTAAATCTCAGAGTAAAAAAAATAAATAATTAAATAAAACTGTTAATTGTGAGATGAAGTTTAACATAACAAAGTAAAGTCACAATAATTAGAAATAAAGATGCAACTGTGAAATAAAAAATAATCGTCATTAAATAAATAAAATAAATTATCTTATCTAGCTGGCTTCCATTTGAAACATTTAGCTGATAATTGCATTTATTGTGATGTGAAGTTGCTTTGAAACAATCTGTTTTGTTAAAAATGCTAAATAAATAAATGTGGCTTGAATTGCGCAGTTTTATCTTTAGGTCAATGTATTCACTAATATTTATATGATTTATAGGAAAGTTAATGAGAAATATACTTCAATAAAATCCCCAGAACCCAAATGTGTTTTTATTTTTTTATTTTTTTGGGGGGAAATAGTTTTAGACTTCAAATACTCAATAAATATCTTCTCATAAACTCTATAAATGTGTGAGGAGATCTTTGAAGGTGGCACATTTAACACACCTCTCCTTATTCCTTCGATCATACACTCACAACTGCACACAACAACATTCTCCAGCTATTGATCATTCCAGTGTGCCATAGTAATCAATACGAAACATCTATCAGAAATGTAAGGATGATAACAAACCTAGATTCTAGGTGTCCTCTTTGACATGCAAATTACATCCAGTGCCAAAATGTAACACCCACACATGTGTGCACATACACACAAGCAGGTTGTGATGAGAAACATGATCCACGCAGGATCAAAAGGGATGCGTACAGCAGGATGAATAAATGGAATTGGCGCTGATTTCATGTAGGTCAAGAAGTCTTTACACAGACACACACAAACACACACACACACACACACACACACACACACACACACACACACACACACACACACACACACTCACAATCCATTAAGATGCTCAAAGCAAAACACTACAGCAATACACAGCGATACCAGTATGATTACCTGTAATACAGTTGTGCCCTTTCCGTCACATACAGGTAGCATTAACATAAATACATCAGCATGCTTCCCGTTAGCATTCAGTGTGTGTTTCTTTGAGAGATTACTTGCATTAAAGGTGCCAAACTTTAAGTATTTTGTGAGGGATCAGTTTTTGTGACACGTTGCTGCAGCTGCTGTCAGATTCATATAATTGACTGATCATTCTTTCATTTTTTCAAGTATTTATAGTTAGAGCAACAAGACATTCTAAGAGAGAGAGAGACAAAGAGAAGCAGATACGGTTGCCAATGTCAGCAGAGGAAAACAAGGGGCACATTCTTTTTTTACATATTTTCTATTTTTCACATGTGCCAAATGAGCCTTAAAAAAAATGTAATCCAAAAATGAATTCCCCTTTAAATATTCTAAATCTAAACTTTCTTTCTTCTGTGAAAAAAAAAAAAAAAAACTACTTCTGCAGTGGGTTGCAGCCAGAAACGTTTTGCTCATGCTCGTATTTGTGCACACGCAACGTTCAAGAGTCTGAACATAATTCAAGGTCCAGATATACTTTTTGTTCTTTGCTTAGAAGTAATATGTTGTAAATGCTTTTGTAGTGCCCTCCACTATTATTGGCACCCTTGGTAAATATGAGCAAAGACAGCTTTAAAAGTAAACCTGCATTGTTTATATATACGTTTGAGATTTCATTCAAAACATTCACAAAATCCTAACCTTTCATTGAAGTAAAACAATTGAAAGTGGTGGGAAACTCACATTATGAAATAAATGTTTTTCTCTAGTTCATGTTGGCCACAATTATTGGCACCAAATTATTGCAACATCCTTTTCCCATGATAACAGCTCTGAGTCTTCTCATATAATGCCTGATGAGTTTGGAGAACACCTGACAAGAGATCAAAGACCATTCCTCCATACAAAATCTCTCCAGATCCTTCAGATTCCCAGATCCATGTAGGCGCTTCTTCTCTTCAGTTCACTACACTCATTTTCTATAGGGTTCAGGTCAGGTGACTGGTATGGTCATGGCAGAAACTTTTTGTGCCTCAATTTATTTATTTATTTATTTTTTGTATGTTTATTTTGGATCATTGTCCATTTTGGCATGCGGTACATTTTATCTCTGTTTGCACCAAACCCATCTAGTGTGTTTTCTGCCAAAAGCTCTTTTTTTTTTTTTTTCATCTGACCATAGAACCGGGTCCCTTTTGAAGTTCCAATCGTGTCTGACAACTGACTATGCTGGAATATGTTTTAGGAACCCAAACGTTTTTCTTGAAACATTCTTACCAAACATCTTGTGGTGATGTAGTTGCTGTTTGATAAAAAAAAAAAAATTGTAGGCTTTCTGACCCCAAGACTCAACTACCTCTGCAATTCTCCGTCTGTGATCCTTGGAGAGTCTTTGGCCACTCAAACTCTCCTCCTCACGTGCATTAGGATGATATAGACACATGTCCTCTTCCAGGAAGATTTGTAACATCTTTAGTTGATTGGAACTTCTTAATCATTGCCCTGATTGTGGAAATTGGTATGTCCAATGCTTTAGCTATTTTCTTACAGCCACATTCTATTTTGTGAAGCTTACCAATCTTTTGATGCACATCAGAAATGGAAGCATTAGTGTTAAGTTCTGCCAGGAAGACTCAATTGCTTCTTCACTTGTTACCTTCTCATCCAACACAGTCTCATCCCAAGGCGTCATCTAACTGACGCTTTTGACCATGCGTCAACATGCCGACGCACATGGCACCCTTTAAGCGTCAATATGAGACGCTCATCCTCGGGCGTCATCTAACTGACGCTTTTGACCATGCGTCTAAATCCGACGCACATGGCACCCTTTAGCGTCAGTTAGATGATGCTTCCGTTATGGGTAGGTTTAGGTCTGGGGTAGGGTTAGGGTTAGACCACTAGGAGGCGCGTCTCATATTGACGCGTAAAGGGTGCCATGTGCGTCGGCATGTTGACGCATGGTCAAAAGCGTCAGTTAGGTGACGGCTTGGGATGAGACTGGGCTGTCTCATCGATTCCAATCGTGTCTAAGACTTGCGATATAAAAGACCAGTACTTACACATGTTTGAGTTCGCAGATGCTGACGCTTTCATTCACCTCCATCCCCACCACCACCACCAGGATGGTCCCTTCCCCTCCATCCTCCCCACCACCACCAGGATGGTCCCTTCCCCTCCATCCTCCCCACCACCACCAGGATGGTCTATTCCCCTCCATCCTCCCCACCACCACCAGGATGGTCCCTTCCTATACCTCACAGGGGGTCGGCTGCGCCCCTACCTTTGTCTTAAGGCAGGAAATGCAGAGTCCGGACCCTCGGATTGCGAGCTATGGACGGGGCCTACGCCAAATAACTTTATTGCTTGCTGGGCTATCAATAAATGTATTTATTGTTAGAGTATTTATTCTCCCGAGTCTTTCTGGTAGAACTATATTCTTTGGTTTTACTCATAGTGATGAATGATTTAGTGAATTTGGCCTTTGTGTTTCCTCATATTTATACTTTTGTGGAACAGAAAGTCATGGCAGAACAAATTCATGCTCCTAGTTAGCCTGGCTAACGTCAGACCACGTCTCATTGAGATTGAGACGTGGTCTGGTAACCACATGTTAATTTTCTCGTATTTGAGGCGTGGTTTACGGAATGCCCAGAGGGGTGCATTTATTGGGTGCTACAAATGTCTATCAAATGCGCCTGTACGTAGCTCATAGCCAATCTTTTCAATTATACCAGATGACGCATGTAGAGCGACAGAAATTCGACGAAGAAGAAGACGATGGGTCAGAGATTTATATGTCTACTATATAAACTATTTAGAACACTGTCTAAGGCTGCATCGAAAGGTAACTTCGTGTCTGCTGCCATGTTGGGTCCATAGATATAAACAAACTGCTTCGGTGTGTCAAATAGACGTCGTCATCATCTTGCTGCTCCCTCCCCGTTCTGTGATTGGTCCCCTCGCTGAGGCGAAAATCTGGTTCATGGTATCCAGACTGCCTAGCAGCGCGCTGCGCTCAAGGCAGCATGGGGAAACCCAGGCTAGCACCTAGTCACCCTGGTGTTCTAAAAAATCATAAATATGAATGGGAATATACTTCAGAGATATTTTACTCAGAGGAATTTATAGGGGTGCCAATAATTGTAGCCAACATGCATTGGAGAAAAACATTTAGTTCATAATGTGAGTTTCCCCCACTTTCAATTGTTTTACTTCAATGAAAGGTTAGAATTTTATGAATTGTTTGAATGAAATATCAAAAGGATAAACAATGCAGATTTATTTTCACAGCTGTCTTTGCTCATATTTACTATATATATGGCTGTGTGAGACTATAGTTTGAATTATTTTTAAAATTAATTTCTCTGCAATCACTTACTGATGACTGACTTACTGGAGCACATCTGCTATAAAAATAAACATATTTTAATGTCATGTTAATGCGCCACACACACATTATAAATGACAGTTATCAATTTAGCTTCTACTTATAGGGAAATTAGAGAATCATGACTGTATATAAATGTCACGATAAACAGACTCACAGTTCAGTTTGAAAGTTATTTGTATTTTATGTTTTAGCAACAAATGCAGTGAAAACACTAAAGAAAATGATTGAAAGTAAACTTGTTGTCTTTATATGTCCATATTTACACATAACCAAGACAATTCTGATCTGAACAGTGCAAACAAAAGTGCAAAAGCCAGCAGATAAAAGTTAGCTAGTGGTAGCTGCCCTTCCTTGATCTTCATGATCTCTACATGATTCTGTATTATATGGGAAAGTCGGCAACCCTAGAGGCAGAAAAAGATGCAAATGGGAATAATGTAGTTTGGAGAAGGTCTGAGACACAATGAGAGCATCTATGATGAAAGTTAAAGACTAAGTTAATTTGACTATATGGAAGCCAGATGAACTGTCCTGTAACATGATACATGGCAGTTAGTATAACAAACTTACAAAATGAAATGAAAGTGGTGAAAACTGTGCCACCTACTCACCTAAACAGAATTCGCATACGACTCCCTGCTTTCTTCCTGTCTGTGTCCTTGTGCGTACTCGTGAGATGGTAGACACAGAAAAAATATGGATCCTGTGGGAGATCCAATCTAACCACAAACGGAGCACATTTCAAACTCAATTAGCCATATAACACCCTCTTTAGAGGAATCGGAGCAGAGAGATCTTGCTCTGATTATCAGCATAAAGGCTAAAGCACTCAAATCTTATAGACCAAAAAAGGCTAACACATCCACCCTATGAGAGCAGCAGGTAGGATCTATTTCTCCAGCCCCCAGATATAAACACTCGAATCATCAAAGAAAGCAGCAATGAATCACCTTAATGTGTGGTCAATTACATAACTGAAGAGCGAAACTTATAAGCCTGCGATAGGACTACTATCCACCCACTTTCAACACCCCGTGAGGCCCATTTTAAGCTTATACGTGTTAATACGTATGGAGTGCTCTAATGTAATTCACATATCATTAAACCCCAGGGGATTACAACAGTCTCATCTTTTAAGTAAAATTGCATTTTTAATTTCAGTTCCTTTGTTCATAAAGTCTGTACCCTCATACATTATTAGAACGGTTATATAGCTTGTCCTTATTTCATAGCTTTACAGAATACTTGGTCAGTCACAGCTTAACTGACATTGCAACATGGCGGTGATACTTTAATGTCACTCTGCGGACTTAACTTAAACTTAACTTAACTGTTACTAATTGGCTGTTTTAAAAATGGTCTTTAATTATTGTTGACCTCAGTTCAAAAAGTTATATTAAAAAAGTTAAAGGTACAGTAAGCGCACCAGCTCCAGACAAACAATGATTCTCAAAACTGCTCTGTTGCTAGCTAACTTTACAACAACAGAATATATTTGTTCTATGAAACATAGCAAAACCAATGTTATTCACGTATGGAGCAGAAACAACGCAACATCCGCATCTGTTCCCAGACCTCCCTGTCAAGTTCTCTCCAGCACCGGAAAGCTTTTCTAAAATTAACACAGGTCTTGCCTGATCATAACCATTATTTTTCCAGTTCCTCTGACCTTGTCTCTTTTGCCATATCTCTCAGCCATCTCTCTTTCTACAGTCTTTCTTCAAATCTCATCTTGCTCACCCTCTCTACTTCCCTATCATAAGTGTATATGGCGCTTGGTCCGATCCACTTTCAGCAGCATTCTCAGAAATTGCTTACTGCACCTTTAACACTAGAAGTGCCAGAATTCCATAACTACTAGAACTGGCAAAAGCGGTCATTTTGACCGTTAGATTGCAAGATCTATATCTTTAAGGATAAATACCCAATTGAGAGATTAATGCATTTATTGTATTAGGATATATTTTAAAAACAAAACAACACCAAACTCTACATTTAAACAAGTTTAATTATACATTTATAAATAATAATAATTAGGCTAGCCCGTAATTATCGCATAGGCCTATTCACAACAGATACTATATTCCATATCCATTCAACATAACTCAGAACAAGATAATAACAACTAAAAGTATCTTATTTAGATATTCTTTTGACAGTGAGAGAGACAATGTCACGGTTTATGAATTTGCTGTCTATGGCGTTATTTCCCTGTCAAATGTCGAGAGCGCATTATTGTAGCGCGAAAGTACATATAATGCGCGAGCGTGAATCTCAATGCTCGTGCGCGGAATATAATGCGCGAGCGCGAATCTCTCTGCTCGTGCGCGAAATATAATGTTCCGAGCGCGAATCTCTCTGCTCACGCGCGGGAACTGGGCGCGCTCTCTCAGATACACGCTGCTCTTGTAAGAATTTTCTCTGGGCTCGCTCAGAGAATATGCCTGCACTTAAAACTTGTTCAGTGCAATCGCGAATCTCTCCTCTTCGCTTAAAGTAAGCGTGTATGTGCTTAGACTGTGTCCCGTGCGTTCGTGCATGCCTTATTACTCTTCTCTTCAATTTATTTCTCTTTGCTCTTGGCATAAACGCTGTCAAAACGGCAACAACCAATCAGAAATTTTAATTCCATATGTTTTGTAGGGTTTTTTCCCCTTTTTTCTGCTGTTCTGTAAAGCACTTTGGCCAGCCAGTGGCTGTTGTAAAAATGAGCTATATAAATTAAATGAAGTTTAACTTGTGAATGTCATTGGTTGTTTTTGGTCATAATCCTTGTCCTTGTGTTACCATTGTCTCTTGTCTAGCTTTGTTCCCTGTACCATTGTTGGTGATTCTATGTTTAGTCCGATGTTCATGTTTATGTTCATGTTAATTTCATATTGTCACTTCAACCCAAATCGGTTTATTGGAATAAACTATACTTGGGTTCAATTCAACTCGACTTCAGTGAACTATATTACACATATAATAGACATGATTCATGATTCATGATTCTATCTTTCTAGATCTTGTCTTAATTTTAAAATCTGAAAGTTCTTGTTTTAGGTTCTTCATATAGGCCTATTATATAGGCTACCTTGTTATATAAAAAAAAAAAAAACATTAAGAAAGGTTTTAATAATTATTAAAACCTTTCTTAATGTTTTTTTTTTATTAAATGAAACGTTTTTCGTTATCTTAGAAAAACATTAAGATAACGTTTATATAATGGGAGAATTGAACGTTTGAATAACGTTCTTATAACCAGGAAATAACGTTAATACAACGTTTATATAACGGGAGAATTGAACGTTCTTATAACCAAGAAATAGCGTTAATACAACGTCTAAAAAACTGGACGTTTTGAAATTCCCTAGAACATTCAGAAATAACGTTTTTATAACTTAATGGGAATGTTCTGAAAACGTTCTTATAACCTAAAATTGTTAGCTGGGGAAGAGGAGAGATTCGCGATTGCACTGAACACGTTTTAAGTGCAGGCATATTCTCTGAGCGAGCCCAGAGAGAGAATTCTTACAAGAGAAGTGTATCTGAGAGCGCGCGCCCAGTTCCCGCGCGCGAGCAGAGAGATTCGCGCTCGGCACATTATATTCCGCACGTGCACAGAGAGATTCGCGCTCGGCATATTATTCCGCGCGTGCGCAGAGAGATTCGCCCTCGGCACATCATATTCCGCGCGCGAGCAGAAAGATTCACGCTCACGCATTATATTAATGTACTTTCGCACTACAATAATGCGCTCTCGACATTTGACAGGATAATAACGCCATAGCTGTCTCCTTTCTCGTCGTGTGTGTGTGTGTGTGCGCGCGTTTGTGCGTGGTCGCTGATCATTGCCGCTGACCAGCACGCCCGCTGCTTCTGATCAACGCGCCAGCTATAGCGGATCAGCGAACCCTTTTTAGTGCCACTGTTCTCGCCTAGTCTTTGTCAGACCGTCGTCGATGTTTTCTGCGTGTTTGTTCCCTGCCTGTATCCGTTTTCCGTGTGTCATCCATCCGTGTTCACTCCATGGTTCTACACGCATCGTCCCTATAAGCTGCCAAGGGCTTCATTCCGGACATTTGCACACCTTAACTCTCCCAGCATCTGACCAGCTCTCAATAAACATATCTGTCATTTTGCAATTGAATCTTCTGATTATTTCCTAACAGACAAAGGTCAACCGCGGGAAATGTAAATGTAAATGCCTTATGTGTAATTTATACCAAAAACATTTTAAATGACAATACAGACACTTTTAGCCAGGTACCAGCAGGATTTTAATTATTTTTTCAACAAAGTTAATGCAGATATAAAATTCAAAACAGTCAAAATGACCGCCGTGGCCGTTCTAGTGTTAAGAGGATCATGTGACACTGTAATGACTTCTGAAATTACATTTTAAAATATAATAAAATAGAAAACAGTTGCTTTAAATTGTAATAATATTTCACAATATCACTGCACTTTTGATCGAATAGGCCTAACTATAGCCTTTGTGAGCATAAGAGGTTTTTTTCAAAAACAAACCAACAAATAAAATAATATCTTTATTTACTGCTTGTAACCATAATGTCATCTAAAAAATCGTTTTGCTTGAAAGTTGGTGTCTGATAATATTGTTGTGATTGTTTTGTTAGACCAGATGTTTTGTATTTCATCAACTGTGCAACCTTCAGCTTTGGTCATTCGTTTTCGTTTCCATCATATATTTTATTCTTTAAAGTCCCCGTGAACCGGAAGTTGCAAACGACTTTTCTCCAGTAATGTGACGTATTTCCGAGAGAAACGGAATACTAGGCAAAATAGTGGGTGTGGCTTTTTTTCCAACTAGCACCTGGTTTCATTCCCCATGGGTGCTTCTCAATATCCCTCCTCGTCTGCTCGCTCCTCCGTCCTACATCCTATGACCCGGAAACCAATCGAGCTCAGCCATCTTGAAGGACATCTCAATTCTCTAATTGCACCGCGAGGAGGCGAGGATCGAGGAGTGAGGAGGCTTCCAGAGGAGCTATGAGCGAGGATACACAGGTGTACGCTTTGCGGAAGAGTTTTATCGACTAAACATGACGCACGTATCAATTCTCCTCCCCCTTCACATCGGTCACAATCATTTGAATTTGTACTTTACTTTTGTAGTTTACATAAACCACACAACTTACATATTTCAACAAGGTATCTTGCTTTATTATTATTTATTATGAATTTCTTAAATAAACAAACTTTAACAACATAAGGGCAGATCCTTTGAGCGCTGCTGATGACGCAGTGAAGTGACGCTCGAGTGATCAAGTATTCCAAAGTATAAAAAAAACTTTCCTTCGATTCCTCCGTCCTCCTTTCCTTTCCTTGTAGCCTTCCCTCGCATCCTGCAGGGGGTGGAGCTGAGACGCGAGGAAAGGAAGCGAGGAAAGGAAACGAGGATGCACAAATAAGAAATGAGAAGCACCCCCTGTCTACTGTCAGTTGGAGGGGCGTGGTTAAGCAGACACCCAAACCGTCAAACCCAGAGCCATAGAGAGAAAGAGTTGCGACACTCCCATAGACCGCCATAGGAACTTTGGAATGCGGAAGTAACGCGTGTAGTGGAGCGGCCAATAGTTCCAAACACTGATAGTTTCTCCATTGAACCCCATTCATTTTCAGTGCTTCCGAAGTACGCTCGCTGGTAAATTAATGAAATTACTGTATTTTTTTACATTTACACACATTAGCCGACCTCTCGTGAATCTAGTCTGTAGTTATATTTTATGTAGCCAGTTTTAGTAAATGTTTATTGGAAGATAATAGGTTAATTGCAGCGATAGCTTACGTGACCAACGTAAGCTTACGTGACCAACACTTCACTAACGTTAGCTAACTTACGTAACTGATGTATATAATATATAATATTTTTAATAATATTTATATATATATATATATATATATATATATATATATATATATATATATATATATATATATATATAACGTTAGCCTATACATACACACACACACACACACAATTCATTTATTTAAAGGGGTTAGGGTTATGCATATATGTGCGTAAATGTATTTAGGAACATAGTTAATTCACTCATTAACTATCTCTCCGGTTTAATTTTATGAAGAATATTTTTCGGTTGAATGTTTACCGAACATTGCTGTATATATCATTGCTTTCTACGTTATGGGAGCAGTCTATTTCCCTCCTAAATCATTCATTTGTACATGCACAGCGTGCGTAATTATTTATATTTTATGTTGGTTGGAGTTCTGAACGGACTGCAGACCTCTTTGCGTGATCACGAAGGTAGGCTATAATGGCTGAATCGGAATTTATAAGCAAGATCACGGGAATCAATAGCCTAATACAGCCCAGTTGTGCTAAAATAAATATCATGAGACGTCCATCATCAGATGAATGACATGGAAAAGTTAAGTTAGAGCCGCTAAAGCCAGTGCTACCACCCATGCGAACATGAACACTAAGCTTTTCCCTCCAAAAATATAGCCTAAAACTTATCTAAGTTGTCACCCTGCCTCTCCAAATGCAAAACTGACATTAACAAAATGCAATAACAGCTGAAAAAGTACTTGGGTGTGTGTTTTATTTTATATTTACCGTTTAATAATGCAATCGCTGCTGTCTGTCCATAGAAGAACATGACAGCCCGCGTACGTTGTGGAACTATTGGGGCTTACATGAACCACGTGACAGCCGTCGCGGCGACATCAAAGCGTGTCGCAACTCTTTCTCTCTATGGCTCTGGTCAAACCTACGTCATCAGGGAAGGTCCTCCAATGCAGAGGGGAGGTGAAATTTCAGATTTTGATTAAAGATTACGAAGCCAAATTTTTTTTTTTTGTGTGGATTGACTTGCATGGATGAATTGTTTACCACAAAACGACCAATTTAGGCAAACAAAGTAAGTATGGTCAATTTTGAATTCATGGGGACTTTAATTCTGAAAGTATTTTTAAAGGTATTTCTCTGTAGATGTCTCCGGAGCTCCAGTGGTTTTTAAATGAAGGTTGGGTCCAGGTGGGGCCCAAGTTAAACTGCTCGGTGGTTCTGCACCAGTTACACATTCACTCTTGTTCACACACACACACACACACACACACGCACACACACACACGCACACACACACATCTGTCAACACACCTGGGATAGCAGCCCTGTGAGACACTAAACTGTTGTGTTCGGATGCAGAAGTCCAGTACTGTTTAATGACCATGAGACATCTATGCCAGTAGGACATCTCCGAAATCACTATTTGGGAGGTATTTTATTCCAGAACCTTTTATAAAAATCACTCAACGTTTCTTAGAAACTTCATATTTGAGTCAGTTTGTATGGCAGGTGGACAACAAAGAGTAAATGAAAAAGCAAGGAACCACGGGCAGGCTTGACACTGGCTGGCACCAAGTCGTTTGTGATGTCTCTGTTCACTTTTTCACTTCGACATATGCAGTCGCTTCAGCAGGGCAGCTTGTGAGTAAGATCAAAATTATACTGGTGTTTTTCACAGCCAAATTCTGACGGGTGAATGAAGACAAAAAAGCCCGGGTAGGGAGAAGGGAAGATTGTATAGCAGCTGTTAGGGCACGAGATGCTGCTGGATGAATCCTTTTATCTGCCAGTCACACATTCCCATGTAGACCTGAAATACTCTCTCTGTGTCATTTGTCATCCAAAGCAGCCATTAGATGAGTTTGCATTTGGTGCGTTTTGAGGGCAGGAGTGAGGTGCAGATTGTTTTGGCTAATTGAGGACTCTCTCTCTCTCTCTCTCTCTCTCTCTCTCTCTCTCTCTCTCTCTCTCTCTCTCTCTCTCTCTCTCTCTCTCTCTCTCTCTCTCTCTCTCTCTCTCTCTCTCTCTCTCTCTCTCTCTCTCTCTCTCTCTCTCTCTCTCTCTCTCTCTCTCTCTCTCTCTCTCTCTCTCTCTCTCTCTCTCTCTCTCTCCCCCACCACCCCATTGTTCATTCTACTCATAATGTTGTTTGTCATCAGAGCCGAATATGTTCTGCGTCATATACTGTCAGTATGCATCTGCCCACACACACATACAAGTTCCTTTCTGTGTCGAGTCTCTTTTTCTCATTCTGCATATAGCTTAATTATCACCCTTCTTAATTAATTCAATCGATAATTAATTCAAATATACTTTTAGAATTAATTATTGTTGTATTCATGATAATTAACTCTTTTAATTAACCTAAAATTCTAATTCCTCTGCGCTGATGAGGAGCACAGAGAGAGAGCTGTGGACTTTTGTTTGCCACAAACCATCATTCGAACCCCAATGTCACAAAGAAACTACATTTATGTCTGTGTTTTTGTGGCTCAATGAATAATTTCTCGGCATAACATTTAATTTAAGCAATCTGCATAGTATGAAGATTTGCATGTACTACTATGGTTTCCACTAATGAATCTCTCTCTGCCTCGATGGATGGATGGATGGATGAATGGATGGATGGATGGATTGATTGTCCATATTTGACCCAAACATGGGTTGAAATAACCCAGCATGTTTTAGTGTAGGCTACAGAGAGCAAAGTTTTGAAAGAACCACAATTACACAGTTCACCTTTAAAAAACAACTAGCATACACCATTTCAGCTGATTTAATACAAATGCATGCATGCATGAGCAAACACGTAGACCTGTTTATAATGAACTAACTGAGTGTTGTGTAAGCCACTCTTCATCAATGTAAAACGTTGAGTATAAACTTCAAATACAGTGTCTCTTTCAGAAACACCATAAATGCTCTCATCTTTGACCTCTTTTTATTTTCTGAGGAGGTTGACGAGAGTTGCGTGTGTAATGAGTGTAAAACATGGAGGTTTACTGATAAACACGGTACCAAAGACAGAGCAAAGAGCCACATTAATGAGAAAAATAATTTCTATTAAATTGTTGTCTAAATATGCAGGCTGTCCTTCAATATGTGCAGAGTTTGTGTGTGAGCGCAAGTATGCGTGAAGCGTAACAAAAACCAGGCTGAATTTAATAACATGTATGACAATTAATGTGCCGTCCAAGGAAAGAAACACAAATTTAATAAGCCACTGAGTTTCGTGTGCGTATGTGTGCTCGTTGCACTCGTCTCATCACCGTGCCTGTCTCGGGGGCTGCCGTTGTAATCTCCGTTTTTCTTTTTTTTTTTTTTTGCCTTACACCGTAATAGGAAACATGCGTTTAATTAATTTAATAAGGTCAGAAATTATTACCTCCTTACAAGGGATTTCGTCGTGCCAAGCTTCTCCCATCATATATTTTATTTTTTAATTGTGAATGTATTTTTAAAGGTATTTCTCTGTAGATGAATCCGGAGCTCCAGTGGGATGGTTTTTAAATGAAGGTTGGGTCCAGGTGGGCCCCAAGTTAAACTGCTTGCTGGTTCTGCTCCAATTACACATCCACACTTGTTCACACACACACACACACACACACACACACACACACATCTGTCAACACACCTGGGATAGCGGCCCTGTGAGAATCTAAGCTATTTTACTCTGAGTGGAGAAAATTGTTTTCGGATGCAGAAGTCCAAACTAAGTGAAGGCTTTCACTCAGAGATTGGAGACCCTCATGACTGTAACTTGTGGAAGTGCTTTTAAAACAGGGTGGAAAAATTCAACCAGGAAGTCAATATTTACTCTCAACTCTCTGCACCAGGCCACATCCTTTGAAAAAAAAAAAATGCCCTTCAACGCTGGGAGAGGGAGTACATTTTAATTAAAAGGTGATGCAATGTGTCTTTCTTTGTGTGTGTGTGTTTTTTTCCTGTGAAGGAGGAAGTAGAATGTCTGATTAGTGCATGTGACATTTAGATTAGTCTTCTACACTTTGGGGGAACGGAGGTTAGGAACGTGTTTATTGTGTGGGTGGGTGTATAACTTTTCATAAACAAGTAGTAAGTATTTTGGAAGATCTAAAGAACTCACCAGGGCCACCAGTTCCACTCTGCCTTTGCTCACACACACACACACACACACACACACAAACACACACACACACACACCTTTAAACCTTTGATATATGCTATGTTCGCTCAGTCCTTTTTGTAAAGTGTGAAATGGCATTCACAACCCATTTTGCTTTCATAATCTGACATATTTTTAAGTGAAACAGGATATATAATTACGAAATATCAGAATATCCGATTTTATCCGACATTCAAAAACAAATGAAGGGATTTCTCTTTGAAATAATAATACAAAATGATAAAACAAATAATAATAATAATAATAATAATAATAATAATAATAAAAAGATAAAACATAAGACAACACTCCCATCAAATTTCTGTTTCATCAGATTATGAGAAGTGGATGGATTTTACATGTATCAAAATGGTCATTTTAGGGGAAGCAAGATATTACATTTTTATATGAGGACAAAACAAATTGATTAATTATGCAAATTAAGAATATGAATGTGCATTTTTAAAAGTAAACAGGGTACATTTTGATTTCATTCTTATATATGTAACCCCTCCACCATATGTAACTCCCACTCGACCCGCTCCAAGCGGGCCTCGAACCCGGGTCTCTGGCGTGAGAGCCAGGCACTCTAACAAGGAGGCTAAAGACTCGCACAACAACTACTAGCTGGCCTCCGTTACACTCACCCCCCTAAACCTCACTCCCATCCGGGTCATGGCACCAATGTAACCCCTCCACCCGGGTCCCACTCGACCCGCTCCGAGCGGGCCTCGAACCCGGGTCTCCGGCGTGAGAGCCAGGCACTCTAACAAGGAGGATAAAGACGCTGTCGCTAGAGAGCCTTTTGAGATCAGAGAAGTGAGGTTTACTCGCACAACAACTACTAGCTGGCCTCCGTTACATATATATATATATATATATATATATACACTAAATGGTTTAGCTCTGCAGTACTTGAGCGAGCTTTTAACGCATTATAGTCCTTCACGTCTATTGCGATCTCAAAATTCCGGCCAGTTGATAATACCTAGAATATCTAAATCGACTGCTGGCGGTAGATCCTTTTCCTATTTAGCACCAACACTTTGGAACAGTCTTCCTACCATTGTCCGGGAAGCAGACACACTCTGTCAGTTCAAAGCTAGACTAAAAACACACCTCTTTGACCTAGCATACACATAACACACTATAGACTTCTATAATTCAATGTTAGGCTGCATAGATCAGGTCAGCCGGAACTGGGAACACTTCCCTTAAATCTTGATGTACTCGTTACATCATAAGAATAATGGCATCTACGCTAATATTAGTGTCTTTGTGAAGTGTCAACTATCCTCTCCCTACGGAGGATCCCTTTCCCACTCTACAGATAAAGCGTTGTTAAAAAATCCGGCTCGTGTACCCTAAAGTGATCAAATAAAACAAAATTCTGTATCAAAATTTATAGGCAAAACAAGTAGTGCGTTTAGGCATGGGTTGTATGGAATTGCAAACCTGCGCACATATTTTCAAAAGTACATAACTATAATCAATTCTTAATGCGCATGTGAACGCATGTGAACGCCGTCAGCGTTAATCACAGGTTCGCGTTTAAAGTCTGTTTAGAGAGAACGGCGTCGTCTTAGTGGCCCCTAATTTAATAACAAATGATCATTTCAATGGAGGTGAATCAATCAAAACTAACTTTAGCTGGAAATAACATTATTCAAGAACCGCTATAAAGCCAAAACAATCCCTGTTACCTTAAATTATATGTTTATCTCTGTAAAGCTGCTTTGGAACAATCCATTGTTAAAAGCGCTATATAAAAAATAAATAAATAAATCTATATATATATATATATATATATATATATATATATATATATATATATATATATATATATATATATATATATATATATATATATATATATATATATGAAATTCCCATTCCCAGCATAATTCCATGTATGTGGTCATGGCAGTTTCATGACAGGCGAGAGCCGGACAGTGGGGAGGTGTGTGACAGCCATTAGAGTGACTGACGGGTGTTGAGGAGGAGAGGGAGGTGCACTGGCTGGGTTGCCTCTGTCACTCACTGACTCACCTCTGTCTGCATGAAAAGCGCACAAACTGATTTACGCCACGAGTCTTGTATATAGATGAAGTGTGTGCAGAGAAGGTTCTTCATTCCTCACCCTTGTTTGTAGCAAACTCACTATTGACAACAAAAACAAACAAAAAGAAAACATGTGACAAAATTCCTGGGTTTGACTGACAAATAATCATTCTGTCATCTTTCCCCTTTTCTTTCTCCTACCGTTTTTTTTTTTTTTTCTTTTTTCTTACCTATTATTTAAAAGTGTACAGCACTGGCATTTGGTTTTGAGCACTACTGAAGCCATGAAACCCATGGCCACACACCATTAGGATGTGGTTCAGCCATGTGTTTGAATGTCAAATACACATGCAAAGTCACTGCATCTCTGGCCAACTGCAGCCTAACTCTCATTTCAATAACATTTGTGTTTGACCTCAGTCTCTATTTAGAGGAGGCAACCATAGAGCACTGTTGGCAAGACATGAGTGGGAGTGGATATTCATACTCCCTGTTAGTCTGAAATATGGATAGGATATACAAACATGCTGTCCAATCCCAAGAAAAATTAAAAAAAAATATACCATCAATTTTCATAGTCAATTGACAAATAAATAAATAAATGGTGCAAATATTGCGAACGCATGTGAACTTCCAGTTACTGAAACTTTATTTTTCTTTGTATATTTGAGCAAAACTGACTGTGAAACTTTATTTTTCCAATTTCTCCTCTTAGTCTTTCATTCAAAATTTTCACAAAAATCTAACTTTTAACTAGGCAAATAGCTAAAAAAAAAATATTATCCTAAAACGTTTATTTTCCTAAAATATATGCATTACACAATGTTTGGCACCCCTTCATTTAATATTTTGTGCAATGTCCATTTGCCAAGATAACAGATCTGAATCTTCTCATATGATACCTAATAAGGTTGATGATATGTGACCATGGACCACAAAACCAGCCACATGTAATATTCAATTTTCAATATCTTTAAGATTTATACATCATCTGAAAGCTGAATAAATAAGATTTCCATTGACATATGGTTTATTAGGATTGGACAATATTTAGCTGATATACAACTATTTGAAAATCTGGAATCTGAGGGTGAAAAAAAATTCTAAACATTGAGAAAATCGCCTTTAAAGTTCTCCATTTATGTTTGGGATTGTGCTGCATTCACTCACAAAAATAAATGTTTTATATATTTGCAGTAGGAAATTTACAAAATATCTTCATGGAACATGATCTTTACTTAATATCCTAATGATTTTTGGCATAAAAGAAAAATCGATAATTTTGACCCATGCAATGTATTGTTGGCTATTGCCACATATATACCTGTGCTACTTGTGACTGGTTTTGTGATCCAGGGTCACATATGGCAAGAGATCTGAGACAATTTCTCCATACAGAATCTCTCCACATCCTTCAGATTCAGATGTTCATGCATGTGGACTCTTTTCTTCAGCTCATCCTACAGGTTTGTATGGGGTTTGGGTCGACACTGTTATGGCCATGAATGTGTGATCCCAAGACTCAACTAGCATCTGCAATTCTCCAACTTCGATCCTTACAGTTTGTTTTGTGACTCAAGACATCCTCGTCAGTGCGTTAGGGGCCAATATAGACACGTCCTCTTCCAGTTACTGAATATTGTCACCATCCCCAGTTGATTTAAACTTAATTATTGCCCAGATAGTGGAAATTAATATTCCAACAATTCAACTATTATCTTATAGCCATTTTATGATTTGTGCAGCTCAACAACCTTTTGTCACACATCATTAATTTATTCTCAGGTCTTTCTCATAGTGATGGGTGGATATAGGAATTTGGCTTGTGCGTGTCATATTTAGATCCCAGGGAAACAGGAAGTAATGACTCTTACTTTTGACTAGTATTAACAAGTAGCAAAATTTGGCCCAATGTAAAGTAAAGGCTATTGCATTTTTTGTGAAAAAAATGTGCCACCTGAACTTTCTGTTTCAAAAGGAAATACACCTCCAGAGGAAAGTGTTCATCAAGCAAATCTTCAAGGAAGACAGTGATAAATTCCTTTAAGCTACGTCAGAGAGCTGCTTGTATGACACGGTCATATTTATTACCAACAACTTCATCACGCTGTCGCTTTTCATTTCTTCAGCTTCCCGTTACCCGCAGTGGACATCTGATCAACTAACCTGACAGCTTCAAGCTCAGTTAGTTTACACTTTCTCTCACACTTCTCCTCAGCCTCTAGATATGATAAAGTCAGAGTATCCAAGCAGCACATATCTTCATTGCCTCAAATGAGGACTGATCGGACAGGCAGAATTAATGTAGATTTTTGAGATACTTTAAGAAGTCTGTGAAATCTAAACCAAAATATTTACTTTTGCATAAGAGGTGGCACTTCAACGCATTGCAGTTTATGACAGGTGACACAATACTTTTGAGTGTTTGACAGCAGCTTAGTGAAATGTCAGGTGACAGTGTCTATGCCGAGGCAGTCAATAAGCTCTCACAGGTTTGAATGGGAATGTCTGTTAAGCTTAAGAATGTGGGCTGTAGATTTCCATCAAGGCTCAGTCAGTGGGTTGCCATGCTCACAGTTTCCACATAAGGTGTGTGTGAGACGGTGCAAAAATTTGGGTTTGCAGAATGAAAATGTCATTTAGAAATGTGTTTCTTTATCTGGTGAGTGGCCAATGAACAATTTTTATTGGCCTGAGTATCTCAATGATTGCTGGTCTGTGTTTGTGTGCTTGTGGGAGTGTGTGTCTCTCCGTGTGTCAGGAAATTGGTCTCTTATTGCTGCTCAGATGAAGAAAAGCAGTGTTTTAATCGGAGGCTCATTCCCATTACAGAGTTGACGGGATTCATAACAGTTAAGCGAAGAGAGCCTGGGGGCCGGCCGGGGCCTGATGGCTCCTAAATTGGATCTTTTGTTGGACATGCATTAAGGAGGACGGCTGACCTTGCCAGTGCCTGCTGGAAATAGCGGTGAGAGACACAGCCTTTGTGTTCTGAGTGAGCCCTAAGGTGCAACACAAATCACACTGTCTACTCCAGCACATGTCAAGAGTAAAGTGCCACACACAAATACAGACATGTACTTGACATGCATTTCCGTAGCATTCTAGCAACATATATATATATACACCTTTATAAAGGGGAACCATTGATATATAGTGGAGCCAGTGAACTACAGACATCAGTGGTGTGCACAGAGGAGGGCTTTATTTAGCACATCTCCCTTTTGTTCATCAAACTTAAAGTGTGCTTCTGGTAATCAATCAATTGAGAACGCCATAATATGAATTATAATAAATTAAGTTACATGTTGTGTTTTTTAAAATGCGTACACACTAAAAGATGCACTTGAGGCTCACTTAGCGAAACCGTTCACACATACAGTCCTTAATCTTCAGACCAAGTCTGCAAAACTTGCCTGCACATTATATGCTTTACACTCAGTTTGCATTTGTAAAGCAAACTTTTACAAACAAACAAAGTTCTCTACATTAGACACATGATTCAACACTAACAGCCTTTTGAGTTTCATTTGGAAAACACAGCCATTTCAATGACACAATCATTTCCCAATTACCTACACCCAATTATCATGTGCGAAAACGCTTACAGGTACACATAAATTGCATCAGAAATCAAAACTCAATATTTTTTCGAAACAGATAAATTCAAGTCAAGTCACCTTTATTTCTGCAGCACTTTACACACAACACAGACTGTTTCAAAGCAGCTTTACAATAGTACGAAATTCAAATTCTGCTGTAAAGCGGCTCTAACAAGCCAATATTGTCATTATTCAGCTGTTCATAAGTCAGTTGTTCAAATGTAAAGTTTATCAACTGTGCATGTATTCTTTACAGTGTCATTGTGCACATAGATGTCAACACAAGAGAGTAGTGTTTTAAATTTTCCACATCTGTGTGTAGTTGTGTGGCCAGTGTTTAGAGTTTTGAGAAATGGAGCCATAGTTTCAGAAATTGTTTGTAAGCAATTTAAAAAACTGTTATAATGATATTAATAATGTCACATGATGAGATTATCTTTGAAAAAGAGACTTTGAAGAAATTCTATTTAGGTAGAGGTGCCTTTAACAGCAGGGGCACGTTCAAGCTCAAAACGGTGCGCAACGTTTTGCTACGGTTTCCGGGTTGAACGTCATGTTTCCTGGAAACGGCGTGCACCGGGGTTTGAGAAACGTTTTCTCTTGTTAGGTGGGTGTGTCAGAACTGCAGTCCAATCAGCAGTAACATGTATATAAAGCATGCGGTATTAAAGTGAACTTGCACAATGGGTTCAAGGAAAGTAATTTACAAATGTGTTCGATGCAGCTCGGTGTATGCAACAGAAGACATGTTTGTCGTAAGTTTTATTGTAAAAATATAGGATATCAGTATCAACATAATGATGTAGCCTAGTTGTTTATGTTTAGCTTCATTGCAAGTGTATGACATTTGGTATAGAAATAAACAATGGTAATTAAGTATTTTTCCTAAAAATGAGAAAGAAAATACAGGGTATTAAAACAGTATGAACTACAAATAAAGTCAGTATGTGAGGCTAAATAGATGTGTTTTAGTCTGAATTATGTGTGCTTCCATTTCAGTTTCCACAAATCCCTTTACTCGATTGGTATGTTCTCTTGTGATCTGGGTGGCAAGTGCAGTAACTGTAACATCGGGCATATTTTGTAGAATTAAACACATATTTATACCGACTTCATCAGGTTACGAAAATTCTTCACAAAGAATGGCCTTCTCAGCTGCCATAGTTACAACTCTTGCGTCATCAGAACAGTGTGTTTGGATAAAAGCGTCTGCTAAATGAATAAATGTAAATGTGTTCAACGCATCACCGTTTCTGTTTAAAACACGTTGTGCAACGTTTTGTCGGGGCTGAACGCAGCCCAGATCTGAGATCTGAGAACATTAATATTACCGTTCAAAGGTTATATCAAATAAATAGTGAAACCTTTATAAAAAAACAGTAATATTGTGAAATACAATTGCAATTTAAAAAAAAAAAAAAAAACCTTGTTTTATTTTACTATACTTTAAAATGTAATTTATTCCTGTGATGCAATCACTCGTCTTCAGTGTCACATGAACTTTCAGAAATCATTCTAATATGCTGATTTTCTGCTCAAGAAACATTTCTTATTTTTTGTCAATGTTGAAAACAGCTGTGCTGCTTAATTTTGTGTAAACCATGAAACATTTTTTCAGGATTTTTTAACTAAATAGAGGGTTCAATAGAACACAATGTTTGTGTCAATATAAAAGTCTTTACTGTCTCTTATGCTCAATTTAATGTGTCCTTGCTAAATACAATTTTTATTATTATTATTATCATCATTATTATTGTTACTTTTAAAAATATTTGCTGACCCCAAACTTTGGAATGGTAATGTAAATATATTTTATTGATAAAACTATAGTTTCTACTACAAATCTGATTGCTCCATTCAGCAAAGTCAAATTTGCTTTAATAAGGGAAAATAATGCCGCAAAAAAGCAACCCAACATGATAGAACTTGAACTCTCTCATTGTAATCAACGAAGCTGTCTATATTTCAAGTGTGCAACCCCAGATTTATCACATCAATTGCTGGCAGTGTCAGCATGGTGAAAAACGAATACAGCTCTTGCTACGCTTTTCTATTATAGCCCTTAAATATTATTAACAGAAAATTGTGAATGCATACAGTAAATCAAGTCTGTATTAAATAAAAAGAAAATGCTTTCTATAGACACTGGCAGATAAAAGGACTGATGAAGTCAGAGTGGAAGCAGCAGTATAAGAACGGCTAAAGAAGAAAAGAGGAGACAAGAAAAAGATAAAAGATAAGGAAATGGGTTATTAGAGAGAATGGATATTAGAGAGGAAGAGGATATGGTGCAATTTATCATTAAAATTTTCTAAAATACAACAAACAGAAAAGTAGTGGTCTTGATATAGTGGATTTATAGCAGTGGTTCTCAGCTGGATTTTATTTCAGGACTTAATGTAAAAACGTTTCGTACACAATTACGCACTGCCTTTGATGTCGACAAAAGAAAGAAATGGAAAGTGTTCCCTCCTCTGTTGATAAGTTGATAAGCCAATGTATTTGCTCTCCTAACTATGCAGGATTATTATTTTATATTTTTATATATAAAATATAGCATTCAAAAGTTTATTATTTACCATTACTTTTTCACGACCCAATCAACAGACTGCGTCCCATTTTTAGGTCGCGACCCTTCATTTGAGAACCACTTTTTATTTTAATTGAGTAGTGTTCAGATAAAAAAAAGTTCTTTTACGAGAGGTTCTCTCGTACTGCGTAATATCTTACGCTAGGGGAAAACCTCTTTTCCACGAGATATTGAAGGCAAAAATTATCCTTAATTTGAATGAATGTAAAATCCGTTGCGGCAGCATGCAGACATAGGCAAGCGTGCCTATTGGCTGTCCTGCGGCAACTGCAGCAGCCTATCGAGAGAGGCCCTTGGTGACGTCAGATTCAATGGGATCTGAGACGGGCGTGAGACGGGCGTGGCCTGGGCCTATAAATACAGCTCGATGGGCTGATTTAATCTGATTTTTCATCTCTTTAGCGATCTGGAGTGAAGTAGCCGCGCCGTCTGAGAAAAAGCCTTCTGCGGGAGTGGGACGAGCCTTTGCATCTGAAGCCGCTGGCCTTCATCTCGCCACCTGCTACGCTTTCCGGCATTTATATGCTTTTACTCTGCCGAATGTGTGTTCACCGCTGCAACTCACACTCTCTCTATCTAAAAGAGCAGCATCTTTTTAAAGATGCCTCGTTCCTGTGGCTCGTGCCGAGCTGCACTCAGCGACGGGGACCGCCATGTCATCTGCGTTTCCTGCCTGGGTAAGGATCATTCAGCTCTCGCGCTCGCTGACGGTGGCTGCCACCATTGCGAGCTATTGCCCATGGTAACTCTGAGGACTCGTCTGGCACATTTCTCCGAGTCTGCACTTCCGCCCGCTATTGTGCCGCGCCGTAAAAGCTCATCTAGCTCATCTACTTCGAGCCAAAATAGCGAAACTATTGAGCAAATGGGCCATAGAGCCTTTATCTCAAGCTCAGAGCGAAGGGGGTCTATACAGCAGATATTTTCTGGTACCGAAAAAGACGGGGGTCTCAGACCCATTCTAGATCTAAGACAGCTGAACAAAGTGCTTGTGAAACGCCAGTTCAGAATGCTCACAAACAGGAAAATCCTGGCGCAGATTTGCCAAGAGGACTGGTTTATGTCAATAGATCTGAAGGACGCGTATTTCCAAATACAAATAGCGTCACGTCACAGGTGATTCTTTATATTCACCTTCAAGGGCCAGGCATATCAATACACAGTCCTACCGTTCGGCCTGTCCCTAGCACCCCGTACATTTACAATATGCATGGACGCGGCTCTCGCACCCCTGAAACTTCGGGGTATGCGAGTTTTGAACTACTTGGACGATTGCCTGATTCTAGCTCGATCACACTCAGAGCTCATAGAACACAGGACCATATTATTCGAAAATCTCGAGAATCTAGGTCTCAAAGTCAATTGGACTCGCTGTCTATGACAGCAGACTAAACATTCAGAGCATTACGAAATCCTTCCGCTGCTGCACTATAGTCCCGCTCAAAAGGTTTCAGAAAATGCTGTTTCTCATGGCCTCAGCATCATCAGTACTCCAGTTGGGTCTGCTTCGCTTGCGCCGCTGCAGTTATGGCTAAAAGCGCGAGTACCACCTCGGGCATGGGCCTCCGGTCGGTTTCGCCTCAAGGTCGATCAGAAATGCGTCACAGCTCTGAAACCTTGGAGAGCAATCGACTGGTACCAGTCAGGTGTAAACCTGGGGACATCCTCGAGTGTGAGGGTGGTGTCCACGGACGCCTCCACCTCGGGATGGGGAGGGCTGCTCGAGGGCAGACCGTTCTTTGGCCAGTGGTCAGAACGGGAGAAGCTTCTACACATAAACTGTCTGGAAATGATGGCAGTCGACAACGCGCTGAGGCGTTTTTGTCCCCAGATAAAAAATCATCACGTCTTGGTCCGCTCGGACAACATGTCAGTGGTGGCCTATATAAATTGCCAGGGGGGTGTCAGGTCCCGAAACCTTTACAGGCTGACGGAATGCCTCCTGGTCTGGGTTCAGCACAATCTGCGCTCAATGAGAGCAGCACATGTGCCTGGCCACCTGAATTTGGGACCAGACAGACTGTCCAGAAACAATGTCTCTGCACCCGCAGACGGTCCTACTGCTGTGGGAGACATTCAGCACAGACTTCGCTGCACCACGCCCCCCTTGCCACAACACCATTCAGGGCTCAGGTTATTTCCCTGTCTGCCCTGTCGGTTTGCAACAAGGAAAAGGATGCAAGCTTCCTTTGCCCAGTCAGGGCATTAAGAGCTTATGTGTCTCACTCGTCTGTTTTCAGACAGACTAAGCAGCTCTTCGTTTTGTTCAGCGGACGTTCTAAGGGACTAGCCGCATCGAAACAGAGCCTATCCAGATGGATAGTTGATGCTATAGCCCTGGCCTACACTTCTAAAGGCTTGCAGTGTCCTTTGGGTGTCAGAGCGCACTCCACAAGAGGCGTGGCCTCGTCGTGGGCTTGGTCTAGCGGGATTACCTTGCAGGATATCTGTATGGCAGCAGCCTGGGCCTCCCCGTCTACATTTATAAGGTTTTATAACCTAGAGGTTCCCGCCTTACAGGCTAAACTACTTTCGGTCTAAAGATCAGTACTGTCTGCCCCGTTGCTTCGGCTCAGAATACTGAAACCGCTTGAGCACTGCTCTCTGATCGATAAAATAACTCCATGGGCAATGAGTAAGACCCATACTGTTACCCAGTTCAGGCCGAACATTTTCACCCTGACTGTGTGGAACACTGTTGATGTGATTAGCTCCCTTAGGATGCTACTTATTGGGAATGACGCTTATAGCCTCTCTTCTCAGACTCTCTCTGAGTCCCTGGTGTTTATGCACTATATGAGCCCCGGGCACCTGCCCTTGGGACTTTGGTGTTGGATCCCAGCACGCACAGCGTTTTACACTGTGTTCCCCTAGCGTAAGATATTACCCAGTACGAGAAAACCTCTCGTAAGAGAACGTACTCGGTTACTAACGTAACCTCGGTTCTCTCTAGAAGAGGGAACGAGTACTGTGTATCTTTGCCGTGCCTGCAACATGCTCTGGTTCGCTTCGGCGATGAAAAACCAGATTATATCAGCCCATCGAGCTGTATTTATAGGCCCAGGCCACGCCCGTCTCGGCCGTGACGTAGTGGGCGCGAAGCGCCGCCATTGGATCTGACGTCACCAAGGGCCTCTCTCGATAGGTTGCTGCAGTTGCCGCAGGACAGCCAATAGGCACGCGAGCCGTCTTGCCTATGTCTGCATGCTGCCGCAACGCGCTTTACATTCTTTCAAAATTAAGGATAATTTTTGGCTTCAATATCTCGTGGAAAAAAGGTTTTCCCCTAGTGCAAGATATTACGCAGTACTCATTCCATCTTCTAGAGAGAACCGAGGTTACGTGTGTGCTAATTAATTTAGTTTTTATATCAATATGCTCCATACTTCATATCACACTGCTGAGCTTTTCTTTTTCGTTTTTTGCTTAGAAGTAAAAAGAAGTAGGAAATACCTTTGCAGTGATATCCTGTTAAGGAACACCGTGAAGCCGTCCAGCTTCCAAGCTGCTGAAATTTTAGATTAATATATAAATATGTGCTGCGCGCTTTCCTCTCGATAACAAACACACAGCAAAAATTACAGCGGTGAGAAAAAGGCATTAAGAAAGCATCTGATCACAGTGATGTGGATATGTTTGCAAAAGCTCTGCGATTTACCGGGATCATGTCAACAAATGAGGTAGGCCTAATTAAAACTACACTGTTATGATAGTCTGCATATAAAGTATGTTTGAGACTATAGATGTATGTTTATGTGAGACTTTAGTTTGAATTAATCCTTCTTTACATTACACATTGACATTCCAAAACAGCTTTTTTTACATTTTCCTGAACAAGTGTTCATTTCATGTGTCAAAGAAAAGAAGAGAGGCTTTTGGGATCGCGCGTAACCGTCTTTGGCTTTTTCTGGCGAAACCGGAAATTCTTCACGTGAAAATCCGTCTTTGGGCTTTTATAGACAACCTAGGAAGTCAGAGATGGTCTTTTTTTTTTTAAGTCTCGTTACAAGCTGTTCACAAATTGGCAAAACAAAAAGTGATTAATACATGGATATTCTTACATATAGCCCCTTCAATGTGGCTTAATGCATTAAGACAATGGTAATTCATAACCAAATTAAGTATATACATTATTAGTAGACATACTATTTACAGGCAATCAGGTGAACCCAGAACAGGCGCATTTTCCCATATGAACCATTAGGCATATACATAAAGATTACTAATGTGCAATTTAGCGCATCACGTTCATATACTTGGTTCATCTGCTTGCCTGTGTATAGGATGCATTATCAGTGAGTTGTATATTGAAATATATTGGATCATGTTAAGTGTTTTTCACGTTAAGACTTCGTGTGTAAAAATTCCCTCTGTATTTAGGGATTTAAATGTTTTGGCACATGCTGTATATAAATCGTTTTTGCCCAAAACTTGCAGTTTGTTCACATATCTTATTATTCTTTTGAGCAGCAATCTTATCCGAAACACATTGAAACAAATGAAAAATGGACAGGTCTGTACTGCAGTTCTGTGGATATTTTCCCCTACAGGTCTCTGCATCAGTCAAGTGACTGAAAACTACGAAGAGCAGATATCACATTATATAGTCACCGCAATCACTTTAGCAAAAATAAAGTCAGAAAACTATTAACTCTACTTAACCCAAGCCCATAATGTCAAGCAGATTAATTTCTTTTCTTAAAATAAATAAATAACAACTTTAAGTCTTCAAATCGACCTTTCCAGAAGCTGACAGATGAGAGTGGAGGGATGTGGTGTTGATTTGGGGGCAGGATTTGATGTTAGCCATGCGGGGTGCACAGGCTGTTGAGATCTGCTGATAGCTATCATCAGGATGCAGGTCCCACTCCCTGCACAGCAAACTCTTCTGATGAAGAACGAATACAAATCGCATCGCTTTAGATTCCAATTGCCCCTTCCTTGCACCCAGCATGTTAAATCTATCATTTTCCATCAGGTAAAAGAGGAGAAAGAGAAAAGAAAAGAAAGGAAGGATGGAGGGAGGGGGAGTCAAATTATGTTAACCCTTGAATGCGATGCATACAATGTCAGTCACTTAGATGATCTGTGCGCAAACACCATTTCCTGTATGAGGATGTTAGGGGCAGGTAAGACCCTCAATGGAAATGCAGGGATATTGGGATCATTTGCACCCTAAGCACAGTTAAAAAAATAAATAAATAATAATTTAAAAAAAAAGTATATATATATATATATATATATATATTTTTTTTTTTTTTTTTTTTTTTTTTTTGCAACTATGTTAAGCTATGAAGCCAGAAACAGTTAGTAATCAAAATGAACTCTGCATTTTTCACTATGGTGAAATGTGTTTATGCACCATAAAATGCAGCATTAAGTGGATTGAGCATTTCTAAATATATAACAATATAAACTATCATCATTTACTCAACCTAATGTTTCCTGAGCAGCAGTTATCAGAATTATTTCTGAGTTGTAAAACTATTTCACAATATTACTTTTTCTTTTTGCTGTATTTACTGTATTTCATTGTATTTTCCACTGTTCGTCTGACTGTTTGTACTGTATTTTATTTTGTTTTATTCTAAATTGTTTTAATTATTCTTTATTCCTTTTGCTTATTTTAATTCCGTCTATTTAAAGCACTTTGAATTACCATTGTGTATAAAATGTGCTATATAAATAAACTTGCCTTGCCTTGCCTAGTTTTCTATCAAATAAAATGCAGCCTTGGTGAGCAAAAGAGCTTTATTTATTTATTTTTTTACCTATCCCAAACTTTTGAAATGTAGTGCATGGCTTCGGAAGATTTGGAATATCGTGCAAAAATTGTATAGACCACTTGTTTATGATGGTTTTCTTTTTCTTTCTTGACCTTTAATGCCCTTAGTGGACCATGAGAACAGCTCTGACATTCTGCTAAATGTCTCCTTTAAAGGAATAGTTCACCCAAAAACTAAAAATCGATTATCATTTACTCACCCTGATGTATGACTTTGTTCCCTTTCGTTGTCACTCCGAGTTACGTCGGATGACGACGAATGGGGTTTTGCTTAGAAAGCCTATCGACTTAGAGTATTACAAAACGAGCCAAAGGCAAAGAAATGCCATGGATCTGTGGAATTTGCATGGCGCAACTCCGCCCCACCTCGTGGGTATAAAAGCAGGACGGCAATATGCATATATGTTTTCGCTTCGGAGCCAAGAGTTTCTCTTCACTCCACAGCCATTTCTGACTTCACTCTACGAGACGAACTGACTCTCCCGTCTCTGAGCACAGAGTTCTCGGACGACACGGTGCGCCACCCTCGAGCTGTGCACCCCTCGTCCTCCTCTGTTTCAGAGTCTGATGACAGTGTGTGCTGTCCCCGGACCGTACCGCTCTCATCCCCCTCTGTCGCCAGACCCCTGGCAGAGCAGGCCCCCGCCGAACGCTGGTGCTTCCCTGGCCTCCTCTGTCAGGGCGCGGATGATGACCGTGCCCCCATACTGGGCCGCGATGCCGTCCACGTCCGGGCCGGTCACTCCGCTTCGCTGCCGCACCGAGGGAACATCTGTGGTTCGTCTGTCCCACTGGGTCGCAAGAACTATCAGGCTCGGCTACGCGATTCAGTTCGCGCGGTCTCCTTCCTGCTACAGGGGAGTCCACTTCACTATGGTCGGTGGCAATGCCCCTGTCATGAGAGCGGAGGTTGCTACCCTACTGGCAAAGGGTGCGATCGAGACTGTCCCTCCAGCCGAAATAAGGTCTGGCTTCTACAGCCCCTACTTCATTGTCCCTAAGAAATCCGGTGGGTTACGGCCAATCCTGCGCGTCCTTAACCGCTCCCTTCACAGGCTGCCGTTCAAGATGCTCACAGCCAAACACATTTTCGAATGTGTGCGGCCCCAGGATTGGTTTGCAGCGATCGACCTGAAGGACGCCTACTTCCATGTCTCCATTCTCCCTCAACACAGACCGTTCCTACGGTTTGCTTTCGAGGGGCAGGCATACCAGTATGCGGTTCTCCCTTTCGGGCTAGACCTGTCTCCTCGTGTCTTTACGAAGGTCGTCGAGGCAGCCCTTGTTCCCCTTCGGGAGCACGGGGTTTGCATCCTGAACTATCTCGACGACTAGCTGTTACCAGCTCACTCTCGAGACCAGGTTTGCGAACACAGGGACCTAATGCTCCGGCACCTAACTCGTCTGGGCCTTCGGGTCAACTGGGAGAAAAGCAAACTCTGCCCCGTGCAGAGGATCTCTTTTCTCGGTATGGAAATCGACTCGGTCGCCATATCTGCGCTGCTTACGAGCGAGCGCGCATATGCAGTCACTGCTGACTTGCCTGAGACAATTCGAGGGCAAGAGTGTGGTTCCACTGAAATTATTTCAGAGGCTCCTGGGGCATATGGCATCTGCAGCCGCGGCAACGCCGCTCGGATTGCTTCATATGAGATGCTTTGGCTTTGCGACCGAGTCCCGAGGTGGGCATTGCAACACAGCACCCTCCGAGTACCAGTTACTCAGACCTGCTGTCAGACCTTTTCCCTGTGGTCAAACCTCAGTTTTCTACGGGCTGGAGTGCCCCTGGAACGAGCTTCCCAGCATGTTGTTGTCTCAACAGATACCTCCACCACGGGTTGGGGCGCCAAGTGCAATGGACATGCTGCCGCGGGCTCCTGGACAGGACTCCAGCGCCTTTGGCATGTCAATTGCCTCGAGTTGCTGGCAGTACTTCTTACTCTGCACCGACTTCCGGGCATTGCTTAGGGGTCAACACGTACTAGTCCGATCAGACAATACCGCCACTGTAGCGTACATCAACCATCAAGGTGGTCTACGCTCCCACCGTATGTTGCAACTCGCTCGCCACCTCCTCATATGGAGTCAGAAGCATCTGAGGTCGCTTCGAGCCATTTATATTCCCGGAGCCCTGAATTGTAGCCAACGACCTCTCACGGCTTCAGTCCCTCCCTGGAGAATGGCGACTCCATCCCCAGTCGGTTCAGATGATTTGGGACCAGTTCGGGGACGCACAGATAGATCTGTTTGCCTCTCACGACTCGACCCATTGCGCCCTGTATTATTCTCTGACCGAGGGCACGCTCGGCACGGATGCACTGACGCACAGCTGGCTGGGGGCCGCAAATATGCATTTCCCCCAGTGAGCCTTCTTGCGCAGACCCTGCACAAAGCCAGGGAGGACGAGGAGCAGGTCATTTTGGTCGTACCACACTGGCCCAAACGGACCTGGTTCTCCGAACTTGTACTCCTCGCGACAGAACCTCCCTGGCCAATTCCTCTGTGGAAAGACCTCCGATCTTTGGAACCTCCACGTGTGGCTCCTGGACGAGACGATGTGATGGTGGCTACCATCACTTCCGCTAGAGCGTCGTCCACGAGACACGCCTACGCTTTGAAGTGGAACCTCTTCGTCAACTGTTGCTCTTCTCGCCAAGAAGACCCCCGGAGATGTTCGATCGGTGTCGTGATTTACTTCCTTCAAGATGGGTTGGAGAGAAGGCGGTCTCCCTCCACCCTCAAAGTATACGTTGCCGCTATTGCCGCACACCATGATACAGTGGAAGGTAAGTCCGTAGGGAAGCACGACCTGATCGCCAGGTTCCTGAGAGGCGCGAGGAGACTGAATCCTCCTCGCCCTCCTTTCGTTCCCTCTTGGGACCTCTCAGTGGTTTTAACTGCCCTGCAGAGTGCTCCCTTTGAGCCTCTGCAATCAGTGGAGATTAAATTCCTGTCTATGAAGACAGCTCTGCTGGTTGCACTGGCCACCATCAAGAGGGTAGGGGACCTGCACGCATTCTCCATTGACAAAGCGTGCCTGGCATTAGGGCCGGCTTACTCTCACGTGATCCTGAGACCCCGGCCTGGATATTTTCCCAAGGTTCCCACCACTCCCTTCCAGAACCAGGTGGTGAACCTATAAGCGCTGCCCCTAGAGGAGGCAGACCCAGCCTTGGCAGTGCTCTATCCAGTACGCACCCTCCGCGCCTATGTAGACAGAATGCAGTGTTTCAGGACCTCAGATCAGCTCTTTGTCTGTTATGGTGGGAAGCTGAAGGGAAAGGGTCTCTCCAAGCAAAGGTTGTATCACTGGATAGTGGACGCCATTGCTTTGGCATACCAGCAGCAAGGTCGACCGTGCCCCCTTGGTGTGACTGCCCACTCCACCCGGAGTGTGGCGTCCTCTTGGGCTCTAGCGCATGGCGCCTCGCTAACAGGCGTCTGCAGAGCTGCAGGCTAGGCGACACCCAACACATACGCCAGATTCTACAATCTCCGAGTTGAGCCTGTGTCCTCTCATGGACATCCGTGTGCATGGTCCCCCCTCTGGGAGACCCCCACATTTGTATTTCCACTGTAAGCCTCTCTGAGCATGTGTCTTTCTCTCGGCAAGCCACCTTGCCACCCCTGGGGTTGAAATATTCCACCTGCGGCTGGTCACCCCAGTGTTCTCCATATGGATCCCTCTGGGTCATATGTGTATTCTCTGAGTCAACGGTAACCAAACTCTTAAAACATCTTCTTTTGTGTGCCATAGAAATAAGTAAATCATACAGGTTTGGAACGACATGAGGGTGAGTTAATGATGACAAAATTATTCATTTATCACCTATTTCTTGAAAACAGCAACAAACAGCAAGGTTCTAAATTGTGGTAGAAAACATACACAGTGTACATTGGAACACACATCGAGTGTGCTGCATGAGACAGTCCCCATGAGGTGAACTCATCTCCACCACCACAAACAACGGGTCATTAACGTCCACAGAGAAATGCTCCGATGTCCCATTACCCACCCAATCATCACTCACAATCTCTCTCTCTCTCTCTCTCTCTCTCTCTCTCTCTCTCTCTCTCTCTCTCTCTCTCTCTCTCTCTCTGACTCTGTTTTGAGGAGGGTAGTCAGTGCTTGATGATGTGAATGAAGAGGCATTGTTACTGTCAGACTAACTGCAGATTTCTGCCAGGCAAAGATACTTTCATTCCCATGCCAAGGTTAAAAAAAGAAAGGAAGAAACTGCTAGTGCCGAGTTATAGAATGGACTGAAAAAGGGAGGAATTGAGGGTGAGTGGAAAAAGGGAGGGAGAGAGAGAGAGGAGAGGCGGGGGGGTGGGGGGGCGTTAGATGACACAAGGCTAGAGTGAAAGGGTAATTTGCTTTTCTTCTTATAGCTGCATTAGAGTCAATGTTGTCTAAATGACATTCTCCCCCAACTAATTGTTTGGATATATCAGAACCCCTTGACTAGAGTTTCACAGAGATAAAGAGAGAGAGAGAGAGAGAGAGAGAGAGAGAGAGAGAGAGAGAGAGAGAGAGCTAATAGCCAAAACACCTAATCAAGTCCAAGCTTTAGCACATAATCTTTATATATCTGCTAGATTTAAATTTTTCACTAACTTAAATGGTTTCAACTGCAGCTGTGAAACTGTGATGTCTCAAAGGACAGTGGTGTCATGTCACCCCATGTGTGTCTGTGTGTGAAAGGGAAACAAATCTGTTAGACAGTGGTATTTTACAAAACAATGAAGCGCTAGGTGAAATAATCTCAAAGTTGCACTTGTATTTCACATGACAATGAGCATCTGTGGAGAGAAGGTTAACACTTTTAGAAGGGGGAAAACACTTTTTTTTTTTTGCATTTGTACTAATCAAAGAAGGAAGCAATGCACTCACACTTCGATGCATGTGTTGGCCGTAAAACCTCGTAAAACTTTTTTAGGATTTGTGTGTGTATGATTGAGAGTTGGTCTCCTGGGATGAAGAAGAAAAGAGAGACAAAACAGGGCCAAGCATGGTTATGCTCGATTTTCTACTGATATTAAGAAATGTATTTTATAGTTGTAACAAATGAGATTTATATGAACTCAGCTCTGTGCAAAGAGTAAAAATTGCTTCGCCACTCATACAAATCATACGCACAAAGAAAAATGTTTGAATCAAGACCCTTGTTCTCTCATGAAAGCATATTAGTAGCACTGAGTTCAATATGTGTTCATACATGAACTCAGTGCTTGTATTGGATGGAGGTGCCGCTCTGCGGTGCGTTTCCCGAAAGCATCGTTAGCCAACTATGGTCGCAAGTTTCGTCGTTATCACCATAGTTCAACAATCTATGTTTCCCGAAACCATCGTTCCAACGAACTTTCGCAAACAGCATCGCAAAGTTGTGTTGTTGGAATGACAGCCTTTGACCTGTGGTTAGAAGCATAGTTTCTAGATTGCATGACATGTGGATTTAATAAATCCTTGTCTTGAGCAAAATAAGCAAGCTGACATTCAGTACAACCTGTGTCTTTTATTTAGAATACATACAAATGTCATTTACGTCTTTGAGTTTGTCAAGAGATTTAAAGCACTGTTTTTGAAGAGTGCGCATGTGCGAACGTGCTCTGCTATGTAAGAACGGGCCTATGATTGAATCTGGAAATAAAGCGAAATAACTGAGAAAAATGAGAAATAGTCCTCAGATGCCATGTCTGTAGTTTATATCAAAACATCTAGCATTAATTCGATCTCAAACAGTTTCATTAAAATAGAAAGTTCAAAAGAATGGCATTTCTTTGAAATAGAAATCCTTTGCAACATTATAAATGTTCCCTTTCGTAAGGGAACTCCCACTGCATCGATACTTGACGCTTTGGGGAATGCCTTCGGCATGATGCGTCTGAAGTCTGTAATGGAACTACTCCAATCTTGATTGGCGCTATGTCTTTCTTCACTCGTGACGTTGCATGTGACGGTGATCCGGAAGCTATAAAAGGACATCGGAACATAGCCGCGTCAGCTTTCTGTCTTCAGCAAGCGTTCTGTGTGACTGTATTGTCTTATTTGGTGTTGTCTGTCTATCTCAGAATATTTATGGCGAATATAGAGAAACGACTCAGACGGTGTGCGTCCCCTTGCCCACGCTATTTGAGCGAGGATGACACGCACTCGTTCTGTGTTGTTTGCCTGGGAGTGAAGCATGCACGGGCAGTGCTCGAGGTCGCTGTCTGTGCAAACTGTTTTCAGTTACCTATGAAAAAGCTCCGCTCCCGTTTGAGCCTGTTCGATCAAATAGATCAGGCTCGCGTTTCCAATGCATTAGGTCCCGCGTCTGTTGAGGCAGCGCGCCACTTGTATGCACAGGATTCACACGTGGCGCTGGCATATAACACTAAGACGGTTGCGACCATTTCTCAGTTTTATTAACCAGCTCCACTGGTCTCGCGCACGGTTCGGAAGCGCGCATTGCGGCTTCTTCCGAGCATGTTAAAGACCCGGTGTTTAATTTATCTGGCTCCGAAGAGTTAGATATTTTCAACACCAAATCACGTGGATATGGGGATTCGCCACCCCATATTCCAGTTATTGAGGAGTTGCTGGAGATTGTAACCAGGGAAGTGGCTAAATTAAATGTTGAATGGCCATTTAATAAGCAGGAAGCGACTAAGAAAAATAAAATGAAAGAGCGCTTCCTGCAGACCCAGTCACAATCTTCTTGTCAGAGCCTTCCCTTTTTCACTGATCTCCATGCTGAGGTATAGAGATCGTGGAAAAATCCATGTTCATCTGAATTATTTCCCCCCATGTATATATTTACATCTATTAGGGAATCTAATAAGAATGGTTAGGAGGTAATGCCTCGGGTAGAGGAATATTTTGCTAAATATTTTCTCCCCGACATTGCGTCACCCCTAATAGCTCAGACACTTCCCTCCAAATCTCGTACATTGAATTTGTTAGGGAAAGTGTGAAAAGTATATGGCGGTGGGTCAAGCCGGTGCATGCCTACACACGATGGGGTCATTACAGGCATACCAGGCTGACCTCCTCAAAGAGGTGGATGATAACTGGGAGATGTCACTCGACGGTATTACTGAATTTCTTGGAGTGGCCTTCCTTCGATGCCCCCCTTTCACCTTCTGGCCTCTTTGGCGAAGCGGCAAGTACCGTTGTCGAGAGGCTTCAGGAGGCAGAGCGACAATCAGATATCCCCAGTTGTCAGTCCAGGTCTCATGGGGTTGCTGCCAGGGGGCAGCCTCATGGGACAGCCGCCAGATCCTCCTATTTTTTTAGAAGTTTGCCTCTCGTGCCCCCCCATATAAGGCTTGGGGCCAGAGGAAACATTCTCGCACAAAGCCCTCCATACCGAAGACAGGTAGGGGCTGAGGCCCGGGGACTGGCGGCTCCACCCTGAAGTAGTTGAGCTTATATGGAGAGAGTTTGGCCGAGCGGAGGTTGACCTGTTCGCTTCTCATGAGAACACTTATTGCCCGCTCTGGTACTCTCTCACATCCAGCTCCTTTGGGTCTGGATGCCATGGTACAGATGTGGCCGAGGTCACGTCCGTATGCTTTTCCCCCGATCGCTTTGCTCCCTGGGGTTCTGGAAAGTGTCAGGAGGTACACCGTGAGTTCTCGGACCTTATAAGTCTCCTGGAGAGTCCTCCCTGGCGAGTCCCTATTAGGAGAGATCTTCTTTCCCAGGCCGGTGGTATAATATTTTATCCACGGCCGGAGTTATGGAGACTATGGGTCTGGCCCCTGAGGGCCCCTGACCAACCCATAAATAGGCTGCCCTTTCCATCGAGGTGGTTAGGTCATCCATTCTAGAACCCCACTCTACTAGGAACTAAATATTTTTAAGAGCTTAGGTAAGGCATTGAAACCAATTAAATAGTGCCCACTGGCTTCAGTCCTGGCATTCCATCCTGTTCTCTAACGCAATGGTTCCCAACCTTTTTTTGTCGGAGACTCCCTTTTTCCCAAGAAAATATTTTAGGGCCCCCCTTCACATTTAATGATATTATTGCTCTTGTAAGCTTGCAGCAAGGGTGACAAAATATGTTTTTTTCAAACAAACGGTATTTTTATGCACAAATAATAGCCTATAACATTGAAAATACAATAAAAAACACCAGTAGGCCCTTTGTAATTTAAAAACGTAAGCCTAGGAGAAGCCTATAAACTTGCATTTATTAACAGAATAATGCGTCTTTCGGAAGAACATTGTAGCCGGAACTACAACTGTGTACGTCTATGACGAGTCACGCAGGTACTAGGCCACTCCGCAGTGGCAGTGATCCGAACCAGTGTAAAATAGTCCCAATGTAAACACTTATTATAGGTGTACCATAGTGGTTTAGGATAAGACAAAAACACGGATTAGAAAATGGATTCATGATGAACTTGTTCATTATATACATTTTGTAAATTTTGAACAGAAAAAAGTTAAGGACTTTTATTTAATGGTCATTGCTCAAACCTTTCAAAATATGACGCGACCCCCCACAGAGCTCGCTGAGGCCCCCTTATGGGCCGCGACCCCCCTGTTGGGAACCGATGCTCTAACGGGACCTCCTGTTCATGCTTAGGGCCTCTGTGGCGGCCTTAGTGCCCTCCGCAAGCTTCTAAAGGTGAGCTCGTAGGGACATTCCCACAAAAAAAAACTCCATGTTCCTGTAGATTGGAGGATGAATCCTGTCATCTAGCCTATTGGCATCAGGCTGACGGGTTATCCCTGGCACCCATATATAATATAAAAGAATCTTGAGTCTGCTTCCTGTTCGCCCTACTCCCTGGAAGAGCGGTGGCGTTGCCGCCTCTTACTCGAGGGCATGGGAGCCACTCTATCTTATTTCTGCCTCGACACTGAGGTGCCTGTAGGCAATATCATGATTAACCGGGTATTCATCATATGTGACCTGATCCAGCAAAATGAGTCACAGTGACCCAAATTTCAAAATTTAGATTTTGGTATTAATGGAAAGAGGAGACCATAAGCTTTCAAATGATATCCTTGTCAAAGTCATGCCTTGAATGGTTGTGAAGATATACACATTTGAATTATGGTCGTCTGCCCTGTTTTTCCAATTGAAAACCTGAGAAAATCGCTTTTAAAGTTTTTTGCCCTTTTTTTGTTGATATCTTTCAAAATCCATTGCATTTAAAGGGATAAACTATTTATTTTACAGCTTAATTTGAATAAAGACATTAATATATATATAAATGCTATTAAACCAGGCTGAAGCTCAAATTATTTTAAAGTTTTTATTTGAATAAATAATTTAAAAGTACCTTTTACAAAGATTTACTAAAATCAGAAAGATTGAACAGAGGTGCTACATGTTTGCTTGAGAGAGAGGGTGTGTGTGTGTGTGTGTGTGTGTAAGAGAAAGTGAGAGAGGCAGAGAGACAAGGAAACAGAGATCAAATAATGCTAGTCTATGCAATCATATCTTTGTGTAGGCTAGTTGACAATAACAGTGTAACAAATTCATAACGGAGATACCAACAGTTAAATTTTGGGTTAATCAAACACATTGTAATGGATTCTCTTTGCAGATAAATACACTCACTCACATTTGCACTCACATCCATACACAGTAAATACACTCACTCAGATTCAAATTTGACATTAAATTCACCTTTCAGCTCTTTTCTTCTAAGCTGGGCAAGGGAGAGGGACAACTTACTTTCTCAACTGGCGGTTTTGGGCAAATCTCACGGATATTTTTGTACAGATCTGAAATTCGCATCCGAAATTTTCGCACGTAAAAAAAAAAAAAATCGACCTCACGTTATGTCAATCATACGGAGCCCCCCAGTCCCACTTTGTCAAAAAATTTTATTATAACTATCTCGTGGCCTCAAGATAAGTATCTCGTGGCCTCAAGATAGTATCTCGTGGCCTCAAGATACTATCTCGTGGCCTCAAGATAGTATCTCGTGGCCTGAAGATACTATCTTGTGGCCTCAAGATAGTATATTGTGGCCTCAAGATAGTATCTCGTGGCCTCAAGATACTATCTCGTGGCCTCAAGATAGAGATACTATCTTGAGGCCACGAGATACTATAGTATCTTGAGGCCACGAGATAGTATCTTGAGGCCACGAGATAGTATCTTGAGGCGACGAGATACTATCTTGAGGCCACGAGATAGTTATAATACATTTTTTTGATAAAGTGGGACTAGGGGGGCTCCGTACAATCATGCTTGCACACTGTCTACGAAACTTTCATCCGTTATATATATATTAAAAAAAAAACGTAAGCTTTTCTCATCCGTAGCAAGCAGTTTGAATGGTGTTTTGACAATTCGGAGCCACCGAATCAATACGAAAAAACGCATATGAAAAAAACGCGGACTCAGTGTGCAATGGCCAGGGGGCTTGATGACGCTTTGGCAACTTTGCTCTCTTTTGACAGCGACATTTCTCAAATTAATAATATTTAATCTTTCTGAGGAGATCTGCTAGCTTGTTTATTACACAGAGCGCTCGCTGCGAGTCTGACAGGAGGGTGGCTGGACCAATCGCGTGCCGGTCAGTCGAAACGGCTTCCCATCGACAAATGATCAGCATTTGTGTACATTTCTAAGCTTTTTGATTGGTTCTATACAACGTGTAACACCATTAGGAGAGCAGAGATAGTGACGTTTCAGGGGATACCCGGGAAATTCTCAGAGGTGAGATAGGAGTTGAGAAAATGTTCATTTCCAGCGAATTTAGTAAAACTTCGTACACTTTAATAGTAATTTAAATACCTTTACTCAATTATCTGGACTACGAAACTTTGGGAGATTATTTTTGAATGTATGTTCTTTGAAATTAGCAAAAAAAAAAAAAATCTATTATTTCATTGTTTTTCCACATAATCGGCCCATATCTTAAAATGGAACGTTGCGACTTCCGACTCATTTCGCCAGATCGGGTAACATATAATAATCTATTTGAGTCTGCTTCCTGCTCGTCCTGCTCCCTGGAAGAGTGGTGGTGCTGCCCCCTCTCACGTGATGATGCGGCAGCCACTCTACTTTATTTCTGCCTTGACACTGAGGTGCCTGTAGGCAGTATCATGATTCTTCAGGTAATCCATCCTCCATCACATGTGTCGGATGGTCAAGGTCGTAGCCTTGGAGGCCCCTATGTTAGGCCTCGGGCTGGGAGGAGTTAGATCTATCTAGATATGTATCAAGGGCTAGGAGCTATCCCCCTTTTTTCAATTAGACAGTTGGTTATCTACGGAAACCTCTCATAACTGATGTACGAGGTGCGCTTTTGCCTTCACCTCTCATCTAATATTTCTTTACTGTCTGGGGTTCCCATCCATGGTGTCCGTTGAGCCACCGGCTCCAGACCTCCCCTTCTTACACCAAATCTTATGACAATCTAGGTTGGATCTGCCTTCTCATTCCTATCGTCTGTGAGTGTGCCAGATGCTTCACACCAGGGCGTTTTTCATGGCGGTGTTGGTATTCGTTCCCCAAAACGTCGAATATCATATGAGAACGACTTGCTTCGACCCTTCAAAAGCTGACGCGGCTATGTTCCGATGTCCTTTTATAGCTTCCGGATTACCGTCACATGCAACGTCACGTGTGACGAAAGACATAGCGCCAATCAAGATTGGAGTAGTTCCATTACAGACTTCAGATGCATCATGCCGCAGGCATTCCCCAAAGCGACGAGTATCGATGCAGCGGGAGTTCCCTACTCAGGGAACGAGGGTTACAATAGTAACCCGAGACGTTTTTACTGACACTTTTAATCAATTTAATGCATTCATGTTAATTAAAAGTTTTTTTTTTTTTTTTTTTTTTTTTAAAGCCCACAATTACCTTTTTTGAATATTAAAGTATTAAGAATGTAGGAATGTACGTTTTTTTGACAGACAGTCACACACACAATCAACAAGAATCAAAATGTGTGTGATTTACTTAATAAGGTGTCAATAATGGCAACAATGATGTTGATTATAATCGTTTTTATAATTGTTGTAGTTGATTATGCTGTTGTTGTTCATTTTTTTTCTCTAAAGCAGCTACAGCAAATCATTGATCTCTCAGCAAAACATTCCTTACCCATTTGCAAAATTTTAACCCTATTTTTTTTTTATTATAAAGTCACATATTGTTCAAGAAAAATTCAGAAGGATTGAAAAAAATATTCATACAATTGAGCTTTGTCCTCTCAAAACGTCAACAGCCACAGAGTTGTTTAGAAAACGTCCTAAATGGGATGATCTCAATCAATTCAAATTTTTTTTATAAAATGGGACACCTCTGCTCTGTATCTTTTTTCTTGATGAAACTGAAATCAGTGAAGCTCACAGCTGAATATTTCATCACCAGTCTTTCTCTTCACCCTCTAAAGAAAATGCAGCCTATACCATACCGGTTCTGTTTTAAGCTGAGGTTCTTCTGTAAAGCCAGGGTAGATTTTCTGTGTGAAATGTGTGTGTGTGTGTTTACGTGTCAGAAAGTAAGAGAGGTCAGTGACAGAAGGTTAACCATGATGACTGCTAATGGCTGTCAAACGGCATTTAGTATCTGTTAACCCTTGCTGATCACAGTCAACTGCATGTCACAAATGAAAAGAGAACGACTAATGGGGAGAACACCTGTAGTGTGAAGGTGATCCAGGGACTGATGTGGCTGATTTGAGGGGTAATTGTCCCATTTCAGGATCTGTCACGTTAATCACATTTGTGATGTCATATGCAAGTGCCACCCATCTGAGTTAGCCTGACGCAAACTGTGCCACCCATCTGAGTTAGCCTGACGCAAACTATAATGTAAACATTCGCCCTTAGCAGCTGCCACAGAGCAAACACAAATGTGACCTATTCAGAGAGGACACAACCTTGTGTTTTTGCCCCAATGCTTTTGTACATTAGCTTGAAACATGGGTTTATGTACAGAGGGGTCAAGGTTTGGCTAATTAGCATGGCCTGGTTAGCCCTGGTGGTAAATACTGTAACTACACGATCTGGCTGCAAACATGGGCTGGTTTGAGTAAGTCAGCTCTAGTGAGTGTTTACTGCTTTTATTAGACAAAACATGAGGAATCAAGCCCTGTTGGACGAGTAGCAGGTTTGGCAGGTAAAGTGATTTGCCTGTTTTGTGTATTATTCAAAACGTTCTCACCAAAATTTGTTCAATGTGGTTTCTTTTTTTAAACTAATAACTAAAAGTGTTTGGTATGAGATAAAGAGAAAGGAAGAGCAAAAATAGAAAAACAGAGGGAGGGATGAGAGGGTCTACAAGAGAGGAGTCATTATATGTATCCAGCTCTTGATCTCAACTAGGAAATTGTAATTCATCATGTCTGACCTTTGATCTTCAGGTGGTTTGGATGAGGGCTTAAAAAGATGACAGATTGCATTTGCCCAATTTATTGTTGATTATAACTGACACTAAACAAGATTATAGACATTAAAAATTGGTACATGAAAGACTCTGCTAAATGTAGAAGAAACAGAGCAGGTTCCCTTTTTTAGCCACCCATAAATAGAGTCCACAGAAACTCTTTTTTTTTTCATTTTTTTTTTTTCAGTATTCTTAAATGGCAAATGCTATTTGCACCACAGTGTAAGTGATGGCTGTGCAAATGCAGTAAATTTTGACCAACTGTAGACTGATTTGCTGGATCTTAACGTAAACCTTTCACCCTGAAACTTCTTGACATCCAGCCCAGATGTGATTTGAACATGGTGATGGAAAATGCTTTCACTGTCAACATGTTTCTCGCACACGCTCAGTTGCAAACAGCAAATTATGACTCTTGAGTTGTTATTTGTCATGGAGGGTCAATTTAAAGCAGTCAAAATCAATGCTGGATCTCAGATGGTGACAGCACAGTTGGTAGGCTATAACAAATATAAGAATACATTATGATTATCACTTTAATGAAATGTTCACCTTCAGTGTTTGCTTTTCTTGTACATTTTAATGTTGTCTGGTAGTTATTTTTAAGATGCATTTACATTACATTTACATCTATTCATTCAGCAGATGCTTATTCCCAAAGCCATTACAAATCAAATTAACACATTCTGAAGCTTTGTGACATATGATGAGAGCAGAATAGGACAGAGTGGTGGACAGAGTGCTGTTTTGTTGTGAAGAAGAAAAAGCATGAGTGAGATGAAGAGCACAGCTACATTAATCTATCGCTGTCCAGTGTCTTTTATATGCATACATACACACACACACACACACAAATAAATGTGCATATACATGTATTTTTATTCAGACAGTGGGAGTGCAGGAAGCGACAGGGAGAGGAGTGGGACGGGTTGGGATCAGAAAATGTCAGAAGATTGGAAGCAGGGTCGCAGGCACATAAGTGTCACTGAGCAAAACATTGGAACACAGGCACTACCCTCCAGGCTATGTCTCAGATGTCAAATATGCATTTTGTCTGTCTCTACCTGACTTCTGGTGTGCAAATATCTGCACTTTGTAGCCAGACTTATTTATGCATCATAGTCGTCACACCGATTCTTGATTCACTTCAACATAATTACATTTAGAGAAATAGAAGTGAGTTATTAAGTGAGTTAAGTAATGAGCTATTAGGCCTTTTCACTTAAAGAACGAACACAACAGTGAACCACAACATTGTTTAGTATAAGCACATGCTACAGTTTTGTCATCTGCCATTTTAGATGCTCAAACTCTATAAAGTAGGATATATTCTGATTGGCTCAATGATTTTATCGTTCATCAGCTGGGAAAAAAAAATCTTTCTGAAAGTATTCAAATGATATCATTCCCCTGTGTCATTATTGTTGCAGTTTGTGTGGACTCTGCTATTCTTTTAAATGTATAACTATCTTTAAACTATATCATTATTGTAATGCAGGCCTTTATATGCATTTGGGGAAAAAAGTTTACCCAAGTGGCCATTCATATTGTTGAATTCCACATATTGGCTGTTTATTACATCTTTCATCCTTATTGCAGTCAGGATAGTGCTGGTTAAAAATAAACAAAGAAAATCACCAAGTACCAAAATCATCATGATCATTTCTTGGCACCAGTCTCCAGTGACCTTTCTATGACCTTTCTCTAAGGAAAAAACAATTTGGCCAAATTAAGTGGCAGCAAATTTTCAAACTGCAGGGCACCCAGGCATGTTTTTTCCAGCAGTCTTAAGTTTGGTAAGCAGTGCACAGAGAGCAGTAACACTGCTGTGAAACGGCATCAGCGCTGTTTATTTGACTATACACTTGTTTATAGAGAGATAGTGCCGCAGTCTCAAGAGATTTTCAACAGACACATCAAGCTACAAGCGGCAACATAATTTGTTAGTCACTGAGATGAAATACTCCAAGGACAGGATCATGTGCGCTGTTCCAAAACCTAGTGGGCAGTATTTTAAAGAATCTATGTATTTATCTGTCTGTCTGTCTGTCTGTCTGTCCCACTTTGCTTTAAATTAAACTTGAATTGCAACCAGGATGCAGAATTGTTATTTAAATTTGGAAGTAATGAAGTTGCATTACAATTAATTGAAAACTCAGGAAAATAATTCATCAGTTCTGAATGGCACACAACTCTGATTAGAGTCCATTAGCTTAGCAAAATGCTAACATGAAACTCTATTGAGCATCATTTGTGCGGTCCTGAGCTGAGAAAATAGTTTTGGTTTGGTGCAGAAACCAAAAAGAGCTATTCTGCCGTGCAAAGGCAAAAGACCGTAGCTTCGTTTTTGGTCGAAAATGAGTTATTGATATTTTTGGCACATTCAAGACCTCCTTTATCATGTGGATAAGCATCTTGAGTCAATTCCGTTGTTTTTTCGAGAAATTAATGGTTTGTCTTAACAGTAATTTCAAAAAGCCCATGAGAAACCAAGGCAGAACACCGTAACACCAGTTACGGCTCTTTGGCTTAGTTTTGGATAGTGATGTGTCGTTCATGAACGATTCGTTAATTTTGAACAAATCTTTAATATGACTAGGGACTACCGAGTTGTCTCAGAGAGTGATTCGTTCATTTTGTGTTGACCACGCATGCGCATTGCGCAACATATGGTTTCTGAATCTGAATCTGTACTGGAAATGATTAGTTCATCTCTCTCGAGTCTTCGGGTCCGGGACGGGTCCGAGTCTTTCGTTTTTCCTGTCAGTCCCATAGAGGCTATGCTCTCAGTACCGGAAAGAGAAATGATTAGTTCATATTTCGAGTCTCGAGTTCGGCCGGGTCCGAGTCTTTCGTTCTTCCTGTCAGTCCCATAGAGGCTATGCTGTCAGTACCGGAAAGAGAAATGATTAGTTCATATTTCGAGTCTAGAGTTCGGGTTCGGCCGGGTCCGAGTCTTTCGTTCTTCCTGTCAGTCCCATTGAGACTATGCTGTCTTTACCGGAAAGAGTAATGATTAGTTCATTTTCTGAGTCTTCTGAGTCCTTCGTTCTTTTGTCACGTGACTTGTCACGGTATTGAATAGCCTACTAATTCACAACCTTTTTACAAACAAGCACATAGTTAATGTATAATATAATAGTAGTTCATTAATGTATAATATATAATAACACCACAGATGCACAAGAAACATTTAGAAAAGAGACGAACTGGGACAATAATAAGATGGAACTTTTATTTTTCAGATAATGTTTATTTCACATATTTTGTATTTTAATTCCTAAATATAAAACAATATACAATTCAGACGCAGTCAATAATACGAATCTAATGTTGTATTTGATGCGAAATACCAGCCGTCACGTGACAAAAGAACGAAAGACTCAAACCCGAAGACTCGAAGAAAATGAACTAATCATTTCTCTTTCCGGTACTGACAGCACAGTCTATATGGGACTGACAGGAAGAACGAAAGACTCGGACCCGGCCGAACCCGAACTCGAAAGATGAACTAATCATTTCTCTTTCCGGCCCTGCTGTATCACACACGGCACGTCCCAGCAGACAGCAGATCAGAGTCAGACACTGAGTCGACAACGTCTCGAGACACGAAAGGAGGAGAACAAACCTGATAAATATAAAGTTGCAAAGGAAAGAACGTCTCGGATCAGGAGGTGAGGTGAACTAACAGAGTCAGACTGCAATAGCCTGAACTTAAGACCCAACAACTAATCAATTAATACAAATTTCGGTTTCTTATAATTTGGCTTTGGCTGCATTACCCTAGTTTATTTTTATTATTTTTTACAAATTTAATCAACATTTTCACAAGTACTAGATGTGTTGGGATATTTAACATGCCAATTTAATTATATTATGCTGAAATGAACGAAATGACTCGAAAAAAGATTCGTTCATTTTGCTGAACGAGACTTAAAGATCCGAGTCAGTAAAATGATCCGAACTTCCCACTACTAGTTTTGGAACGCTCATATTGAGTTACGGCACTCTGCCTTTGTTTAGCCGCGCGTCAATAATGAAGTTACGGTGCTGGCGTTCTATCAAATAATGCTACCTATCAGATTATACGGTGTTCTGCCTTTGTTTTACTCTCCATTCAAATTTAAATTACGATGTAGCCTGTGTACTTTGTAGGCTACCATCCGTCCCTGTAACTTATGTCCTCCTCAAAGCTTTTTCCCGCACTAATGCGGTCAGAACATTTAGGATGCTCTTAACCCGCTCCATCGACAAACTTGCGAAATCGATCGCGAAGGATGTATGCAGAGTTGACAGAAAAATGTTACACGTGCCGAATCAGATCAATACAACAAAGAACTAAAGCCCCGCCTCACCCAGTTCGGGTACCGGACCAATCATGCATCTAGCTGGCAGAGTGCCAAAACTTCGCCGGCGCCTTCAGCTCCGCCTTAAACACGGTTGAGCCGACGCGGGACTAATATATCACAGTGATAATGAAGCAATAAGGGTAGGCTATATTGGTGCATACAACATAATGAAGCAAGAAGTGCTGGTGCATACAACATCAGAACAGCTGTTAAAAGCATATACATACAAAACACAGCGTCCGGAATAAATCAGCGGGACGAGTGAAGTGCACGCACAATAACAGGGCAGGCAGCTGAAACCAACGCATACTGAAAAGACGCAGAACACAGAAGGTTGTGCTATAAATGCATTAGTCGTCTAAGTAGTCCAGAACACGCTCCCTACTGAGTCCTAAGGGGTAAAGCACTGCATAGGCTACTTTTCGTGAACGGAGCGTGACACCTTCGAACACGAATCTCGGTAAACGCCTGTGAAAGTATGCGTCTTTCAGATCCACCGCTATAAACCAGTCTCCGGGTCGAATGTGCGCGAGGATCTGTTTTATCGTGATCATTAGGCCTACATTATAACGCGTGTTTAGCAAGTCTTATGCCACTCGGTACCACTTGAAGATACTCTTTAGTCTTTACCGCTATGGAGGTATTTTGTCATGTCTAATGTATTAATAGGGCCACCAGAATGCAACCAAAGCACAATAGCCTAACTAGAAAGCTAGGTAATTGTAAATCATACAAAATAAATGCCATGATCACTAGATTTTATACAGGTGTTACTATAATGATTTTGTTAATGGTGATCAGCAACCAAATATTGATAATGTGGAAGTTACTGCCTTTTGCCTAGGCATGACTTCTCACTTTTTGCTGACAATACAAAGGCAGAGTACAGTAACTTTAAAATAGTGGTCAAAAGTCAAGTTTGAGCTAAAAATTTTGTTATGTAGATAATTTTCATTACTTAAACATCCAATTGCCAGATTTTCAGTGTCCTACCTATAATTAATTTGGCGGGACAACTAAAAATCTTTAAAGTCATTTTTCTCAGTTTCACACTCTAGCGAGTTAAGGTCTTTTGCCTTTGTAGGGCAGTATTGTGTAATTCAGAGAGTTGGGAACAAAGATTTATAAGGAGAAAGTCCCAGAATAAAGAGTTCTTGTCTGCTAATCGTAGTTCTTCATATCTGCCTATTATCTGAGAAAGAATAATTATTCTGATAGCAGATGCTGAGTGCAGATTTGATGAGCTTAACAAATAACATTCATCAGCTGTGTTTATGAGAGATGATTCATTCAGTAATACTGTACATTCAAATCTTCATCTCTCTCTGAGTCATTGGTACATCACCATTAATTACACAGATCTTTTAAGGTCTCTCATTGTTTGCTCCATTTCCAGTAAATCTTTCATTCAAAGTTCTACTTCTCCCACCATTCATTGTTCAATAATGCAGTGTTCCGGGTCCACGGGAACACAGCTTTCTCTTGACGAGGTGACGGACAGGCAGAATATGAAGACATGTACACAGAACCCTTTTTAAACAGCAGCAGCCATATATGCACACTGACATATGCTGCTGAGAACGTGTGCCACATCTGAAAGAGAGGGAGAGAGAAAACAGGGGGAAGGATGGAACAAAGAAGAAAGTGGGCAGATCCACAGATAGCATTTCAGATCGAGTTATGGGTACATGGCATTCCAGAAAGTCCCTGATGTGGCTAAGCTCGGTTTGAAAGGGTACACGGGTCACTCAGGGAGACAGTAAACGGCTTTTTAGAGGAATGATGGAATGATGCAGATTTGTGCTGACACACAAACAGAAACAAGAGAGTTTCTGTATGTTTGGAAATAGGACAGTGCTGTGTGGAACTCCTAAGAGAGGTTTTAATTATGAAGAAAACGAGAGGACATTTCCCCCCTCATTTGCATGTAAGATTGTAGGTCTATTTAGTCAAGCAGGGTGCTTTGTTATTTAAAACCATATTCATATTTAAAGGCCAATCAAACCCCAGCTGTTCATCGCCATTACTTCAGATGTTCTTCACAACAGATCCCAGTCCGGAGCTGTTGCATTATGTGGGGAAAACAAAAACAAAAAAAAACTCAAAAGTTCTCAGAAATGACCAAACTAGAAAATTCATAGCTGAGGAAAATTTTATGTTCTTTAAAATACAAACTTTTCAGATGTAAAAAATCCTTGGGAAAATGCTGTTTGATTCGAAACAAACTGCATTTGAGGTCAGATAACACTGGAAACGTATTGTGCTGATTTGTTGCCTCTTAATTTGTTTTTACTTGCTGTCTGCAAACTTATCTGAATTCACTTGGACCCATTTTGGGGTTCATGCCCCACCACAGATCCAAGTGTGATTACTGGGATTCCTTGAAAAACAATCTTGAATAGGGAAACTGCGAATGGGCTACTTGCCTCACAGACATGGCAAATAGGCATATAGAAAGCTTGAAATGTCTACTGTTAAACGAACCAATTCAAGTTGAAAACAAATACTCTGATTATGTAATCCAAATAAAAGGTGTATTTCTCTCTATTCGCTATATTGCGGAGATGATGAGTCAGCAACGTCAACTTCATCTTTGCAGCCAACACTGATTCAGAAAAAAATTGTTTGTCAATAAACAATTAAAATATCTCCTTGCTATTTTTTATACATTCATAATCATGCATGTTACTTTTGCCAGGGCTTTGCGGCAAACTTTATGTGTGCGCTAGATTGCGAGGCATATATTCTGCCCCCCAGTGGCCTATAAAAAAAGTCAACAAACTGAAAAAAATAAACCAAAGTTTTTTTTTTTTTTGGGTAATATGTAATGTAATCTTGTTAAAACCGATTTAATAAAATTGTTAGCGGAAAAAGTATCGTTCAGGAGTCAAATCACCTTCATTTATAAAGCGCTTTTAACATTATGGATTGTTTCAAAGCAGCTTTACAGTTATAATAGAAATTACCGTAACAGTTTGTTTAGGCTTTACAACAGCATTAGGATAAAGTTATTGTCCAGCTATAGTTAGTAATGATTGATTCACTTCCATTGCGAAGATCATTAGTTATTAAATTAGGGGCCGCTAACACGACACCGTTCTAACAGAAAAACTCTTAACGCGCTCCGGCCACCCATCCGCACAGTAGGTGCCTGGTGTCTCAAGAATGCACTCCCTGAAATAGGTTCAAAGGTGTAAACGATTATCCGTTATCTCTGTGTAAACCTCAAAAACACAAATGGCATGCACATACGCATCACCAATTCAGTCCATAGGTATGCGCGTTTGAATATATATTTGCGCAGGCGCGTAGTCCTTCACAAATCAACCCTCAAAAAACTACTTGTCTGGTCTTAAAAATGTGTAATACAGAATTTTTTGTCGCTTCTGCGTAGCCACGCGGACCGAAATTATCCCGACAACGTTTGATCTGTACAGAGGTAAAGGGAGGGAGGCCTTCACAGGGGAAAGACTAGTTGACACTTCAGGACTGAGTTGTCGTCGTGTCCAGGCGATGGTCCTTCATCAGATCTGGATACGGCCTAGATCCGGCGGACTGCGGTAAACCTCGGGATAAACAGAGAGACTAATATTAGCATAGACGCCATCCTTCTTATGATGTGCCAAGTACATCAGGATTTATGGGAAGTGTTCCAGGTTCCGGCTGATCTAAACTATGCAGCCTAACATTTAAAGCTACAGTGTGTGATTTTTACCCCCATCTAGCGGTGAAAAGGTATATGACCATCCAGTGAATATTAGTTTCTGTTCCTCTCAATTTCGATTTCGTTTTAACTCCAACGGTGGCCAATGAAGTCCAAGATTAACATGGCTTCCAGTACGACCTCCTCGACACGGTGCCATCGAGTGTTAAAACGCGAAATGCGAAGCTTGATGTCCCTCTTTGGCTAAAGTACTTTCAAGATGGAGGGGCAACATGGCGACCGACATTAGAACCCCTCACCCGTATGTATTTTCAATGGCATATTATACACTCACGAGAATACTTTATTACTTGAACGAAGTAAATATACATTAATGAGCACATATATTTTTGAAAGAACTAAGTGTTTTTAGCTAAGAATAAACTAAAAAAGTTACACAGTGTAGCTTTAATTATAGAAGTCTATAATGTGTTATGTGTATGCTAGGCCAAAGAGACGTGTTTTTAGTCTAGATTTGAAATGACAGACTGTGTCTGCTTCCCGGACAATGTTAGGAAGATTGTTCCAAAGTTTTGGTGCTAAATAGGAAAAGGATCTACCGCCAGCAGTCGATTTTTATTTTCTAGGTATTATCAACTGGCCGGAATTTTGAGATCGCAATAGACGGGAAGGACTATAATGCGTTAAAAAACACTAAATGGTTTAGCTCCCCAGTACTTGAGCAAGCTCTTAAGCAATCAGCAATATTTTAAAAGGTATACAATGTTTAATAGGGAGTCAATGCAGTGTTAAAAGAACCGGGCTAATATGGTCATACTTCCTGGTTCTGGTAAGAACTCTAGTGGCTGCATTTTGGACCAGCTGTAGTTTATTATTAAACATGCAGGGCAACCACCCAGTAGAACATTACAATAATCTAGCCTTGATGTCATGAACGCATTAACTAATTGTTCTGCATTTTTAATTGAGAGCATATGACGTAATTTAGATATATTTTTAAGATGAAAAAATGGGGTTTTACAGATACTAGACACGTGACTTTCAAATGAAAGGTTAGTATCAAAGAGCACACCCAGGTTCCCAACCGGCGACGAGGACTTGAATTGCGAAATACCTCTAGTTTTGATTTCTTCCAATTGCGCTCCATTTTTCTGGCTGCTCTCTTAAGGGTCTGAGTGTGCTCGTTGTACCATGTCGTTGGACTATTTTCTTTAATCTTCTTTAAGCACAAAGGAGCAATTGTGTCCAAAGTGCTAGAAAAGAGAGAGTTAAAAGTTTCTGTTGCAATATCGAGTTCTTCTAAGCTATCTGGGATGCTGAGATGATGAGACTGATCAGGAAGATTATTAATAAAGCAATATTTAGTGGCAGAAGTGATAGGTCTAACATATCTGTAACACGGAGTCGGGTTTGCAGCCTTGGCTAAATGAAGTTTACACGAGACTAGATAATGATCTGAGACGTCATCGCTCTGCTGCAGAATTTCAACGGCATCAACATTGATTCCAAGTGATAATAGATCTAGAGTATGATTACGACAATGAGTAGGTCCTGACACGTGTTATCCAACTCCTATAGAGTTAAGAATGTCTTTAAATGCCTGTACCAATGCATCTTTTTCGTTATCTACATGTATATTAAAATCACCAACAATTAGGACTTTATCTGCAGTCAGTACTAACTCTGATAGAAAGTCAGCAAATTCTTTGATAAAGTCTGTATGGTGACCTGGTGGCCTGTACACAGTAGCCAGCACAAATCTCAAACGTGATTTATCCTTTACACAATATATTGTTACATTAAGCACGAACACTTCAAAAGACTTATATTTGAAAATAGACTTCTTAGTAATTCTGAAAATATTACTATAAATTACAGCAACACCTCCCCCTTTGCGTTTCATACGAGGTTCATGTTTATAACCGCAATCTTGGGGATGGACTCAAAGGTGTAAATTCACTCTATATAGCACAAACTGGGCTACCATACTATCTAAGCAACATGTATGTACATGTTTGTATTTTTAAGAGAATAATGTTTATGCGTGGTTATTGAAAAAAATGTAAATGAAAGTTGTTGAAATAAGGCCACAAAACACATATTGATTATTTCTTCACAAGACTTTTGAAAATTGTATCACATAGCCTAGAATATTTGCTCCAAAACTATGTGAGAATCATCCTGACTACTCATTCAGATAAGACAATAAAGTATTTTTACATTTTTAATGACGTGTTTTGTGTCAGAAAGCTTTATGCGAGGAGGCGTGATCTCTCATTAATATGTATGCATTTCACACCTGAGAAAGACAAAGACCCTCCCATAATGGCCCTATTAGGTGCTATCAGGCCATATCATTATAAGGAGCCTTGCACAAAGAATGAGGAGATTTAAAAAAGAATGGCTTTTAGATTGTTTGGATTTATTTACAACGCAACATAATCCAAAGATACACAACAAAGGACAAAAAAGCACATTAGTAAACACACTGATCTAAAGACAGAGGCTTGAACAGTCACACAACTTTGTGCCATTGAAACATAGTACATACCTGTCATTTCCAAGGTGTTTGATTTTTCATTTTACCATGTTCATGTACAGAGACTGTTGAATGTTGAAGTCAGCAGGACTCATCAGTGGCATCTCTCCCTGTAAAAAATGAAATAAAAAAATAAACACCTTTGAACATGCTGATATCAAGAGAAACTATATGGCTGCACGACTTTGGGCATGCATTGTAGAAAAAAATTGCGATTTAATTATATATATATATTACGGGTGTAACGATACACGTATTCGTATTGAACCGTTTGGTACGAGGCTTTCGGTTCGGTTTTCGGTATGCATTTTTAAACCGAACGGTACGTTGGACCATTTTTCCTGCTGACCAAAATTTCTGTAGTTCAAATGTAGGCGCATCACGCGTCGTAAGCGTGCTCATAATGTAAGAGATGCTGGCGTGACCACAACATTGCCCAACATCAAATGGCAAATGTAATGTAAGCGGAACGAAACTGATAGTGATGGCCGGTTCGTGAACGAATCGTTCTTTTGAACCGGTTCTTTTTAGTGAACCGGTCGAACCAGTACACTAAATCGGACTGAATCGTTCGAAACAGTTCGCGTCTTGCGTCAGCGCTGATCCACAAGTCAAGTCAAGTCAAGTCAAAGTTTATTTATAGAGCAATTTTAAAAACAGCAAGTGTTTGACAAAGTGCTGTACATTTATATCCTATATCACTGCTACCAACAATCAATGACACAAAAAATAAAAACAATAAAACAAAAGCAATAAAACAACTCTCACATAGCGTCAAATGCCAAACAGTAATAATAGGTTTTAAGACCAGATTTAAAAGCAGCAAGTGTCTGAGCCTGTCTGATATACAAGGGCAAATTGTTCCAAAGATTTGGTCCAGCTACCAAAGCTTTGGTCCAGCTACCAAAGCTTTGGTCCAGCTACAAGTTACTAAAGTTACTCACTTTCAGACATGCCTGACAGTCCGACTCGAAATAAACCAATATCCCGGAGTATATTTTACTCCAGTAAGCATGTTGTGCTGAGAGAAGTCATGAGCACGAGCAGCTGATACTAAGCATGCGCGTACTACCGAACGTACAGGTACAGTGGTTCTCGGATCACCAGTACAGAACAGAGTACTGTTTATTTCGGACGTGTTCGACATACCGATAACCGATGAGCTGATGAACTGAGCATGCGTGCATTTTTTTCAGAGGGACAAAATGCATGTTTCTTAAATATTTTGTTGAACATCAATAAGTGTAACAAAATAAAACGTGTTGGAAACATGTTTATCACATATCTTAATTTTCACTGTATTATTTTAAAGATTGGAAACACAATAAATGGATTTTAAAACTAAACATTTATTTTTATACTAAAACATTATTTTCAGGAACAGCTAATTTAATTTCTAATTAGTTGACACAAATCTTTGTCGTAAACTCTTGCCAAGGTTTTAAGGGTGCAAAGTAAACGTTTATAATGTGTTAATCAAAACATAACGTAACCATACTGTAGACAGGCATCGACTTTTTAGTTGTGTCGACTGTAGGCTGGTAGCCTAAGGTTTCAGCAGTTCTCAGCTCAGCACAAACAAGCTAGCTCTCGAGTCAAGAACTGGTTGTTGCAGCAGTTCTCGAATCACCAGTACAGAACCGAGAACTGTTTCTTTCGGACACGTTCGATACGGAGAACCGATGAGCTGGAGATTCTGCATGCGTGATAGCACTGACTATGTGCCATATTACTAGAGAGAAGAGCAGCACCATCCCAGGAGGGATGAATGCCATCTCTTTTCAACAGGTCAGGTCTGCCCCAAAAACCTTCCCAATTGTCTATGAATTCTATATTATTTTGTGGACACAACTTAGACAGCCAGCCATTGAGTGAGGACAGTCTACTAACTATCTCATCAGTCCTTCGAACAGGAAGGGGACCAGAGCAAATTACAGTGCCTGACATCGTACTTACGAGTTCACACACCTCTTTAAGGTTAATTTTAGTGATCTCCGACTGGCGAAGTTGAACATCATTAGTGCCGACTTGAATAATAATCTCGGAGCATTTACGATTAGCATTAGCCAGCACTTTTAAATTTGCTTTGATGTCAGGCGCTCTGGTTCCCGGCAAACATGTGACTATGGTGGCTGGTGTCTCTATTGTCTCATTCCATGTAATAGAATCTCCAATAACTAGGGCATATTCAACAGGATTCTCAGTGGGTGTTTCACTGAGTGGGGAGAATCTATTTGATGTTGTAATCGGAACGGAAGAGCTGTGTTTTGTCCCACGACTACAGCATCTCACCGTCACCCATTTGCTCTGCTCACGGGCTCTACTACAGCCAATGAACAATGTAAAGTGTTCACTAAGGTAGTCGCATCCAAAGCAGTATATAAAGCCCTTGCACTCTTACAATTTACCTCATTTAAATTTTGGATGCGTGTCTCTAATTCTGAAATCTTCTCCGTCAGCCTGACTATCTCCCTGCATTTATCACATGTAAATCCTGTGCTGACAGAGAAGGCTATGTTATACATGTTACATGAAGTGCAAATGACAATAAGAGGAGAAGATGACATAACTTACCATGTTTGTTTGACTGACTGATACCCACCAAAGTTGTTTGATGGATTATGAAAAGTCGCAAGCAAAATAAAAAAAGAGTGCACGGATGGCACGCTAACAGACTAGCGAATTACTAGCGTGTTGTGCTAGCAATGATTTAGATTGAAGCTAGCGATATCAGGTTAATATGTGATGTTGAGTAAGTTATATTTAGCAGAATAAACAACAGGGAATGATAGATAAATAATGATTCCAAACAGAAATATATACGAAGCTTACAGACGCAGAACAACTCAGCAGCAGCAGGCAGACAGGAGCAATCGATCAACAAGAGCCGATGTCAAAGTCAAGGTATCAATATCGAAAATTTTCTAACGATACCCAGCCCTAGTTTTTTGTTGCCCATGCTAGCATTCACACAGCCAACGTATAGCCAGAAAGCAGAGGGAATATTTTCATCTCCATTTTCTAGTGGTGCACGATATATCGGACGCCGATATAACATCGGCCGATATGGTCAATTTTTTACACATCGGTATTGTTCCGATGTCAAAATAGGGCCGATGTGAACAGGCCGATAATCATTCGTGTGTAGATGTGAGTGCGGGGGCGGGGATGTTTGTTTTTGCACGAGCGCATTCATTACAAGCTCAAGTCCTGTCAGTTTAAACATCAAGCGCACGAAAACTGGAACTTCCACACTGTTTTCTGTCAGCCTTACTAAGGTGTATTTTTGTCCCGCCGAAGCCTTATTTGACCGGTGAGTGATGTAGATGACCGACTGCTGCGCTTGTTTAACTGAGAGAACGAGCAGAGAGAGTGAAAGCCCCGGTCGCGCGCGTACCGTCTTCAAACTGTTTTGCTCTCTCTCCCTCCCTCGCGCATATTAATGCATTGAGTTGACTGAATATCTTTGAGAATACACCATGATAAAAGGTCGGAAGACCGAAGTTTTTTTTTCTGAACTACCACTGGTTGTGAATTGTGCTAAAACGTTACCTTATCTTCTCTGAAAAGCTTTCCACACATTCAGATGACATAAACCACACTTTCAATAAACAAAACAAAAATCTATCTAGTGATGAAATGTTTTCTGTGTTGAGACAAATCTTGTGCTTTGTCCTAAACTGCCGGGATAATCACACAACGTGTGCCGTGGTCCGTTAATGACATGTCCGATTCGCGAACTAATGACTCCTTTGAACCGATTCACTTTAATTAATGGTTAAAACAACTGATCTGTCCAACACTGAACTAAAGAGACATAAATCGGAAACACTTTACAATAAGGTTCAATTTATTAAAGTCTAGTTAACTGCATTAGTTAACATTCTATTAATATTAGTTTCTATGCGGATTTACTCCATGACAAAACCACCCCAGTCATTCTAGAATGATTCATTCTTTCCAAATAGAGCTATTCAAGTCATCTGGTGAAATTGTTTTTATATCGCAACGTAATTTTTTACCAATATGGTGCAGCCCTAATCCTCGCTATGTGTTTTCTATACAGAGATATCGACATCGGTAAATATCGGTATCGGCCATAACAGCAATATTAATATCAGTTATCGGTATCGGCCACAATTTTCACATCGGTGCATCACTACCATTTTCAGGCCACAGAAATGTGGAGATAAACCAACACATTCTCATCCTTTGGCGTCATATAGGTGACGCCATATGACATTTCGTCGAAATCTTACGCACATGGCATCCTTTAGCGTCAATATAACACGCACTGTTATGGGTAGGTTTAGGTCTGGGGTAGGGTTACGGTTATGACGCCTTGGGATCTGCGTCTCATATTGACGCTAAAGGATGCCATGTGCGTCGGATTTAGACGAGCGTCACCTGTATGACGCCTTGGGTTCTGCGTCTCATATTGACGCTAAAGGATGCCATGTGCGTAAGATTTCAACGAAATGTCAAAAGCGTCACATGTATGACGCCTTGGGATGAGAACGGGCTGGATAAACATATGGCGTATGGTTATTTCATAAGTTGCTAATACGGATTTATGTCCTGCACTCAGGTAAAGTAACACACATAGTGATTAAGTGTGTCATCCCCGATCCGTCGACCTTGATGAGGGGAAACTATCAGGCACATGAAGGGGCCACAGTTTGGGTTTGAATGAAATATTAAAGAATGCCTCAACGGACGCAGCCTCACAAAACAACCGTACATTTGTATCTGCTCTGTTGCCTGTGTTTGTTTACTCGTGCGTGCTTGCGTGTGAAAGTTTTGTTCAGATGTTAGCGGCACAGTTGGTGTGTGTTCACAGTTGCACACTTTGGATCGAATTTGTGTTTCTTGTTTGTATCAGTTGCTCCTAAGCTGGGAAACTTTCGAGTAAGTGTGTGCGTATGTGTGTGTGAGTGTTTCATAAGGGAGGAGCAGTGGAGGGGAGACAGATGGTCTATCTCAGGACCATCCAAATGTAGATTAAATATTAAAGATTTATTTGAAATCTTCATGATGATATAAAAATAGATAGAGGTTGGAATGAGCAAACACCTGTTTATGGCCTGCTTCAATTTTTCCTCACTCGTGTTGGAAAGTGTATGATGTTATGTGTGTGTTTGACTTAATGTGAAAAACTGGTAACACTTTAGGACAAGGTTCATAGTGACATTAGTTAATGCATTAGGTACGACAACCAAACAATGACCAATTCTGTTACATAATTTACTAATCTAGGTTAACCCTCTGGGGTTGGCTATTGCGCTGGCGTGACAAGCTCACTTTTTTCCTTATCAGTGCAAAAGAGACTCAAATTACTCTATTGATTTTGATCTTACATATAAGTATTGTACATCATTAGATCCTGTTAAGTGTCTATTTTTTTGTGGATACTCACAATAAAAACAAAGTGTTCTGCTTTTTGTCAAATAAAGAAAAATAAACATGATGCGAATTTTGCCTTCTCTCTGTCAGTGAAGTCCATTCTGAAACACGTCCGAAAATTAACTGTAACTCAGTAAATACTTGTCACACAGGCACAATTTTTTTTTCATTATGAAGCTGAAATTCTCTTCTTTTAAATTAACCCTCTGGGGTCTGAGGTGTTTTCTGGGTCCTGGAGGTGTTCTGACATACAATAATATGTAAGCAGCATGTAGGTAAAAGTTTGTAGTTTTGAGATAATGACTTTTATGCGTGGTTTGTGAAAAAATTAAGAAGAATTGTCACTGAAATAAGGACATGAAACCCATACTGATTATTTCTTCACAAGACTTTTGAAAATTGTATCACGTAGCCTAGAATATTTCCTCCTAAACTATGTGAAAATCATCCTGACTACTCATTCAGATAAGACTAAAGGGCCAAAAAAAACTTTGCCCAAACTTTGGGCATCCATTGTAGATTTTTCTGGTTAAAATTGTGATATATATATATATATATATATATATATATATATTATACACACACACACACACACACACACACACACAGTGCATAGAATAAGTGAACACACCCATGCTAAAGTTGACTAAAAAAATAATCTTAATGCCTTAATTAAAAAAAAGAGGAAAACTCCAACCTTTAAGGAGACCAATTTTCTTTGTGAATGAATAATGTATCGCAAATAATTTAATGTTTTTCCTTAAAATACAGGGTGCATTCGTCTGGACAACCCTATGTTAAATTCCCATAGAGGCAGGCAGATTTTTTCATTTTTAAAGGCCAGTCATTTCATGGATCCAGAATACTATGCATCCTGATAAAGTTCTCTTGGCCTTTAGAATTAAAATAGCCCCACATCATCACATACCCTTCACCATATAGACATGGTTTTATTTCAGTTAGCCTAATAGCTGGTTTGATTTGCATTGAGATCTTACCCCATGCTAATCTCTAGGTATGCTGAAGGGTATGTGATGATGTGCGGCTATTTAAATTCCAAATAATAATAATTGCCTATAGCATGCGGCCTATAAATCGTTAAAAAGGAACACTTCAGTACACTAGAAAAAAAAAATATGTTTATCATGTTACTTCAAATGTTTCCATTCGTTATTTAACAGTAAGCATGGTTCTAAAAATTATAATATTCACCATATTAGAGGAAACACTGATACTAGCCTAACATCATGCTGTGTTGTATTATCAAACATAAAAAAACATCCTCGTGTGGTACATGTATGGTATAACGTCATTTATTTCCTGCCTGTCTAAGCTATAGGCCTACTTCATATTTCAACATGTTTCCCTCGATTTCATAAATAGTCTAGCAACAGGTTGGAATGTTAAGTTTATGCAACAATAACACTAACTAATATATGTCATAATACATTTCTTACCTTACATCTTTCTTGTCTTCAAATTGCGTTCTTCTTCTTCTGAGGTAAATCCAATGTAAGCTCACTGCGTATCTTCCAAACTGGACGAAAAGCAGAGGACTGATGAAGTTTGGTGCTTTGTTTTTTAGGTAATGAGCGCGTCCGCGTTACTTCGTGGAGATTTACATATCAATCTCTTTTGCGCGCGTGGTCAAATTAAAAATAATGAGCACGTGTTTGAGAAACTGGCCATCTTGTTGGTTTTATTCAAATTACTTAAACAGAGAAAATGTGTTTTCGTTTTGAATCAGATCATTTAAAAGTACACACTTAAATGATTATAAAGATATGTATCTCATGACTGGGTGAATAGTATTCGCTGAGTTTTGTTTCAGTTTTTTTCTTCAGCTCCAAAAAAAAAGTTCACAGTGAGGGAGAGCCAGAAAGCACACCCTGTTTATTTTCTTTATTTTACAAAAGCACAATGTTTTATTTCGATTGTAAGTGGACACATAAAAAATAAGATATTTAACAGTTTATTTTTTCATATTCCTTAAGTCTGCATGACCAAAAATGACAGAGTATTTTAAGCCTATTTTGCTCCTATGTGAAAAAATCGAGCAAAACGCGTTTGCCGACCCCAGAGAGTTAAATCATTTATATAAATAACAAATATTCTCAGTTTATGTAATCTGTATGAAAAGAGAGAGATGTCAGTCTTTTTCCTTTCAGCTAATTATAGCTTATTACGTGTTAATGTGGCACGCCCACAGAGAGTGCACGCTATTCAAACGCAAATGTTGAGGCAAGGCAAGCCATGCCAACGCCCACATCAGCTGGATGAAACATCAAGTATAATAAGAATCTTGTACTTTACCTCGCCTTTCTGCACTGTGAGGAAGAATACTATCGTAATAATCCTAGAAAAGTTACCTCAGAAGTGCTGGTCAGTAGCGGTTTTAGGCACGGGCGAACCGCGCAGTTGCCCGGGGCGGCATTTCTTCATGTCACATGGGGGGCGGCACGAGCAGTTAAAAAAAATCCTCTGCGCCGCGAAGGTTTTCTATTTTCTATCATTTCAATTCAATTATTGGCAATGGCGCCCCTGCTTGCTGAGAAGGCGCCGTGCACAGAAGTGTCAAGGAAGTCTCCTGATTGGAGCCCAGCCAACATTTGTATGTGGGGCCCATATGGGTATGAAATGGGCTGAAAAATGGGCCCCATGTAGGATTGTCCGCGGGTTACATAATGGCCCCATGTTAATTGCCAAGATGAATTTCATGTAGGATTGCACTTGGTACTAGGCCGGACCCAAGTGGGGCAACATGCACAAGACCCATCTCGGGCCCAGTTTTAACCCAGCCGACATTTGTATGTGGGGCCCATGTGGGTTTGAAATGAAAAATGGGCTCTGTATGGGATTGTCCACGGGTTCCATAATGGTCCCATGTAAATCGCCCAGGTGGATTTCATGTAGGATTGCACTTGGTACTAGGCGGGACCCAAGTGGGCAACATGCACAAGACCCATCTCGGGCCCAGTTTTAACCCAGCCGACATTTGTATGTGGGGCCCATGTGGGTTTGAAATGAAAAATGGGCTCTGTATGGGATTGTCCACGGGTTCCATAATGGTCCCATGTAAATCGCCCAGGTGGATTTCATGTAGGATTGCACTTGGTACTAGGCGGGACCCAAGTGGGCAACATGCACAAGACCCATCTCGGGCCCAGTTTTAACCCAGCCGACATTTGTATGTGGGGCTCATGTGGGTTTGAAATGAAAAATGGGCTCTGTATGGGATTGTCCACGGGTTCCATAATGGTCCCATGTAAAACGCCCAGGTGGATTTCATGTAGGATTGCACTTGGTACTAGGCGGGACCCAAGTGGGCAACATGCACAAGACCCATTTCGGTCCCAGCTGCCAATATTTGTATGTGGGGCCCCTGTAGGTTTGAAATGGGCTGAAAAATGGGCTCTGTAAGGGATTGTACACGGGTTCAATAATGGCCCCATGCCAACTGCCCACATGGATTTCACAGGATGGCACTAACAAACAGGTGGGCCCCAACTGGGCCACATGCACCAGACCCATCTTGGTCCCAGCTTTATTTATTTTGTGGGTACTACAAAGTTACTACATGGGCTGAAATATGGGCTGTAAGTGGGTTTGTCCATGGGTTCCATGCTGGCCCCAGCAACTTACTCATTTAAGCTTTATGCAGGATTTAGGTGGGGCCCAACTAGGAATCATATGCATGTGGCCCAACTCGGGATCATCTGGGTTCCATCTAAATGAGTAGCAACATCACACAAACAAGTTTTAAAGCATTCGAGCACACAGTGAGATTTAAATATTTTAAATTTTATTGAAAGTACTCATCATATTATGCTATATTCTGAAATTCCAGAGACAATATTTTAAGAAGCAGATTTATGTCAGATTAAAGAGAATCTCTTTAATGTTATATAACTATTGGTTAAAATACATATTTTGAACCTGTATTTGACCCAGCCTTTACTGAACATTTGAACAGGAAATAAATTGGGGACAGTTAGAAGAAGCAGTAACTATACATTTATCAGTACAGCTTACACTGCAGACAGTCACTCAGTTTCTTGCCAGTTGATCTATGTAGTCTTCTTAAGAGCCTCTGCAAAACAAATTAGTTTTTTTTAGGGATTATGATTTTAAAGAAATCATGTTACTTACACATGTCACAATACCTTATGACAAAATAACATTTTTTTACTCAGGATAAAAAACAAAAACAGCAAAAAACTTATATTGGAATGGTCACAGTATTGGAATGTCACTGGAAGGGGATTTGGGAAATCAATAAAAACAGTTTATAAAGTATGAATATGCAATGTGTTTTAAAGCATCAAGTCATTCATTAATACAAGTTAACCATTAACAAAAAATTATAAACAAAAATAATAATAATAGGCCTACATTATTTGTCTCAAAAGTTTTTTGTCATTTTAATATTAGGTAGTTTCTCACAATCAGATTCTCAGTCCATGATAGAATGGGCGAAAAAATGATGCATAATAAAGTATAATGATTTATGATTGCTTTTAAAGTAAAATTAGGGATGCTCCGATCGATCGGCCGGAGATTAGGGTTAGGGTTAGCTTCATCCTCAAGCCATCCTAGGTGAATGACTTTCTTCTTTCAGACGAATACAATCGGAGTTATATTAATAAACACCCTGATGCTTCCGAGCTTTATAATGGCAGTGAATTGCAACCATTAGAGTGAAGCTCAAAAAAGTGCATCCATCCATGATATAAGAACTCCACGCGGCTATGAGGGGTTAATAAAGGCCTTCTGAAGCAAAGCCATGAGTTTGTGTAAGAAAAATATTCATATTTAAAACTTTATTAACAAAATAACTAGCTTCCGGCCAAACGAACATACGGATTGCACTTAAGTGTAAAGCGCAACTTATGCGACGCACTGCTGATATTTACGCTACGCCATTATGCACTACGCTACTTCTGACGTCACAAGTTGCGTAAGTTGTGCTTTATGTGCAAGTTGGCTGCTTATGGGCGTTTGGCTAGTTATTTTACTTTATAACGTTTTAAATATGGATATTTTTCAAACAAAAACTTTGCTTCCGAAAGCCTTTATTAACCCCCCGGAGCCGTGTGGAGTTTGTTTATGATGGATGGATGCACTTTTTTGAGCTTCAAACAAATAGTTGCAATTCACTGCCATTATAAAGCTCGGAAGCGTCAGGGTGTTTATTAATATAACTCTGATTGTATTCGTCTGAAAGAAGAAAGTAATATACACCTAGGACAGCTTGGGGGTGAGTAAATCATGGGCTAACTTCTCTAATTAAATTATGTAAAATCTAATTTTGTACATTTTATTAAATTAAGTCAAATCAAAACACCTCAACAAGGTTAATAAATCCATACCGGAAGTGACTGTGGAGTGTAGTAGATAAAGAACAATCCTCTACCAAATTGCCAGTACTCGTCTGGATCCTTGGTCAATCTGGGGTGGGGTGGGCTGATAAGTCCTTAAAAAGAAAGATTAAATTTTTACAATTCATTTTAAACAATATTAAACAAAACATATTTAAATTGTACCAACATTTGCCATTATAAAACATTCAGACAACATCAACAAATGGTCCCCAATAGCTCCCTGGGCGCCACTGCCCACTTCTCCGGGTGTGTGTGTGTGTGTGTGTTCAATACTCACTGCTGTATGTGTGTGCATTTGAATGGATGAAATGAAGAGCACAAATTCCGAGTATGGGGACACCATACTTGGCTACATGTCACATCACATCAAACAATTGTAGCTTTAAAAAAAAGAAAATTGGTACACCAAAATCAAACAAACCATCTAATAATTTTACCTGTAGCCACATTTATCCTGTTATGACACGTCTGAGGGTCTTTCCCTTGATGTTCTTCCGTGAACTAAGGGCTGATGATGGTGACATGTTCTCCTTTCTTTGTCACTTAGTTTAGAGGAAGAAAGACAAAAGGATAAAAAGTTACTCAGATAAAAAAAAGTTGTCCAGATTGTCACTGGTCGAGGATATGACTTTTGATGATGAGTATAATAATTTTAACAACATAATATATGAATCCCAATGTAAGGTTTTGAAGCAATGGTTAAAATTGACTTACATCTTAATGAAGTTGATAATTGTGGTGGATTTGTCTCTCTGTTGGGTGCCTGTTCTCCCCCAAAAAAATCATCTTCCAGTGCCTGATATATATATATAAAAATAAAAAAAAATAAAGTAAACAAATCTCTTATCATTAGCAGTTACCAGTTTTTGAAGAGGTGATGTAAAAATAGTCAGAAATGGGCATCTACAAAAACATATTGATATAGACCAATAATATTTCTCAACTCTTCTGTAGATTCCAGTGTTTCAGAGAGTAAATGACTGTTTTATCAGTCACTTTACTCATTCGGATGCTCCTTCCCTAGTAAAAAAATAACAAACCTATACCAAAATATATTTAAAACACATTTCATACTAATTATACTTCAAATCCATTAACATATTTATTGACACATCACCTAAGACTTTTCTTTATTACACAATGAACATTTGTTTTATATTAGCCTACAAAAAAAAAAAAAAAAAATCACTATTAATAAAGTGTACTTAAAGTATACTTGCAATAGTTCCACTAGCACAATCAAATACACTTACTCAGCACTAACGTTACTTCCAGATAAGTTAACTACCTTTACAGACAGCTGCAGGTTGTAATACGTCCGTTATCCGTTTATAAAACTCTCGTGTGTAAGTTAACTTACACAGAACATTTCTGGGAAGTTAATGACCTCCATTAACACAAGTTTTGTTTATCTGCATTATATATTCTACCATGAACTATATTAACACTCTCATCCACTTATTTTAATGTAATACCTAAACGTTTAAATATATATTGGATCTGTTTTCTAAAACGATAGCGGATAGGACATGAACACGAAACATAGAGAATGAAAAATGTTCTCTTACCTGATATCGCTAATATGTTTGCACATATCCTCACACATCCAGTCCGACTTTCTTCTGTGTGTTCACATCAGCTTCTGTTCTCCTTCTTTTACATGTCACATCGCAAATTAGTTCAAAATAATAATTGAACAGCCATAATCTTGCTGAGCAGTACACACGTCGTCATTCAACTCAAACAGATGCATTTTCATTTTTCAAACATGACCAGTAAAAAGGCGCGGACAGTTGTCATTGGCCAGTTACATAGATGACAGTCAGATTAACCAATCATGATCAAAGAAGGTGAAACAACCAATAGCAATTGTTTCAGTGGTAATGAAAAAGATGGCATTTCTTTATTTTTTCTTTTTTTTAAAGAAATTTGTGTTTAGTTTTATTTGTAGACTATATTATTTGATTAGTGTTTTTATAAAAAAGTGTGTGAATAAAAATGCAATCCTGCAAGGTAAACTTTAGGCACACACACAAAATTGCAAACCCAAACAAAATCACACAAAGCAAAAAAGTTTATTCTGTACTTCTCTGTTGAGATTGAAATTATATCCATTATTATTATTGTTGTTAATAATATAATGATTCTATTTTAACATAAATTTTGATTTTTGAAGTGGTGTTTTGATCAAAATATCATACAGTGCTAAAATAATAATTAGAAATAATAATAATTCAAAGGTTATGTATTTCTTGAAGACATGACATTGATTCAACATACAGATTTTGTAAAAAAAATATATATATATATATATATTTCAACTGTTTAGCATTAAACGTTACATTAAACATTACATTGTGTACATTCTGTACTCCTGTATATGCTGCAAATATGATTTCTGAATTTACATGGGATTTTCCCTTCAAACCCTGATTTTACATTCTAACTTTCTTTACTTGGGCTATTTCATCATCTCGACTGATGTGCCCCTTTCAATAATCAAAACCCTAACCCTAACCCCAATATTTAAAATCTGTAGAATTACATTGTCACTAACCGACTGACCAGAAAACTCTGGAGTATTTCCATTGAATAAGGGCATATGGCTGTTGCTAGGGGTTAGATTTCTTCTACCCATCTCTAAGCCATTTTAATTCCATTATTTTGATAGATAATTAGCTTCTGTAACCCGTTCTTCAAATTCTACAGTGACCATTGTCTGGATATTTTGAACCATTTGTATACATTTTTAAATAACTATATTGAGATGAGCATTTTGCAGTAACTCACAAAATCAGACCACTAAAAGTTGACACTTTGAATATTTAATGTCAATGATTAGGGTTGGAACTAATGTCTGCTGAACACCAACACTCCAGGACTGGATTTGAAGTGCCATGGCCTGTACTGTACCCACATACACTATATTGCCAACAGTATTGGGACACCCCTCCAAATCATTGAATGTGGGTGTTTCAAAATCACTTCCATGGCCACAGTTGTATAAAATCAAGCACCTAGGCATGCAGACTGCTTCTACAAACATGTGTGAAAACATAGGTCGCTTTCAGGAGCTCAGTGAATTCAAGCGTGGTACCGTGATAGGTTTCCACCTGTGTAATAAGTCCATTTGTGAAATTTCCGGTTGACTGTTAGTGGTATTTTAACAAGGATTATAAATTATAAACATACTGTATATAATTGTTTTAATGATTGCACAGATATTTTATTTACAAGTATATAGTTTATGAAGTAATTTACAGATGCACAATTTATATTTATTACATAATTAATTATATTCACAATTATACTCGTATATATTTCCACATTCAGGATCCATATAGAGATTACCAATGTGGAAATACCTTGGGCCCATGTAGGCAGCCTATATGGGACTGATTGTGTTTGCCCATGTCTGACCCATACAGTTTATCAAAGTGGGCCCCCATATGTATTTCCCCATTCATAAAACATATAGAGATTACCTATGTGGGAACTACTTTAGGCCCATGTAGGCAGCCTATGGGACTGATTGTGTTGGCCCATGTCTCACCCATACGGTTTATCAAAGTGGGCCCCATATGTTTTTCCCATTCACAACCCATATAGAGATTACCTATGTGGGAACTACCTTGGGCCCATGTAGGCAGCCTATATGGGACTGATTGTGTTTGCCCATGTATTACCCATATGGTTTGGCCAAGCGGGCCCCATATTTATTTCCCCAATCATAGTCCACATAGAGATAACCTATGTGGGAACTACCTTGGGCCCATCTAGACAGCCTATATGGAACTGATTGTGTTTGCCCATGTATTACCCATATGTTTTGGCCAAGCGGGCCACATATGTATTTTCCAATTCAGAACCCATATAGAGATTACCTACGTGGGTGCCACCTTGGGCTCATGTGGGCAGCATATATAGGACTGATTGTGTTTGCCCATGTCTGACCTATATGGGTTATCAAGGTGGGCCCCATATATTTTTTCCATTCATAACCCATATAGAGATTACCTATGTGGGTACTACCTTGGGCCCATGTAGGCAGCCTATATGGGACTGGTTGTGTTTGCCAATCTCTAACCCATTTGATAAACCCAAATGGGCCCCATTTGTGTTGCCCATTTTGAGCCCATTCACTCATTTCCCATTAGTGACCCAACTAGGACCCACATAGGAAGCCCACCTGTTTTTGCCCCTGTGGGACCTACGTAGCTGACCCAAGTGGGCCCCAGATAAGATGCCCATTTTGGGACCATACCCACTTGGTACCCACGTAGCCCAAGCATAAACCATGTGGGGCCCACATATACATGTTGGCTGGGAGGTAACTCACCAAGGGGCCGTTCACATATCGCGTCTTTTGCGCGCTCGAGGTCGTTATTTCAAATGTAGGCGCACGGGAAGCGCGCTCATAATTGAAGCGACGCGCTCATTTTTTCCAGGAGCAAAGAAAGAAGAAAGAAAGGAGAAAATTTTGAAACTTTTCAGTATGGGGGTGCACCCAAACACGTGGGTGTTTTTCTCTTCTCCATAAATAAATCTTTTAGCAGAGCTACAGCAAGCGTTTTTCTGTGGTGGAAATTTTGTGGGATGCAGATTCAGGGCACCAAGCTCCCGTTCCACCACATCCCAAAGATGCTCTATTGGGTTGAGATCTGGTGACTGTGGGGGCCAGTTTAGTACAGTGAACTCATTGTCATGTTCAAGAAACCAATTTAAAATGATTCGAGCTTTGTGACATGGTGCATTATCCTGCTGGAAGTAGCCATCAGAGGATGGGTACATGGTGGCCATAAAGCGATGGATATGGTCAGAAACAATGCTGAGGTAGGCCGTGGCATTTAAACGATGCCCAATTGGCACTAAGGGGCCTAGAGTGTGCCAAGAAAACATCCCCCACACCATTACACCACCACCACCAGCCAGCACAGTGGTAACAAGGCATGATGGATCCATGTTCTCATTCTGTGTATGCCAAATTCTGACTCTACCATCTGAATGTCTCAACAGAAATCGAGACTCATCAGACCAGGCAACATTTTTCCAGTCTTCAACTGTCCAATTTTGGTGAGCTCTTGCAAATTGTAGCCTCTTTTTCCTTTTTGTAGTGGAGATGAGTGGTACACGGTGGGGTCTTCTGCTGTTGTAGCCCATCCGCCTCAAGGTTGTGCGTGTTGTGGCTTCACAAATGCTTTGCTGCATACCTCGGTTGTAACGAGTGGTTATTTCAGTCAAAGTTGCTCTTCTATCAGCTTGAATCAGTCGGCCCATTCTCCTCTGACCTCTAGCATCAACAAGGCATTTTCGCCCACAGGACTGCCGCATACTGGATGTTTTTCCCTTTCCATACCATTCTTTGTAAACCCTAGAAATGGTTGTGCGTGAAAATCCCAGTAACTGAGCAGATTGTGAAATACTCAGACCGGCCCGTCTGGCACCAACAACCATGCCACGCTCAAAATAGCTTAAACCACCTTTCTTTCCCATTCTGACATTCAGTTTGGAGTTCAGGAGATTGTCTTGACCAGGACCACACCCCTAAATGCACTGAAGCAACTGCCATGTGATTTGTTGATTAGATAATTGCATTAATGATAAATTTAACAGGTGTTCCTAATAATCCTTTAGGTGAGTGTAAAATGCAACAATAATGTTTCATGGTTTGGAGCGGCTCGATCGCTTCAGTAAACGTTCTCTGCACGCGCTGTGAGTTTGAGTCACTCGCGCTGTGGGTTTGAAAAGCAAAACATGCCAAACATTAGCCTTCATGTTTTTACTCCAAACGTTTATGAAATGAGATTGAAGTAACATATGATAATCCATTTATTTTGTGTCTAGTGTAGTGTTACTGAAGTGTTAATTTTTAATGATTTATAGGCTGTCTGCTATCTATCTGTTATTATTTTATGCAGCCCTACACATAGGCTATAACAATGCACACCAAACTTGATATCAGCATGTTTAAAGGTGTTTTTTTTTTTTTTTTTTTTTTTTTTACAGGGACCAGATGCCCCACTAATGAGTCCTGATGATTTCAACATTCACATGAGTCTCTGTACATGAACATGGTAAAATGAAAAATGAAAAAATCAAACACCTTGGAAATGACAGGTATGTACTATGTTTCAGGAATGGCACAAAGTTGTGTGACTGTTCAAGCCTCTGTCTTAGATTTGTCCTTTGTTGTGTATCTTTGGATAATGTTGTGTTGTAAATAAATCCGAACAATCTAAAAGCCATTCTTTTCTAAATCTCATTCTTTGTGCAAGGCTCCTCATAATGATAGCACCTAATAGGGCCATTAGGGGAGGGTATTTGTCTTTCTCAGGTGTGAAAAGCAGTAATATTAATGAGATCACGCCCCTTCGCATAAAGCTATCTTACACAAAACACGTCATACAAATTTTAAAAGACTTTATTGTCTTATCTGAATGAGTAGTCAGGATGATTTTCACATAGTTTTGAAGCAATTATTCTAGGCTATGTGATACAATTTTCAAAAGTCTTGTGAAGAAATAATCAGTATGGGTTTCATGACCTTATTTCAGTGATATTTTGTTTTTGTTTTTTTTCACAAACCACACATAAACAACATTATCTCAAAACTACAAACTTTTACATACATGCTGCTGACATATTATTGTAGCAGAGTTTGTTCTGAATACAGTGTAATAAGACTTTAGCCATGAAAATGTCACAAGTATCAGAAATGAGCACAAATGTCAGAGCATGTCAGAACACCTCCAAGACCCAGAAAACACCTCAGACCCCAGAGGGTTAAATATGAATTGCGTGTCTGTGTGTGAATGAATGAATGAATGTCACAGACGCGCGCAAATGTGTTTACTACGGATGCACATCTGCTTTCACCTGCTCGATTGCTTTTGTCCGCCTCGCTGCCTGCTGTGTGAGCTGCGAGTTTGTTTGCGTCGTGGCTGTCTAAGCCTCGTATTAGCTTCGTATTTCCTTCTGTTTTTCCGTATTTCTCTCTTTTATTCTGTTCTGAACCATCATTTAACTCATAATTACAACTCGGACTGTTGGCCGGGCGCGTCTCAAGCCATTATACGGCTGGAACCGCAAATACGGTTGGAACATTGTTTGCTGGTCGTAGAGCGAGACATCACTTCACTGCTGCTCGCCCTGCGATCGACTGCTTTTGTCAGCCTCGTTTGTTGGTCATATAGCGAGACACTGCTTCACTGCTGCTCGCCCTGCGATTGACTGCTTTTGTCAGCCTCGTTTGTTGGTCATAGAGCGAGACATCGCTTCACTGCTGCTCGCCCTGCGATCGACTGCTTTTGTCAGCCTCGTTTGTTGGTCGTAGAGTGAGACATCACTTCACTGCTGCTCGCCCTGCGATCGACTGCTTTTGTCAGCCTCGTTGCCTGCTGTGAGTTTGTTTGTTTGCGTCGTGGCTGTCTAAGCCTCGTATTAGGTCGTATTTCTTTCTGTTTCTCCGTATTTCTTTCTTTTATTCTGGTTTATTCTGTTTATTCTGTTTATTCTGTTTTGTTAAAATGGCGAATATATCAGGTGTATGTTATCTACCTTTTGGTGCAGATGAGAACAAATCTGATTTGCTCGCGGTGCAGTCTGAATTAGAAGCTGTAGAAAAAAAGATCCGTGACCTTCTAGAGAGACAAGCTGAGCTGAGAGACCGGCGTTTAGCTCTTGAAACATCACGCGCTGATGCACACGGATCAGTGATTAACGTTAGTAACCCGCTGACGCCGACCTCGTCTACTCCGTGCGTTTCTCAGCATTGGTCCCGAGCGTCCAGGTCACGATCAGCCATGGTTTTATTCACTCCGGCTCCAACACACCACCACGAAGCCTGGGTGGTTCCGCGGAAGCCGCGAGCCAGGACAAGAATCTTTTCGCCCCTCCCGGTGTTCGAGATCTCCTCTCAGAACCGCTTCTCCCCTCTTCGTGAAATGGAACGAGATGCTGTGATCATCGGCGATTCCACCGTCCGACACGTCCACGCTACGTTAGGTAAAAGTAAGGTGCACAGTCACTGCTTTCCTGGTGCTCGTGTTCTCGATATCACTGCGCGGGTAACTGAGATCTTGAACGGTGACGAGCGCGTCGGAGCTGTGGTGCTGCACGCGGGATCTAACGACACTAGGCTGCGACAGACGGAGGTTCTGAAGAAAGACTTCAGGAGCCTTATCGATACGGTACGCAGCACATCGCCTGAAACATCGATTATTGTGTCTGGACCGCTTCCTACGTACCGACGAGGGCATGAAAAGTTCAGTAGATTATTTGCGCTAAATGAATGGTTATTGTCATGGTGCAATGAGCAGAAACTGCTCTTTGTAAATAATTGGAATCTGTTTTGGGAGCGACCAAGGCTCTTCCGCGCTGATGGCTTACACCCAAGTAGAATCGGGGCAGATCTTCTGTCGGATAACATCTCCAAGATGTTAAATACCGTTTGACTAGTATCCAAAAATCCAAATCACAGTCTCTACTGCACCAATTTAATTGATATTAATACTAGTGTAGAACATTGCATAGAAACTGTGTCTATTCCTCGTTTACTAAGATCAAATAATAAATCTACTGCGGGATCTAGAAAAATCGAATTGTTATTAAAACAAATAATCTCGCTATTAGTGAACAAAAACAATTTCTAAAGCTAGGTCTTCTAAACATTAGATCGCTCACACCGAAGGCGGTTATTGTAAATGAAATGGTCACAGATAATAATTTTGATGTTCTGTGCCTTACTGAAACCTGGCTTAAACCAAATGATTATTTCGGTCTAAATGAGTCTACTCCCCCAGGATACTGTTATAAGCATGAGCCCCGTCTGATCAGTCGTGGCGGCGGTGTTGCAACAATCTATAGAGATATCCTTAATGTTACTCAGAAAACTCGTCATAGGTTTAATTCGTTTGAAGTACTTGTGCTAAATGTTACGCTCTTAGATGTAAGAAACAAATCCCTATTATCTCTAGCATTGGCTACCGTATATAGACCTCCAGGGCCTTACGCCGATTTCCTAAAAGAGTTTGCTGACTTTCTATCAGATCTTTTGGTCAACGTCGATAAAGCATTAATTGTTGGAGATTTTAACATGCACGTAGATAATTTAAATGATGCGTTAGGGGCTGCGTTTACAGATTTATTAAACTCCTTCGGGGTCAAGCAAAACGTCACCGGACCAACTCATTGTCTTAATCATACACTCGATTTAATTATATCATATGGAACCGATCCAACCGATATAGATATCATTCCACAAAGTGATGATGTCACTGACCATTACATGGTAACTTGCATATTAAGTACTGCTGTAATATGTCATGCTGCGCCACGTTATCGACCAGGTAGAACAATTCTTCCATCCACCATAGATAATTTCTCAAATAGCTTATCTGATCTGTCTCAGCTGCTGCCTGAACCCAAACAAACAGATGAACTAGATGAACTAACTAGCACTATGAGCACCATTCTCTCTAGAACATTGGATATTGTTGCACCCATTAAATTAAAAAAGGTCAGAGAAAAAAGTATAGCACCATGGTACAATAATACTACGTATGTTTTAAAGAGAGAAACCCGTAATTTAGAGCGTAAATGGAAAAAATAAATAATTTAGAGGTCTTTAGAATCGCGTGGAAAGACAGTATGTCACGTTATAAAAAGGCCCTTAAAACGGCCAAGGCTGAGCACCTCAGCAAATTAATAGAAAACAACCGAAATAATCCAAGGTTTTTATTTAATACCGTGGCTAGACTAACAAATAAACAGACGTCGTCTGAACAAAATACCTCGTTACAGTTTAGTAGTAATGATTTCATGAACTTCTTCACCGAGAAAATTGAAAGCATCAGAATCAAAATCGTAAACGTTCAATCTTTACTCGCGCCTTGTAATTCAGCCGCAATTATCACCCCGCAAGAACAATTACAATGCTTTACAACCATAGAACAAAAAGAGTTAAATAAACTTATCACTTCATCTAAAACAACAATGTGTTTATTAGATCCTATACCAACTGAACTACTGAAAGAAGTGTTACCTATAGTGGAAGAGGCTCTTCTCAATATTATTAACTCATCTTTATCTTTAGGTCATGTTCCAAGAATGTTCAAGCTGGCTGTTATAAAACCTCTTATTAAGAAACCACATTTAGATCCAAATAACATAGCAAATTACAGACCCATTTCGAATCTTCCATTTATGTCAAAAATATTAGAAAAAGTTGGGTCCAGTCAACTCGGCTCTTTCTTGCAACAAAACGACATCTATGAAAAGTTTCAGTCTGGATTCAGGCCACATCATAGCACTGAAACTGCGCTTGTTAGAATCACAAATGATTTACTTTTAGCTTCGGACCAAGGCTGTATCTCAGTACTAGTTTTACATGATCTTAGTGCTTCGTTCGACACTATAGATCACACAATACTCTTAGATCGACTACAAAATTACACTGGTGTTCAAGGACAAGCATTAAGCTGGTTCAGGTCATACTTATCTGACCGCTACCATTTCGTCTACTTAAATGGAGAAAAATCGATCATAACTTCGGAAAACTATGGAGTGCCGCAGGGATCTGTGTTAGGCCCTTTATTATTCTCAATATATATGCTGCCACTTGGTAATATTCTAAGGAAACATGGAATTAGTTTCCATTGTTATGCTGATGACACTCAAATATATATTTCATCACGGCCAGATGAATACGCTAAATTATCCAAATTGACAGATTGTGTTAAAGATATAAACGATTGGATGACGCGTAATTTTCTTTTATTAAATCCAGACAAGACAGAGGTAATACTTATCGGTTGTAAAAACCGTCCACAAAACCTTTCACAGCACGACTTTAACATAGTAGGATGCCCTGTTACTTTATCCGCTACAGTAAAAGACCTGGGTGTTACATTAGACTGCAACTTGTCTTTTGAAAAGCATATTTCATATGTTACAAAAACAGCCTTTTTCCACCTTAGAAACATTGCTAAGCTACGTAATATGCTATCAGTCTCTGATGCAGAAAAGTTAGTTCATGCATTCATGACCTCGAGACTAGATTACTGTAATGCTTTATTAGCTGGTTGTCCTGCATCTTCAATAAACAAGCTACAGTTAGTCCAAAATGCAGCCGCTAGCGTTCTTACTAGATCAAGAAAATATGATCATATAACACCGATTTTATCATCACTTCATTGGTTACCTATAAAGTTCCGTATTAATTACAAGGTATTGCTTTTGACTTATAAAGCTCTAAATGGTTTAGCTCCAGTTTATTTAACGGATCTTCTATCGCCCTACAATCCATCGCGCTCTTTAAGATCACTAAATTCGAGGCTTCTGGTCATTCCTAGGATATCCAGATCCACCAAAGGAGGCAGCGCATTTTCACATTTAGCTCCGAAGCTCTGGAATAGCCTTCCTGATATTGTTCGTTGCTCAGACTCGCTCTCACAGTTTAAAACTAGACTGAAGACGCATCTATTTAGCCAGGCATTCATATAAATTTTTTATCTTACAGTTACTGTAAATTCGGCCTCTAGTTCATAAACGCCAGAGGAGAACTGGCCCCCGACTGAGCCTGGGTTCTCCCAAGGTTTTTTTTTCTCCATAGGGTCATCTGATGGTGTGTTAGGACACCTTTAGGTCACTGGATGGAGTTTTTCGGTTCCTTGCCACTGTTGCCTTTGGCTTGCTCAGTTGGGGATATTCAAATTAATTAACCAATCATACCATTGATCAGCTCTACCAAACTTGGATGTCTTTTTTTTCCAGTAATAAACAAACATTGTTAAGTTGTTTTGATTGATACTGTGAAGCAGCTTTGATACAATCTGTACTGTGAAAAGCGCTATATAAATATATTTGACTTGACTTGACTTGACTTGACATCGCATCTGTGCATTCATTCACTCTCGCTCCTACATTAGTAAACGTTATTCTTACATGAACATATTCAAACATTATTGCTATAGCCTACTGAGATTTGTTCTATATAGAATAGTGTCTGTAATGACACACATGATTAATTAATCCCATTAATATGTTTATAAGCAACTGAAAAAAGCACAAATGTCAGGGCATATCAAAACATCTCCAGGACCCCAAAAACACCTTAGACCCCAGAGGGTTAATGCTATGTTTTATATTTGCATTTTTAACATTTCAAGTTGTATAAAAATTATTTAAAATATTATGATCGAACATGAATCAAATATGAACAATAGATCATTATAAATTATTATTACATTGCTGGAATACTTGATCCTGATTGGTTAATCAATAACTTTGATATAACAAAGTTATAATAACGTTGGCGACTCTCTTTATGAGTGATACTGTCACAGTCATCGTCTGCACCATCCTGTCTTCGTCTTCACTACACTTCCCAGAATTCTCCTAGTCTCCACACCTGGACTCACTCCCTCAATCACCCACCTGTTCTTCGTCATCATCATCTGTTTCACTTGTCCTCACCTCGTTAGTGTTCATTTGTATCTGTGTAGCCCTCCCGCCGGGTAGAATCTTGTGGCTCACAAGGTAGGAATCTGTCTAGGGGATCTTTAATTTACCCACTACCCCGGTAAAGGCACATTTCCCTTCAGTTACAGTATCAACACATAAAACCCAGATCTCAGATATTCAACTGATAGTGTCCGATTTATGTTTCTTTAGACTTGAAAATACGAATCCCTCAAAGAAAAAAACAAAAAAAAACAAAAATTTACAAAATCACACAAAATTATGACAGATTAATAAATGTGTATTTATTCCTCTCAGTACTCTTTTGTTTTGTGTTTTTCCCTCTTTGAATGAACAAATAATTCAATTCACAAAGTCACAACCCAACAGCCATGAATCCCAATCATCACAATACCCACAAAAAACAAATGTCAATGTAATACTCAATTTACCCAGCTGGGATTTTCAGTACTCAGATGGCGCGCTAGTTGGAGCTCTTTGATGCAAAATCAGTGTACTCACGAATCAGGGAAAAACCAAGAATTCCAATTGCAGAATAGTCATCTCTAATCTTCACTCCCCAACTATGGAATAAAATCACTGTCAGAAATAATCGTACGTAATTCAAAACATTTGTGTGTAATTTTAATATACTCGTGCATAATTTAAAAATATTGTATGTAATTCTGTTTTTTGTCAGAGTTGGATTCCAAAATCTACGGCCACGACAGTTTACAGATCGCGATTTTGTGATTTTTTTAGAGTACAACTCTAAAATGTACGACTGTGACAGTTTACAGACACAGCACTTGTTTTCACAACAGCTCTGTTACACACACGACATGCGAATTACGACCACGAAGTGCGGCGTGCGAAACGACTGTCAAAAATACGTCATCAAGGTCACAGGCATTACTATCCGAGAGAAGATGAATCGATTCAACGAAGTGCGCATGCGCCCCATCAACGTTTTAAATCAGTGGCGCCGAGATGGCGGATCAACAGCCGAGCGTTCACTCCTCGTCTCAGGTAAATAATTTTTTTTGTGTGTTTAAGGGTTAGTTATCACTAATAACAGAGAGGAGCAATATTACAGAGATATTATAGTAGGTAAGAAAAACTCTCAGAGTACATGTAACGTTAGGTGGTTAAAGAAGACAGTTGTTTAGGGAGGTAATCACTGCAGCCTGTAGCGCGATGAGATAGGGCTACATAAAAGAATGAGCAATTTTAAGTGTTGACTTCATAACAGCCGTGTTACTTACATGCACTGTAATACACAGGTTAATAATAATATAATGTAATATAAGTGTTCACTGTTTAAGTATTGAAGTCATATTTCATTGTTCACTAATAAAATATATAATTTTGTCTAAGTATAATATTAATGTCAGAGTAATTTGACTTACAGGGATCGCTGATGACGCATCTACTAGAACGCGAATAAGTGCAGTTTTATATGGTCATCAGCTGGACTTGGACTATTTTCAGTATGTTGTCAATCAAGAAGTGTTTATTTTGTCATCAGCCTCCACTATCTTTGATGTGCCAAGTGATATTTTGGAGACCCTCATGGATTTACAACAAAAACTTCATGCAGCTCTTTCCCAAGCGGTGGCCCCAGTTCTTACGAGGGAAAATGGTGGTGGACGAGGTCGACCTAAGTTTATTGTTTCCGAGGAAATGCTGTCCCGTCTCATAGAGATGTCTTTACCAGTTTCTTGTATTGCGAACATTTTAGGAGTAAGCCAGTCAACAATCTTCCGCCGAATGTGTGACTTTGGTTTTTCTGTAAAAGCTACGTATAAGCACCATATCTGACAATGAATTGGATAATGCCATTTTGGCTATCAAAAGAAGACTACCAAATGCTGGCTATAGGATGATAAAAGGCTGCCTGCAAGCAGACGGACATAGAGTGCAATGGAACCGCATAAACGAATCCATGCACAGAGTGGATGCCCCTGGAATATTGGAAAGGATGACACAGCTGGGGTGTATTGTCAGGAGGTCATATTTTGTTCAAAGTCCACTGTCCTTAGTCCATATTGACACGAATCACAAGCTCATAAGGTATGGTCTCATATTTTACCTACAAAGTGTAATGTTATGCAATATTACGTTTAACATGGTTTTACTTTGAAGGTACAACATCATCATATTTGGTGGGATAGATGGGTTCTCATGAAAGGTAAACACATTTATTTCCAACCCAGTGGAATCTATCTATCAATCAATACTATTACTTCTCTATCTATAATCTGACTATCTATCTGTGTTTGAATGTATTGAATGATTTAATGTATTACATTTATTATTTTTTGGTATAGATGTACCTGGAACCAGCAACAAACAACCGTTCAAGCACTGCCTTATCATTCTTTCTCCAGTCTGTGCAAAAACATGGCTGGCCTTCAAGGTAGGAGAAAATTGTTTTTCTGCTCCTCACTTCATTGCGTTTAGTTCAGTGGTTCTCAACCCTGTCCTGCAGGACCCCCAACACTGCACGTTTTCTTTGTCTCCCTAATCAAACACACCTGATTCAACTCATCAGCTCATTAACCCATGTGATAATGAGCAGATGAGTTGAATCAGGTGTGTTTGATTAGGGAGACAAAGAAAACGTGCAGTGTTGGGGGTCCTGCAGGACAGGGTTGAGAACAACCCTCATCCCTCCCTCAGGTCATTTTGACCCAAAACTGATTTTCCAAAAAATTATAAAAATCGTGTGTTGATCGTACCGGTCCAAGATTTCTTTACTTTTGTCATACTTGCACCAGGAATACAGCAATAAAAAAGTAACAAAAGGGTCCCTCGTGGGTCATTTTGACCCACATAGGAATGAATGGAATTTACGAGAAAACTGAAATTTTTTTTATTACTTTTTTGTTTTTTTGATATACAAAATCTGAGGCAATAAAGAGTTATACCCAAAAGAAGGGCTGAGACTACAGAATATCCCCAATGCAGAAAACACACACACACACACGCCAATAGAACATATTATGTTTCATGTTTCTTTTTTTGACTTAACAGTTACATTTGAGAGACTGAGTTTATATGATAGTTATATTTTTTTTAAATATATTTATATTTATGAAATTGTATGAATGTACACATGTTTATGTTTTAATTCAGCTAGATTTATTTACTTTTTACAAAATATGGATTTTTTTTTTATTTAAAATAAAATATAAATATAATAATAAATAATATATAATATATAATAATATAATAATAAAATATTCAGAATAAAAGGTAAATATAATAAAAATCACCCAAAAATAATAGAAAAACCTACATAAATATTTAGAAATAAATTATAAAAATGGAATCTTAAGATTTCTGGCCCTCAGGTCATTTTGACCCAGGAAGGACACTTCTGTTGTAGATTTGGGAGAGACGGATGAGTAAACATGTTTATTTGTATTTTCTTAACATTATGGCAGTCAAGCAGATTTAACCTCTCCCTTCACCCCTCCATTTCAGGATCCGGGCTGATGAAGGTGTGGAAAATGTGGCAATTGCAGAAACCATGTTTCGTGTGAAAGGGACTGGAAGAGGAAGCTTCATTTCTGGGAAAAGCGTACATAATCAGAGGTAATAAACAAGTTAGGATTAGGATGTCACACTATCGTGTAATTTACCATTTTTAATCGATACATTTTGTATTCTCTAGAATTGAACGCCTGTGGCGAGACGTCTGGGTCAGCGTAACACAGCTGTATTACGAAATACTTCACAGCCTTGAGGAAGATGGCTTGTTGGACTTGTCAGATTCCCTTCATGTGTTTTGTGCACATTATGTCTTCCTCCCACGTCTGAAGCGTAACCTTCACAGTTTTTCTGAAGGCTGGGACAATCATCCATTACGGTCTGAAAATGGGCTCACCCCAAACCAGATGTGGATAATGGGACACATGCACAATTCATCTGGAGACAATGAAGAGAGTTTTCAGGTTAGTTTTTTTAATTGATTTTCTATGCCTTCAAGTTATACTGTCAAATTAGAGTAATTTTTTTTTAAATTTCATTTAAGAATTTGGAACTGTTTGGAACAGACTGGGAGACGTTTGATAGTGTGACAGAAGATAACGTTAGAGTTCATGTTCCAGAAATTGAGTGCCCACTCACTCCTGCTCTGATGGAAACAGTAAAATCCATCTTTAATCCTCTTGCAACATCTGACTGTTATGGTAGAGATATCTATACATCTTTGGTTCAATATTGTGAAAGTCTTTAAAATACACAAACAACTGTGTGAGACCATTGTAAACATTTTATTTAGCAAATTGTGTATATATTTTGACAACTGTAACAAAGCAGCACAGATTTGTAAATAAATTCACAACAGTTAATGATTTTGAGTTGTTTCTTAAACATGGAAATTCTTTCAACAAATATTGTCAAAGGAACAGTTTTACTTATGCCAATAAACAGTGATTCAAAGAGAAGCTGAAAGTTGCTGTTTCAACATGCTTTCCCCATCAAATACATTTAAACAGAATTACATACAATATTTTTAAATTACGCACGAGTATATTAAAATTACACACAAATGTTTTGAATTACGTACGATTATTTCTGACAGTGATTTTATTCCATGGTATATATTTTACAGTATTCTCCACAAATGACAGTCTATATATCGATTAGTATTACATTATAAATATAATCTATTATTATGAAAATACCTGACATTGCACGAAGAACACAGGTAAATCGAATATCATTGCAGTCATGTTTATTGTCTTCAAAACATCTTTATCTGCATGTTCCAGCGATCTCTGGAAGCTTTGTTTGTGTCAGGGACTTCCTGGAATGTCACATGGTTATGGCTCTTCTTCATGTGTTCGATATATGGACTATTACTGTGCATAGAGCGCCGGCGCCCTCAGGCTGCCAGTATGGATTGAAAACACATACATAGTATCCAGCGCTCATGATTACATCGATGCATTTGGGTATAAATTCAATAAATATTATTCCTGTCTATACTGCCCTACAAAGCAAAAAGGCAGTAACTGCATTTTTGGTCAAAAATGAGTTATTATCATTTTCATGACATTCAAGGCATCCTTTGTTATGTGACAAAACATCTTATCTCAAATGTGTGTCATTTTGGAGAAAAATGGTAGTCGTTTGTACAGTAACTGCAAAAAGCCCTAGTGAAACAAAGCAAGAGTACAGTAACATCCATTACTGTATTCTTGTTATGTTTTACCTAACAAAAAATAACCGTTTTGCTGCGCAGTGTAGTTACTGTTGCCATGGTGAACACACAGCTGATTTCGCGGCATCCTCACGGGACGCTTTTAACATTTGCGATTTCACCCTAACTTCACACAAATTTTGTTTGAGATGGCACAAAGCCGGGGAAAGAAGATGGTCGAACTGGCGTTGAAGAGAAAATACCAGGAGAATGGTAAGTAACAGTGACAAATTAAACATTTAGAGGCTAGGCTATCACAATCACAATATAAACACCTGTCAGCCGCCAGGGCGGGACTTCCTCTCAGAGGTCCATTCAGATAGCAGCATTATGCTAATTGACAGTAGATGTTTTAAATAGCTTTGCTTACCTGCCCCTGATCCTCCCTGCTCCTAGCTGTAACTTTATCCTCTGTAACTTCACATCATCGCCGATGCCATGTCATCATTTTGTTGTTCATGTCACAAAGTTATAACGTTAATCCAACCAGCGGTGAAAAAATATTCAATAACTAGAAAAGCACTCGGAGAGCACAAACCTCTGTCAAGGTAGCCTGTAATAGGTCACTGAGGCAATTCCAAATGTCCCGTGTTCCGGATCACCACCAAAATGTAGTAATCTGTTCCTTGTCCAAATACCCATGTTGTCCGAAAATGTCATCCAAATCCGTACAGTACTTTTCAAGTTATCTTACTAACGAACAGACAGAAACAGCACCAAAAGATAACCTTTGGGCGGTGCTAAAACTTTTAAAGGCATCCCATAACATCCAAGCAGTCAGCGTGATCTTCTTTGCTCTTATTAGCCTACATGAACGGCGACTTCTTTTTTCATAGGCGAATCATTCACGGCGTTGTTGTCCAGCAGGAGAATATAACTGTACATAAACACAGCTATCGGTGTAACAGTTATTCTTTAACGTGACAGTGTCTGTTCAACTTAAAACACACACTCTTCGCGGCCGCTGTTTGAAGACTATGTCCGCTGTTTAGATAATTTAGCGAGTTGTGAGCAAAACTGACATCTTTCTCTTTACTGAGAGAGTAAAACAAAAACAAACTTCTGCAGAGCGAGCCGGCAGGTATTTACGCCCCCCTTAGCGCACAGGCTCAAACACATTGGTTCCTGTTCCTAAGCATTTATTTATTGCACGATTTCTTCTTCTGAATATAAAATTATATATTTAATTTGGATTCCCCTTAATTATATTAACCTATGAAAATGTTGTCCCTCTGCATGACTGCAAGCTTCTATGTTTTAATCTTATTATTGTAGGCCTAATGTAACTTATGAAGCCAGACTGCGTTTTTGTGTTGGCTTTTCTTTCTTCATTTTCATTAAGGGTGCAAAATTATTAATTTATTGTGTTAGCCTAATTCATGCATTATTTTGTCATGAACCTAATTGAAGTTATTCCCTGTACAATGCAATATTATGATATACAGACATCAATATACATGTATTGATCAAAATGAAGATGTTATTCTGTAGGTCCATATAATAATAATAATAATAATAATAATAATAATTTGTTGCAGTACACAGACAGACAGACAGACAGACACATACAGATGTGGATTTACATTCATGCCACTAATTTTCTCTCTTTTTCATTTAAGATACACATGTTGGTATTCCATCAAAGAGGCAGCAAGTCCTTCCCCCCGCTGAAGAAATGGAGTGGACCATCCTGGACACTTTGGATACCACCAGCATGGACAGTTTATACAATGACATTACAGACCTAGATTATGTCCCAACCCCTACGATGACACTGACTGAAGTGGAACTTGGAGACCCAGGGGAACAAGTTCAAGAGCCAGAGCCCCAGCCCGAGCCACAGCCCGAGCCCCAGCCCGAGCCCCAGCCCGAGCCCCAGCCAGAGCCCCAGCCAGAGCCCCAGCCAGAGCCCCAGCCAGAGCCCCAGCCAGAGCCCCAGCCTGATGTGGAATCACGTCGACCACCAATGAGAGAGCCATGTGGTGCCAAATGTAGAAAAAGGTGTACAGACCATATTTCAGAGGAAAGACGGAGGGAGATATGGAGTCAATACTGGGAGATGACCTACACAGAAAGACGATCATGGATGTTTTACTCCGTTACCCCAATGCCAACCAAAAGAACAACAACCGGCCCAGAAAGTCGCCGTGGCCGCTCATTCATCTACCGGCTGCAAAACCATAAAGGAGAGCCAAGACAGGTCTGCAAAATGTTTTTCCTGTCATCATTGGGCTATCACCCTAAAAATGACAGTCTAGTCATTTCCATGATGGGGAAGTCGAACACCAGGCCACTGGTTCCATCCAAGGACCAGAGAGGAAGGCAGGCTGCAGTTAACACGATGGACGTGAAGACCCTTGATGACCACATTGAGTCCTTCCATCCTTGTGTGAGCCATTACAGACGGGAGCATGCCCCAAATCGACGGTACCTGCCAAGTGACATCACAATAAAGATGATGCATTCAGATTACCTGGATAAAGGAAACGCCTGCTCCTATGAAGCATACAGGAAGATTTTAAAAGACAAAAAAATCAGCTTTGCCAAACTTGGGGAGGAGCAATGTGAGGACTGTTTGGAACATGCTGAACATGCAAACTGCCACACAGGGGAGACTGAAAGCTCAGATTGCCCAGAGTGCCTAAGGTGGTACAAACATAAGCAGTCTGCCCTAGAGAGCCGCCAAAGCTACCAGGCGGATGCAGAGAGGGACTGGCCGGACATGACATCAGTTCGGAGCGTGGACCTCCAGAAGGTTATAATGCTGCCACGCATGCCAGGAGTCAAGTCAGCAGTATTTACTCGTCGCATCGTGGCATACCACGAAACATTTGCCTCAGTGGGGAAAAAAACAAACAAAAAAAACACCATCTCTGTATTGTGGCACGAGGGAATGGCTGGGCGAAGTGCAGCGGAAATTACATCAGCATACACAACTGCATTGGAGAAGGAGAGGGATGTACGCCACACCATATTCTGGGTGGACAACTGCAGTGCACAGAATAAGAACTGGTGCCATCTATCCTCACTCGTCACTCTTGTGAACAGTGACACCATTTCACAGGAGGACATCACATTAAAGTTTTTTGAGAGGGGACACACGTTCATGAGCGCAGACAGTTTCCACCATGGTGTCGAGCAGCAAATGAGGAGCCGTCCAGGTGGTGTGGTCTACGACTTCGAGGACTTTGTGAGTGTTGTGGCAAACTCCAACTCCAGGAAGGTGGATGTTGTCATATTGGAGAATGCCAATGTGCTAGATTGGAGGGATGGCCACTCCACCGTCAAGGTCAAGAAAGCGCAAGCACCAAAGCTTAGGGAGATGGCGGAGATACAGGTGCGGCGTGGCTCCAAGAGCCTCTTTTACAAACTATCCCATACGGAGAATGAATTTATGGAATTGGACTTCCTCATGAAGAAATTCTCACTGAAGGTGCCCACTCTTTTGCGACCACAGAATAGAGGGGTTGAGGAGGTCAAGAAGAGAGACATCATCAGTAATCTTTGTCCTCTCATGCCACCAAACAGGAGGGTGTTCTGGCATTCCCTGCCTGTGAGCAATGTTGTGGAGGATGAGGAGTAATAACCATATGAAATGTGGTGTTCAGTTCATCAATTATTTTTTATTATTATTATTATTTTATTTATATATATATATATATATATATATATATATATATATATATATATATATATGTGTGTGTGTATTATTGTATTGTATGTATTATTATTACAATCTATTATTAAATGTACGTTTACTAATTTGAAATATCTGTCCCATGTATTCATTTCATTCAGTACTTTGTGTTTATAAACCTACAAAAACAGATACTACACCATATAAAATCATCAACTTGTTTATCTGAGTTATCATCATAAGAGTTTGAAAAGCCTTAGAAACACTTAGGCAACATGATTTTGTTTTCTCTGTTGAATTGGAGTTTAACTTGCTTATTATTGCTCCAAAGAAAAGTTGTTTTGCAGTGCTTTAACATTAATGTGATTTGTAGGTATAGCAGATACTACATTACAGATACAGAAACACCCCCTGACACACATTAATCTAATACTCACACATAATAATGTGGTCCTATTCAAAATAAATTGTCCCTATTTGGGCCTTGATACAGCTTAGCAATGTGAGACTTTAAGCAGCCGTTTCAGCACCAGAACAGGTTCCGGGTGGAAAATATTGACCTAAAATGGTCAAATTAGTTTGGGTTTGGTATATCCATGTTCAGGAAAACAAATGGTTCCAATAGAGTGTATCTAACACACCCAGAGCCCAAGTTGTGGCAAAATAGTTTTTGTAGAATCTGTAGTTACTGCCTTTTTCCTTGGTATGGTGAGACACTTTTTGGTAAGTAATACAAAGCAAGAATACAGTAACTGCAAAATAGGGGTAAAATATCAAATTAAATATGAGGATTGATATGTACAAAGAATAAGCTAATATAAAGTAACAAAACAGCCACATGTCCAATAATCTACCTACAACTACTTAGGCTGGATGACAGGATAACTTTAAAGTCATTTTTCTCAGTTCTGCACTCTGCGTAGTTACTGCCTTTTTGCTTTGTAGGGCAGTATAGATATCTGATGTGAACCTATGAGAATATATCAATATTTCTCCAAATCTGCACATGTTTGAGCTAAAAGCCCTGAGGGACGTTGTTTTGTCAAGCTCTGTCATGACGATCGCACATGAGTTTTTTTCTGAATGGAAGCGGCTGACGCTCATAATTCATATTAATGGTAACGACTCATTTTTTAATTACATAACTCCTGACACAAATTAAGACATAACTGTCACTATAAGTTTCTCAGAATACAATAGTGGTCAAATACTGAAACTTGAGTCTTATATCTTTTTAATGATGTATAGTTTGTCAATGTAATAACATTAAATCTGATAGTAACTTTGAACTATTTAAAAAAAAAAAAAAACGCTTCAGTGCGCCCGCGCTCTGGTGAAGCTTAACACAACCGCCCATATGTGTGAGTAGTAGAATCGCTTATTCAACCGATTCGTTCAAAACATTGATTCATTCAGGAACAATGTTACTGCTTTTGTTATAGACCATAACTCTCTTCATATCCTGATAGCAATCAATAATTGAAGTGGTCTAAATATCTATATATTTTTTTACATATACCTATATCTTCTGTGGAAGTCTCAGGACAAACAAATGTTCTGAATGTAATGATACAATGACCTACCTGGCTGTCAACTTATGTATTTGTATACCATACCTTGCAGACATCACAATACACCACAGTTACATGAGCCTATGCAGTCACCGAGCGGCACAAACAATCAGCAGCCGCCTTTTGCAGTTCCTCCTGAACCAAAACAACAAGCGTATGCTGTGTTCACACAACATGTTGTATTTACCGTATTTACGGTTGTTTAAGTTCATTATTTTAATGCTGTGTGTTTTGAGACATGAGGTAATTTATTGCCGTCTCTCATCTCGTGACGCTTTGCAGACTCTGCTGTGTGCATTCGCGTGTTTTGGAGGTGGCATGGCTTTGGAGAGCTCTCTGAATGGAAGGGATGGGGATCTCATGTTTAAAGCTAGCTTGCTATTGCTAGCCTTTTCGAAAGTACCTACCTTATCTTAATAATCAATACTGGTATAAAAGCAATGTCACTGCTGTTTTTTAGATATGGCTGTGATTACCTGCAGCCTTGTGCCTATGGCAGAATCACAACTCTGTTGAAATTCACAAAAACGGACTTCTGTGATATTGCTTAATTAGGTCATGATAAAATGCATATTAACTAACCATATTGTAAATTGGTACTGACAACCTGCCATTTTCAAGGAAACAGAATTAGATTAGATATTCTATTCATCCAGAGGGAAGCTATTGCTCATAATAGTCATCTCAAATTCTGCTGTCAAAACTTGATGATGAAATTTGGTAGAAAAGTGCATTTCCATCTGAATCAATCTGAATATAGTCCAATACTATATTAACATTAACAAGTTACATTAATTAATTTACATTAACAAGCATTTTCTACTTGATTAAAGCCTTAAAAGCGTAATGCAGTCAGGTTTTAAATATGTTTGACATAAATACAACTTGTTAATTTAAACATTATCACATGAAGCACACTTAAGGTTACCCGACAAAACATATTTTATATTAAGTCTATATGTAGAAAAAAACTTTAAACAATTAGGAAGCACAAATGTGTTATAGTGATGTGCAAATATGTAAAGCATATGCCATTTTTTTTTTTGCACTGCTGTTCAGGGAAAATGCTGGCTGCCTATGGGATGTAGAACTTAACTAGCTCCCTATCAGGGGAGCAAAACAGGCAGTTAGCACATATACATCTCACACACAGAAATATGAGTGCACACACTTGCTAAAATGTAGACGTGATTTAGCGCATGCATGCACACACACACACCCGGATGTGTTTAAATGAGATATAACGCACAAGATTTATGCATCAGAAACAATCTGTTGTGCTGATCATCTTAAGATCCTGTCCACAGTCCTCTGGGATGGATTCCGACATACAAAGTTGTGATTGACAAGACAACGCATCCATCTTCATGAACATGCAAACTTCTCTTAGTTCTAGTTACAGCACCAGCATCAGGAGCATGTGTGTATGTGTGTGTGTGTTTTTCACAGGGGACCACATTGTTCCGTCACCTTGGGGATGCTGTTTTCCCAAAGGAGAGTAGTTCTCAGATTCTTTGGGATGAAAAACCACACGTCTTATTAGAAACTAGGACACCCACCCCCTCCAACACACTGCAACCTTGCTCAGGTTCAACTTTTGTTGCAGAGGCTGCCGATGTTCATACGAGATGGTAAAACACTGTCAGCTGCAGGTAGGCAACATCTCACCACCCACACACACACACACAGTCACCACAGCATCTGACTGTCCTCAAGCGAGCAGAGAGGTAATATGTGGTGACAATAGCGCCCAGCAGGACCCCTCGCAGACTTGTCTTAGTGTGAAATCTGAACTTAGAGCGATTAAGAAAAGAGCTACATTTGAACAGCTGGGTGCAGATATCACTTACAATATCATTGGGATTCAACAGCACCTCATATTATGTGATGAAATGATAGATCGGTAGTTTGTTGCTCTGACGAAGAGAGATGGCTTGTTATCCTGACCTTCACAGGCAGACACACACACACACACACACACATACACACACCCGCTCAGTCTCTTCTAATGTAGTTTTTCCGAGTCCATGGGGAAGCTGGAGCTTGTAGCCCACTCACTCTCACTCTCTGGCTCTTGCTTTCTTAGTGTCGATGGTCAGTGGTCATCTGTGACCTTCAAAAGCAGCCCCTGAGGCCCTCACAGCTGCCCAAGAGCCAGACAGGAACAAGCGTGGGGGCGCAAAGGGGGCTGTCACTCAAACACGAGACTCTCAGAATCCAACAAAATCAAGCACAAACATGTGAGTCACACGTTTATGATTAATAATGCAGTTCTGTTTTCCCTCACTCGCTAGTGAACACGTGTATACATTTATGAGCTCCCTAAATATTGACAGGGCAGGACTGATACAAAGGTAATCGGCCTAACTTTGTAAGGCTGAATAATTGATGGCGAGGTGTTGGATCCAGTTGGGTAGCTGTAGAAGGTCTGATGCATGCGATGGGGTGTTAGTATTCGCCGCAGGGCTCATATTAAGTATGCAGATTTGGTGATTCGCTCCTGGCCAGAAAAACACTGATTTTTAATTGATATATTAAACAGACAAACAGATTGCACAACCCCAGGACATGAACAAAACAGTCGTGGAAAACTCTCCTGTGAGGTATTGGCATCTCTCTCTCTGTCTGTCTCTCTGTCTGTCTCTCTGTCTCTGTCTCTGTCTCTCTCTCCTAAGTTTATTTGTATTACTTTCTATTTAAGAGGACTAAGGGATTGGTGTTTGTCATATATTTGATCACTAAGCTTTATTGCATGCACCATCACTATTGTTAGAAGATGCTTGTAGAAATCTTTCAGACATTTATTGTTATATGCATGTCAGTACATCTATTTCTGTATTCATTTGTTTGCCTATGACTTTTATTCTCAAATCGTGAGCTTAGAATTATAAGGTTCTATCTCCACTTTTGGTCGAAATTGAGTTTTTGACATAGTCTTATCCGTTAGGTGTTTATTAACCCTCCTATTATCCTTGGGGTCAATTTGACCCAATTCAATATTTAACGTCTGTAATATTTTTTGCTACAGATTTAATGACTTTTCCTAATTTAATGGGGACAACTCTGTAAACATAAAATTAACCTGCTAATATTTTTTCAAAGTCATGTACACATTTTGTATCATCTGTGTACCTTGGGGTCAATTTGACCCCAGGCTCATTTAGCTGTATAATAAAACAGAAGAAATAATAAAATTTCACACACATTTGTTTTGGTTGTTTTATTGAGGTCACTATAACATGTTATAACTTGAATTTATAATGTTCATTGTAATTTTACATATTCAATATCATATTCAAAAAACTTCCCTCTGTTTTAGGGCTCTAATCAAACATAACCAGATCTGTAGTATTGCGAGAACCACTAGTAGTTCACATGACATGTGATATAATTCTCATGAGAACTAATAATTCTTTCCTGTGCCATGGGGAGTGGAAAACATAATTTTTGCGAGAACTTTGATGTTTCCCGTGCCATGTGGGAGGGGAAAACATATTTTTTGCGAGATTGACCCCAAACATAACTCGTTTTACTATCCTTGATAAAATAAATAGTTTTTCATTCCAAATGTTATAGATTACAAAAATCTATACTTGGAAATATTATAAAACAAATAAAACACCAAATATATTTATACTTTTCCAATTTTAGTTCAATCAGTAAGATTTTTTGTTGATTTGTAAATGTGTCCATAGTCGTGCAATGGGTATTCTGGATGTATAAGGGATTAGGTGAGGTGGGGAGGGGGGTGGTGGGTGGATGTCAACTTAAAAGGTTACTTAAGTAGTCAACAAAGACATAAATTACCTGAGACAAACCTTTGTAAAAAAAATTGAAAAAAATCATATTGTGGAGGTTTAAATTACTGGGGTCAAATTGACCCCAGTAGGTAAAAAATTTTATCAGATTTGAGGGTAACAGGGGGGTTAATGCCTGTGTGGTGTTATTTTTGTAAAAAAAAAAATATTTTGTTAGTAGTTATTAATAAAATAAAAAGGTTCCATCTCACAAAACAGCAGGGATCTAAAAACTTTGATGCTCAATATCTCAGAACTTCCCTAAACGGAGATAGAACTGTATAATTCTAAGCTCACGAAATGTGTACCTCATAATGAGGGTGAGTCACTTCATTAGACCACACAGGGTGGTTAAGCTACACCTTTTGCTGTATTGGCACACGTTCGGAATCATCTGGAGTGTTTTCTCACTCTGTAAAAGTGATTTGGAACAATTAAAAGAGCACTTGATGAATTGGAATATTTGCTTAAAATCTACTGAAATGAAACCTGCTAATGAACTCAAAACACTCGCCAGCAATGAGGAAGGTTTAACCCTCCTGTTACCCTCAAATCTGATAAAAAAAATGTTACCTACTGGGGTCAATTTGACCACAGTAATTTAAACCTCCACAATATGATTTTTTTTTTTTTTTTTACAAAGGTTTGTCTCAGGTAATTGATGTCTTTGTTGACTACTTAAGTAACCTTTTAAGTTGACATCCACCCACCACCCCCCACCCCCCTCCCCACCCCACCTAACCCCTTATACATCCAGAACACCCATTGCACGACTATGGACAAATTTACAAATCACCATAAAATCTTACTGATTGACCTAAAATTGGAAGAGTATAAATATATTTGGTGTTTTATTTGTTTTATAATATTTCTAAGTATAGATTTTTGTAATCTATAACACTTGGAAAGAAAAACTATTTATTTTATCAAGGATAGTAACACGAGTTATGTTTGGGGTCAATCTCGCAAAAAATATGTTTTCTCCTCCCCCCTGGCACGGGAAACATCAAAGTTCTCGCAAAAATTATGTTTTCCTCTTCCCATGGCACAGGAAAGAATTATTAGTTCTTATGAGAATTATGTCACATGTCATGTGAACTACTAGTGGTTCTCGCAATACTACAGATCTGGTTATGTTTGGTTAGATCCCTAAAACAGGGGGGACGTTTTTTGAATATAATATTGAATATGTAAAATTACAATGAACATTATACATTTATATTATAATATGTTATAGTGAGCTCAATAAAACAACCAAAACAAATGTGTGTGAAATTTTAATATTTCTTCTGTTTTATTATACGACTAAAAGACCCTCGGGTCAAATTGACCCCAAGGAACACCTATGCTACAAAATGTGTGGACATTGAAAACATATCAGCAGGTTAATTTTATGTTTACAGAGTTGTCCCCATTAAATTATGAAAAGTCATTAAGCAAAAAAAAAAAAAAAAAAAAAAAAATGTATTTACAGATGTTAAACATTGAATGGGGTCAAATTGACCCCAAAGATAATAGGGGGGTTAAGTTCAGCACCTGCATGTGAAGTTATGAATGAAGACAATTTCCAATCAAAAGAGTATCAAAACATTAACAGTAGATGATAGCATTACAAAAGCAGGGGGTTTTGAACCTTGGAGTATCAATGTGAATACTGTGGTGCATGAAGGATTATTCAATCAACTTTAAAGTAACACTATGTAGTTTTTCAACCTTCATAATATATTTCCAATACCCTTGTGATGGTACATCGACTTACAATAGGTTTAATGACACGTCTGCCATAGCCTGACGTGGTCTGTATCGCTTTTACTTGCACTATGATTTCGGGTTTCGGGTAGTAACCGGAGCACAAAAAGAACTACAAAATTTGACTGCTTTACGGCATATGTCACTACCCCCCTTTATTCTTATGAAAATACCCAAGATGGCTTGAAGAACACCGATAAACACTTTGGTTTAGCGTGCAAATCTCACTATTAACTAGTTGATTATTAGCATGCATATTACTGGCTGGATTTTAGTACTTAAGCACATATTAATGGCTTATTCTAAAATGACCATATTCCACATATCTTAATCCTACCCAATACCTTACCTTAACAACTACCTAACTAACTATTAATAAGCAGTAACTAGGAGTTTATTGAGGCAAAAGTCATAGTTAATAGTCAGTTACTTAAGAGAATTTGACCCTAAAAGTGTGACCAATAAACCATATATTGTCGCAGTTGTGTGTTTATTGTCGTCAATATTAATGTCTAAGCATTTCTATCTTCTTTATATTCACCTACAGCAATAGCTGGATGCCTTTGTCTATATTAGGGGTTTCCTGGAACATCATAAGTTTTATTACTTCTGTGAGGCATATTTGGAGTTTCTGTACGAGGGCGCCCTCCGGCTTCCAGTATGAATGAAACAGACATTGATGTGTTTATAGCAGTCAATAATGCTACCACCACCCTATTTTCGATAAAAAAAATATGAATAATACTTCTCTCCAAAGACATTTGAAGTTAAATAATTATTACACTTAATAATAATCATAATAATTATTATTATTCATATTGATATATAAGCACAATAATTTGGGCCAAATTGTGCATCCCTACAAGCTGGCACAACAAACCTGGTTTTCATTATAAAAAAAAAATGTTAACTTGTTTTTAAAATTGTATTTGTTTTTCCCAAATCGTGCAGCCTTATAAACATTTAATTGATTAACTAAATTGAACCACAAATATTTAATATGATTCAATCAACCTGACTTCATAAGGTTACACCAACAAAAATAATTTTCAGGGTCTGATCAATTAAAAATATCTATTTAGGAAAACAACTGCATGTTTTCACGTTTCACAGTGTGTATGAGGTAAATTATAAACACATTGGGTGTAAGCTTGGGTGTTCCTGCTCTGTCAGTGCTGAGAAGGTAGTAAGTTATTTTTTTTTAAAAACTCATTTTAATAAAAACCTTCACACCCAAAACTGTCACTATTTAGTCTTTCACCAGCTGTAGTATGTCAGATATCCTGATGAAACTAATTTGTTTTAAGCATATTATAGATGGAGGATGTTCTGTATTCTGTATACCTGAGGCTTTTATTTTTAGACTTTGGGTGCTTTAAGCGAGTGCGTCAGCTGCAAACATACCATATTTTATTAAATATGAAATCACTTGTCAATTGGCACGGCTCATTAAAGTGATTTATAGTGCCTGGGCTTAAAATCAGAGTCAGACAACATGGATGCAAGCAGATAAAAATACTACATTAATCTGTCTTTTTCGCATCATAAATAGCTGCCAATCCATATGAATAATTAAAATATGGGTCAGTGGTAAGTGCTTGAGTGGCTTTCCCTAGCAGTATGACAGAGTTTATCCACCTCCGAGTTGAGGATATCCCATCGTACAATCCTTCATTATAAAACAACAAAAACAGCAGGCACATATACTGCTGGGCTTTTATATCCTGCCATGCTTTGAATGATGGTGTGATATTTAGCATGTTTTATCTCCTAGAAAAGGCAGCGATAAGTTATTTCTTTTGTCCCACCTTAAGATTGACCGTGGGCCTGTTTTTAAGGTTACAGAGGAAGAAAGACAGATTGAGATAGAGAAGGAAAGGAACCAAAATCAAGAAAAAAAAAGAACTCTACTGTCTCTATTTGTGGTATTTTGTTTTAATGACAGGGTTTATTCTGTGTTTTCGCACTTTGGGTGCAATGTGGAAATTACGCATTGGAAATCTCATTAACTACCTTCGCTGTGTGTTGACATTTCATTTGCATCAGGCAAGCCGCACCACATTGCAGATTTCACACTCCATCCATCTCATTTCCTCCTCAGATATGTCTGTTGGCTCAAAAGGAAATAGTGTATAACATTAATTTCCCCAGTCCTTTATTAATGCACAAACAAAACGGCCAATTATAACGACATCTTTTTTCATTCGGTTTTCCCTTTCTCCTCCCTCTCTATGTCTCATTCCATTGGATTCTTCTTCATGCAGACCATTTTGTGAGCACATTTAAGAAAATTAATTATTTGGTTCTGATGTTGTAGTCTACACATTTGACATGCAATTCTTGATTAACAGCCTTGTTGTGAACACAGCAGCATTCAGCTTGGCAGGAGGTAAAAGCCACCGAAAACAGCGATGTAAGTTTTTTTTTTTTTTTTGTGCATGTGCAAGAAAAAGTTCTGGATGCCTGTGATTAGTGTATAGAATGCTGCAAGAGTGACACTCAACCTGACATGAGGTAAACTTGTTTATGCCCTGGCTTTCGCTGACGGTGCCCTAGATGACTTGTAAACAAGATACGCCATGGATTCAAATCAGTGGCGCAGACGATGCGCTCATCTGACAATGCAGGTGATGTGTGCCTCTGCTGTTCATGCCTGTTCATTTGATATGAGACAATTACTTCATCCTCACCTCTCCTGTAGCACCACAGTACATCGGGGCTCAAAACAATATGAACCTGTTAGTAATGAACCGAGCACTGGTGACACATACTCATGCCCATGAATAATACACGTCTCCAAAATAAATAAATAAAATAAAACACCCAAATATTTTAATTCTGTCATTTAATAGCTATCATGTCATTCCAAACCTGTACAACTTATGTGTAATACTGAAGATGATTTTTATTTCTGTACTTGTGGGTATTTAAAAAAAAAAAAAAGGCAAAAAAATATGAGATGGGAGGCCAAGGCGTCATCTAACTGACGCTTTTGACCATGCGTCAACATCCGACGCACATGGCACCCTTTAGCGTCAATATGAGACGCTAACGCTACCCCAGACCTAAACCTACCCATAACGGAAGCGTCATCTAACTGACGCTTAAAACGGAAGCGTCATCTAACTGACGCTAAAGGCGTTAGATGACGCCCGAGGATGAGCGTCATCTACCTGACGCTAAAGGGTGCCATGTGCGTCGGATGTTGAAGCATGGTCAAAAGTGTGAATAAGATGATGCCTTGGGATGAGAATGCGTTGGCATATACGTTCTATCACAAAAGTTTTGCGTTCCAATGTTTAAAAACATTGACATTTAGGCTACTTTTCCCTCCCATCTCATTTGTGTCCATTACTTTTCTCCATAGTAGTCTTTATAACTAGGGCACTATATTCCCATTTGTTTTAAGTTAAAAAAGCTAACAAAAACATGTTATGCTTTGCTAATATTCCCATTTAAGTTATGATTTTTTTTTTTTTTTATGTTTTAAAAATGTTTTATTTTCTTCTTGGTTATGAATGTTGGTCAATGGCGCAATATGAATGTAAAGGAAACATTACATTCTATGGGCCCTATTTTAATGATCTAAGTGCATGGTCTAAAGCGTGTCCGAATCCACTTTTGCTAGTCTAACGAAAAAAATGGTCGGTGCGCCCGGCACATGGTCTAAAAGGGTTGTCCCTATTCTCTTAATGAGTAATGAGTGTGTTTTGGGTGTAACGTGAAATATACCAACCAGAGTCTCATCTCCCATTCCCTTTAAAAGCCAGTTTCGCTTGCGCCATGGCAGATTACTATTTACATGGCGGAATTTGCAAGCGGAAAGACTGAACGAGTCTCCATAGAGGAAACGGATCTGCTCGTGCACGAGGTTAAAGCGCACAAGCAGACCATCTACGGGACAAGCCGGATTCCATCATATCTTTATGTACACAATATTAATCGTTTACATTGTAATTCTTTTATTTTTAATATTTGGCTCATTTGTGTGCTGCTGCACGTTGTGGACCCACCTATTGGTGCACATTACTAACACGCTCTTTAAATTAAAAAAAAATATTGCGCCATTGACCAAATGAAACTTGGTCTAAAGTATCATTTCTGTAAAGTCAGACCTCATTTCAGGTCTATTGCAGTTGCTTCAAAATGGCAAAGTGCCAACAATGTGCCTGAACACACCTCATTTTCAGACCAGCATGCCCATGGGTGCAAATGCATTTGCTATTTAAACAACGTGGCGCAGGACGTGAAAATTATAAGCTTCAGCTCTGTGTAGGGCTGAAACTAGCAAAAACCACAAGCATTATTATGTGTATGATAGGGCCTATATCATTCTTCAAACATTATGGGAACTTTATACTGTTTGCTAAACGTTCTGAAACAAGTAAATGTTAGCCGAACACCAAACTAAAGCATTTCAGAAAAGAAACAAAAAAAAAGAAGAATGATGTATAAATAACGTTTTTCTGAGACCATTGTTAAAGGGTAAGTTCACCCAAAAATGAAAATTAAGTCATTAATTACTCACCCCCATGCTGTACCAACCCCGTAAGGCCTTCGTTCGTCTTCGGAACACAAATGAAGATCATTTTTGGGTGAACTAACCCTTTAAAGACCAAATAACTCTGAACGAACATTCTTTTAATATTACTGGAAGAATGTTTGTTTATAACTTTGAGAGAACCTTGCCAGAACGTTAGGCAAAGTTCTGAGAATGATCCCTGTTAGCTGTGCCAGGGACAATATTGATTTAAATAGCTATGGCATGGTGAAATTAATCCTTACATTGCCAAAGCTTTAATAACATTATAAATACATTTACAACATATACACACATAATAATAATAATAATAATAATAATAATCAGAAGTAGTAGTTTAGGGTCGTCACTGTGGTCAGGTATCATGCCAATTTATACTATCTGTTTAGGCCAAAAAGCATTCCAATTTATTTTGTTGGGCTGTTGCGTCTGTCCAATTTTTTTTAAGTATGTTTCTTTTTTGTGTTTTAAATTATTTCGTTTGGTCTGGCTAAGTTTATATTTTCAGTCAGACATGTTTTGGTTTATGCAGTCAGCTCTAAGACCAACTGGCCGAGGGCGTTTCATTCTGGCATCAGCTCTTGGTAGTTTAAAGGAATTGTTCACTTCAAAATGAAAATTCGGTCATAATTTACTCACCCTCAAGTCGTTTCAAACCTGTATGAATTTCTTTCTTCTGCTGAACACAAAAGATGATATTTTGAAGAATGTTTGTAACCAAACAGTTGATGTACCCCATTGACTCCGATAGTATATATTTTTTACTACTATGGAAGTCAATGGGGTACATCAACTGTCTGGTTACCAACATTATTCAAAATATCTTCCTTTTGAAACAACTTGAGTGTGAGTAAATGATGACAGAATTTTCATTTTGAAGTGAACTATTCCTTTAAGGCTTTGTGATGGATGGTCTGTTTATCACTATTTTTAGGTGGGCATGGAATTTAATAGCCCTTTTGAATTGTGATTATAAATGGGTATAATCCTAATTCTGCTCTGCATGTATTATTTGGGGTTTTGTGCTGTACTCGTAGCACAATTTTGCATAGTTCGGTCTACAGAGTATCTATTGGGTGTTAAACTCTTGGTTTGTGTAACAAATGATTTTGTAAACAGTGATTTGGCAGATCTGGTTCAGAAAAGCAGCCTTACGGATTCCTTCAAGAATTAGATTCGGTTCTCGAATTCAACTCACTTACGATCTGGTCGCAAATTGGTAAATAAAAGCAGATGGAAATGTCTGTTTCTTACACAAAGTGATTGTATAGTGTCAGAAAACATATTCACATGAAACATTTGGACCACCTTTAATATAATTTATGGTGCTTTTGCTTCATAAAATAAGTCAAGTTAAATCAGGGTGAGTAAAACTGACAGAATAAGGAGTGGTCACATTTACCGTTGTTTATCAAATATTCATGGACAAAATCCAGTCATATCAAAATAAGAATCCGCCCATGAGGTCACGTGAGGATAAAAGATTTTGCATCGAGTTCAAGTTGGTCACACAAATTTGCAGTGGTGACGAACAGAGGTTTGAATGTGACTTTGAGCTGTGCATCATACATTACTACACTATTGACAATGGACCTTTTTTGGTCATGATGTTGCCAACATTTTGCTAATGAAACCACATCTTTACTGGGTGACCTATTTCTTCAAGACTTCATGTTCCACACCTGACAATATGGAGTTTGATTTCATGCACTGAATTAGACATGAAAATAAGACTAATATATTCACTCAGTAAAGTAAGGAACAATTTGAACAAGCATTAAAATTAGATTAAAAATTAGATTGGTTAGGAAAGAAAGAGGGGCTGAGAAAGAGAGAGTGAGAAGGCTCAATTAAAGTGACAAAAGTAAGATAATGTTGAAAAGAGAGTCAGGGAGTGAGTGGGCTAAATTAAAATGAAGAAAGTAAGATAATGTAAAAGAGAGAGAGAACACAGGATGAGAGCCTGTTCTCACTCTATGCTGCCCTCTTTTTAGAGGTAGTACCACACATATCTGCTACCACCATCTGGGAGTCACTGATCCAGAATTCCGTTTTTCTCTTTCGGCACGTAACCAAATCTTTCTCACACTCTCTCTCAAAGCATGCGGATCCCATCCGGAGTGGAACGAATGGGATTTCAGTAGTCTTTGATCTTTATTTTCAGATGATGCCATCTGTGTGCGCGGGCACTGCATGGTGAGCATGCATGTCAACAAGCAGCAGGCATTAAACCTGAAATGAGAGTAATTACTCGCTGCGACAACATAGGCACGTGCCTTTTGCAACTGTCTCCATGAAGGTTATATTTAAACGCTATTAAAAAGATGAGAATTGTACACTCAGAAGACTGATAGGCAAAATGTGCCATTATTATTGGGTGCTCTACTTACATTATGATGCTTTAACATTTTTTTTTTTTTTTGCAGCCTGATAACATGTTTAAATGTAATATTATATTTGCAATATAGTACCTCTGTCTTCACACATCAGAAATATAATAATTCAGCCTTTAAAAAAGTATAAGGGCTTTATGTTTTTATTTTTAATAGCATTTTTATAGTTAATTGTCCAATGGCATTAACATACAAAAGAAAAAAGGTTTAATTTCATTATTTTTTACGTGTATGGTTATATAAACTGGGTGCAGTGACTAGATTTTTAAATGGCCTTATTGCCACACAGCCAGAAATAAGACATCTAGTTTATAATTCCCGCAACATTAATAAATTAAACCATTTGGACACTGGGTTGATGTTACATGTGTGTCCTGAGTTTCCCCCCCCCCCCCCCGTCACTGTGTATTTGGTTTATTCCTGTGTCTCAGTTTTCCCGCTCCTCGTTAGTTCTCAGTTCCTTCACCTGTGTCTAGTTCATTTGCCCCAGCTGTGTCTTGTTCCCCTATCTGTTCTCTGTGTATGTAAACCCTGTGTTCTCCCTCACTCCTGGTCGGTTCTCGTCTATGTTAACTGGTGTTTGCATCCGCTCTGTCTGCCTGTACCTGTTTGTTGTTTTGATTTAGTAAAAGTTTATTGTTTATTTGAATTCCTCGTCTCCTCGTGATTCCTGCCATACACCACCCGTGACAGTTGAAGTACAAACAAATAAATAAACAAACATTTAAAAGAATTGTAACATAACTTGTAATGTGTAAAGCAAGCCTAGTTCAAAACTAGGAGATCAAAAAAGTCAAAGTAGCCTAAAATAAAGTCCAAAATTTCATTGATGCAACCTGATGGAAAAGTTTGTGGGTAATATGCATTTTTTATTATTTTATTACTGCTTTAAAAAACAACAAGACCACGCCACTACCACTACAAAACGTGATGGGTTGAGAAGAGAATGCCTATAAAAAGAAGGGTTAGTTACTTTGGTTACCATTTGCATGTCATTCATATACATTAAATTTATTGTTCTTCTCAAGTGTCTTTTAGGATGCCCTCATTTTCTCTGCACCATCTCCTACTCCCACCCGTTCTCTCACTCCCCAGTTGGGCCGCTCTGTTTCCCGCGTCCCACTTACTCAATTACCATAGCGATTTGCGTCCTTGCGCTCAAAAAGGGTATCTTGAGGGTTCAGATACACATCAAGAGACAAATTAGAATGGGAATTTAAGTTTAATTCTCATTACAACAAACGCACATGCATGAAAATGGGGGTTATTCCAGAAAGCAAGTTATGTGACATAGCTACCCAAGTTTACACAGGGTAAAGGGATATCTCAACATTCAGTTCTAAAAACATAGGTACCGGTAACTTTCAGAGTATTTAAGTAGCCATAGCAACTTACTCTCTGATCATAACCTACTCCGGAGTAGGTTATGTTCCAGGGTTAGTTTACTTCAGAGGTGTTCAGTGTATGATGAGGCTCCAGTGAGCATAACAGATTTCACAGAATATTACTATATAGTTATATATTATAACAAAGCAATGTTATTTTACTCAAATTTAATTATCTTTTATTCTCTTCTCACACATCGTAGATGTGCATTCAAAAGGATTTTGAATGAAAATGGGACATTAAATGCATATGTGATACATCTCACAACAAAAGTGGAAGTAAAATGGCTAAACATAAAACAATAAATGCCTCCTCCAAAACACATGAATGCGCACAGCCAGAGCAGAGTCCGCAAAGCATCACGAGAGACTGTATAGAGGGTATGCGCGTGACGTCACTGCCAGCTGGAGTGATTGCGGTCACGCCCACTGAGTGGCAAAAAGACTGAGCGGCAGCATTGGTTTTCAGCGTGAATGCCGTGAAAAACACAAAAAATACATCTAAAATGGGAAAGAGCTTTGCGATTGATTGTACAACTACATTTCACAAGAAATCTGAGGTATATTTTTACAGACTGCCGAAAGCTACAGAACAGAGAAGCAAATGGATCGATGCAATTCATAGAAACAACTTGACTCCAGGCAGAGAAAAGTGGATTTGCAGTTATCATTGAGCACGTTTACATGCACACCAGTAACCATAACAACGCAAGTAAACCGTGGCATGTTTACATGACTTTATTAATAAATCAGGCCATGACCTGTAACGACAAAACAATCATTTGCGTATCTGACTTTGAGTATTTCATTTGTTGTATCGGTTGATGTTATATAAAGCTTGCAACATGTCAACGGGAAACTTACAGTTTGTATATTTTCCTCTCATGCAGTTACAGATGCAGCGTTTTGACTGAACCATTTCTACTTCTGCTGCACGAGATGAGAGGACATTTTTATAATGTTCTGTGTCATGAAAGAGTCTGCGTTTGTGATATATTTTATTCTTCCTTTCCAGCAAAACGCTCTGTCTGGATGCGTTTAAATCTGCACAAAGGATGCGTTTCTGTCACATTTCACACATGCGCACTTCAATAAGCTGACAGAAAGCAGGTTAATGCGTTTACATAATGCGAAATCCGAGTAAGAGGCAAAAAACGACCTGTGTCGACCGGTTTATGCTTAAGCCAGTTATGACCCTACTCCGATAAAATAAACTTTTTAAATAAACTGACAAAAAACTATAGGCTACAAGTTTTAGGGCTGGACAATATGATTATAGCCTATATATAACATTGATGTGATCACCTGGATTTAGACTTACCTATATTGTATTTATATAAAGCGTTCACAGGCAAATTTGCTTCACGTATTTCCCCGGCGTCGAAATCAGGCACATATGAGTGTCAGGAAACACGATGGCTCCGTGTCTATATCCATGGATCACTGGATCTTTGGCCTAAGTTGTAAGGAACACTATATCGAGTCCAACTTTTAGTTTGAACTGATAATAGGTTGTTTTACTCGCGTTTTCGCAGTTTCCACTATTAACTCCAGCCACGCAGCAGCTCTTTTGCCACTCAGTCCGGCTGAGGGGGGCGTGTTCCGGCGGGAAAGTGACGTTAATGCATTCCCTCTATTAAATAACCTTATGTCTTTAAGCACATAACATTACAATAATAATGAACGTAATCAACTTAGAGCTTTGAAACGTGTACCACCTGACTGTTGTAGATTTATTTCGTCATTGATAGTGTTGCTGTAGAAACGCATAATTCCGATTCCGAGGACGTGAACTGCTCCGAGTAGTAGTCATGGGGTTGCCATCTGAATTACAGTAACTACAACATGACGTGGAAGCAGCATAAGCTCATTGTTTGGGTTCAGGAGGAACATTAAAATGTGGCTGTTTGTTTGTGGCGCATGGTGATTGTCTGTCTACAACTCTGCATATCCTTACGGAATGTGCTGATGACGTATATGATGTATGAGCGAGCAATTGCGTGGAGGTATGGAAATATAGGCAGACCAAATGCAATGATTGGACGAAACATTTTTGGTGCTAAGACTTCCACAGTGTCACGAAGTCTAGGCGTGGTGTAGGTAGAAGACAGGACGAGGATGAAGAATTAACAATAGACTATTAAAAGAAAGATTACCATAACCAAACTTTGTTCTTGCGTTAACGAAAACCGACAGTGAGAACTGAAAACCCAGGAAGATAAATACACAGGCAAACTCGGATAACGACAAACAGCTGTAGAGAATGATTAATCATATCAGTAACCATAGTGACAAACTCAGACGGGACACTAGAACAAAGGAGACTGAATACTTAGAAACAAACTAAAAGTCCATGAAAATGAAACTAAGACAAAGATTACAGATTATGTGTTACATAACACCCCCCCCCAGAAGGCACGGCCTCGCGCCGTAACAGAAGAGATGAGGGAAGGAGGGTGGGGGCTTTGGAGGTGGAAGGTGAGAGGAGCAGGTGAAGGGATGGAGAGAACAGGCAGACAAGACCAAGGCGGCAATGACTGAGGAAGAAGCCATGGCTGGGATGATGGGAGGAGCTAAGTGAGCCTCAGTCAGGACGATTGAGAAGGAGCCAGGAGGAGCCATGGCAGAGTTCCGGCTGACGGCACTAGGGGGATGAACAGAACCAATGGCGCCGAAGGTAGTGGAGCCCAGAGCGCAGACGAATGGCCGAGGAAGCTATGGGACGCCCATGACCTAAGGCGGCCACAACGGAGCCGAAGCGACGACCCCCCGAGATTGAAGTGGGGAACGGGAGGGCAGAGGTGGAGCTGGAGCTACCGAGGGCAGAGGCGGAGCCTGAGGGAGCCAGCAAGTCCACAGCGGAGGCGTGGTGATGTCTGACCCAGGTTGATCCGACGGTGCGAGGGAGCCCGGCAAAGCCGATTGTCCACACTGGAGTCTGGGAGGAAGGAGCACAGGCGCAGGAGCCAGGGCGACGGGTCGAGGAGGAACGGAGCACTCAGAGGCTGGAGGTTGAATTGTTAAACTGACAATTAAATATTGGCTCAATAAATGACTTCCAAATAATTATCCACTTGCAAAAATATGCATTGTACTAATCAAAGCTTGAGGTCTTCACTTAAAAATGTATATTCACCAAAAACAGCCAGTGCTGAAGACCAAAACAAACATCATTCCCAAGAGAATTCATCGTCACAAGTTTCAAGAGGTTATGGTGAGTATTGAGCACTGACATTATTCTCCAAAGTTTTGCTTTAGGACACGGTATAAAGTTTAAAATTCATTTTGTTGAATCCATGATATATAGGATATATTTACATACCACGAAATAAACAATACATCAAAATCTAAAAATAGTCTCATAAAAAATATAACAACTTTTATAATTAAATGTTATTTCTGTGATTTACTCTCCTGCCACAATAATATCAACAACAACAAAAAAAGATCTTAATTATCTTAATTTTGGTCTTTTTTCAGCAAATATATAGTGAATAATTGTGAATCTAAACTATTTGAATTGACTGGCAACACTAACCAGCAAGCAACACCTAAAAGCAGAGCTTCTTTTCAGAGTTCTTGAAAAACAAGATATCAGTACCTGACAGTTTCATGTGCAGAACTGATAAAGCAACCGTTAGTCAATAATTGTACTGTAATTGCTAATCTATGTGTACTGTCAGATAGATTAGCTTGTCCATTAAACTTCTAAAGGGCTTCCACCCAGGGCGTCCAGAGAAAGAGAAAGGATGATAATGATGACCAATAAGAAACAATAGTTAAGGTAGAGCCCTGCTCATCAGGTTGAAATCCCTGAAAGTAGAGGCTGAACTGGAGTGGCTGTGATTTGTCCAGAGTGGAGTTTTGGATGGCTGGTGTTAAATTCACTAGAGTGGTGCTTAGATCAGGAGAGCCAGGGGAGAGAATGTGTGCAGAAGAGGGGGCACAGAAATTCAGACCACCCCCATGCTTAATTGGGCCTGCCTTCGTTTGACACACATCAAGTATTAGGTTAAGTACCTTTTATGGATAATTGGAAAGTGTAAATTAACTGTAATTGTGGCTGCTGTGGCTATTATGCCCATTTGTAACCTCACTTAAGCAAATTAATTCAAAGAGACTCCTGATTGTTCTTTTTCCTTTCACTTTATTCAACCTGAAAAAAAAAAGATTTTATTTATAGATATGTATAAGTTGAAGAGTGGGTGATATGTGTATGTGTGTTAAGAGCTCTCTCTCTGAAAATTAACCATAAATTGCTGTGGCCTGAGTGGTTCTAGGTAATAGATGTCAAGTGAATTAACTTCTACCTGTCAGATCAGAAAAGTGCTCATCATTTCAGAGATCTGAAGTGGAAGTGAATTGGTCTTTTTCGGACACAACCACAATAATCCTGTTCCTTTTCCCTGAAATAATAGGCTTCAGGAGATGTAAATAATTATGGAACAGGGGTAAGCAGTGGAGCCAATATCTCAAAATTATTTGTTGTTTGTATTCTGATAAGTCTGGAGTGGGCAAGGCTTTAACCGGAAGTTTGTGATATTACATTAAAAGCTCGTTTTAAATTTCTGTTCCCTTAATAGTTTTCATTTAACTTGCTATATCCACGAGTGAGACAGAGAAACATCAGATTTGAAGCACAAGTTTCCAGTTTTTGTCAAGTTTAGGTTAGGTGCTTCTATCAGTGTTATTCACCTATCGTTTCCTTTTGATTTTAGTGATACGTTATGACTTGGGTTAGGTTTAGGGCTAGGGCTACATTTTCAGATGGCAATGTTGTTTCAGAATCAACAAAATATGTTAATAAGATTTCTTACTTGGCAAAAATCACGGTGACCAGAATATTTTTAACTATTATTCGGTAGAATTTGTTATTCTTTTTGAAGCCATTATCCATGTCCTTCCACATAAGGTATTCGGCTTCAGGCAGATCCCTAGCATGAAACATTATATTCAATAAAGCTTTCAAGCTTCACGTCTTTTCAGTTTCAGTTTCAATTATTAGTAACAATGTCTGATTCTTGAATTGGATAAATTATTAATTAAAAAGATCTAAATCAAATTAATGGCTATGGTTGAAATATTCTCTGAGTAGGTGCTTATTTTGAATTAGTTATTACTGCACAACCATTAAAAACAAGAATGGTCTGTATAATATGAGTGTATGAATGAAATACATACTACATCCATCATGTTAGCGCCAGTTGCTTCACTTCACTATTCCTCTCCCGTGGCCACATTGGATAGTAAAGTAACTAACAGATTCGTAGGCCTGCTTCAGAATCTGAAATAGTCATTTTGCCTAATGTTTATGAATACAATAAATTCAATGTTTTTTCGAAGTTAAACATTTTTTTTTCCGCCTGCTAAATAGTAGGGTAGTATGCAATTTCAGATCATGTAGCCTATGATTCACACATTTGATTCAGATCTTTTTAAATAATCATTGATTTGTTTCACAAAACCGCTTTGAATGATTTGTTCGCTGTCATCTGGCTTCATTACAACATGAGAGTGAGTAAATGACAACAGAATACATTTTTTGGGTGAACTAAACCTTCAAGGCTTGATTATAAAATATAACGTCTCTGAGATTAAAGCATTGATAAGCAATAAACAGCTGAAATTGTTTGCATAAAGACTGAGATTTATGTGCTAGGTAATGACTCCTCTGTCCACTGTGAAATTAACCATGATGTTATTCACAGACGGGTTTTTGACCTTGCTCTCCGTTTTCCCTGCATCTCCATGCCCAGCTCAAGATAAATAAATAAATAAATAAATTAATAAACTCTTTTAGCTCAGTGCAGATCTGAATCAACAGGAGATTAAAAAATAATCAGAGAAGGGAGTTATTACTGTGTACCCATCAGCGTTTTTGAGGGCCGCATCAGCCTCCTGCCTCAAAGGAGTCTGCAGCCGCAATTAAGCTAGGTCAAAAAACACACAATAAACAACAGACATCCAGCGCCTGGCAAGCCTGGATGTGAAGGACGATGAGATACATGCTGTCCACCTTTTCAAGGTGTGATATTGGGTTTGACGTCAGTTTTACTGACAACAAAACTTCTTGTTTGAAGGTTAAACCACACTCATTCACACAGGCACACAGTGTGAACTTTGTGCCAAGACTGAGATATCAAGTAGGGGATGGCTGATCCTCAAAGAGGAACAGAGGGGCTTTGCAATGGGACACACAAAAGTGGATCACTACATCTGCCACCTATGGAGAAGTGAGAAATTATTGTGTTATCTTTTAACACCATTGTGTACATACATCGTCTCACACTCATTCACACACACACACACACACACACACACACTGAAGTGGATTTGAAGAATCTAGATTTCCAGAAGCAGAGTCTCCACACATTCTGATATGGTGACACACACACACACACACACACACACACACACATATTATTCTTATTCAACAACACCAGACCAAACTATGTCTTGCCTGATACTTGATACTTGAAGATACTGCTTTACTTTCAGGACAATTTGAGAAAAATACACAAATATAAAGAGTGATGTTTTGATTATTTGTTTATATAACCCCACTGTACAAATGTACACAGTACAATGCCCATAGAGTAAAGCTAGAAAAATGTGTGTGTAGGTTAATGTATTTATATTGATCGCAATCATGCTGCCAGAATCAGCCATTATTGACTTTTGCATCTCTTTCACAAGACATGGGATCATTCACTCGATCTATAATGAGCAAGCATGTATGTAATTCAACCATCATCAGGAGATCAGAGCCGCTTCAGTGTATAGAATGTCATTATACCTGTAGCACTAGATAAATCAATATTTTAATTCAGAGAAAGCAATTATAATTTCTTTCAAATAATTAATTAATTTAATTATTTATTTATTTTATCAATCTTTATTTTAACATAAGAAAAAGCAAAATAGAAAGATAAAATAAATGTTACTAGAATTCACTGAGAGTGAATTGTAATCACTTGTAGTGTCAAATAATTTCATACGCTTTCTGCATCGTTTTAGTACCCAATTCATTGAAAAAATTATGAAAATAAGTTACAAATATGACAACAAAATCTATTTTGAGTTTAGTTTGCACTTTATATTTTATATTCGTTTTATTTTTATTATATATTTTATAATACACTTTATATTAGTTTGAGTTTATATTTCTCCATCTTGCTTCAGCGCTGAACCGTAATAGGCACACATCTAGGTAACAATGGTTTTATTTCAATTGTCCACTTTAGACATTCTACTAACTATAAGTAACGTCTTGGGTTACGACTGTAACCCTTGTTCCCTGAGAAGGGAACGAGACACTGCGTCGACTACGACACTTTGGGGAACGCCCAGGGCCGGCCCGACGCATAAGCGAACTAAGCAGCTGCTTGGGGCCCCTTGGCCACCAGGGGGCCCCCCAATCGAGTCGAAAACTCGAAAAAAAATGTTTTAGATGACTTAAACAAGTGACATAAATGAATGAATTCATATGAATGAATGAATGAATGAATGAATGAATGAATGAATAATTACAGACAAGAAAATTCTGATTTCATGATCAATATACCTGCCTACAACTGCTGCTGTGTCTGCCAGCGTTGAAGTCATTCACATAATCTAGACACCTCGCGCGTGCATAGACAATTTGTGCGCAACTGCGCATAGTCACGGTAATGTTAAGCCATGTCACAAAAAAAGGAGGTACCCCTCTGGTGCCGAAAATAGAAATAAGAAAATGACAGAGGAGGAGAAAAAAAGAGCAAAATAAATGTATGTTTGCATAGTTATTTACGATATGTTTTGTGCAGCAATTGACCCATTCCTATCTACGGCAAGCCCCGAGGGGAAAAATACATTGCATACACACATATACAACGAGCGCCAGTACATCATTACCGGTATTATAGTAACAGACTTTGTTGGATTCTGTCATGTACAATCCAAAAAAGTCTGTTACAATAATAATAATAAAAAATAAAAAAAAGATTTTGAGGACAGTTACACTGTATTGAGACAGTTGAGAAATAATAATATTTTTACCGTTTTCAACAATAATTGTTATTGTTGAACCCATGCTCTTATTATGGTTCTGATTTATCAGTTTTGTCATTATTTTAGCAAATAATTTATTTGATATGTTTTGAGACAGTTTGTTTTAAGAAGTTTCAGAGAGTTAGTAAAAGAGTACAGTAAAAGTTAAACCTTTTTTATTTAAGTAGGCTATCTATTTTTGATTAAGTATTTATTTTGTATTAATACATAACCTCACTGTATTAATTTATAATGTATCATTATTGCGTGATATTTGTGTCAATAATCGTCAAGCACAGGTGACTCCGCATAGTGGGAGGGGCCCCCAAATCAAATTCTGCTTAGGGCCCCCAAAAGCCTCGGGCCGGCTCTGGGAACGCCCTTAGCGTAACGCATCTGCAGTATGAATGAAACTAATCCAATCCTGATTGGTGCTGCGTCATGACGTAACATGTGACGGCATACACAGAAGCTACAAAGGGACGCAGGCACACAACAGAGTTAGCTTCTGCGATGAAGCAAGTCGCTCCCAGGCAGGGGAAGGCGTGGCGGAGGGACGCAGTGTCTCGTTCTCTTCTCAGGGAACAAGGGTTACAGTCGTAACCTGAGACGTTCCCTTTCGAGGGAACTCGAACTGCGTCGACTACGACACTTTGGGGAACGAGTAGCCACTATGCCACAACGAGCCCTGCCTGTCCCAGTGTGAAGCTGCGCACAGGCACACTTAGGACGAGAGCACTAGAGTGCCTGGAATAAAAGAAATGTCCAGGCTATAGAATCTGATAAAAGTATGTTGGGTAGCCCATCCTGCTGCACCGCACACTTCTTGGATCGGGGCCCCTAAAAGGAGGGCTCTAGAGGACGCCATGCCTCTGGTTGAATGAGCCCTCACGGCCAAAGGTGAAGGCAAGCTGTGCACCTGATAGGCCATAGAGATAGCCTAAACAACCCAGTTACTGATGGTCTGTTTGGATGCGGAAGCCCCTTCTTGGGCGACCCGAAGCACACCAGCAACTGATCTGACTTCCGCCATGAAGAGGACCTATGGACATATATCTTGAGAGCTCTGGCAGGGCAGAGCAAATTAAGTCTTTTTTCATCCGCCATCACGTGAGGTGGAGGATGAAAGCCTGCAGAACCATAGCCCGTGCCACATTAGATGGTACTTTAGGCACATAGCCCGGCCTGGGATGCAAGGTAGCCTTAATGTTGCCTGGAGCAAACTTCAGGCACCCATGAGATATAGAGAGTGTCTGAAGGTCTCCTACTTTCCCCAGAGAAGTAATGGCTAATAAAAAAGCTACCTTGAGGGAAGGTTCTTGGCCTCAGCCGACTCCAGAGGTTTGAAGGGGGCCTCGACCAGCCCTTCGAGAACCACTGCCAGGTCCCATGTGGGAACTCTGGTACGAGCCACAGGTCTCATCCTCCGAGCCCGACAGAGGAAACGTACGACCAGCTGATGTATCCCCAGAGGCCCATCATCACCCAGAGGAGCGTAGAAAGCCGCAATGGCAGCCACATACACCTTGAGTGTGGACGGGGTAAGACAAGCTGAAAAGCGATCTTGGAGGAACTCCAGCACTGAAGCCAACCGGGCAGTTAACTGGGTCCACCTCACACTCTCTACAACAAGTGGAAACACTTTCCACTGTAGGCCGTACAATGTCCTCGTGGAAGGAGCTCTGGAACTGAGTATGGTCTCAACCACTCCAGCCGACAGGCAGCCTCTAGGTACGGAGCCCCCTCAGGGGCCAGGCCCAAAGCTTCCACAGGTCTGGTCGAGGGTGCTTAATATTGAGCCCCCGGCCTGTGGAAGCAGGTCCCTCCTCAGAGGGATCTGCCAAGGCTGGCCTGCCAGAAGTGCTATGATGTCTGAAAACTATACTCAGGTCTGCCAGTACGGGGCTACTAGAAGTAGGCTAATCCCGTCTCGACGGACCCTCTCCAGAACTCCCGGGAGCAGAGCAAACGGGGGAAAAGCGTACAGGCGTAGCCTCGGCCACGTCTGTACCATGGCATCCAAACCCAATGGGGCTGGATGAGTGAGAGAATACCACAGTGGACAGTGGGACGTCCCTCAAGACGCGAACAAATCCACTTGCACTGGGCCAAACCTCACTCATATCAACTTCACCACCTCGGTGTGAAGTCTCCATTCCCTGGGCCTCAGCCCCTGCCTCAACAGGATGTCTGCTCTCTGATTCTGGTCCCCTGGGACGTGCATTGCTCTGAGAGATAACAGTTTCCCCTGGGACCACAGGAGGATCTGATGCACCAATCTGGATAGAGGGCGCAATCTCAGAACCCCCTGAAGAATCAAGTAGGAGACCACCAACACATTGTCTGCATGGTGACTCCTGAGGTCTGGGAGGAAGCTCCTCAGAGCCCTGCTTGACCGCGTCCCGGTCCGTGAGGGAGGCGTCTGTCGAGACGGATTTCCGGCGACATGGTGCTCCCACCACGGGGCCTTGGGACAGAAACCAAGCTTTCTTCCACATAGAGAGGGAACGAAGGCATCTGCGTGGAATGGGATCCCCTTTGGGGAGAACCCCTTGGTTATCAACCACCACTCCAGGGCCCTCATGTGCAGCAGGCCGAATGGAATGGTGTTGGACTCTGCTCCCCATGAGTCCTAACACTCTCCCAAAGTGTTTGACAGTGATGCCTTGGCCTAGCTTTATCCTGGTCACCAATGGCCAGGATGGACTCAATCCCTGCAGGAGACAATTGTGCCCACATCGTGACCGAGTCCTCACACCACTCCCAGGAACATGGTTCTCTGGCTGGTGCCAATACAATGGAAGTAAAATAATCTCAAATGTTTTTGAAACAAAAAGCATGTTGAATTGCACCAATTGAAAAAAAATATGCATTGTGTTAACCATGCTTGTATTTTAATCCATTGTATTTTTAAGGCTTGCATTTTTATGGGCTGAAATTCAACATGGTTGAATATTTAAGCTGTGAATATTTCAATTAAAAACATTTCAAACACATTTTCAATATTAAAAATTCAATAATCCATATTCACCTTTCATATTTCACTTCCAACATTTTCAAACTGTTTAAAAATACAACCTATAATATTCAACAGGCAATTTTCGGTCCATTTTATTTCGCCTTGAAAATTCGCTTCCACAAATTCAGTGGTTCAAATTCGACAGTAAATTCAACGTCGACATCCAGGAACTGCAGGAAAAGCAGTAGATTACCGATCATAATCTCCATCTGCTGTAGTCAGCTTTACCAGCAGGGGGTGCACGCGCGTGTTGACAAGCACCAAAGCAACAGGAGAGGCCTTCACAAAACGTCATTTGCTGAAATGGACAGAGCGATGAGTACGAGTTATAATTTATATGTGTATGGAAAAGGTTGATTAAGACACAAAACACACGAGCGTTTACTCAAGTGTCTTATGATACTTATTTTACCCCCGTCCAAAGTAAGGTGATTTGTCCACTGCAAAACTAAATTCTCTCGCCGTTGGCATAGATATTAAGTTTTAGTAAAACAACTGTAATACACTGAGACAGAGTGAATTGTTTGTTTTAGTCACTATGACTGAATACTAAATTGATGGCTGGGTTTTGGCAAAGGCAATTTTATTTAAATGTAGCATCATTAAATACAACCCAATTGCAATTATAAATTAAATTCAGCAATTAAAAATTACATCTCTACCATGATATCTGGTCATCTCTGTGTTATAACGTGAATTGTCTCCGCCATTATCCAGGGCTGCGTACAGTAGGGGTATTTGTCATCTTATTTTATATCTTTTTGTCCATTTGGAGCGCGCGTCACGTCACCTATTAGCGTCGCGCCTGCCACAAGATCTCTCACTGTTTACATGAACCAGACACTCCGATGAGAGCACATAAAGTGCAATCCATCTCTACCATTTTTTCATCTTATCGTATATTTTATTCGCTCCTTTGCCCGTATTGGAGCGCGTCTCGTGGCTCTTACTAGCGTCGGGCCAGCCACACGATCTCTCACTGTTTTAATCTACCAGACACTCCGTCCGATTTATGCACGAAAACACAAAGCCAATGTAATCCTGCTCTTAGTTACCCTTCTGCCATCTTATCTTATATTTTATTTGCTCGTTTGTCCTATAGAGCGCGTTTCGTGGTGCGCCAGCCACAAGATCTCTCCCTATTACAGTTGCCTGATTCTCCGATTGACATTCTGAAGGAGATGATTTTGACCACTCCATTACGTTTTGTTTTTTATAAAGCCTTTCTTTAAAGTGAATTTCGTTTTTAATAAATTGTATCTTAATTTCAATCAATGTTTGATCAACCAATTCCCTGGATTTAAGAAGCAAAGCAGACATATAGGCATAGGCATAGCAATAAAATCATGAAATTTTTGCATTGCACATTTCTCACAGGCATGATAAATACATCAAGGTAGAAATGTCTATCCTACTTTTAAACGAAACAATTCAAAACGAAAATAAATAGACTACTCTCAGATAATGTAATCCCTATGAAATGAGCATTTCTCTCGGCGCGTTCACTACATGCGAAGATGGCTCCAATACGACGCGCGCTCCATTATGGACAAAAAGAGCGAATAAAATAAGATGACAAATAGATAGGCTACATAAGAGCAGGTCAGGATTGCACTGTCTGTTTGCACATGTGCATCAATCGGAGTGTCTGGTAGATTAAAACAGTGAGATCGTGTGGCTGGCCCGATGCTTAGTAAGAGCCACGAGACGCGCTCCAATACGGGCAAAGGAGCGAATAAAATATACGATAAGATGAAAAAATGGTAAATAAGAGATGGATTGCACTTTATGTGCTCTCATCGGAGTGTCTGGTTCATGTAAACAGTGAGACAATTCACGTTATAACACAGAGATGACCAGATATCATGGTAGAGATGTAATTTTTAATTGCTGAATTTAATTTATAATTGTAATTGGGTTGTATTTAATGATGCTACATTTAAATAAAATTGCCTTTGAGACAGAATGAATTGTTTGTTTTAGTCACTATGACGGAATACTAAATTGATGGCTGGGTTTTGGCAGTGTATTACAGTTGTTTTACTAAAACTTAATATCAATGCCAACGGCGAGAGAATTTATTTTTGCAGTGCACAAATCACCTTACTTTGCACGGGGGTAAAAATAAGTCTCATAAGACACTTGAGAAAACGCTCGTGTGTTTTGTGTCTTAATCAACCTTTTCCATACACATATAAATTATAACTCGTACTCATCGCTCTGTTCATTTCAGCAAATGACGTTTTGTGAAGGCCTCTCCTGTTGCTTTGGTGCTTGTCAACACGCGCGTGCACCCCCTGCTGGTAAAGCTGACTACAGCAGATGGAGATTATGATCGTAATCTACTGCTTTTCCTGCAGTTCCTGGATGTCGACGTTGAATTTACTGTCGAATTTGAACCACTGAATTTGTGGAAGCGAATTTTCAAGGCGAAATAAAATGGACCGAAATTTGCCTGTTGAATATTATAGGTTATATTTTTAAACAGTTTGAAAATTTTGGAAGTGAAATATGAAAGGTGAATATGGATTATTGAATTTTTAATATTGAAAATGTGTTTGAAATGTTTTTAATTGAAATATTCACAGCTTAAATATTCAACCATGTTGGATTTCAGCCCATAAAAATGCAAGCCTTAAAAATACAATGGATTAAAAAGCAAGCATGGTTAACGCAATGCATATTTTTTTTCAATTTGTGCAATTCAACATGCTTTTTGTTTCAAAAACATTTGAGATTATTTTACTTCCATACAATACGCTCTTTTTCGTGTTGAGTCTCAAACCCCAGGATCTGGATGTGGCAAGGACGACATCTCGATGCCGAATTGCCAGCTCTTGTGACTGGGCCAAATCAGCCAGTCACCCAAAAGCCTCAGTGGTCCTAGAGCTGCATCCATGCATTTGGTAAATGTGCAAGGGGAGAGAGCTAGGCCGACCGGAAGAACCCGATATTGGTATGCTTCGCCTCCGAAAGCGATATGTGGAAGTATGCGTTCTTCAGATCTATCGAGACAAACCAATCCTCGGATTGAATTTGATTCACGATGGTGAGCATCTTGAACCTGAACCTCCTCAGAGACCGATTCAAGTGCCTAAGATCTATTATTTGGCGCAACCCCCATCCTTCTTGGGAACTATGAAGTAGCGGCTGTAAAACCCGGACTCCCTGTCTGGCAGAGGAATACGTTATATAGCCTCCTTTCCCAGCAGGGAGTTTACTTCTTGCTCCAATATCCGATGCTGCTTTGGGTCGACTGGGAAACTGGGTGGAAGGGTGGGTGGAAACTGAACTGTGGGGGGGGCAGACAGAGCAGCGTGCGTTCGCTGGAAACCGATGTGTCCCGACGCGCACTTACGGCGGGATACAGACAACGATTTCCTGAGGGCTCCTCAGATGGGAGGCTCTTTCGGTTTCGTTCTCAACACCCTGAAGCGGAAGACCGGCAGGGAATAAACGAAAACAGTTTCCGATGTGCGGACGCGCACACTGCCTGGCTGCAAGCCCTTGTGGCGGACACTACAGCATGCATTTGCTGAAAACCGATGTGTCCCGAAACGCACTTGACGCTGGATACAAACATCGATTTCATGAGGGCTCCGCGGAGGAGCGATTCTCGCTCATCCCTCCACGGGGAGGACAGCCCTGCTATTTTCGTCTTGTTTTTGATACCCTGAAGCGGAGGACGGGCAGGGAAAAATTTTAAATGATTCACGACGTTCGCTGCTCATCATTTTAATTCCTCAGAATTAAATGCAGCCATAAACACTGGATAATGGTAGGCTGAATTAAAATATCTAACTTCTTAAAGTGAGATAATATTCCATCATTTTAATTTCATAGAATTAAATGCAGCCATAATCTTGTAATCTACACGCTGTCTCTGCAAACGCAAGATTCGAGCCGTAACAATGTTTTTGGCTTACATCACTCGAGAAGAAAGGCAACAGGTGCGAGGCTGAAACATCCGACAGCGTACGGTTTATGTAGGCCTACGCTGCCAGCACCCTCAGGAGCTGACTGTGAATGCCTTGCACTTAAACAGAATTATTTCCCAGATTGTGTGTTTATTTAGGACAATTCTTATGGGACAAACAACACCAAATAGGACAGACAGTTTGACACAGAGCGCTTGCTGAAGAGCAAAAAGCTAACTCTGTTGTGTGCCTTGCGTCCCTTTGTAGCTTCTGTGTATGCCTTCACATGTTACGTCATGACGCAGCACCAATCAGGATTGGATTAGTTTCATTCATACTTCAGATGCGTTACACTAAGGGTGTTCCCCAAAGTGTTGTGGTCGATGCAGTTCGAGTTCCTTAGAAAGGGAACTTTGCAACTACATGTCAACTAGCAGTCATTAGGGAATTAGTAGACTGTCTGCTTAATATCTGCTAACACTTTATTTTGATGTTCTTCGCCCAGACATTCTGCTTACTATAACTTTGCTAATACAGTACATGTCAACCAATTCTACTAACCCTAAACTAACAGTCTACTAACACTATGATTGCTAGTTGACATGTAGTTGCAAAGTTACTTATAGTTAGTAAAATGTCTAAAGTGGACCATCGAAATAAAGTGTAACCCACATCGACACTCATTTATAATGCTCTTCTTCTCCATCACTTGAATGATTGCTATAAAATTTCGAAAAATATCTCTTAAATAGAATAAAATGCTGAAAAACGTTTTCACATTAAAATACTGCACGGAAAAGTAAACGATTAGTGAATTCACTCCTAAGTTTTCCAAATTATTGTAGTCTTGCGATGAATATGTTATATGTGTCATACAGATAACGTGAGTCAGAAGTTTTCCAGCTCTTCAGTTTAGTCAGGGTGATAATTTGTGTCACTTGATGCACAAACAATTTTCTCACATATGATGCATTTATATTAATGCAATGCTCACACACCTCAGTAACTTGCAAGCTAGCTCAGCAGCCCACGCTTTTATTGGATAAGACAAACCACGATCATGAGTCTGCTCAGCGTGACGGAATGCATCAGTAGGCCTTCACCCTGCTAGCCCAATGCATGGCTGTTCTAGCGAGCGTGCGGGCACCAAACTGCCCATTCAATGTGCACAAAGCAATAACACAACAAATAACAGCACAAATGCACTTGAGCGCCTTAGGCAAAGAGAGCTTATCTGGGCCTTCAGCAGAAAGGAGTTAACTTTGCTTGCTGTTAAGAGGAGCCCGTCTACTTTATCTCTCTTATGCATTCGTCTCCCCATGTCGCTTCAACAAGCATCATTTTAAGATAATTACAGACAGTTAATTCGATATGTGCTTTTGCATGCACCGCCAGTCCGAGGACCCTTATCTAGCCGTACCGCCAGGGAGATTTAGGGGAGTGGATTTATGGAGAGACTCCAACTGTGATCATAACACAATGAACTAGATATGTGTATGTGTGCATATACAGTGGCCTCACAAAAAAAAAAGGATTTGGACAATTTTGGACATTTCAGTCACACTTAATGTCTGAATTTGGTTGCATTAGATAAAATATCAAACCAAGTCTGCAAACAAATGATGCTAAAACTTTTCTTAGAACGAACTTCACTTTATTATTATTATTATTTCAAACCAACTGGGTCCAAGATCCTCCTTTGTGGATGTATGAAGTCAGTTTATCATATTAGGGTCCTAACAGTTCATCACATTAGCTATGGACATGTTCCACTAGCGTTTTACAAAAATAAACTTTCTGTGAATCTGTGAAGAATATGAATATTTCAATAAAGGACGTTTGATTGCTTGTTTTAGCTTTACAATAACAACCACTTGGTTTGAAATTTTGTAATTTTATATTTTAAATTTTATATTTTGTAATATAACTTTTTTTTTTTAGTGTGGTTTAAGTTTCCAAAAAAAAAATTGTTCTTGAACATGTCTGTGAACTTTCACGCTTAGTTTCCAAATTGGGTTATAATAAAATGCAAAATAATATTTAAGTTGATTACATTTTTGGTCTAACAAGCCACAACAGCGACAAAAAACGATACTGGTTACTAACGTAACCTCGGTTCTCTCTAGAAAAGGGAACGAGTATTGCGTAAGTTTAGCTTACGCTACGGGAAAGATTCATCTTCTCGAGATATTGAAGCCAAAAATTATCCTTAATTTTGTATATATTGTCAACGCAGTTGCAGCAGCTAGCAGACCTTGAGCGGGCATTCTAGCGCGCTCATAGGCTGCCCTGCGGGAACTGCACAGCCTACCAGTGAGCCCGGCGTGACGTCACAGCGCCCTCGCCGCGTCCTAGCCCGCCAGAATGGGCGTCGCTTAGCGTATATAAGCTGGGCTCGGAGGCTGATTCTCTGGTTTTCATCGACTGAAGCGAAAAAGCGCTTGTGGCGTTTAGCACGGCAGCTTACGCAATACTCGTTCCCTCTTCTAGAGAGAACCGAGGTTACGTTAGTAACCAGTATCGTTCTCTTACGAGAGGTTCTCTCGTATTGCGTAAGTTTAGCTTACGCTACGGGAACCCATTGTCCACGCCGTGCGCGCCCGCATCCATCCCATGAGTCACAGAGCTTCTGTGAAAATAGAGAGTGGGAACCAACGCATTGTACATAAGCGCAAGGAAGTGCGAGTACCATAAGCGTAAAGCGCGTGTAAACAAGCACTGACAGGCAATACAGAGCGGCCATGTGAGGCCGGTGTACTTAGGCATATACAGCACATAACCTGAAACAGTGCAGCTCAACAAGAAGAGCTGAATTCACGTGAGGGTAGCCTGCGCATGATAGTATCTGGGCACGGCTAGCCTCTCACTTAAACAGACAGCAATTTAGCCTGCAGGGCGGGAACTTCTAGGTTGTAAAACCTGACAAAGGTGGAGGGAGAGGACCAGCCCGCCGCCACACATATGTCTTGAATGGAAATTCCACTTGACCATGCCCACGGCGAGGCCACGCCTCTAGTGGACTGCGCCCTGATGCCCAAAGGGCACAGCAAACCTTTTGCCGCGCAAGCGGCCGCGATTGCGTCTACTATCCATCTGGACAGGCTCTGTTTTGAGGAGGCGAAACGGGGGGGGTTCATCCTTCTGGCTCCTCTGAGGAAGCGGATGACAAGCTTGTTTCTGCCTCTTGACTGGCCGTGCATTGATTCAATGCTGCGACAGCCGACAGCCGCCACATAGACTTTGAGCGTGGAGGGGGATCTGCCCCTGTCCAGCAGCTCTTGGAGAAAACTGAGCAGCCGCGTGACCCCACATGTTCGCGGATCGAGGTTTTTATTTGTGCACCATTTACAGAACACAGACCATTTGGATGCGTAGAGCCTTCTGGTAGAAGCTGCTCTAGACTGCACGATCGTGTTCATTACTGCGTCTGGCAGGGATACCCGTTGATCACCCACGCGTGTAGCGACCAACGCTCCGGGTGGGGATGCCAGATCGAGCCGCGTGCCAGAGAGAGAAGGTCTGCTCTCAGCGGGATAGGCCATGGGGCTGTGTGTGACAGCCGCATCAGCTCTGGGAACCACGTCTGGTTCTCCCATCGCGGGGCTATAAGGAGCACTGGATGGCGCGTTTCCCTGATTCTCTTGATCACCTGTGGTAACAGAGATACCGGGGGAAAAGCATATAGCGGGCGGCTGGGCCACACCCGGGCAAGCGCGTCCCTGTCCTTCGAAAAGAACATTGGGCAGTGAGCGTTGTCTCGTGACGCAAAAAGGTCGACTTCCGCTTTGCCGAAAAGGCGCCATAATAACTGGACTGTTAGGGGTTGCAGTGACCACTCCCCCGGGGGAACTTTATCCCTGGACAGTCTGTCTGGGCCATCGTTCAGTTGACCCGGCACATGTGCGGCTCTCAGTGAGCGCAGATGGTGCTGAGACCAAACGAGGAGGCGTTCCGCCAGATTGCAGAGGTTCCTGGATCTGACGCCGCCCTGGCGATTTATGTAGGACACCACCGACATGTTGTCCGAGCGGACTAGAACATGGTGGCCCTGAATGAACGGGAGGAAGCGATTCAGCGCATTCTCGACCGCTATCATTTCCAGACAGTTTATGTGGAAGAGTTTTTCCCGGTCTGACCACAGTCCGAAGACTGGTCTGCCCTCGAGGGTGGCGCCCCAACCTGAGTTGGACGCGTCCGTCGAGATGACCTTCCTGAAAGAGACTGCCCCCATTGTCACTCCCCTCTGGTACCAGTCGGCCGCTGACCAGGGCTGCAGAGCTGTGACAGAGCTCTGAGTCACTCTGATCCGCTCGCGACCCGACCTCCAAGCTCGGTGCGGCACACGCACGGCCAGCCAGTGCTGTACCGGGCGCATGCGAAGTAAACCTGAAGCCATCAAGCCTAGCATCCTCTGGAATTTTTTCAGAGGGAAAACGCTGCCCGCCTTGAATGACATGGCCAGCTGCCGGATACAGCGCGCGCGCTGTGTAGATAGGCGAGCCGTCATGGTCACCGAGTCCAGTTCTATTCCTAAAAAGGATATTGACTGACTGGGCAGTAATGAGCTCTTGGTCCAGTTGACCGTGAGACCTAGGCATTTCAGATGGCTGAGGAGCGCAGTCTTGTGAGATATCAGTTCTGTCTCTGACTGCGCCATAATCAACCAATCGTCCAGATAGTTCAAAATTCGCATGACCTGAGATCTCAAGGGGGCGAGAGCCTCGTCCATGCACTTTGTGAATGTACGGGGTGCTAGGGACAGGCCGAACGGCAGGACTGTATATTGATAAACCCGATCGTCGAAGGCGAATCTCAAGAATGGCCTGTGACGGGGTATTATCTGAATCTGGAAATAGGCATCTTTCAGATCGAGAGATATAAACCAGTCCCCCTGGCGAATGTGCGCGAGGAGTTGTCTGGTTGTAAGCATTTTGAACGGTCTTTTCATAAGAGCTTTGTTCACGAGCCTCAAATCCAGTATGGGTCTGAGTTCCCCGTCCTTCTTGGGCACGAGAAAATACCGGTTCTATGGCCCCTTTGCACAGCAGCTTTGTTATTTCTGAGCGAAGTAGGTGTGCTACTTCTGCTTTCACTGTCGTCGCGGTCCGTGCTCGAAATCGAGGAGGACGGCGAACGAACTGTAACGCATAACCCTGCTTTATAGTGCTCAGCACCCAATTCGATACCCCTGGGATATTTTCCCATGCTTTTGTGTGCGCAGCTAAGGGTAGAATGGACTCCGGGCTCTGGTCGCCGTGCTGAACGGCGTGTAGGCTTGTAAGCGCGGGCGCCCGTGGGCGGTCGCGTGACTTACAGCCGCAGAATGACCGGTATGAGCTTGCGCTTTGGGGCGTGTGTTTAACCGGACTGGCAAAGCGCGTGTCAGTAAGCGTGAGCGCTTGTGAGCGGGCACGAGACTTACATTTATATTGTGGCTCATGTGGGACTGCGCACCGTGGTGCGAGAGCGGCTTTATTTGAAGCGCGCGACTTGGCCGTGTGACAGAGCGGACAGATAAAATATGTGTGCGTGGGCACGTCTGCTATGGGCAGCACTCGAGCAGCATTTGCCTGCTATATGAGAGTGGGCTCTATGTGAGACACGGGAAGTGTTGTGTTTACATGTAGGGGTGAGCACTGGGTTGTGGGCACTTTTTCTACACATAAAACACCTTCGGCATGAGCCGGGTAACCAGATAACTTGCTCTTTATGAGATTTCTCTGGGTCGCCGTAAAACGGCTTTTGTGCGCAGGCGAGCGGGTTGTGTAACCGACTCGTTGACTGCTAGGCATGTCTGAGGCTGTTCTGGCCGTGTGACAGAGTGGGCAGAAAATAGGTGTGAGCACGTTCCCTACATCTAGCACTTGAGCGGCATTTGCCAGCTTTATGAGAGTGGGCTCTGCGGGAGACTCGGGGGGTATCGTGCTTGTGTGTAAGGGTGAACACCGAGATGTGGGCACCTTCTCTACACTCAAGACACCAGCGGCGTGAGCCGGATAACCAGACATTATACTCACTTGAGATTTCTCTGGGTCGCCGCGAGAACGGCGGATGTGTGCAGGCGAGCGGGTTGCATTACCGGCTCGTTGGCTGCCAAATACACCGCTGCAGTAGCCCTATCTAAGGGGACTGGCAGGGCGAGACATTTCGACGGTGGCGCGCAAGCCCGTCCGGGTCATGCAGAGAGCTTGAGAGGGCTCTGCATGACGCGCGAGGGCGGTGTAGCTCTCTTGTAACGTAAAGAGGGCTAGCCGCGTGCTCGTTGGTCGAGCAAAACTGGGAACAATGTTTACATGAGGGCGTGTTTACATTTACATGTGAGCTCAAGGGGGCTCTGCATGGCGCGTGAAACGGGGGCGCGAGGGCGGGGAAACTCTCTTGTAACGTAAAGACTTCGATTCGAGCCCGCAGGGTCGACATCGGAAGTTCCTCGCAGTGCTCGCATCCTCCATCGAGAGGGCAAGGCTGCGTGTTCCTAGCCCAGGCAGAGAGCGCAGATGGGCGGTCTCCAACACTGAGCGGCTCTGTGCGAGCCATAGGAAGTGCGAGTCATCTTAAAAAAGACGCTCGCTACTCTTTTAGGAGTGAGAGAATACAATTTTAGCAATGTAAAAAGGATACGTCGCCGGATAGCGTAGCTCGCCGGATGGCTGAAGGTAGCGAAGACGGCCGGCTTCCTCAGCACTGACCTAGGCTTCTCTCAGATCCAGCGATGCGAAGGCTTCGCTGAAGAGATGAAAATCAGAGAATCAGCCTCCGAGCCCCGCTTATATACGCTAACCCACGCCCATTCTAGCGGGCTGGACAGGACGTCACGCCGGGCTCACTGGTAGGCTGTGCAGTTCCCGCAGGGCAGCCTATGAGCGCGCTAGAATGCCCGCTCAAGGTCTGCTAGCTGCTGCATTGTTTAGTTTCTGTTGCACTTTACTTTCCATAATAAGAAATGATCAGTCTATAAAGCTATAGACACTTATGTAATTTTAAAGTAAAAACATTATAAATGAGCATTATATTCTAAAGGTAGGAAGCCCTAAAGGGACGTGGTAGTGAAAAAAATTTGGGATGGGAGAATTTTTTCCCTCGCAAAACTTTTGCGTTCTCTCGAGAAACTTTGATTACTTTGATTGCAAATATATTTGTGCTTTAACAACTTTTAGGTCACGAATATTGATCCATGAAGTTCGAATCTGTGAATATATTGCCAACTTCACTGAACTCCAACTACTAACCGCATTTGAGTCCAAGTTCAAACACTATGAAACGCTCCATTGACATAAGGAGCTCTGAAACACTGCCAGCGGGACATTAAACAGGAAGTGTCTGTCCGAGCTCACAACAGGTTTTGCGTGGGAATGCAAATGTCTTTGCAAGGCAATGCAAAAGTTTTAAAAAAAAATTAACAATATTTTGTTTCTCCCATCCCTATTTGTTTCCTCCACCACGTCCCTTTAGGGGCTCCGTAGTACGGAAATGTGGTCAAATGCAAATTATTAAAACAATTCAAAGAAAAAAAAGATTAATTTTGCGATATTTTCTAAATGTCGATAAAAAACTACTGCGAAATGAAGGCGTTTCCATTAACCGAAGTTATGTGACTAAACTGTCATTTTTTCCTCTCGCGATAAGTCATTCCAAAAATCATGGCAACTGATGTTGGTAAATTTTGCGCAAGAATATTCCTTTTTCAAATTGCCTGAAAAACCACTTCATGCTAGTGTAAAAACTTTTTTGTGCCACATGGGAGTTTTTGTAAAATTGACGTCTTTCCATTGGGCGTATTTTCAATTCGCAATTTCAATTTGTGCAATTTGAAGGGTAATGGAAATGTGGCTACTGTTACCTCTTAAAATTTTCACATCCTCTCTCTCTCTCACTCACTCACATACACTCTTTGCTTTGGAGAGGAGCCTTCAGTCCACTATCTTGAGGGATCAAACAGTGAGACCTGGTCTCATTTCTGCAGCACTGGCCAGCTGCCCAGTCACACACACCAAGCTGCCAATTCCTCTAATGAAGTCCAATAATTAAGCGAGACCCTGAGACCTGAGGGTCTGACTGTGTGTGTATGGGTTGAATATTTGGACTCGTAAGTCTTCTTTTCCTCTCCTTCTCTTCAAAAAAAAAAAAAACGTGCCAAATCATCCTGACTTCTAGGCCCACTATATTCCCAGACACTCCAAACTCAACTCCAAGCAAAAAAAAAAAGAAAGAAAAACATTCTTCAAGCTCTCCCACTCATCTCTTACCTCTGTCTGAAGGCTACTTCTACATTGTATAAACCCGCAGTGAAATCATGGACTCCACAGGGCCTTTGTCTTCAAAGCTCTCACTCAAGTCTGCTTCTTGATTACAGTCAGACTTTACCCTGCAGTTTTCTCACTCCAGAGCGAGCAGGTACCGTGTGATTGCGGAGTGCGTGCATGTCATATATGATCTGATGCAAGGAGTTTGACTGCGAAGCCGCTAGCGCTAAGCGGGAACGCGTTTTCCTCGACACGATGGGGGCTCCGGCGGCCTCATGCTGCTCCGTCCGCCTGTAATGAGCCAATGCTAATTATCCTCAAGAGATGTGGTGCTAACCTTGGGCTCACTAGCCAAGGACTTCCATTAAACCCCTGCCAATATTTACCACAGAGGAATTTGTGCATATTATTGAGACAATATCAGTACATTTAGTTGAATGTATATAAGAGAGTGCTTCTAACAAACAACTACCCTGTAATCCCTGTAAAGAGATATAAACAAGTCCACAAGGTGCAGAAAAGTGTTGTAAAATTTGAAACGGGTCAAGTGATTGTGAACTTGAGGTAATTGCTGGTGGGGAATGCAATGCCTTTTTTAATGAGATGTGAAGATTTTAAAGGGGTCATGACATGAGAAACCAAATTTGCCTGGATCTTTTGGTATTTAAGAGGTCTTTGTACCATTAAAACCTCCTGCAAGTTTCATAGCTTAAGACGTCCTCCCCATTATAAACGAACCATTCATTTAATCAAGCTCTAAATACAGCTCGTTCTAGTTCCTTTGAACTTAGTGACGTCACGGTACGAAGTGACGTACCAGTCGTTTGCATATGACCGCCTCCAGCGCAAGACAACTACGCCTCATTTGACATCATCGCATGCGTTGAAGTGCAGCGAGGGGGTCTGTTTACGCCACGCAGATGTGCTGTTCCTGGCTGTGGACAAACAACATGTTTGAATGCTGCCGAACGATCCAGACGTCAGGGAAAGCAGTTGGATGCAGTTTATTTGCAGCATATGCAGCCTGCCAAAGCCTTATTTGTTCGGTGAGTGATGTAGATGAGTGTGATAGGGCGCATGTTACTGAAAGAACGAAAAGAGAGAGAGAGAGAGAGCCCCGGCCGCGCGCACGCCTTCAAACTCTCTTGCTCTCCCTCTCTCTCTCCCTCGCGCATATGAATCAAAATCAATTGAGAATTGACACGATGGTAAAAGATCGGAAGACCGAAGTTTCACGTGGCGGAGAATTGTGTAGCCTACATGTGATACAAAATGATTAACGTTAATAATTTATGCATAAGCAGCACTGACGTTAGCCAATCATAACAATGGGCGTTAACACTGAACTCATAAAGGGGAAACACCTCCAAAAAAGACTGTTTGAATTAGAGGGGGAGAAACAGGGTGGGAAAAGGTCATAAAAGGTCATAAATCACTACATTTTTAAAGTTTTTTTGTACAAAAAACTATAGTAATACTATAATTGCACATAAGGGAACATAATAAAACGAAACAAAAAAACATGTCATGACCCCTTTAAATGTCTGATTGAAAAAGTATACCAAACTTAATTTGACAGGACCGCTCACTAAAATATATAAGCATGTCACAGAAGACATGGAATAGTCATCATATTTAGCATTAGCTAATGTTATTCACTCTTAAAGTCACCATGAAATTAAAATGTAATATTCTTACTCAGAAAAAATAAATAAAAAACATTAACCTCCCCTTCCCCTCAAAACAACATCCGTTTTATTCATGACGTGTCTTCGGTATTTATCGTCCACAACTGACTAGCATTCAGATCTGTGTCCAAGAAGTTAGCAACACCCAACGACCCAATCAATTCCCACCCTACATTTTTCTCATTCCATTTCACTTGGATGCAAGTCACAATAAGGAAGACAGACTTATTATTCTGTATTCTCCCAATACAGAAGGAGACAATACAGTTAATTCAAGTTCACATTAGTTTATTAGCAGGTGGCAGAGAGCAAGCAGGATAATCCGTTGAGTATTCAGCAAATAGATGAATGAGCAGACTAATCTTAATTGGTAATAGTCTCTGTGTCCTTTGCAGTTGCTGTGATGGTGACTGTGGTAGATAAGCTAGTTGATCAGAAGACAAAGATCAATGATGGGCAGGAATCTCAACAGGTGAGTTGTTCTGGTAAGGAGTCAGGTAAGTTATACAAGTGCCGAAAACACTGTTGCTGCGTCCCAGTTCGCCTACTTATACTACGCCCTAAAAGTATGTACTCTTTTTGTGAAGAAAAAGTACATACTTTTGAGTGTGTAGCAAAAGAGTAGGCAAGCTTTGGGACATACTACTTCGTCATCTTTAACGGACAGATCTGTCGCGTGCATCCTGTCACCGTAAACTGCCCTGTCAATAATCTCGTCACAGTTAAAATCCTCCATTCAATCTAATATAACTTTTTACCATTTCGGAGATAATTGTTGTCGCACGTTCATCTGCCAGTCATGGGTCTTTCATGCCGAGACTCTCCTCATGTGTTTGGAATTTGAATATAATGCATTTAAAAGTTAATGGCTAAACGTATCTTTGCAAAAGTTCACAATGCTTCAGATGCAATATAATGTGGACAACATTGAATAAATACATTTTCGTCAGGTTAGATACTGATAATTAATCACTCAAACCCCTTTATCTAAACCTCTCTACATAACCGTCGGACTCGGGCGTCCTCCATGTCTGTAGTTTTTGAACACTTTTCAGTCGTGTTTGTAGTTCTAACCGAATCCTCGTCCAACGTGCGAAGGGTTGTGGGCAATATCAGCCGTTAGAGTGTGCAACGATCTGCACTTCGGATTCTGACCGGATATAGTAAACCATCCGGGTCTCTTTGGGACACTCATTTCAACATACTACGATTTGGGACGTACTAATTCTATTTTCGAATACTATTTAGGACGGATCATATGCGAATTGGGACGCAGCATGTCTTTCCATAAAGATTGACGAGACCAGACACTGGTACTGTGTGAAGTGCAGGCTTTTGTAGAGAGGTCCTAATGGGGGTAATAGATGGGAGGTGCAGGTGATTATGGAGTGTGTGCAGATGGTGAGCAGGAAGGATTCTGGGAAGTGTAGTGCTGAGAGTAACCGAGCTGGTGATTGTGACAGTCACAACTTCTATTTCATGCAAACTATGCCAAAAAAAAGTTTGTTATTGGCATTGATTCTTTAAACTACAGCTTAAAAAATCTGTTAAATTTACAGTAAAAAGCAGCAGCTGTGGTTGCCAGAAATTTACCGTAAAACAATGTGACGTGCATGTAGTTTGACTGGTTACTATTTTCTTTCTTAATGTTTTGTCTTCCCTCTAGTGGTTGGAAATGTGTATTACCTGTGTCTTATTATGAGCAGATTCTCTACACATGAGGACCGTGTAAGAGGAGTGTGGATATAAGGAGCCCTGTTGTTACATCTGCTAGGCAGGATTGGTGTGGTAGTCGAGTGGCGCTCGTTTTCGTTGTTTCTGTTTCTCTATTTCTTTTTCTGCTATTTTTTTTGTTATGATTATTGTTTTTTAATAAAAACCCTATTGGACCGAGCCTTTCGTGTTGACACTCTTTTGTATTATGGCAATGGCCGTAACAAACAAGTTTTAAAGATTTAACTTATATTTACATGAAAAATATATTTCATTAACTGATATAATGTTAATTTACCAACCTATTGAATAACTTTTAAAAAAATATATAAAAAATATATAGAAGGTGCACAGTGTCACTTACCAACAGTGTTTTTTTCACTGTAAATTATACAATGACTTCTTTTCACTTCCGAAAACTGTAAATTGAACAGTATTTTACTGTAAATTACATTAAATGTAAGTTCCCTTGAAAGGGAACTTACATTTAACTCACTATGCGTAAGTGAGTCATGAATCACGTATGGAATCAGTCCAATGGCGAGACGGAACGTCATAGGCGGGTGACGTCATCGACCAGGAAACTATAAAGCACCCTGAAATCAAAACCGCGACAGCTTCTGTGCCTTCAGCAAGCGCTCTGTGTGTGAATTCTGTCCAAGTGTTCATCATCATCATCATCTAGTGTCTACTAGGCAGGAGTTTTTACTATAAAAAAACTATATATATATATATTGAAATGGCGAGCGAGCAGCTGTATAGAAAGTGTGTTCCCCCTGTACTCGTTATCTCACGGGTGGGGATACACAAAATCTATGCGTTGTTTGTTTGGGAGTGCAGCATGCCCAGTCAGCTCTCGAGGGAGCGGATTGCGACCATTGCGAGCATTTTCCTTTAAGAATGCTCCGCTCCCGCCGATCACTCTGCGAGGAGAGTGGTTCGGTTTGCGCACCCCGCAGCTCGGGTCCCGCTTCTGTCGAGGCAGAGCGGCGGCGCTTGTCGTGGGGATCGCAAATGGATCTGACAGCGGGGTTTGAGACGGGCCCAGCCCTATCTCAGCCTTCACCTGTCAGATCCAGTGCCTCTGTCCAGGGTTTGGAAGCACGCTCTGCGGTTTCTTCCGCCCAGGCTGAGGCAACAGTGTTACAACTATCCAGTTCTGAGGAGCTGGATGTTGTCAGCATTGAGACAGGGGATACTGAGGACTCGTCACCTCATTCCCCTGAACATGAGGAGCTGATGGAGGTGCTCACTCGTGCTGTTGATAAATTGAGCTTTGAGGGGCCAGCTATTAGGCAGAAGTATGTTTCTAAAAGCAAAATGGATGAGAGACTTCTGCCCTCGTGTGTTCAACCTCCACGCCGGTGCCTACCATTTTTTCTCGACCTCCACACCGAGGTGTCAAAGTCGTGGAAAAAGCCGCTATCATATCGTATTTTTAGCCTCCAGACTTCTACTTACTCTAATATTTCGGGGGCTAAGTTATATGGTTATAGGGCGATGCCTAAGGCAGAGGAAGCACTCGCTAGTCATCTCTCTGCTGAGTCTGCATCATCTTTTAAGGCACTGGCTTTGCCTTCCAAGCCTCTTAGAAATACTTCGGCTTTGGTGGGCAAAGCATATTCGGCGGCAGGTCAGGCCACTGCATGTTTGCATACTATGTCCATCTTGCAGGCGGTCGATTTATTTAAGGATGTGAGTGAAAGTGAGAAGGTTAGTACTGACGTGGTTCAAGAACTACGTCAGGCTGCTGATTTGTCCCTGCGTGCCACCAAGGAGTCGGCCAAACTTATGGGCAGTACTATGGCAGCCCTGGTGGCCGCAGAGAGACATCTTTGGTTAAATTTGTCCGGTATGAATGAGAAAGCTTTTCTTCTGGACGCTCCGCTGTCTTCCTCTGGTCTGTTTGGTGACGATGTTAACACTGTCATTGACAAATTTCAAGAGGAAAAGAAACAAGCTGCAGCATTTCAAAAGTACCTCCTGCTTAAAATTCACGTCCCAGGGCTGCTGGGTGGGGGCAGTCCCGGCCGTTGACAAGCTCCTCGCACAGGGCACAACAAAAACAGATTGTCGCGTCTCGTGCTCCCCCTACTAAACAGTGGGACCAGACGCGGCAGTCTCAGGCGAAGTCTTCTGGTGGTAAAACTGATCTGAGGACAGTTATTATGGCCAAGAAGGCTTCGCCCAAGAAGAAGTCCTGATGCCACTGCCGTCAGGATGCTGAGGGTAGTCCCCACCATGAGAAAAAGGAGCTCACCGCATCAGACGGTGCCAATTCTCTCTCGGTGCCCTCAGGGGTCCGTTCTGCCAACCCTGCCTTTATGCCGGGGCGTAAACAGTCCCAGCAAGCTTTTTCCCGAGGGATGCTCACCCCCTCCGAGGAGGGGTCCAGAGCAGTTAAACTAGTCGTTCCCTGCTGGCGGACCGCTACAGGGCGCTGCGTTTGCTGCTCAAAATATTCCAGAGGCCAGTCTCGAGAGGCTGGTACCCTTAGTCGATTTTCTGGCGGAGTGGAAAAGTCTTCAAAGAGTATCTCAGTGGGTCCTGCAGTCGATAGAGAAAGGTTGTGCCATCCAGTTCAGATCTCCTCCACCGAGATGGGCCCGAGCAGGCTCTGGTAATGGAACAAGAGGTGAAAACGCTCCTACAAAAGGAGGCTATAGAACGGGTTCCTCCTCCCAGCAGAGTCAGGTTATTACAGCCAATATTTCATTGTTCCAAAGAAGGATGTGGGGTTGCGTCCAATCTTAGATCTGCGCCTGTTAACACTAGAAGTGCCATAATTCCATAACTACTAGAACTGCCACAAGCGGTCATTTTGACCGTTAGATTGCAAACTCTATATCTTTAATGATAAATACCCAATTGAGAGATTAATGCATGTATTGTATTAGGATATCTTTTAAAAACAAAACAACACCAAACTGTACATTTAAACAAACAACATTTATAAATATTAATATCATTGCTAGGCCGTAATTATCGCATATTCACAACAGATAGGCTATATATTCCATATCCATTCAACATAACTCAGAACAAGATAACAACTAAAAGTATCTTATTTAGATATTCTTTTGACAGTGAGAGAGACAATGTCACAGTTTATGAATTCGCTGTCTCCTTTCTCGTCTTGTTGTGTGTGTGTGTGTGTGTGCGCGCGTGTGTGCGTGGTCGCTGATCATTGCCGCTGATCAGCACCCCCGCTGCTTCTGATCAACGAGCCAGCTGCAGCTGATCAGCGAACCCTTTTTATTGTCACTGTTGTCGCCTAGTTTTTGTCAGACCGTTGTGGATGTTTCCTGCGTGTTTGTTCCCTGCCTGTATCCGTTTTCCGTGTGTCATCCATCCGTGTTCAGCACTCCATGGTTCTACACTCAGCGTCCCTGTGCCCCTTTGCACACCTTAACTCTCCCAGCATCTGACCAGCTCTCAATAAACATATCTGTCATTTTGCAATTGAATCTTCTGATTATTTCCTAACAGACAAAGGTCAACCAAGTGAAATGTAACAAAAGAATACCACAAAATTATCTATGGCCGAAATAGGTAAATATGTTAATTTTTTTTTTTTTTTTGTGTAATTTATATTAAAAACATTTAAAATGAAAATACAGACACTTTTAGGAAAAGTCAGGTACCAGCAGGACTTTATTTTTATTTTTTCAACAAAGTCATTGCAGATATAAATTTCAAAACGGTCAAAATGACCGTTGTGGCAGTTCTAGTGTTAAATCGGTCAGTAGGGAAGCTCACGTTCAAGATGCTCACTCTAAAGCAGATCGTGTCACAAATATGATCTGAGGACTAGTTTGTCACGATAGATCTAAAGGACGCGTATTTTCACATCTCCATCCTTCCGCAACACGGGAAGTTCCTGAGGTTCGCTTTCGGGGGCAAAGCTTACCAATATCGCATTCGTCCGTTCGGTCTAGATTTATCTCCCCGCACATTCACGAAGTGCATGGACGCAGCGTTAGTCCCGATGCGACTCCAGGGCATTCACATCCTAAACTATATCGACGATTGGTTGATCCTAGCTCAATCGGAGCAGCAAGTGGTTCGGCATTGAGATGTTGTCCTCGCTCACATCAAGAGATTGGGGTTGAGGCTGAATGCCAAGAAAAGTGTGCTACCTCCATCACAGAGGACCTCTTTTCCGGGGGTGTTGTGGAAATTCGGTAACGATGCGGGCGCGTTTGTCTCCATCCCGCATCACTTTGATTCTCTCAGCTGTAAAACAGGTGAAGCTAGCCCAGTTGCTCACTGTAAAGCAGTTCCACTGCTGGGTCTTATGGCGGCAGCGTCCAACGTTATACCTTGCGGCCTGCTGCACATGAGACCGTTACAGTGGTGGCTCCGCACAATCAAAGTCACGCGCCGTTGCCTCCGTGCTCTGGTCATGTGGAGGGAGTCTTGGTTTCTGTCCCAAGGACCTGTGTTGGGAGCTCTTTGTCGTCGTGCAACGCAAACGACAGATGCTTCCCTCACAGGTTGGGGGGCGATCATGAGTGGTCGTCCAGCCCAGGGTCTGTAGCAGGACCATCATCTTTCGTGGCACATAAATTGCTTAGAAATTTTGGCGGTATTTCAGGCTCTGAAACATTTCCTCCCAGACCTGAGAGGCCATCATGTTCTTGTCCGGTCCGACAACACATCGGTGGTGTCCTACATAAACCATCAGGGGGTCTGCGTTCGCGCCCGTTATACAAGCTGGCTTGCCAGATCCCTCTATGGTCCCAGGGGAAGTTTCTTTCATTGAAGGCGATTTATATCCCAGGGTATTTAAATCAGGGGGCGTACATCTTGTCGAGGCAGGGGCCGAGGCCCGGGGAATGGAGACTTCACCCCGAGGTGGTGGAGCTCCTTTGGAGGCATTTCGGTCGGCCGAGGTAGACCTGTTTGCGTCCAGGGAGACATCACACTGTCCACTGTGGTTCTCCCTGAGCTATCCAGCCCCCCTGGGGTTGGACGCTATGGTACAGGCGTGGCCGAGGTCGCGTCTGTACGCTTTTCCCTTGATCGCTCTGGTCACAGGAGTTCTGGAGAGGGTTTGCCCGGGACAGGGTCAGTCTACTGTTGGTAGCCCCGTATTGGCCGGCCCGAGTATGGTTTGTGGACCTAGTGTCTCTCCTCGACGGCTCTCCTCTGGAAATTCCGATCAGGAGGGACCTTCTCTCTCAGGCGAGTGGGTTGATCCTTCACCCCCGCCCAGAACGATGGAAACTGTGGGCTTCGCCTCTGAGGGGGTCCATCTCATAAGTTCAGCTCTCTTAACCGAGGTTGTGGAGACCATCCTTCACTCCAGAGCTCCTTCCACGAGGAAGTTATATGCCTTGAAGTGGAAATTATTCACTTCTTGGTGTGGAGAACAGCTGCTAGACCCAGTTAACTGCCCAGTGGGTGCAGTGCTGGAGTTCCTGCAGGAACGTTTCTCCAAGGGGTTATCCCCCTCCACACTAAAGGTGTACGTGGCGGCACTAGCTGCTTACCATGTCCCTTTGAGTGGAGTCTCTGTGGGGAGACACCCACTTATAACACGCTTTCTTCGTGGTACTTTGAGGCTGAGGCCAGCAGTTCGCACGAGGGTGCCGACCTGGGATTTGGCCATTGTATTAGAAGGTCTCTCCCTGGCTTCTTTCGAGCCCACTGAAGAACTTCCTGAGAAGTTCATCACTCTTAAAACTATGTTTCTTCTCGCTATCTCGTCTCTTAAGAGAATTGGAGACATTCAAGCACTCTCGGTTGCTCCCTCGTGTCTGGAATTTCTGCCCGTTATGGTGAAGGCTTTCCTCCATCCTAGGCCAGGTTATGTTCCTAAGGTCCCTACTAATGTTGCTAGACCTATAGTACTGCAGGCTTTTTGTCCTCCTCCATTTATGTTGTCAGACCAGGAGAAACTTAAGCATCTAAAGCCCTGACTGGGTAGAGTAAGTTATGTCCGCAAAGCTGCCAGCTCTTCAGGAAATCTGAACAGTTGTACGTCTGCTTTGGGTCACCCAGGAAGGGGTGTCCTGCATCTAAACAGAGGATGAGCAAGTGGGTGGTCGAGGCCATCTCACTTGCTTACGAGTCGGCTGGTCAGCCTTCACCTTTGGCTGTTTGAGCTCACTCTACTAGGAGTATGGCTGCTTCCAAAGCTCTATTGTCAGAAGTTTCCCTTCATGATGTTTTTGATGCGGCAGGCTGGTCCTCACCGCATACATTCGTCAGGTTTTACGACCTAAACCTCAGCTCCACTCCTGGGGTGCGGGTGCTTTCGTCTGAACGTGCGCTTTGACTTCACACAGTCAGGCACTTGCTCTTATGGCGACGTGGGTATTAGCGTTCCCACAGCGTTTGACGCAGCTCGAGTTCCCACGAAAGGGAACGTCTTGGTTACGTATGCAACCCTAGTTCCCTGAATAGGGAACGATACGCTGCGTCGTTCTGCCATACTCCCGGCATGCCCGTGATCGACTTGCTTCAGGCCTATCAGAAGCTGTTGCGGTTTTGATTTCGGGGTGCTTTATAGTTTCCTAGTCGATGATGTCACCCGCCTATGACGTTCCGTCTCTCCATTGGACTGATTCCATATGTGCTTCATGACACACTCACGCAGGGGCGCTCCCACAGCGTTTGACGCAGCGTCTCGACTAGGGTTACATACGTAACCAAGACGTTTATATCTATTACAGTTATTTAATGTAGTACTAAAACTTTTTATTAACCAATTAACAGTCTTTTACTGTTGTATTTTTACAGTCTTTTACCATTAAAATCACAATCATTTTTTAGTGTAAGAATTTTTTTTTTAAGAACTTCTCATTAAAAGGTTATTTTGGGAACCAAAAATGGTTCATTGCTGTGAAAAACCCTTTTTGGAACCTTATTTTTAAGAGTATGGAGGACAAATTAAAGTGGCTGTTCTGAAATGTACACATTCATTCGGAGATATTAAATCTCTGCATATTTAACCTCCTCCTCTTGGGTTCTAATCAAGGAAATAGAAAATATTGATGAACACTTGGTAAATGCCTGGAAGGTCATTGAGATGGAGGAAAACGATGTCAGGCATCAATGACTGTACAAGGCGTAGACTCAAGTGTCTGACACTGGGAGAACACAGCAGTTTACTGAAGACTTTCAGTTTGCTGAATATAAAAAAATGCACATAAAATAGCCAAACCGAAGCATCTACATATTGCTATAATCTCATTTCAAAGTGCTAAAGTGACCCAAAATGAGAAATCGAGGGGGCAAGTAGTCAGACTTAATATTAAAGTGAGGAAAACGGGTTTGTTTATTTGTGTCTGTGTGTTTCTGTTTGCTTTTTGTCCTTTTGTTATATCAATAATAGGGCCAAGCTTCCACCCTTCTGGCTTGATTCTAAAATAGAGATAATCCAGATTTCCGTTTTCCTCCTCAACCCACTTATTTGTTTGGACTTCCTTTGGCCTTCTTCCAATCCCCAGTGCAATATCACATCAATATATAACCAATTTTCATCTCCAGGACCAATGCACAATTACTGTGACTGCCCTCAGTGAATCTCTGAGCTCTGATAAGGGAATCCATTTTGAGAAGTTTTAATACAAATCAACACTCTGACCCACATTCAGCCCATTTATTGGCTTTCAGAGTGTAACACTCTAACTCCTTTTGGATATTTTCATCAATTTCACAATTACTTCATAAAAACAGCATAATACCAGCATACATGGTACAGAAGCATACATCAAATTAAATCATCAGTATGCATTGGTGTCATATTGCTTCAGAAATCTCTTCACAATGAGGACATGAAGGGAGAAGGATTATTTGCAGTATTTACACTGGTTATTGCAGAGCAATTAAGGCAATTATTAAAACTGAGATGATTACATACATTTACATGTTTTTCATCTTCAAATATCTGATCGCACCAAGCATGTTACAGCCCCATTTTTTCTGATTTACCCCTCAACACACCCACACACACTGGATGCACATCACACATACACAGTTCATTCTTGAGTCATTATGCCAGTTTTCAGTTCACATTGCACTACAATGTTTCATTTGACGGTAATCTTTGAGACTTATGCAAAGGAAATTGAGCAGTTCAGATTACAATTTAGCCGAGTTCCATTACAGAAAGTGTTTTTCCATGTAGTTTTAGATAACAGAAATGTAAACATTTCTGAATTCATTTCAAACCCACCAGAAGGTTTAATGTCTTTCTTTGTCTCTCTCTCTTTATTTCTTTCTCTGGTAAATTAAAGAGCACTAAATGCGTGTCTGATGAATTGGACTCTTGTAGAGAGTCTGTTCCCATCTGGACTAACCATTGCTGAGGTGGCTAAAAATACACATCTGTTTATACCAGCCATAAATACACAGTCTCTCTCACACTCACTGCACACTTAAATGCCCACATTAAACATAAATATGTTTATTATTTCCCCCACATATTTTAAATACATCTCATTAGGTGTTGAAACTGAGGTTATGAAGTTTAGGCAATCTCTCTTGAGATAAACCTTAATCTGTTAATGCAGGATGACAACTGGGGATTATTCCTATTCAGCACCAGCCTATTTCTAAAGCAAAGAAACAAACAAATCCGCATAATGCTTCTTCTAATTTGTGAGCTCAAGGAGTCTGTAAAAGTGAGGATGTGTTGATGAATATTGTTATACATTAAGGATTGGAAGTCATTACTGAGATTATTATTTTTTTTTTTTTCTCAAACAGACTGATTCAATGAACTGGTTCGAAGTAATTATTATTTTTTTTCATTCATGATTCAGCTCTTTGTTGAGTTGATATCCTAAAAACAATATGCATTTACAATAAACAAAACTAAAATTGCAAATGCCCATTTTTGAATACAATTAAAAATATAAATAATAATTAAAAAATATATTTTGTAAATGTACCTTCATAAATGCACTGTAAAAAAATATAAGTTGTTAATAAAACAAATATTATTGGAGTTCACTTTAAAAGAAAATACTATTGCCATTATTTCCACTTAAAAGTTATGTTTAATTCAACGTGTTACTTCTGTAATCTGTAATTATTTGTGAAATTTACTAGCAATTTCTGAGTGAAAAAAAAAAAGAAATTTAGTGTGTAGCTTTGCCCCCCATCAGTCAAATTCTTGGTTCATTCCAAATGGGTCATTGGTGGATCTCAGTCCAATGAGTAAGTGAGTTGTTGACCACTTAGAACACGCTATCGCTATTGTACATTAGCAATTATGACACATCTGAGTAGCCATTACAGAAGAACCTTTAGACTAGTTTTTACATTACATACTCGTCTACAACAAAACACATTTTTAACAAACACCATCAGCAGATCAGAGAACTATAAGTCCAGGGCACTGCCAAGAACAAGAGCTTGAACCAGCGGTAAACTTGCTCATTGTACAAATGCTTCCTAAAGGCTTTAATTTTGTGATTTTACTGCAAATAAAAATGACATAATCAGCAACGTGTGCAAAGAACAATAAGGCAATGGTCATATGAGCCATGACAGATAACCCATGGCTTTTCCATAATTGACTACTTTATTTAACCTGACTTTTTGGTTAGCGGTTAATGTACAGCTAAATAAACATTGTGGCATGACTTAACTCAATCTGAACCAAAACACAGTTTGAGATAACTGGATAGTTCTGAAATGAAAACTTCTATATCTTCTTTTCTCTTTTTATAACCTTCATATTTATAATTTGGTCACTTAAGTTTCATGTTAATGAATATGTGACCTCTCAACCTCAACATATAATTAAGATAATCAGTAAATTCGACTGCCTGACTACAAATTAAAAAGGTCCCCATTCCACAGCCTTTGCGTTCTTTCTTGCCATTTCTTTTCTACCTCTGTCTGATTCTGCCAATGACATGTTCTCTCCCTGCTGCAGGCAGTAATTTCTTCCACAGGGCTGAATGGATGTTGCATTGTCGAAGGAGATAAGACCTAAGCACACACACATATCCCTCTCTCTTTTTCCCTGTACTCTCTCTCTCTCCCTCTCTCTTAACACACATAGACCCTAGTGGAAGCGTAGCACAATCGTCCAGAATTTAATTAGCCCAACTAATGTCATTTCAGACTCAATGCATTTCTAATCCTCCACAATTACCAAAGACATCAGCACACTCATTCTGCCTCACCACTGAGCCATATTATCTGGCCAACTGAGAGGCATGATTTCTGTGAAAAGTGTAATTCTGATCGCACTATAGTCTGGAATTGAACGTCACCATTAAATTTTATGTCAGAATACATGAACTTCTCATTTGAAAAGCTCATCCGTGGTGTCTTCACAAATTATAGTTTTCAATTGTGCAATTTTATATTTTAATTATGCTTTAAATTGATGCATAATCTTCTCCTGAGCTCCAGACATGAGAGATTAGCGAGTGATGATTTTATGGACTTCGCTTTGCTTGACTGTCCTTGGTGAGCTAATTGTCTCTAAATTTCAGTCCAAGAAACAGATCATAGTTGGCAAAGAGAAGATGATTGGGATACGCTGTTATGTGGCTCAAGAGGTGAAATCATTCAGGCACGCTGTCATGACTAAATAGTTTTTGATTCATAAACATCTGTCCATTTGGCTAGCTGTGTTTTAAAAAAAAGGTGGCCTGTTTTGGCTCTAGAGAAACTCTTTGGGATGTCGCCACTAATATTTGGCCATTCAGTGTCTTCTGCAACAAAGATGTTGCACACCCTGGAATTTTGGCCATATTGGCTTTAAGGGCAGCCATTTGGGTATGCTGCTCATGGGATGCAGCCATTTTGGCTCCAGGGTAGCCCTCTGGGTATATTCTCCTGAGAGCCAGGCATGTTGGTTTCAGAGCCAGTCTTTTCAGGCAAGTTGCAGCGTTTGCCCTGTCACAGGAAGCAGCCTGTGGGAGTTTTTATATGGCAGGCTACAGATGACCAGTGTGGGTAGAAAGCCTTCTGGATGCCTGGACAGGACTCTGTGTACATATGTTCAAGCAAATATGTCCCAGAGCATTTCTGACGGCACAAAAATCCACACAGCAGCAGTTTCTACACACTTATACTCAGTTTTCTCTTATCAATGAAGTGTTCAATCAAAATGTCATCTATTCGTTTCACAAGTGTTGCACAACTTATGTTGCTAAAAAACAAATAATGACCACATGTTAACGGACCAAAGATTTCCACAGCCCAAGGCTGTGAAAGACCAACAGGTGTTCTGTAGTCAAAAGGTTTGCGGGGAACTAATAAGAAAGTGAAAGAGATAGTTGCTTACTTCTAGCATTTTTTACTTTTTATCTTGGCTGATTATGCTGATAATTAATGCAATGGGTGCTTTTATTTCACAGGGATGTTTCTTTTGGTGGTGGCACAGGATTGAGTCATTCTGGTCTTGTTGTTCTGTTCCCCATCACTTTACTTTACTGCCATTCCTCTTATTCCCCTTTTCCACCATAATGGTTAGCTTTCTGGAGCCAGAACCTGTTCTCGGCCAGGCAAACTGGAGGCTGTCGTGAACCAGTCGCGTGTTTCCGCAGACTTGAGAAAGGAACGGTGACGTAATGTTACTGTGTGTTGTTTACCTATAATCAGTCTAAAGAAAATCCTGCCATCCCAGTGTTTTTGCAGGCAGTGTGGCACTTCTGTTTTGCTGTTCACAGTACCGGGAGTGATTCTAGCAAACCTGCAGCTCCCATAAACTGAAAAAAGAAAAAAGGTTTTGACATAAATTCAGATATCAATGTAATTTAAACAAATAATAATAATAATAATAATAATTATCAATTTTCAAATATTGCCATTATTTTTGCCTATATATAATTTTCATGTCATTTTTATTTTTTATTTTTTTATTTTTATTAAACAATCGAGTCCTGGTGTCCACTACAGAGGTCATAGCATAACATATGAATAAAATATCTTTTTTTTTTTTTTTTTCATTTGTTTCTTATGCTCTTAACAATGTGATTACATGAAGAAGAAAAATAAACTTTTGAAAAAAACCTTCTGGGCCTCAGGAGGACATAAAGATAGGATAGGCTATAATAACAACACAGTGTGTCTTCTGAGTGACGGTCCACCATCAGGCTAAATTTAGGCTCTTTAAAGCTACACAAAATTTCTAAATGTTATTGAAATAAACTGACAGCCCACTTCCCTATTTTTCGGATTTTGGAAGATGTGTGATAACAGTTGAAATTGTTGTCGTAAAGGCAAGAGCAACACACCGCTAATCCAAATGCAGACTGTCCCTCTATGTCACCTAGCAGCAGCAGCACCGCGTCAGACACGTTTCTGGTGTGCAAAGACTACAGAAAACGCGACGCAGCTGCCACGCAGGTGACACGCAACAGAAACGCCACGCTAACGCCATGCAGCCAGTGTGTCTCCGGCCTTAGAGAGACTATTAATTTATCTAAAAAAATATATACAATTCTTCACCTTTATATATAGTGAGAGCATCTCAAAAGCAGGAACCTAACATCATTTGGAGGACATTTTAATTGTTCTAACCTTATGTCCATAATATCAAGAAAGCAAGTGAAACCTAGCTGGTTATTCTTGGGAAATGGCTCATCTAAAATACAATACACCTAGACACTCACCTTGACTCAAACAGCCGCTGGTATGTTTTTGAATATAAATTATAATTGGCCTGAGGTTATACAACTTAATTTCAGATGATGATTGAAGTAGACTAGAAATGACTGACCTTCTTAGAGGACAAATATAGCAATCAAATAACAGTTATCTGAATAGCCAACAATATTCAAGAAGGGGTGTGGCTACATAAGGGTCAGGAAGGCACCAATCAAAGCTGCTGAAATATACTAAGAAAATAAAAACAAGAAATGTAATGTAAAATTGTCTGCTTGAATACACAAATGCATACAGGGTACTTAAAGTGACTCAAGTTGCTCTAAATTATTTTCTTTTTATCTTTTTTTCTTTTTCTAATTAGAACACTGGGGTCCAAACCCATAGTATTAATCTTTCCACATAAAAACACATGCACGTGCTGGTGTACGGAGAATGAGTGTCTCTCATTTAACTCTACCACCATTAAGACACCAATGAGACCATTAAAGCCCTTGAAATGGAGCCTGGTTCAATTTTACACATAAACAACATTTCTTGACTAAAACCACAGTGAAAATATTACCATTTGGAATTCAGTTCTTAATCATGTCAGTCTCCCCTCGGCCCAGGCTCATTATGGGCCCAGAACCTCTATTCGAATGGATTGCAGAGACTGTGCCCTGGCCCCTGGCCACATCACAGATCACACAAGTTCCTTTAAAAGCATGCTAATGTACTCGACTTCCCATGTCCTCATCCGCTTATTAATATACATATTTAAAAAGAGAACATTATGCAAATCAGGACCAGCTCCAGATTAGATTTGAAGCCTCATGATTTAGTCTGAAATATAATTTTGTACACATTAACCATCCACCTAAGGAAAAACACTGCCATTCTCCCCCAGTTTAACCTAATTACTCCACAAACATTAAAACCACATTTTGGGTATCTTGAGGGGAAAATGAATGATATTCTATAGGGATGTATGATGAAATCTTCTTAATAAAGGTGGGGGTTCACAGTAGAGGGAGTTTGTTGACTGTGATATTTTAACCATCTATATAAAATTATTATCTTAACTATTATCTTAATTTCAGACAACATTTTTGTTTTTATTAATTGTAATATATTACAAAGTATAATATTTTAATTCTTCTTATTTTAGCTAATTGTAATAAATGCAGCATCTATTTTAAGCAAAGCCCTTGCTTTGTCACAATTAGCTTTCCCAAAATGACTCTGAAGTTTATGTTCCCTGAAATTCACAATTAGAGCTGCAGAGCAATTTCAGGCTGTTTTTTTAGTCTCTAAATAATCATCCATACGCTGCTCTGCATAACTGAGTGTTGTGAGTTTGCCTCGCAGTCAAACCTGCTTGCCTTTTTGTATACACGCAGAATGTTCGGCTGGTTGCCTTGGCAACTGGAATGCTGAGTTTTGTGGCCCTCTTTGCTAACCTGTCGCCCCTGGCACTCCCTCTTACCGCTCAGTCGCTTCCCATCATGCTCCTTGTTTTTGAGGTCTGCTTTGAAAAGCCATCCTGATCGCAGGAGCCCACACAGACCTACAGCAAAGCTAAAAAAAACAAACAAATTAGTTCCATTCAGAAGGATGGGATAATTTGGCATTTTCTCTACTTTTTGAAGAAAATATGGAAACATTCTTATTGAGAAATGAATTAATCTGATCAGGGAATTAGCTGCTTTTTCAATCAGTCCAGTCTTGAATAATTCAGACCATCCCAAAGGATAAAAAGTATCCACATTATATGTGTCCAAAGTCTAGCAGGAACACCCTACATGAATGTGCATCTGGGGTATATGAATATTTAAAAGATTCTTACTGATTAAACTGCTCTGGATTTTAAAGCTTTAACATGAAATGATCATCATCACAGGGCATCTTATTTCCTCTCAGCTGCTGCTGTATCTAGAATAGGTTAAAAAGTAATATAGCCCAAATTAAACTTTGCTATTCCCTGCATGGTCCACATGAATATTCCAGAGAAATCCAGGGATTTTACATCATAGCCTCCGCTAGAGAGATCTTTTAAACAGTCCTTCTTTCTCTTCCACTTCCCTGCTCCCTCTCCTTGTCATACATGCATTTAGACACACAGATCTTTATAGACATCACCATTGTGTTGAGCTGTCAGATCTGGCAGTAACTCGGCGGACATGTTCCAGTCCAGATCTATCATCTGGCTAGCCTTCAATCCCTCATCCATCAGAGTACTCAGGCTCCCGCAGACCCCTGCCTGATCCCATCATATCAAACTTCAGGGAGCTGTTCTGTAAGTGAGAGACTCAGGGTCACAGCTGACAATGAGTGAGTGGTGTGTCCAGTGTTTTAAAGGGTGTATTGATATGTTGTTGATGACCGGGGGTGATTTTGGACACAGCTGGGACAAGAAGACCTTTAAACACTCATAATGGCTCACTAATACTTTGTGTGGATAAGTGTCGCATATACCAAACCTTCCTTTTCTGTCTTATTTAAAAGATTTTGAGCACTTTTAAGTTAAACAGTCAAATCAAGGTAGTATATAATACCTGGAAATAGGTATCATTCCCATTCAAATCAACATCAATCACCTGGCAACAGACAGGCTGAAAAACAACAGCCAGGATATATACTAAATATAAATGATAAATTAATAAGTTCCTGTATTAACACAATTTATTCTTAAAAAATAAATCTTTGGAATTTTAAAATATTTATAAGACAAAATGTTTAGAGTTCCAATTAAGAAAGGCGTGTTCTAATAACAATCTTAAAAGAGTCAACCCTTATCAGAGAGATTAGCCTTCTAATATTTAGATTTCCGGTCTTCAAATCAATTTAGACTGCAGAATAAGAACCTGGCGCCCCATTTTTGAAAAAGCAGGGCCAAGACCTCTGCTGGTCTTTAACTGTATTCTTTGAGCCTCAGGGTCCTTAAGCTGTTGTTATGGATTTCTACTCTCTTAATTAAAATGTTTAAGAGCCTGGCTTTGAGGCCTAAAGTTAATGAACTGAGTTGCTGGAGTTCTGCACAATATGAAAAGAATTGACAGAGCAAGTAGTAAATTAACCACTGCCATCTATTAGGACCAGATTTAAATCTTTAGCATTGTCTTCCAGAACATCATTCCAACATGACGATCATTCAGCTTGGCGGCTTTTAGTTAAAGCACACCCTTGTTGTCTCTTTCTCTTCATTCCTAGCGGTGAAAAATGTACTGTGTCAGCTGTGCAGCTTAAAGCAACAGGCTGGTTGTATAATATGAATACGTGCAGTGTTAAAAAGGACCATACATCTTAATCAGCTCTTAATAGTAACAACAGCATACAACAGTTTTATTCTGAAACGAGACCTTGTGCGGATAGCTGAGTGTTTGTCCTTGAGTTAGAAATTCAGTTGCTGGGCCTGATAATGCCATTCAATTTTATAAAACACTACCTGCCATTCCATTCCATTCCTAACTGCTCCTTGTTCAAAGAGGGAATAGACCTAGTAGCAAGGAAATTGCATGTGTTCTTTGGAATCTAGATGTTACGTAGGTCACAGTCCTGGTTTTGGCCCACTTGATGGTTTCATTCACCTTCCGTTGTCATTATCGCTAAACCACAGGCATATTTGGCTTGTTTGACATTTCTGATGAACACTGGCACCGGATCTGAAAATGCTGACTCATGATTTTACACTCCGCGCAGAGGTTGGCGTCATGCCTGGCAACGAGCTGTCAGAATGGTAAGTGACCGTTCTTAAGATTTCTCTCTTTGGGAGATGCTGCATGAATACAAAGAGGGAGCTTTCATGCTCTCTGCAAAAGTGCCGAGCTCAGCAGAAAAAGTGTCATTCGTGTACTTGCTAGATTTATTGTAGAACACCAACGGTATGAACAGTTAAAGCTGAAGTGTGAAATGCCTACGCCAGTAGTGTCACCAAATGGAATTGAAAAAATAATAACGGTTTCAAAAAGGTTTCCTGAACACTCCCCCCTGCCCAGGGTAGTGCACTATTCAGAACTGAATTGAGATGTTTTTTTTGTTTTTGTTTTTGTTTTTTTATTACAATTAGGGGTGTATATAACTAACGTCTCGGGGTATGACTATAACCCTTGTTCCCTGAGAAGGGAATGAGACACTGCGTCGAGAATCGACACTTTGGGGACGCTCCCTTTCTTCCTCCCTTTCTTCTATTTCTTCAAAACCCAACGAAACTTACCAATTCACAAAATTAACGGAATGCATAGCTGATATAAAAAATTGGATGACTAGTAATTTCCTACTACTAAATTCTGAAAAGACAGAGATTCTAATTATTGGACAAAAAACTTCCACACGTAATAACCCAGAATACTGTCTAACACTTGATGGCTGCTCTGTCAAGTCTTCGTCGTCGGTTAGGAACCTGGGTGTGCTCTTTGATACCAACCTTTCTTCTGAAAGCCACGTGTCTAGTATCTGTAAAACTGCATTTTTCCATCTTAAAAATATATCTAAAATACGCCATATGCTCTCATTGGGAAATGCGGAACAATTAGTTCATGCGTTCATGACCTCAAGGCTAGATTATTGTAATGCTCTACTGGGTGGTTGCCCTGCACGCTTAATAAATAAACTACAGCTAGTTCAAAACGCCGCAGCTCGAGTTCTTACCAGAACCAGGAAATATGACCATATTAGCCCGGTTCTGTCAACACTGCATTGGCTCCCTATTAAACATCGTATAAATTTTAAAATATTGTTGATTACCTACAAAGCACTAAATGGTTTAGCTCCGCAGTACTTGAGCGAGCTCTTAACGCATTATAGTCCTTCACGTCTATTGCGATCTCAAAATTCCGGCCAGTTGATAATACCTAGAATATCTAAATCGACTGCAGGCGGTAGATCCTTTTCCTATTTAGCACCAAAACTTTGGAACAGTCTTCCTACCATTGTCCGGGAAGCAGACACACTCTGTCAGTTCAAAGCTAGACTAAAAACACATCTCTTTGACCTAGCATACACATAACACACTATAGACTTCTATAATTCAATGTTAGGCTGCATAGATTAGGTCAGCCGGAACTGGGAACACTTCCCTTAAATCTTGATGTACTCGCTACATCATAAGAAGAATGGCATCTACGCTAATATTAGTGTCTTTGTTTATCCCGAGGTTTTACCGCAGCCTGCCGGATCCAGGCCGTGTCCAGATCTGACGAAGGAGATCCGCCTGGACCCGATGACAATGCAGTGCTGAAGTGTCCACTATCCTCTCCCTATGGAGGATCCCTTTCCCACTCTACAGATAAAGCGTTGTGAATTCCGGCTCGCGTACCCCGAAGTGATAAAATAAAACAAAATTCTGTATCAAAATTTATAGGCAAGAAAAGTAGTTTGTTTAGGCTGGGTTGTATGAATTATAAACCTGCGCACATATTTTAAAAAGCACATAACTATAGAATCCATTCTGAATGAGCATGTGAACGCCGTCAGCGTTAATCACAGGTTCGCGTTTAAAGTCTGATCATTTCGACGGAGGTGAATCAATCAAAGTTAACTTTAGCTGGAAATAACATTATTCAAGAACCGCTATAATGCCAAAACAATCTGTTACCTTAAATTATATGTTTATCTCTGTAAAGCTGCTTTGAAACAATCCATTGTTAGAAGCGCTATATAAATGAAGATGACTTGACTTGACTTGACTCCCTAAGCGTGCGCCTCTGAAGTATGAATGAAACTAATCCAATCCTGATTGGTGTTGCGTCGTGACGTAACATGTGACGTCATACCCGGAAGTATAAAAGTGACGCTGTCACAACACACACTAGCCTCGCGATGAAGCAAGACGCTCCAAGGCCTCAAGGGGCGTGGCAGAACGACGCAGTGTCTCGTTCCCTTCTCAGGGAACAAGGGTTATAGTCATAACCCGAGACGTTCCCTTTCGAGGGAACTCTACACTGCGTCGAGAATCGACACTTTGGGGAACGAGTGCCCACTAGGCCACGCACCGAATAGGCCTGTCCCGGAGTGAAACTGTTTAGGCACTCAGCAAGGACTGAGCACGTGTGCGCCAGGCGTACTAGAAAGGTGGAGACTGTAGAACCTAATAAAAGTATGTGGAGTAGCCCAACCGGATCTCCTGTAGAGGTACTCCCGAAAGAAGGGCCCTAGAAGAAGCCATGCCTCTAGTTGAGTGAGCCCTCACGGCTAAAGGTGAAGGCAAATCACGCACCTTGTAAGCCTCAGTAATAGCCTGAACAATCCAATTACTAATAGTTTGCTTGGATGCCGGGAGCCCCTTCTTAGGTGACCCAAAACATACTAATAATTGTCTGCCTCTTCTCCAAGAAGAGGACCTCTCAAGGTACACGCTCAAAGCTCTGACGTGGCAGAGCAAATTAAGCTTCTCTTCGTCTGCCAACACATGAGGTGGAGGATGGAATGCCTGAAGAACTGTAGACCGAGCCGTATTCGATGGAACTTTAGGCAGGTAGCCCGGACTCGGGTGCAAAAAAAGCTTTTACTCTGCCAGGGGCAAACTCCAAGCAAGCTGGTGTTACTGCCAGGGCTTGGAGATCTCCAACCCTCTTAAGTGAGGTAATAGCTAAGAGAAAAAACATTTTCAGCATTAAATCCTTAGGCGAAGCCGACTGTAGAGGTCCGAAGGGGACCAGGGACAACCCTTCCAGAACTATTGCCAGGTCCCAGGCAGGAACCCTAGACCTGGTTACCGGCCTCATCCTCCAAGTACCGCGGAGAAACCGAACGACCAACTGGTGCCTCCCCAGAGGCCCATCACTTAATGGTGCGTGGAAAGCCGCAATGGCAGCCACGTACACCTTAAGCGTGGAAGGGGAGAGACCCGCAGAGAAACGATCTCGAAGGAACTCCAGAACTGAAGCCACCGGGCAGTTAACTGGGTCCAACTCATGTTCTCTACACCAAGTGACAAACACATTCCACTTGAGGCCATATAATCTCCTAGTAGATGGATCCCTAGAGCTAAGTATGGTTTCAAGTACTCCAGCTGATAAACCAGCATTTAGGTTCTGAACCCCCTCAGAGGCCAGACCCACAGCTTCCACAGCTCTGGGTGAGGGTGGAAGATTGTGCCCTCCTCAGAGGAATCTGCCATGGCGGAGCTATCAGGAGTGATATTATGTCTGAAAACCATACTCGGGTCTGCCACCTTGGGGCAACCAGAAGTAGACTGATGCCCTCTTGACGGACTGTCTCCAGGACTCCCGGGAGCAGAGCGATCGGGGGAAATGCGTACAGGCGAAGCCTCGGCCAAGTCTGTACCATGGCATCCAACCCCAGTGGGGCTGGATGTGTGAGGGAGAACCAAAGTGGACAGTGGGACGTCTCGCGAGACGCAAATAGATCCACTTCCATCGGTCCAAACCTCTCCCATATTAACTTCACCACCTCTGGGTGAAGTCTCCATTCCCTGGGCCTCAGCCCCTGCCTCGACAGGATGTCTGCTCCCTGATTCTGAACCCCCGGAATATACATTGCTCTGATAGAGAGTATTTTCCCCTGGGACCAAAGAATAATCTGATGCGCCAGTCTGCACAGAGGGCGCGATCTGAGTCCCCCTTGTCGGTTCAGATAAGCTACCACTGACGTATTGTCTGATCGTACTAAGACATGGTAACCTTTGATGTCTGGGAGGAAGCTCCTCAAAGCCCTGAACACACCCAACATCTCTAGGCAGTTTATATGCCAAGAATGATGATGGTCCTGCCACAGACCCCTGGCAAAGCGGCCGTCCATGACCGCGCCCCAGCCAGTGAGGGAGGCGTCTGTCAAAACGGTTTTCTGGTGACATGACACTCCCAACACTGGCCCTTGGGATAGGAACCAAGGTTTCTTCCATATTTGTAGAGAATGAAGGCATCTGCACGTTACTCTGATCATACGAAATGGATTCCCCTTGGGAGAAAACCCCTTGGTTTTTAACCACCACTGAAGGGGCCTCATGTGTAGAAGGCCCAAAGGAATGATGTTGGATGCCGCTGCCATGAGGCCCAGCATTCTTTGAAATTGCTTTACAGTGATGGCCTGGCCTAGCTTTAACCCGGATACCATCGCCAGAATTGACTCGATACGTGCAGGAGACATTCGTGCCCGCATCGTAATCGAGTTCCACACGACTCCTAAAAACATGGTGCACTGGGATGGTTCTAGCACACTCTTCTTTGTATTGAGTCTCAACCCCAATTTCTGAATGTGGCCAAGGACGACATCTCGATGCCGAACTGCCATTTCTCGAAACTGAGCCAGAATGAGCCAGTCGTCGAGATAATTCAATATACGAATGCCTTGAAGTCTCAGTGGAGCAAGAGCTACATCCATACATTTGGTGAATGTGCGGGGAGAGAGTGCTAGGCCGAACGGAAGAACCCGATATTGGTAAGCTTCGCCCCCGAAAGCGAACCTCAGGTATCTCCTGACATGGAAGGATGGAGATGTGAAAATAAGCGTCCTTTAGATCTATCGTGACAAACCAGTCCTCGGACCTGATCTGACTCACGATTGCAGGAATGGTTAACATTTTGAACCTGAACCTCCTCAGAGACCGGTTCAAAACCCTGAGATCTAGAATTGGCCTTAACCGCCCATCCTTCTTTGGAACTATAAAGTACCGGCTGTAAAACCCGGACTCCCTGTCTAAAGGATGAACATGTTCTATGGCTTCCTTTAGCAGCAGAGTCTGTACTTCTTGTTCCATCACCTGAGCCTGCTCTGGAACCACTGTAGTCTGCACCACCCCCGAAAACTTGGGGGGACGGTGCGCGAACTGCAGTCTGTACCCTGATTTTATTATATGCAGGACCCATGCAGATATGTTGGGAAGATGATACCATGCCTCTACAAAATCTACTAGGGGTACCAGCCTCTCGAGACTGGCCTCTGGTGTTTTTTGAGCATCTTTCTCGACTCCCTGAAGTGGAATACCGGCAGGCTGTAGTCGATACGGTTCTTGTGACCATAATTGATGCTTTCTCTTTATTAGAATATTTTCGCTGGAAAGAGATGCGGCCCGACACGTCGTTGACGGAGGGCAACATACATCGTTTCCTAGAGGGCTCCGCTGCGAGAACAACCTCGGTTGCCCTGCAGCGGAGGGGACAACCCTGAGAGGTCCTACCACTTTGGTTAGGACCTCTTCCCCGAAGCCCTCCTAGCCTGAATGATGTCCCTCAGGACGCCTTTCTGGCTGGAGAGCTTCGATTTCTGAGAGCGTTTCCTCTGTTGCCAAGCTCCAGGAGGAGGGGCTCTAGAGGAAACGCTCTCTCTCTGCTCTGCCCGGTGTGAGGAGCTGGATGACGGCTGGGGCTGATCTCTTGGCCCCACCCTACTCGATTTAGCCTTTGCCTTACGGGGGAGTTACTGTTGGAACGCCGTAGATTGTTTCTTTGCCTCCTGAAACCTGTCGACGACCGAAGTAACGGTGTCGCCGAACAGGCCAGAAGGCGAAAGCGGCGCATCCAGCAGAAAGGATCTATCTTTCTCCTTAATACCAGAAAGATTCAGCCACAGATGTCTCTCCGTGTCCACCATAGCTGCCATAGAGCGGCCAATGGCGCGGGCCGTCTCTTTTGTGGCCCGGAGAGACAAATCTGTGGCTTTCCTTAACTCCGCAATATCCTCAGGAGTTGGCCCCTCCCCCTCGTCTAAATCTTTCAGGAGGTCGACCTGCCGCCATGTAAGCCCTGCCTATTAATGCAGATGTATCTCTGCAGGGCTTACTAGGTAGCGCCGGGGTTTTTAGGGAAGATGCCGACTCAGGGGAAAGATAACCTGCTAGAGCCTCTTCCACATTAGGCATCTTCCCATAACCCATGTCCCGTGCCCCCATAACATTACTGTAATCCACCATACTGGGATTGGAGACACGGGACGAGTGCGGTTTATCCCACGATCTCGAGATCTCTTTGTGGAGATCGGGGAAAAACGGCAAACCCCGGCGCTGAGGTTGTGACCTGTGCTGCAGGAAACGCTCATCAAGCTTGCTTTTCACTTGCGTTCCTTGCTCATCATGTGGCCAGCTGATGTTAAGTCTGGCCACAGCACGAGTCACAACCTCTACCAGCTCCTCATAACTTTGGCCGTGAACTGGCGCGCCCAAATCACGGTCATCCGCATCAATACTGAGCACATCCACTTCCTCGGAAGCAGAGAGCTCAAGCATTGGGACCTGATCATGGGCAGGAGAAGCCGCGATGCGGGCTCCTGTACCACTCTCAGGGGCTACGGGATCCTCAGACGAAGAATGAGAAAGTGCCGCAGCAGTCTCATTCTCATCTGCAAGATCCCGCTGCGAACCCCACGATCTCAATCATACTTCATTCATACTTCAGAGGCGCACGCTTAGGGAGCGTCCCCAAAGTGTCGATTCTCGACGCAGTGTAGAGTTCCCTCGAAAGGGAACTGGTAAACTGTTAACCAACAGAAATAATTTTGACCAATTAATACTATTGGTTAAACAGTTATGCAGTATGTTATTTCTCAAAGACTTTGCTGAGCATTGTTGATAATTGAAATCAACCAAAACAAACGGACCCATCTCTTCATTGCTCCGTCTTCAAAGCTCACCCTTCAATCCTAACCACCCTGCTTCTAGTCGGTCTCGAACCCTGATCGCTGGCATGCGAGGTGGGTGCACAAACAAGGATGCTAAACAGTGAACACTGCATTCTCAGCAGTCATCAGCCTGGGGTGCGTTTCCCGTAAAACAAAGTAACTCGCTGGTTCACTACCATAGTACGATGCTTCTTTGAAGAAATCAACTAGCTAGTCACGACTGTTTCCCGAAACCGTACTGTCGCAAATTGGTCGTTCAACCAAATTGGTCAAACAGGTGGTGGAGTAATAACTTTATTTAATGAATCTGTTTGAGATCGAATTAATGCCAGATGTTTTGCTATAAATTACGAACATGGCATCTGAGGACTATTTCTTATTTTTCTCAGTTATTTTGCTTTATTTCCAGATTCAATCATAGGCTCCTTCTTGGTAGAGCACGTTCGCATATGCTCACTCTTCAAAAACAGTGCTTTAAATCTCTTGACAAACTAAAAGACGTAAATGACATTTGTATGTATTCTAAATAAAATATATATTATTAAGTTATGTATATATTTTAATGAATGTCAGCTTGCCTATTTTGCACAAGAAAAGGATGTATTAAGTCCACATGTCATGCAAACAAAAAACGATGCTTCTAACCACAGGTCAAAGGCTGTCGTTCCAACCACACAATTGTGCAATGCTGTTTGCGAATGTTCGTTAGAACGATGGTTTCGGGAAACACCGACTCATTGAACTATGCTGATAACGACGGAACTTGCAACCATAGTTGGCTACCGCTGCTTTTGGGAAACGCACCCCAGCACAACTCTCACTAGCTGGTTACCCATGCAATGCAAGTATAATTTATATATAAATAATGCTAACGATAATTTAGGAGATTTATTCCCGGCTATAGGCCAATGCCAGTTCCACACAGCACACTCGTCACAAGTTAGTTCAGTTCAGTGTGTGTTTTTATCTTGTTATTATGTTAAACATTTAATTGAAAAATATTTATTGTTGGCTTCTTTTTTCTCAGTCTGTTTTGCTCCGTTCACAGCAGCAATGCAGGTGCGACATGATGTGACGATGTGTGAATCCTCATGTCCTGTTGTTATTTATGCTGGTATTTGCACATGTAAAAATAAACCCCTTCTTATGAAAAAAAAACTGTTTGGTATATTTAATGGTTGAAAGACATTTATCCATTCTAATTTAAGAAGATTCCATTAATTTTAATTTAAAAAATCTAAACGAGCATGCCAAATTACAATATTCAAAATTCCTGAATTTGAACTCGATTTAAATTGAGACAGAAGTGCAATTTGAATTTGAACATAAGGAAATAAAAAGAAAATAATTTGAAATTGAAAGTAATATAAATGTAACTTTTTCACAAGAACATTTTTTTTTTGGCAAAGATGATGGAATCACAAAGCGTTGTTATAACCATACTAGAGATGCACCGATTACAATTTTCTAGGCCGATCCCGATTCCGATTTTTCCTTGAGTTTGACCTGCCGATACCGATTTTAGCCGATTCCGATTTTATTTTTTCAAACCACTTTACAGCACACACAAATATTTATTTTCTATCTTCTCTTTAATAGAACATTTTGCATAGAAATTTTTTTTAACAGATAATCGCTATAAAATAGAACTATATAAATGACTAGTGTGAAAAATTCTCACACATCTAAAGTGCAGTGTTATGGAAGAACCATTTCCTTTTCACATCCAATATCCAATAAAAAAAATTTGATATATATAGCAAACTAAACTTCTGTATGAAAACAGGTAATGGCAATAAAATAATATATAAATAACAAATAAAATTTCAATAAATATAGCCTTGCAGTATAAAGATATTTATCTCTCTCTCTCACACACACACACAGGCCTATTGCAATCCCTTGTTGTATATCAATGGCAAGTTATATTTCTCAAGCAGTTCTTCTCTCATCTGACACATGTCCAGCCAAGCTAAACAGGAAAAGTGGACCATGTGCAGGGAAACAATTAAATAATAATAAAAACAAGTTTAAATGGGTAAATTTTCTATAAATATTTTTGAGTCTTTATTTTCTTTCTGACATAGCCTAGCCTACTTCAGTTCTTGTTAAAACACACCAGACATGCAAATTCTTTGCATTTTGGGCACTTTTTGGATGAAATCATATTTATTTTGTCCATCAAAAGTGTGCTTTCACTTAAATTGAGCGCAGCAAAAATAGATTCGGCGCCGAAACCCGCGCTTCACTGTTGCTCCCGCGACGCTCCTGCTCGACGCTCACGCGCTGCTCCGGCTCGCGGTGTGAATGCACTCATTGATTAACATGCACGCCGAACAAAAAAAAAAACGCGCTGCACCTTGTGGTGTGAAACGGCCGTAATTCACGAGGTTTCCTACATGTGCGCGTTCCGTGTGCACGTGTGATGCTGATGTTGCGCGATGTTAATCATGCGGCGCCCGAGTGCATTTGACCGGCATAAAATCGGATTGTGTCAGACTGACCGGCCGGTCGCCGATCATGGCCGATCACGTGAAAACCGGCCGATTCCGGTCACCAGCCGATCAATCGGTGCATCTCTAAACCATACAGATGTTATTAAAATGAAATATATAATTTTAAATATTATTCAATATATTTAATATTCATATCTAAAATACAATCATTATTAATACAGTTAATTTATTCAAATTAATACATTTACATTTAATCATTTAGCAGACGCTTTTATTCAAAGCGACTTACAAATGAGGAGAGAAATACAAGTGTTAGCATTAATGGGTGTTGACGAAACAAGTGTTGACGAAAAAGATGTGTCTTCAGCAGTTTCTTGAAAATGGCTAAAGACTTGGCAGCTCGGGTTGAGATAGGCAGGTCATTCCACCAGCTTGGAACAGTCGAGGTAAAGGTTTGTTAAAGTGATTTTGTGCCTCTTTGCAATAGCACCACAAGGTCCCGTTCACTTGCGGAATACAAGCTTATGGATGGGACGTAGGTCTAAAGTAATGAGTTTAGGTATAGGGGTGCAGAGCCAGTGTTCGTTCTTTAGGCACACATCTTTAGGCACAGACACATCTTCATCGTTCTTTAGGCACACACTTGAATTTGATGCAAGCCCCAATTTGCAACCAGAATAAATTCAATTTTGCTAACAAGGGTGGAAGGATACTTTATTTCCCAGGATGCATCACTAATATCAAATTGCAGTTCAATGACTCCTCCTGTCATTTTAATTCTAATTCTAATTCAACTTCTTGTGGCATCTGGCCAATTAAATTCATACTGATATGAGATGAGAGATATTTTAACATCAAGCTTTAAACATGTAAAGACTTGTAAAGACTGGACACATAACACACTTGGATCACTTCCTCACAGGGGTGGGAAATCAGTCAGGTAGAAAAAAAAAGCTTCCCTATACCAAAACATCTTGTTGAATGTTAATGGGATTTCTTCTTCTTTTTTGTATCAAAAGCCTTTGTTTTACACTGACAAATGCTGTTTGCATAGGAAAGTGTTTGATTAATGAAGTTTTTCCTGTGTCTGCCACGGCTCCCTTGGCGCTCCGTAAAATTGATGGGGAAAAAGCCTGAACTGACAAAGAGGCATTCACTGCAGCCTTGCTTTCCAAGAAAAATATCAGAAGTAGCCATTTAAAGCGTGTTTACACTTCCGGAGCATGTTTTGATTAGTAGGCACAAAGTTATGGCCATAAGTTATGTCAGAGGCATCAGCCTACATGAGTGAATAGCACACGTGGGCTCCCCATGCAGATGAAAAAGACTTCCGTTACAAAAATCCTAACCTCTAATTAAAAACCCCCAGCTGGGTTCCACTCAGGGAACACGGGTGCTCGTCTGGGGTTGTTTGAGGGGGGAAGAGAGAAAGAGAGGGAAAGACAGAAAGTGCTGTGCAGCATATTGTGCGAACAGTCTATAAAGGGAATCGCTGACGCCGGTACAAACTGAGGGAAGCTTAGGTATGACCCCGGCCCCGCTAGCACTGTATTACAGGAGGGAGGTGCGGGGAGGATAGGACAGGTGGCTGCTGGACATAATTCACAGTGTCATACACCGGATTGCTGAAATCATCACCGCTGTTATGTGCTCTGCACTTTTATCCTCTCTGGGGCGATGTCTGGACAGCTGAAGGTTTGAGTCTCGAATGTCACAGTTTAGCAGTTCCCAATTCCTGAGCCAAATTGAGCCTCAAACCAAGCTCAAATCTTGCCACCGCTTCTTGAGCAATCTGCAAATTGTGTCAGGTACACCTAGAAAAACGGACATGCACAGCAGATGTGGGTAAAGCGCCCGGCTTTTGTCCTTTGCTTGCTGTCGATCTACGATTAACATTCTCTAGCTCAAATTTTTATGCTAATGTGACCCTTTTGCTGGTCTTTCCTAGCCAAACACCAGCTTGGGACGTGGTGTGTCAGAGCAGGCTCTGTTAGTGTGGATCAAAACACAAAAACACAATGGAATTGATTTGTATTTGCTAGCCCACTGGCCTCAGAAGGCTTGTCGTGACTTTTACGGCATCATCCAATTGCGTTGCTGTTTGTTATGTACATGTAAACATGAGAACTCTCTGTCGGCATTTCAAATATGGATAAATATTTGCGTTTGATAACATTTGGACAGCATGTTTCGGTATTCAAATCAGCAAGTTGTGCAAGAATACAAGCAATAATTCCCCTTCACACACAGACCTCTATTGCATAGGAGTGAGCCACTGAAGTTAGTGTGCACTACGTCGCAGTGGAAAAAGTAGTGGGCCGAGAGATGATACCAGAGTAGTTGAAAAGCCCACCATGGTGCTGGCATGGCCTGGTTCCCCCCGGTGCCCCCCCTCCAGTTTCCAGTCAATTCACGGGGCTCTCTGAAAGGCCACAAGGGGGGCTTCTCAAGGCCAGCTCCAGCCTCCCGCAAAAGGCCACTCAGCTGACATTTCGCACTCGCTCAAGTGATTCATGGCAAAAGCAGCGGTCGGCCTTGTAGTGGAACCCTGCTGATATTTCATTTTTTCATAAAGGTGAGGCATTATGAAGATTTTTTCACTTCTTTCCATCGCTCATTGTGCCAACCTAGAAGCTGTTTGTTCTCTTGTTTTCAGGAAGCCGCAGCTGAGTCTAGAAGCCGCTTTGGCATTCTCCGTAAATACCTCAACAGATTTTGATATTTCGTCATGACTTCAGCTGCATATGACATTTCAGCTCTCATCCAATATTGGCGGATTGTGACTCCAGGGCCGCAATACCACCCTGTTGTTATTTAGATGGACCGTCTTCCTTTTTGACTATAATCTGAGCAGTTATTGAGGACATCTGCAAATGATGGGAAGGTAAAGGACATGTGAATGCTTTGATTATGCACATTTCCTGGTAGAAATGCCACCCTGTAGGATTTGAATAATCCAGTTAGTCTTTTTCCATTGACCCAGCTTTTAATATTTTGTGTCAATACCTCTCTGCGAGCCTCTCTGCGTGACTCTCGATTTCAACCAAGCACGCTAGTGTCGATGCAAATGTAGCTGCTGTTAATCCTCTTTACGGGGCATTTGTCAGCGAAGGACCCAGAACACTAGCCTCATTCCCTCCCATTCTTGCTGTTATCAATCTAATGACATGATATTCATACCGAGCAAACAATCCTACAGTTTTCCCCCCCTTCTCACTCGCACTGGGTGCCTGGCAGAGGATGAGCGCATGCAGACATCAATACTCAATAAGCTCCTGCTGGAAGAAAAATGCAGTCCTGATGACCTTCAGGATTTAGTCAAGGATGGGGGATGCATGAGTTCATGCTCATGTTGTCTTTACACGCTGTCATTTAACAGCTACCCCAAAGGAATATGGGTTTGTGGAGAGAATATTGGATAACTTCATGGGAAGAACCGACACAATATGGCTCTTTATGATATTTGAAACATTTTTGGAATACAATACAACTCCATTGTTTTGCCCAGGCTAACATCATAGCTAGCATTTTACATATATGGTCAAATGGGGCTAAAGGCGCACCGGAGTAAAAGGCGCCTTTGGTGCTAATTTGGTCAAATATTTAATGTTTTTTTCTTTTTTTTAAATGTTGTAGATTTAAAGGTGCTCTAAGCCAGGGCTTTTCAAACTGTGGGTCACGACCCATTTGTGGGTCGCAGATTGGGTAGAGGTGGGTCGTGCAATCACTATATTGGCTGCAGCTGAATTCACGTTTCATGAGTGACACATACAAACAGGTTGCACGATGAATCAACTTTAAATAGAAATCGCTATATTGCTTAGAGCGATTTAAAGTTAGATAAATATGTCAGTTTCATGAAGCGCGCGCGCGCGTGCGTGCAACTTGTTGTGATAACAATTTTCACTGTCTCAGACCGGCTTCGGTTCATTAAGCAGTTTGGTGCGCATTATTAACGAGAAGAAACTCGTTTACTCCCATCACTGCACTGCATTCTGCATGAGATCGAATTACACCGGAGAATTCAAATGTCACGAAAGGCTGATTCAGGTCTGGGCTGCGTTTCCCAGAAGCATCGTGAGCTAAGTTGATTGCAGAGACCATTGGTGGCAATGGTTCTACGATCTACTTAGACATACGATGCTTTTGGGAAACGCATTAATCTCTGTCGTCTGTTCAAAACAGTGCTGTTGTCTTTCAGAGATATGGTCGTCGTAAGAGTGCGTTGTTTTGTGTTCCCTCGCATGTATTTTGATACCTACCAACGCATAAGGCAAATATATATGTAAAAAGTATTTAAAATTTAGATTATTCTTGTCTACATGGGTCCTGGAATGGAAAAGTTTGGGAACCCCTGCTCTAAGCGATGTCACGCGTTTTTTAGGCCAAAAATTTTTTTTGTCACATACAGCAAACGTCTCCTCACTATCCCCTAGCTCCCTGTCCCCTGAACACACTGTAAAAAAAACACGATCTCTGTAGACAGCCCAGGCTCCACAAACAGCAAGGACAAAACATATCGTCGCTGTCCGATGAAAACCGCGTATGTCCATTTTGCCGATTTTGAGATTTTTCGACGGATAGAATGTCCAGGTTCATTTCCGTATACAGTATGCTTCACATTATCCAAATGACCAATGAAAAGTTGTGAAATCATGTCATCTGATTTCCACGTATATCCATTTGCTGTCAAAGCTGTCAATCACGCCGCGTATCTCCCGCCCTGTGGAGGCATCTCGCCGGTCTCGTGAAGTTCGTCTCTGGAGGCTCAGCATTGGATAGCCGAATAGCTAACACTGTGAGGTAAAGTATCAGCAAACTTTTGTTTTTGACAACTGTTCTCAAGTTTATTATATATTCACAACTGTTATTTACCGGTAAATGGTGTAGATGAAGTAATTGTCCACAGGCTAACTTAGTTCTTCACAGATTAGCTTGCTTGCTAGTATGTAAATAAACTTGGTCTCATTGATAAGATTTATACTTTTTTTTTTTAGTCAAACTGATCAAATTATAGCGGAGCAGAGGGATGATTTATAACGACAACTTTTGATGATTTTATGAGAAATCTACAGACGCAAACAGACAAAGTGTAGTAAAATAAAGACCTAAATGTGTATTTCAGACTTTTTTTCACCACAAGTCTGAAAGAAGACATGTTATTGAAGACAAATATCCCAAAATCTCAAAATTGACTGATAAAAAACCCCCGATGTTTTTGCCTGCCGTGCCTCGCCTTAATAAACTGAGCGTAGCCTATTCAGCTGTCATCTGAAACGCGAGTTGGTCATTCTAATTAATGATCGGAAGAACGCGTATCGACCACCTTTACTGTAAAATATGCACGTATGTCCATTTAAACTTGATTTTGGTCAAATGTGGATTATATCATTACACTGGCAAGAATATGGTTACATTTAAAGATGCCGTACCAAGTATGACAATGCTACGTTCAACTGCTGTGAAATGACGGTGTTTTTTTCACTTCCTGAAAAGTAACCGTTTTGGACATACGTGAGTTTCATCGGGCAGCGACGATATGTTGTCCATTACGAAGGGGGACACGCGCGCGAGGGGGGTATGGTACGACCGTTTGATTGACGTATTTTCTGCCCAATTATTCTAGGTGGTCTTGGAAATGATTGGCTGGAGTTTTTCCGAGTCAATTTCAAGTCGGATTTCAAGTGATTTTGAAAAAAATGGTCAAAAAAGAAAATCGCACACCCCACCTTTAATGACAGTATATTTATAGAACAAAAATGAATTCTTTTATTTATCCAAATAAGCAAAAAATAGTAAAAACTTTGCTAAAGTGATTGTTTTGAACAAGTATTACCTTAGACATCATTAAAAACATATTATTTTGCCGTGTGTGGGTAAAAGGCCAACCTTGGCACCTCATACATTTATAAGATTTTTAAACAGAATAAACCACATTGATGATTTATTTTTGCACAAAATATGTTACACATGAAGGGTCCAGGGGATGTGGAGGAGAGAGGAGCATGAAGAGGGAAGTTAGAATTATAACTCTTTAAGTTTGATATGGCCGACTGACCAAAGAGACGATGTTCCGATGAACAGATTGCAAAAATCCAAAGAAGAGGGAAAAGGAGAAGGAACACGCAAGGTCCCGTATTTACATTGGAAAAGCCTTTTAAAGGTGGCGAGATCTCCGCCGGCAGAAGGGCTTCCAATCCGACATTCAGGTAGCGCTATTTTTGCTGGACAGGTGGGTAAATCCAGTTTGGTTTTTCTAAATGGACTTTCATGTTCGCCTAACAAACACAAGGATATAATTAGCTAGAACAAGGCAGTCAGTGCTAACTTTGGTGAATACAACATATAGGCTTCTAGCAGATAGTTATCGATCTCTATTGTAAATGATCAAGCAAACTCACAGTAGGGCGACATTTTGTGTGAATGATTGTTTTCACCAACTGTTTGTTATGAATTTGAATGTTCATTCATAGCCTATTGACAACTTAGACTAAATTTGTTTACGACAGAGCCGTTGTTTATGCTCACTGGGAAACGCAAAGCTAACGTTATCTTGCTATTATTGCGTCCTTGTAAGGGAGCTAAAGTTATAACCTTAGCTGGCGAAGCGTTTTCTCGTGTTTTTCTGGTAATTTTTCTCTTTTTCTGCATTATATGAAAGTATTTATCTAACTTGGCGACATTACACCTTGAATGAAGTATCAGTAAAACTACAGTTGGAGGGAATGGGATGAGGAGGAGGGAGGGTCTAGCTAGCCTCCGTTTTGTTTGACAATACTTCGAACGTCAACAAGAAGTGACGTCACCCAACATCGCTTAGAGCACCTTTAAGTAGATGAGAATGGCTAAAATTATTATTTTTATAAAAAAATGTAATTAAGAATATTTTGAAATTAATATATTTGAGACAAAGGCTTTCTTAATGATTTTCAGTTTTGTTCAAGGTAATTAAAGCAACAGTTTTTCAATACTGGAAGAATATGTAAAAGTATGGTATTTGGGGTAAAAGGCTCCCCTGCTGTTGGGGCAAAACATTAACATGATAATTAACATGATAATAAACAGCTGGCTGACTTTTTAGTTTATTGACATGACATGGTTAGATTTAGATGGTAAATATAATGTATTAAGTTGTGTCCACCTTAGAGATAATCACCATATTTATATTGAAACCATCATATTTAAAGAAATGATATTCATAATATAATATAACAAAATATATTTTATTGTAACTGCAAATCTTTATTAAATTATTATAGGATCTCCAATGCTTTCAGAATCATCACTTTTTTTAGCCTCTTTTTTTTTACTTTTTTAAAAACAGATTTTTATATTAAGTAGAGTATGGGATTTGCAAAACGGCTGGCAGATTTTGAAAATACGCAACTAAAAAGGTCCTACCTTCTTTCCTCCAACGCTGGCCCTGACTCCACCCATTCAAAGAACATGGACGCGCAATCATGCATCTGCAAAACTCAGATGCGCGAGATTGCACTTACTCTCTCTTACTCTATACCAGGGCGACTTGCACTTACTGTGACTGGGTCACGAGCTTTGAGTATGCGCACGAAGGGGAACACGCGCGCGAGGGGGGTATAGTACGACCGTTCGATTGACGTATTTTCTGTCCAATTATTCTAGGTGGTCTTGGAAATGATTGGCTGGAGTTTTTCCGAGTCAATTTCAAATCGGATTTCAAGTGATTTTGAAAAAAATGGTCAAAAAAGAAAATCGCACACCCCACCTTTAATGACAGTATATTTATAGAACAAAAATGAATTATTTTATTTATCCAAATAAGCAAAAAATAGTAAAAACTTTGCTAAAGTGATTGTTTTGAACAAGTATTAACTTAGACATTATTAAAAACATATTATTTTGCCGTGTGTGGGTAAAAGGCCAACCTTGGCACCTCATACATTTATAAGATTTTTAAACAGAATAAACCACATTGATGATTTATTTTTGCACAAAATATGTTGCTCCATCAATGTTCAATACAAACATTTAATATTTTTTTCTGTAATCATAAACTATGGGAGTAGTGAACAGAGCATTTTTCTTAAGGTGTTGCTTTAGCTCCATTGTACCCTAAATGGATACAATTAAATAATACATTTCCAGTTTTAGCACATTTTCACAAAATGAACAAACATATATTGTGATATATAATTGATATTTACCATTTTCTTTGTTTGTTTTTTTACACAGCATTTTATATTTCATATCAAGCATGATGAAAATAAGACTGAATATCAATATCTGAACAAGGGTTAAACAATCATCTATACATAAAATTCATGTTAAAATACCATAAATAATTAAAGGCATGTTAAAAAAATTCAAGATATTTTAAAACTGACCGTCACATAGAATTTGAAATCTATTCGTTTTAATAAAGTTTATTTTTTTTAAAAGTTGCAAAAAAATGGCTATAGTTGAACAAATATACATCACCCACTACAGTAAATGTGAAATAATAAATTCAGCCCATGGGCTTCTTCGTCCGAAAACGACCGAAAACTTTTACGTTTTGAATTGTTTAATTTTTTTTGCTTCATCGGATGGGGGTGAAACTTGGTGACTTTTGTTGTATTACCTATCTGAACACACAAAAAAATAAAGGAGATGATTCTGATATGTTAAAGGGTCGTAAAAAAAATTGTTAGTTCCTCCACTTAGCTTCCTCCCGGTCAAAAATGACTGACATAGGAAATGAATGGGAAATACGAAAAAATAGGAAAACTCAGAGAAACTTTTGGTGGTACAAGCTACAGATCAGCCACTGTGCAGAAAAAAGTGTACAGCAATGAAGGGGTGACACTCTAAAACATCAAGAGTGCAAATAAGACCCCCCCTCTCGAAGAAACGAGACTTCGAGAGATTTCCCAGACGCATGCGCGAGAATTGTGATCTCCTTCAACTACTTCAGTTAAGTTCTCGTGCATGCGTCTGGGAAATCTCTCGAAGTCTCGTTTCAGGCCTACAAGGAAGAAAAGGAATAGTCGAATAAAGTCGTTATTTTTGTTTGTTTTTTCGCACAAAAAGTATTCTCGTCGCTTGATAAACTTATAGTCGAGCCACTGTTGCGACATGGAATATTTGAACATTTTCTTTAATGACTCTCTGGGCCGTCAGGATTCAATCCCTTAGGGAGCCTATGTAGCAGTCATGAACCTCTCAGATTTAATCATAAATATCTTCATTTGTGTTCCGAAGACGAACGAAGGCCTTACGGGGTTGGTACAGCATGGGGGTGAGTAATTAATGACTTAATTTTCATTTTTGGGTGAACTAACCCTTTAATTCTAATGGAAAAAATAGCTCATAAAAATTATATAATTAATGCAAAGTATCATAAAAAAATCTAAAAATTCTAAATAATAATCAGAAAATATTATAGAACAAAAATATATTTGATTGGTTATCCTGGGAAAAAATAAAGTTAAATTTTAAGGCTTCGTCCATTTTTGACCGGGAGGAAGCTAAGTGTAACCCATTTACGAAGAAGCCCAGAGGGTTAAATATAGTTTAAAGCTGCTTTGACCACTCCATAGTCATGTGCATGTAATTTTATGAATTTCGGACACTTCCTTTTCAATGTTACATTTAGTGTAATCAGTGATGCCACATCCTTTACAGACATGACAGCATTTGCAAATGCCCAGGGTGATTGACAGAGGTATGCCATGGAACATTCTTCTAACACAGATCCTTTTAACAGAATTCTTCCAAATAATCTGCCAGTCTTCAAGAAAATCCATAGGACTGTTTTAAAATGAGGTTAATTTGAGCAAGTCTGTGGGTTTAAGCTGGTGTGCTAGCTAATCTCCAGGCAGATGTCAGTGGCTGCCCCGTTACGGGCTGATGTTGAGTAAGGAACAGATCAGGAGTGGAGCATTTACACCAAATCCTGCTTTATAAAGGACACAGTGAGGGAGAGGCCCAAAGTAGCTTTAGCTTGGATTGAATTTCCACGCAACTCATTCCCATGAAAGAAACACCCCGCATTCTCCGCAGAATACAAACTGAGGGAAAACAAAAACAAAAACAATATCGTCACCCAAACAATGAGCACTGGCGACTACGGGAATGTTAACACAATAAGCCACTGTAACCAAACAGCATTTTAACACAATACCTGACAGCACACTGCTCTATTACTTACTGAAGCGTTTATTTACTTATTTATACTGGTAGAGGACTAATTAGGTTGTCCATTGGAGTAAATGAGGCTGGGCTGGTGGTGGGTGGGCAAATGGCATTTCAAGTTCAACATGAAAACACAGAAGAACGTCTTCAGGGAAACCAAAAAGGACACATTATTTTAGTCAGAAAAACCATAGCTTAAAAAACAAAAAACAAAACACTAAGTTCACTAAATATCTATAATGAAAACTTCTAACATTCTTTCAACACCTCCTCAGAGGGTTGTCAAGATTTGCCAGAAATAAGGACAAACAGTGGTATCATCATGACTGAAAGTCAATGCACTGACTCTTTCTGAGGACATAATCAAATACACACTAGAGTAGATCCTCTGCCCTTTCCAGATTCTATCATTATCTGTGTTTTTAGGTGCTGGCAGTGTTAGATTCAAACTACACACATTGCTTTGAATTTTGGCTTTTTGGCAAACAGCTTCTTCATCCTCCCATGCAGGTCAGGGTTATGTTCTTTATACTGTATTATACTGACTGTTGACTGTTGCTCCAAACTGAATTCTGTAGCTTGTTCAATGTGATCAGATAGACTTTAAAGGGTTTGGATGGTTGAAGCTTTTACAGTACCTCCTAATATTTGATTTAACAGTTCCCACTTAGGTGTTTTGTTTCTCTTTCCCTAATTTAAATGTCCATTTACATCTCTCAGTGTCTTTAACTCTTTAGTCTTTATTTTCACAGCTGCCCGTCCCAACCTGAATAATGATATCTAAACTATGTCATTTGTGAAAAAAAAAAGAGGTCAAATATATTCTCATTACTGCAATTGTGTCTGCAAATTCTACTCATATTCAGGGATGCTGCTCATGCAAACAGCACGTTTCAGTCTTTTATTTTAGTATATTTTCTGTCATGGTCTCTGAAGATTCATCAACAAAAAATGGTCAACTAACTAAATTATCGTAGATTAACAATAGCTGCCATTTGACATCATCCTGTATGTTTATACAATTTCACATGCAACTATGATAACTTATTTTCTCACTAAACCCAAAATTATTTAGCTATGCTAGTGGTAAGATCACTTTGATACTGTGTTGTCAAATTAAGATGAATATAAATGTAGATATTTTCAAAAGGAAACATATTCTGAAAAAAAATAGACAGTAGCACATATCAATAAAACCAAAATCACACCATTAACTTTCAAAGCAGTCCAAAAAAAAAGTAATACGCAATGTGATCCTTAGTTTCACACCAAACACCTGTCACCTTTTCCTAAAGGGATACTTCACCTCTGGAAAGAAGAATGTGTATTTAAAATGGGTCTTATGTAGAAGAAATGTGAAATTATTTTTGAATTTGGAGCTTTCTAGACTGAGAAAAGCTAGAAAATGTATTTTTGGCTCATGTGGATGAAAGACAACAACTCCCAGAATGCACTTGCTTCGCTGCCCTAGGAGGCCATGCCTACCGGTAACGATTCGCAGTAGTTAAACAACAAGTCTAGGCTACTAGTGAGTCTCCGTTATGAGTCTGCCCGGGATTTCGAGATCGCCCAAAATGTCCGCGATTCGGCTTTTGGGTTCTACAGTCGCCATTCATTATGTTTACTGTGGCGAGCAGGGCGGGGCTAGGGCCATGGGAGAACGGTGCGAGGCCGGTGGCGTGATTACTGATGAGAGACACCTGTGAGACGCACCGGTCTCGTATCTCTCACGGAGGAGCGGGAATTTTCTTAGCAATGTTAAAACACACATCAACCGATCACTTGTTTAGCGTTTATGTAAACACTACATTCAGATTCACCAATCGGAATGACTTCAGTTAGATGTGCATGTAAAAAGGTGTGCATGTAAACAATGAATGGCGACTGCAGAAAGCAAAAGCTGAATCCAGGACATTTTGTACGATCTCGACGGCCGGACATGTCCGGGAAAAAGAGGATGGTAACCACTACTTAGCTTTCTCCTACTAGGCTACTCAGCTTTCTCCACAGAACAAGAGCCTGCTAGCTTAGCTTCCAACAAAAAAGATGGCTGACACTATGTGTACATTCTGTGGGTGAGATCCCACCCTCTATGGGCGGGTTGAGAACATGCAGGACAGCCCCTACTACTGGCTGTAGTCTTTAGCCTCTGGCCAAAAAAATCCTCCGATGACGCAAAATGACGATTTTTGCATCATCAGAGGATTTTTTTCCAGACAAAAAATACATAAATCTCTCGTCTCAGGGGGATATGAGGGTGGAAAGCACGGTAATTTGAAAATATTACAGGTTTTCTACTAATGCAAAGCTTAATGCTAAATCCTGAAGTATCCCTTTAACAGACACTCACTCTGTCAACATTCAGTTCAGCTTAGTTTTGTTTTCATGGACTTTAAGTTTGTTTTCATTTGTCATGTGCCTTTGTTCTCATTCACGTCACTCATCGGTATCCTTAGTTACCATCCTTATTAGTTCATCGGGGTCAGCTGTGTTAGTTTAATCATCTTGATATACGTCACCTTATGCACTCTTTAGGTGTGTTCGACATCGGCTGCGGCTGGATGTAACCGATCGGCGAGAGTTGCCGCGTGCAGGCGGGGAGGAGCTGCAAACGGAGACGTGAAGTCGGACACATTAGGCTTGTTTGAGATGCGCCTTGCCTCGCCTGAAATATAGTCGAGAGTAGGCGGCTGCAGTGAGAGGAGGAGTGAAAAAAGCGCAGGCAAGCCGGACAGATCTCTCTTCTCGCAGTGGATCAGACACCTGTGAGATCAAAGGCGGAAATCGCGGGATTCACGGGATTCACGCCCGCACGGTGTTGCTGATAAACTGGATGTAATTTAAGTTTTGTTGCTTGAATATGAAAATAAATATAATGAACAAGACACCCAAAGTACTATTTAATTCCATTTTAAATAGGCCTACATGTTTATCAATATTTTTTTCTTTAATACAGAAATGTGTTTTTATTTTTAAAACATAAAAAAAAAAATTACATCACATATATCGCACTGTCAGAGAGTTTGGGAATATCCACACATAATTTATACACATAAAACATGATATCAGAGTTTTAAAATCAAACATTTTAAAAGAGAACAATACATCACGGTTGTTTAAACCAATGAGCATTAAGCTGTGCCGTCAGCAGTTCATTTCCCATCATGCTTTTGATCAGCGAAGTCGGTGGAGAGCAACTGGCCGCGACTGCAGAATCCGACACGTGCGCCTTGTGGTCGTGAGAGCTTTTTGACATACGTCGGCATGACATCAGAGCAAGGCGGACCGCACTCGGACACATTTCTAACCGGCATGCATCTCGCGCTGATCACCGGTGATCGGTTCTTCGCAGATTTTGCTCATCTCAAACAAGCCTATTCTGATTCCCGTAGTGACCGCTCACGTGGAGTTTCCATAATTTACCACAGCTGAAGTAAAATAAATGCAATATTTGCCAAATACAGATATTTCAGACACATTTTCATTCAATAGTTTACTACTTCATAGGCTACAGCATCTGTTTGAACAAGAAAAAAGTTCAAGCCTATATCAATGAAGTGAAGTCAACGTTTTTTAATCAGTTTTATTTTGATAAACATGACACAATATAACATCGCGACTACATCAAAAGACTGTTTACTGTTATAAAAAAACTGATTTGTGAGTTTCAGTGGAACTAAAGGTGTGAGAATAAACACGAAGCGCACGTGATCGTTGTCATGCGGTGAATCCGGCCAATCGTGGAACAGCTGTGACGTCATCAGAGCTCGTGCAGCCGCTCTTGAGAAGCTGCACTGCATGGCTGAGTCCTACAGCTACTCTCGAAATGCTCTCGCGGTACTTTGATGGCATACGTCACAGTCATTTGGCGTCGGTGCTGTATCAAGTCGGACAAAATTTCTAACCGGCATGCACTGCTTCAAGTCAGCCACCGATCGGTCTGCGCAGAGCTGCATGAAGTCGAACACACCGTTTGTCTGTAATTGTTAACACTATGGTTTGTGTTCTTTGTATGGATCGCTACCTGTTGGGTTATAAATAAAGTTACCCGTTTGAATCTTCAACTTCTGTGTCTACGTCTTCCAATTTGCACGCACCCGTTAAACACTGTGTGACACATTACGAAGAATTAATAGTGGCTCAATAATGGAGCTCAACAGCTCTCTGTTCTCACTACACTGCATGAGAACATTACTCAGACTGCCACCATTTTGGCTCAGCATGGCAAGAAATGGCACCCAGTGTGAAGACTTAAGCACATAAATATAAATTTTATGAATTGTAAATGATGTTCTGTTTGTGAGGATTACATTATTAGAACGTATTCTGTTTAGGAAGAAAATATCGAAAGGGCCTATTAGATTTTTTCCCCTTAAAATCCATTCACACAAAATTATTGCGTAACCTGTGATTTAAAAAGAAAGCCATGCTTCACTTATTCCAATGAAACATAACTAAAGTCAATGTGCAAAAAAATAGCAGGTTGTAGAGGAAAGCAGGTGCTGAAAAAGTCTCATTTTGCTTTATATGTCTTGGCGGACTCAATGGAGATCCCTAAAGTAGAACTTTTACACCAATAGGCTATTTGTGTGTGTGTGTGTGTGTGTGTGTGTGTGTGCGCGCATCTCATTTGGGGTCTCTTCAGATGCTGAAATTCCCTTCCTTCTAAATAATAGATTTAGAACATATGTCTGGTATTGTGAGGCTAGGATTGATCAGCCAGAGAGACCAAAAAAAGTGATTTGTGTGTGGGGGTGGGTTGAAAAGACGAAAGGAAGCATTCACTGTGTCTCACTGCTTTCAGAGACACTAACTCTCTTCATCTTGTTTTCCTCTGTCTGTGCCATATTTCCTGTTCTCAGTTAAGCCTGGAGGGTAGAGGAGGCGACTTATCCTGTCTTTGTGGCAAATTGACAAACAATCTGTATCTAATTACCACCTCAATCCTCTGACATGTATTATGAGCACTGCGTGTCCTGACAGAAAGCAAGTAGGAGCACAATTCTTTATGATATTACTTCCGCCAGAAAACTTCAAAGCAGAACAGACTGATCCTGTTGGAGAGGTTGTCTGTATATTAAAATGTCTGGGGAAAACCTTCAGGTTCACCACGGAGACTAGTTATTTTGGTGCTTATGGTTAGACCAACTTTGAAATCCACCACATAGGAATAAAGCGTTCTAATTCACAACAATACCTCCAATTTGTTGATGCAATCATGTCTGAAATATTAGTCGCAACAGAAAATTGCTTGTGACCAGCTAATGGCTTTTCCTCATCAAAATTCTGCACGGTCCTCTCCATGTAACAATGACAAATATCACAGCTCAGACGCATTGACATCTCTTCTCACACTCAAACAGCGCTACCCATCGCTGGCACAGCCTCCTTTGACTTGCTCTTCAAATAATGTGTTGCCATGGCAATAGAGAATTCTGCCACTTATGGGATGTTTTGGAAATGATGATATTTCACATGAGACATTGTATATTTGTGCAGCATGCGTGTCGGTGGTAAACTTAATGCAAGCACTCTGAGATATCTCAAGCCATTCACTTGTGCCTCTTGCTACAGACAAGCTGCACTGCCATCTAATGGAGTTAGAGATGCTACTAACTGAAAGCCAGTCCTACAGATACTTAAAGTGTGTTGGTCAAGCAGGCATCAGGAAGGAGGCGGTTAGGACAAAACGGAAAAAAACAAAAAACGAAAATTTGATTTAGAGAAGCCGCAACCTTCCTAGCTAGTGCATAGCATAATGCAACATACTGTTAGACAACATAATTGAGGTAGTCAAACACACCCCGCTCTCAAACCTCTCTGCCAACAACCACATGGACGTGGGATTCTGTGTTAATGAAACAAGGTAATGAGCTGTGCCAGTGCAAATGCTACGCTGTGTTATCCTGGACTTCAACCTTGCGGTTATGGACGCTGCCAAACATGAAAGGGAATCATGCTTGTTAGATGTATAAAATCTAATACAGCAGCATGTCCAGACAAATCTTGGGTTGTGATATTTAATTCAAATGGCATATATATATATATATATATATATATATATATATATATATATATATATATATATATATATATATATATATAAGTATAGATACACAGGTGGACATTTTTAAATTTGAATATCGTGCAAAAGTTCATTTATTTCAGTAATTCAAATAAAAATGTGAAACCAATATATTATATAGACTCATTACATGCAAAGTGAGATATTTCAAGCCTTTATTTATCATTTTGATGATTATGGATTACAGCTATGAAAACCTTTTCACAATATTCTAATTTTGACTTTGGGGTTTTCATAAGCTGTAAGCCATAATCATCAAAATTATAACAAATAAAGGCTTGTAATATCTCACTTTGCATGTAATGAGTCTATATAATATATTAGTTTCACCTTTTAAGTTGAATTACTGAAATAAATGAACTTTTGCACTATATTCTAATATTTCGAGATTCACCTGTATATACATACCTATGATTAGCTTGACTTGAAATTTAGTATCTGCTAACGTGGGCTGAATAAACGATGATGTGGTATTGTGATGCAACCAAGGAGAACGCTAGCATCATTCACGTCCATATTCTAACTGTGTCACACATGACGACGCATGGAGTGATTAACTGGAAAGAAATAAATCACACACTGACTCGCTCACACATACACGTTTTCTGTACATTATCGCTGTGATTATCTCTTGTTGTGTTTCATTCTGCAACACAATCACACAAAAGTGAAAGCACAGCTCATTCAGTACTCCAAGTACAGGATGGTTAAGATACAGAGCGTGCAAGAGGGCTGTAAAGTGAATTGAAAAGGGGCTCCTTTCACAGTGGTTTGTCTTTTGTATTTGTAGTGTTAATTAAGTGGCCGCGACAGACAACCCTTTATATAACATGAAAGGGTAAACCGAGGCATTAAACGGATAGTTCACCAAAAATAAATAAATAAAACATTCTTACAAATTTTTTACTCACAAAACACAAATTATTGTTATAAATGTGCATTAACTTTTTTTTTATTTAAAAAAAATCTGTGTAATGTTATTAACTATGCAAACACATGATAACAGTTTGTGAAAAGGGTCAATTTATGCGAGCATAGGTTTAATTTTAAATGTTTTGACATCGTAATGTTAAATCAAAATGTTATAACCGGATCTTCTGGTGGAAACGACTTGTCGAGTCTCCGGTGACATTTGCAGGGCTTCTCCAATCATTTACTGCGCTTAAACCCACCCCTGCAAACTTACATTCATCTGCATCCACTTTTGAGTGTCAAACTCACATCTCAACATCCAATCAACAACTGACGCACAGAAATCCCCGCCCTACATTTTTTCTTTTTTATAATCTGTTAAACTCGGATCATTGCGGCTTTAAAAAAAAAAAAAAGTCGCCTACACAGGAATACTTCATTCTGATTGGCCGTTGACAACAAATTCAATTCAATTCTCATTTATTTGTATAGCGCTTTTCACAATACACATTGTTTCAAAGCAGCCTTACAGAAAATGCATGAGTCCTCATTACAATTTAGAGTGATCTGTTATCAGAGTTAACTATCTACCGTATTTTCCGCACTATAAGGCGCACTTAAAAGCCTTTAATTTTCTCAAAAAAACTACAGTGCGCCTTATAATCCGGAGCGCCTTATATATGGATGGTGAACACACGTTCACCAAGACGGGGAGACAGTGCCGGGCGACTTACGCCATTATCTGCCAATGGATCGTGGATGCATGGGGTGATATATCAGTCTCAACTGTGATCCGAGCTTTCACAAAGGCAGGAATAATCTCTTTATTCAGCCAGCTCACATACCCGTATTTACTTCCTGTTTTCCACAGTAGTTGATTGTCGAGTTTGTGTGCGAGATCAAACCTTGTGTTCAACATCTGATTCAGATGAACTATCCATTTGAGCTGATATTCTCAGAACACCACACAGCACCGTCATCGCCTAACAGCTGACAGTCTGAGTCTCCACTGTTGCGTAGTTACCTGGTTGTTACCAAGGGGCAACCTCCCCGTCTCTCTCTTGAAGCCAACACGGAAGTGAATTAAACTGCAATTCATCGAGTGGCCGCTTGAGGCTGACTGCAAAAGCGAGTCAAATCTGTATCTACCCCATGTTAAAATGTAAAATTAAACTTCACAGCAGAAAAAAACATGTTTACAGCCTGGTGGCAAATTATTTTTTTGGTCTGTGTGCTAATTTTGCCCTTCATGACGACTGTGAGGGGGGTGAATTTTTTTTACAACTCATCTGTTTAAATTATATTTAAGCCTTAAAGTTCTGTATAATTAAGGGCGTGGTCACTTGAGTGACAGGTGGATTGCAGCTGCTTTCACTGCTAGTCGTTTGTCTGCTGTCTGCGTCACCCTCAGCTGTGTTTCTGCTTTTTCTGGGATTATTTCATACAATTTAATACATGTATTATACCTTCGCCCGTGCACGGCGTTGGAATCCGTCGTGTTGAGTATGGAGAGAATGACCAGCGCTGTGTTTCCAGCTGTTTCCGTCACATGGACTAATGGATTTCTGATGATCTCAGTGCGTTCTCTCCGTCCATGCAATAGATGCACACCCTTGAATGAGCGCGGATTTCTAGTTCATTTACTTGAACTTCTGAGGTAATATCTTTGGTTTGACCCATCTGAGAAACTGAGAGGCAGCCAAAATCAGAGGATTAAAGCTCTTTACGAACTTGACGTGAGATGCCGACTGACATATTTGCTTGAATCCATGTCACTCACATGCACAAGCTTAGAGCAATATTGTAAGTTACTAATACATTTTTAACTAGCAGAATAATAATGCATCACGATACACATAGTTGACTGCTTGTATGTTGTGAGAAATGTGTGTGATCTGTGTTATGTACTGTTGTATACATGGTCTTAACCTTGTGGGATTAATACAGTTGATAAAAAAGTAAAGTAAATAGTCTCACTTTTAGTTATGTCTTAACTATTATAATATTTTGTAGGGCAAAAACATGAACTTTAACCATTGACTTTTTCATTGACTTTACTTTTTCAATCGGCTGTCACTTCAGCGTGAGGGCAGTAGCATATCATTAGTACCTCAGCTCCACCAACGTCCCGCCTCTTTGCCCATTTTCATTTATCCGGTAGTGACGAGAGGTGACGCACTGCCAAGATGGCGATGGCCGACCCCGCCCACTTTAGGCTTCAAAAACGCTCTTCAGAGACCTACGGGTGACGTCACGGATACTACGTCCATATTTTTTTACAGTCTATGGTAGTTACCAATGATCACGCTCGCACACTCGACAATCGCCTACTGTGGACTTCGACCGAAAACAGGAAGAAAATAGCTCACAATTATGTGAGCTGGCTGAATAAACATCACGGGTATGTGAGCTGGCTGAATAAACATAATTTTTATTCATATCTTTCACATTTACTGCAGTCAGATTCACCGTGTTCACTCAAATGGCTGTGCACTTGTAGTGGTGACACATTAAGGTTGTTAAGAGGCTAAAAGCAGGTTTAAAACGTGCCCCGTTTAAGTCAACAGGGTGCAAATATTAAAAAGAGGATAACACAGTGTAGTCAACACCGGTTTTTGTCATTGTTATCTGTACTGACAGCACTCCAAATTTACAAAAAAATTAGCTCTATGTTAAAATTGACTGGAGTTCTCCTTTAACATTTGAACAACGTTACCATGGAAGTGAACGGAGTTGTCAGAACGCTTAATAAAGTTTGACTTTATCTGATTGTTTTGTTGACATTCCCTTTAGCACATCTAGTGGATGCAAAACGCAAACCCAGTCAAACGTTTGACTGCAGTATCTTATGCGCCTTATAATCCGGTGCGCCCTATATATGAAAAATGTTCTAAAATAGGTCATTCATTGAATATTCATTGCCTTATAATACGGTGCGCCTTATAGTGCAGAAAATACGGTAAGTTATGTATTTCAGAAATGTACATATACAAAATCACAGTTAGCTAAAAATGTATTAATTTAAAGGGACACTAAGTAACTTTTTAGGTAATTTATAATCTAAAATCAATATTTTTATTCATAAATATGTCCTCAATGGTGCACAAATACCTCTGCCAATTATCTGATTTATCCTCGTAAACAAAGAATTTATTATATTTATATACATGGGACGGGTAAGTCCACGGAGGCTTCCATGTAGTTCCGCCATCTTGAAAAACTATAATAGCAGAGAGGGACAAAAAGTACTAGGCCAACGCGTTTCCACAACACGTTTTCATTCAGAGCCGGCGTGACGTGACTGAACGCAGCAGAAGCGGAGGAGCAGAGCAGTGAGAGGCGCTTGTCACTGCCCCGGCAAGTTTAAAAGGCTGCATTGCAAATCCTCGTCGCCAGAAAAGTCCAAAATAGATCGTAAAAGGAAACGTGACCGGAGATTACAAAAAACACAAGTTAATGTCGGGATAGCTTTTTCCAGGTGGATAGAGCTAATGCAGGAGAAATATTTCAAAAGAGACGCTGAAGTCCTGCTTTCTTCTCGACAGGCAAGTCAATGTTACAGTCTTAATTACAAGCTTTTTTCATTGTTTGGTTGTGTACTTTATTTTATAGACAGATGAACATGTATAGTTAAAAGTTGATGATGATATCTAACAATGCACGTAGGCTACTTCAGAAAATATAACGAATAAAGAAGGCATAACTACTAACTAATTACAATAGTTCATGTTTTTGACACTCATTATTTCATACTGTAACATTCGTTTGTTCGTTGTGTCAATTTGAAGTTTGTTTGAAATAACAAACCTGTTCACCCGAAGGAAAACTCGACGAAGTGCTATTAGAAGACATCCTGTCATAGCTTTTTGGTACATAACGGCTACCGTAGATGCAACACGCATTTGAAAACGCGAGGCGCTGGAGAGCACAATTCGTTTGAATGCAAAATACAATTTCACTGCTAGATGGGAGTAATTCTTACTTAGTGTCCCTTTAAACAATGTAATCATTTAAGAGCTCATTGAATTAATGAATACTTGTTTGCTAACAAATGATTATGACATTAAGAAAAACATATCTGCAGGCTGTTTGTATAATGACCACTGAATTGCATAATAGAGTTGCCAGAGATCACACAAATATATTATATTATATTATATTATATTATATTATATTATATTATATTATATTATATTATATTATATTATATTAAGTTTGACACATAAAACGCATACATGCTGACAGAATCTAAAACATAAATAATTAACATTAAAATTTCTGTAAAGTTGTTGATATGTAAATTATTCTTATAGTAAATTATTATTATAGCATCTATACAAATGTACAAAAAAAGTATCTATAAAAAGTTACGTATGAATATCATAAAAATGAGACCATGATGGTAAATAATGACAGAATTATAAAAAAATTAATGCAATAACATCTATCTCTCTCTCTTTCTTTCTCTCTCTCTCTCTCTCTCTCTCTCTCTCTCTCTCTCTCTCTATATATATATATATATATATATATATATATAATATGGAAGGGCAAAGGACAAATGCTTTTACTCTTACTTTTCCCAAAGATGACTGTTTCTGACCCTATGGCGCCAGATGAAATTGTGAATGTAGTGGAGGGATGACGAGTTATACAAGAAGTATTAAACAAGATTACACCGAAAGGATGTGTCGACGCTGCATGGGGGGTGAAAGAGGGGTGGCGATGGCATTTTACTTCTATAGATCACAGTTAAAAAGAAAGTGTAGCAAATCTCTGAATTAGTGAATACAATTTTGCAGTGGAAGTGTTAGTGATTATTCCACAATGACATAATTATCATGACATACAGTAGTTGTTCTTTCATCAGACTGATAGAAGAAAACAAAATGTCTGACACTCGGAACTCAACTTTTCTTTTTTTGAGAATGGCTGAATAAATCACAGACAGTTTTTATTTCCAAATGTGTCTCAGAGACACCCGTAAATGATTATCAAGCTAGTCCTTTAAGCAAGGAAACTTGTGTTTAAGAGCATCTAGTGAAATCACTGAACATTGGATGTAAAACGTACTCGGTTACTAACGTAACCTCGGTTCTCTCTAGAGAGGGAACGAGTACTGCGTAATATCTTACGCTATGGGGAAAACCTCTTTTTTTCACGAGATATTGAAGCCAAAAATTATCCTTAATTTTGAATTAATGTAAAACGCTGTGCAGCAGCATGCAGACATAGGCAGGACAGCTCGCGCGCCTATTGGCTGACCTGCGGCAACAGCAGCAGCCGATCGAGAGAGGCGCTGCGTGACACATATCCAATGGGGGCATTTCACGCCCATTTCGTCACGTCCCGCCAGAAAGGGCGTGGTCTCGCCCTACAAATATAGCTCGATAAGGCTGGTACACTGGTTTTCATCATCGAAGCGAACCAGCGCTGTTGTATGCACGGCAAGATACGCAGTACTCGTTCCCTCTCTAGAGAGAACCGAGGTTACTTTAGTAACCGAGTACGTTCTCTTACGAGAGTATCTCTCGTACTGCGTAATATCTTACGCTATGGGGAACACAATGCAAAACGCCGTGCGTACTGGGATCCGACACCAAAGTCCCAAGGGCAGTAGCCCGGGGCTCATGTAGTGCATAATCACCATAGACTCACAGAGAGTCGGAGAAGAGAGGCTGCAAGCATCATTCCCCATGAAATAGCATCCTATAGGAGCTAGTTATGTTAATAGTGTTTCACACAGACAGGGTGAACGTGTTCAGCCTGAACTGGGTAATAGTACAGGTTATTCAACACCCATGGAGCAGTGTTATCGCCCAGTGAGCGATGCACAAGCAAAACTCAGCATCTGGGCCGGCACAGCGGGGCAGATAGTACTGAATTCTATACCGACAGAAGCTTGGCTTGTAAGGCGGGAACCTCTTGGTTATAAAACCTTATAAATCTTATAAAGGTTATAAAACCTTATAAACCAACTTCATTGGTTACCTATAAAGTTCCGTATTAATTACAAGATATCGCTTTTGACTTATAAAGCTCTAAATGGTTTAGCTCCAGTCTATTTAACGGATCTTCTATCGCCCTACAATCCATCACGCTCTTTAAGATCACTAAATTCGAGGCTTCTGGTCATTCCTAGGATATCCAGATCCACCAAAGGAGGCAGAGCCTTTTCACATTTAGCTCCGAAGCTCTGGAATAGCCTTCCTCATATTGTTCGTTGCTCAGACTCGCTCTCACAGTTTAAAACTAGACTGAAGACGCATCTATTTAGCCAGGCATTCATATAAATTTTTTATCTTATAGTAACTGTAAATTCGGCCTCTAGTTCATTAACGCCAGAGGAGAACTGGCCCCCGACTGAGCCTGGGTTCTCCCAAGGTTTTTTTTTTCTCCATTGGGTCATCTGATGGTGTGTTAGGACACCTTTAGGTCACTGGATGGAGTTTTTCGGTTCCTTGCCACTGTTGCCTTTGGCTTGCTCAGTTGGGGATATTCAAATTAATTAACCAATCATACCATTGATCAGCTCTACCAAACATGGATGTCTTTTTTTTTCCAGTAATAAACAAACATTGTTAAGTTGTTTTGATTGATACTGTGAAGCAGCTTTGATACAATCTGTATTGTGGAAAGCGCTATATAAATATATTTGACTTGACTTGAAATGTAGACGGCGAGGCCCAGCCCGCGGCCGTACAGATATCTTGCAAGGTAACCCCCCTATACCACGCCCACGACGAGGCCACGCCTCTCGTGGAGTGCGCTCTGACACCCAAAGGACACTGCAGGCCCTTAGAAGTGTAAGCCAGTGCTATGGCGTCGACTATCCATCTGGATAGGCTCTGTTTTGATGCGGCCAGTCCCTTGGATCGTCTGCCAAACAAAACAAAGAGCTGCTCGGTCTGTCTGAAGGCAGACGAGCGGGACACATAAGCTCTCAGTGCCCTGACAGGGCAAAAGGAGACTCGCATCCTCCTCCTCGTTATGAACCGAGAGCGCACAGGGAAATAACCTGGGCCCTGAACGGTGTGTTGAGGGATTTGGGCACGTACCTGTGCCTTGGTTTGAGTATGACTTTTGAGTCATTAGGCCCAAACTCCATAAATGACGCGCTTACCGAAAGCGCTTGCAAGTCCCCTACGCGCTTCACTGAAGCGAGAGCCATAAGGAATACCGTTTTGAGAGACAGATGTTTCATGTCTGACAAATGGATTGGCTCGAATGAGGCATCTTTCATGGCTTCCAAAACCATAGAAAGGTCCCACACAGGGACTGAGTGGGTCTGGGAGGATTCAGCCTCCGAGCTCCCCTGAGGAATCGCACGACCAGGTCGTTTTCCCCAGTGACTGGCCATACGTCGGTTTTGCAAACGCCGCTATGGCCGCCACGTATTCTTTGAGCGTGGATGGGGTTCTGCCCTTATCCAGCGGCCCCTGAAGGAAGGAGAGCACTTCCGTAACCCCGCAGTCTGCGGGTGAAAAGCCCTGAGCTTGACACCAGGCAGAGAACACTGACCACTTTGAGGAATAGAGCCGTCTAGTAGACGGGGCTCTAGCCTGCGTGATTGTATTTAACACTCCCTCTGGGAGGTTAGCGGGTGCCCGTTGATGGCCCATGCATGTAGGGACCATAATTCCGGGCGAGGATGCCAAATCGAGCCCTTTTCCTGAGAGAGGAGGTCTCTCCTCACCGGTATCGGCCACGGGGCAGTGCTGGTCCGCCGCATTAGGACTGGGAACCAATTCTGGTTTGTCCAGAGCGGAGCCACGAGTAGCACTGGGCATCCGTTTTCCCTGATTCGTTCCAGCACTTGAGGCTGGAGCGAGATGGGGGGGAAAGCATAGAGGGGGCAGCGGGGCCATACGTGGGCCAGCGCATCCCTGCTCTTGGAGAAAAAGGTTCGGACAGTGAGCGTTTTCTTGGGGCGCGAACAGGTCCACCTGCGCTCTGCCGAATGTCTTCCACCGCAGTTGGATCGTCTGCAGGTGCAGCGACCATTCCCCTGCTGGGACATTGTTTCTGGACAGACGGTCTGGTCCCAGATTCAGGCGACCAGGCACATGCGCTGCTTTCAGTGAAAGCAGGTTGTGCTGAGCCCAGACCAGGAGGCGTTCCGTCAGCCTGTAAGGTTTCGGGACCTGACGCCACCCTGGTGATTTATGTATGCCACCACTGACATGTTGTCCGACCGGACTAAGACGTGGCGGCCTTTTATCTGGGGACAAAAACGGCATAGCGCGTTGTCGACTGCCAGCATTTGCGTAGGAGCTTTTCCCGTTCTGACCACTGGCCGAAGAACGGTCTGCCCTCGAGCAGCGCTCCCCATCCCGAGGTGGAGGCGTCCGTGGACACCACCGTCAAACTCGAGGGAGTCCCCAGACCCACGCCTGACTGACACCAGTCAGCTATTTTTGCAAGGTTCCAGAGCCGAAACACATTTCATGTCGACCCTGAGGCGAAACAGACCAGAGGTCCATGCCCGGGGTGGAACTCGCACTTTCAGCCATAACTGCAGTGGGCGTATGCGAAGCAGGCCCAGCTGGAGTACTGAAGATGCCGAGGCCATGAGGCCCAGCATTTCCTGAAATCTTTGAGCGGGACTATAGAGCCGCAGCGAAAGGATTTCGCGGCGCGCTGAATGTCCAGTTCTCACTCTGGCGACAGACGTGCTGTCATAGACAGCGAGTCCAGTACTGTTCCCAGAAAAGAGATTTTCTGGCTGGGAAACAGCGAACTCTTCGCCCAATTGACTGTGAGACCCAGATTCTCGAGATGCTCGAGTAATGTGGTTCTGTGTTCTGTGAGCTCTGAATGTGATCGAGCTAGAATCAGCCAATCGTCCAAGTAGTTCAAAAACTCGCATGCCCTGAAGTCTCAGGGGTGCGAGGGCCGCGTCCATGCACTTCGTAAATGTACGGGGTGCTAGGGGCCGAACGGTAGGACTGTGTATTGATATGCCTGGCCCTCGAAGGCGAATCTCAAGAATCGCCTGTGACGTGACGCTATTTGTATTTGGAAATAGGCGTCTTTCAGATCTATTGACACAAACCAGTCTCCCTGGCGCACTTGCGCGAGGATTTTCCTGGTTGTCAGCATTCTGAACTGGCGCTTCATAAGCACTCTGTTCAGCTGTCGCAGATCTAGAATGGGTCTGAGACCCCTGTCTTTTTTCGGTACCAGAAAATATCTGCTGTATAGCCCCCCCTTCGCTCTGAGCCTGTGATAAAGGTTCTATGGCCACTTTGCTCAGCAGTTTCGCTATTTCGGCTCGAAGTAGATGTGATACTTCACTGTTTACCGTGGTTTCGACTCGCGCCGTGTAACGGCAGGGACGTCGAGCGAACTGTAGCGAATAGCCTCTTTTTATAGTGTTCAACACCCATTCTGATACCCCGGGAAGCTTTGCCCACGCATCTGCGTGAATACCTAGGGGTAGAATGAAATCCGGGCTCTGGCCGCAGCATAGCGGCGGCTGCAGAGCTTCGGTGTGCTGAGACATAAACACTGTGTTTATAGTGTGCGAGGCGGGAGGCGCGCCGATCATGGCGGGCAGCCTGGTCACGCTCAAATTCTCTATGACAGGTTGTGGAGAGAGAGCGAGCGGGACAAACCCCGTGGGTTGAGCGTGTCTGTGAAGGAATGTGGGCGCGGGACGGCGGGCACATTCACTGCACTGAGAACACCGTCGGCTTGTGCTGACTGAATGCGTGTCGGTTCCGTTTTTACAGAAAACGAGGGACACGCATCGTGTAGTGTTTGTGGGCACTGTGTCGTGGGCACATTCACTACATTTTTGCACAATCGCCATGAGTCGATTTTATTTGTGCTAGCCCTTGTAAGGGGTATACAGTCAAAGACCCAGAACCAGATATGAAGAATGAAGACCCGGAGTCAGGATTATAAAAAATTTAAGAAAAATTTTACTGAAGATAGTTTGCAGTTTCATCAGCAGAAGTCAGCTTCAAGACTCACACAGGAGTTCGTAGGCCGCCCCGCTTACAGTTACAAAGAGCACAGCAGTTATACCATTTCCAAGGTCTAAGCTACGTCATTGCTTACAGGTTGAATGATTCTCATTGGCTAAGAAACATTAAGAGCCTAAACAATTTAACACATGTGAGGAGATAGGGGTGCCTATCGCCATTAGTAAAGATAGGTGTCGTCCACTCAATAGATTTAGGTCTGTGGTGGCCTCGCAGGTTAGAGAAGGGCGCCGGGGTGTCTGGTCCGAACGTCCAGAACCTACATAGAATGTCATACGCACGCACACACAAATAACAGACACTAGCAAATAACAGCTCCCATCAAGGCTGAAGAGAGTCTGAGCTCCTTATTATCAGTTAAGTATACCAAAACATAATGCTAAAACATTCACTCGTTTGGGAGAAAAACAGATAACTGGCATTTACTCCCAAGGAAGGAAATATACTGGAAAGAATACACTTTAATACAACAATTAAAGTTCGATAGTAACGCTCAATATAGCTTGACCATCTGTCCAGCGAAGGATCATATGTGTCCATGCTGCCTTTTAGGACCCTCTAACCTTTCTTCTGATACCAGAGAAAGAGACAAACGGCCTTGTGGGTTACATGGCCTTCGTGTCCTTCGTGTACTACGTGCAATCTCAAAGTAAGATTGGAATGCACCTAAAAGAAAGTGGTTACTTCCATCACAGGCATTTAAGAAAATATAATTTCACAAGCACAAAGAATATAAAAATGAGTATGTGATAATGAATATATTTGACTATTGATTTTTATAAAGGAAGTATATAAGCATTCAAAAGGATTTATGATTATATATGTATTTGAAGAGGCAAGGGATTTTGACCAACCCTTCACCCTGAACTGTGGCGGGCTGTGTCTGTGTGTGGGAATGGGCACTGAGACGTGGGCATTCTTACAACACTCATAACACCAGTCGATCTCATTTGTGCGTGCCCTGCACTGTGGCGGGCTGCGTTTGTGTGTAGAAATGAACACTGGGCTGTGGGCATTTTTATTACACTCATAACACTATCGGCTGTGGCCGGAATACCAGAAAATACACTGCTTAAATTATTTTTCTGGGTCGCCGTGGAAACGGCATTTTTGTGCAGGCAAGCGGGCCATGGTACCGGCTTGTTTCCTGCAAAATACACTGGAACAGTCGCATTTTCTTGGAACTGAACGAGCGAAATGTTTCGGTGCAAGTCTGGCCGCGGCGAGACTAAATTTTTATCTGCTGCGAGACCTGGGATCGAACACAGGTCTCCCGTGTGAAGGCTTTGGGTTTCGCAGCTGAGCCACAGGGGGAAACGACAAAAGCTTAAAATAGCTCGAGCAGATAAGAGAGCGTCATCACAGTTTGTGTGTGTTGGCGTTTCTTTGCAGGCGTGCGTGTTATACAACAGGCTCATTGCTGCAATATTGACATTTTCAGCCGCTCAAACTAAGAGGAGCTGAGAAATGTTTGAGAAATGGAGATTAGTCCGGCCTCGGCGGGACTAAAAACACACTTTTCCTCATTTCGCCGGTGACGCATGCCCACAGGGGGCGGGGGCGGGGGCGGGGTAGCTTTCTTATAACGTAAAGAAAGCTAGCTGCGGTTTTGAAGCTGGCCTTCTCTACAGATGCAGCTATCTCGTCGTCATTAATGGCGGAAGCGGCGGCGCGCGGCGGCCGTTGTCCGTCAGCGAGCGACTCGAGTGAAGCTGGTGAAGCTGGCGGGCGAACCGGCGAACTATCACGGGCTGGAGAAGGCTCAGGGCTGTTTCGTCGACCTCAATGGCGGAAGCGGCGGCAGACGCCGGCTGCTGTCCGTCGGTGAGGGACTCGAGTGATGCCGGCGAAGCTGGCGGGCGAACCGGCGAGCTTTGGCGGGCAGGAGAAGGCTCGGGGCCGCGCTGGGCACGGCGCTTTTACGGCGCGGCGCTACAGCGGGCTGAAGTGTAGGCTCTGAGAAAGATGCCAGGCGAGTCCTCAGAGTCACCATACAAGGCAGTAGCTCACAGTGAGGGCATCCGCCGTCGACGAGAGCGAGAGCCGCATGATCCTCACCCAGGCAGGAAACGCAGATGACATGACGGTCCCCGTCGCTGAGTGTGGCTCGGCACGAGCCGCAGGATCTTTGCATCTTGAAAAAGACGCAGCTCTTTTAGCAGAGAGAGAGACAGTGAAAAAATGTGTGTCGCAGCGGCGAACACACACACACAGTTTGAAAAGGATATAACGCCGGAAAGCGTAGCAGGTACGGCGGCTAAAGGCGGCGATGCCAGCGACTTCAGACTCAATGGCTCGTCCCGCTGTGTGCTTTTCCTCAGACGGCGTGGCTTCTCATTCCGGATCCAGCGATGCTTGATGCTTCGCTGAAGAGATGAAAATCAGTGTACCAGCCTTATCGAGCTATATTTGTAGGGCGAGACCACGCCCTTTCTAGCGGGACGTGACGAAATGGGCGCGAAATGCCCCCATTGGATATGTGTCACGCAGCGCCTCTCTCGATAGGCTGCTGCTGTTGCCGCAGGGCAGCCAATAGGCGCGCGAGCTGTCCTGCCTATGTCTGCATGCTGCTGCACCGCGTTTTACATTAATTCAAAATTAAGGATAATTTTTGGCTTCAATATCTCGTGGAAAAGAGGTTTTCCCCATAGCGTAAGATATTACGCAGTACGAGAGATACTCTCGTAAGAGAACTGTAACAAGGCTGTTCAAGGTGGGGATAGAATCCAGGTCTGTTGTGTTCAAAGTCACTGAGTTAACAGATTGAGCTAACTCCCCAATAGATGAATCCAATAGCAGAGGTGGTCAAAAAGCAAGGAGTCATAGATCTTCAACGAAAGACAATCTTTACTGATAAAAAGTACAACAAAACAAAGGAAGCCGGGCTTCCAATAAACAGTAAAAAGAAAAACAGACACAAGGGTCCAACAATATAAACTTAAACATTAACAGGCTGGCTTGCAACTAGTAACATAAACTCAAGACTAAACAATAAAGAATGCCACAAACACACTTAAATAGGGCAAGACACAGGTGTGATACATCAGGCATAATGAGAAGTAGTGTTCAGCAGGAGTTAGGTGAGAAGCGCCACCTGCCGACCAGGAGGAAAATAGCGGTCCAGTTAAGGGATCCTTACAGGAGTCCCCCCTCTAAGAACGGCTCCTGGCGTTCACTTGGTGGAGTCTTTGGGTTTGGTGCAAATCCGTAATGAGTGTAGGGTCCATATGTCTCGAGCAGGCACCCATGAGCGCTCCTCTGGGCCGTAACCCTCCCCATCGACCAAGTACTGCACTTTTCCACAGACCCGATGAGAATCTACCAGCCTATGCCCAGTGTAAGCTGGTTGTCCGTCGACGATACGGACTGCTGGGGTGGGTCTGCTAGCTGGGGACAGAGAAGAACAAACAACAGGCTTTAACCCTCTGGGGTCGGCAATCACGCCGGCGTGATCTGCTCGCTTTTTTTCTTATCAGTGCAAAAGAGACTCAAAATACTCGGTTGATTTTGATCTTACATATAAGTGTTATACATCATTAGATCCTGTTAAGTTTCTTTTTTTTTGTGGATACTCACAATAAAAACAAAGTGTTGTGCTTTTCACCAAATAAAGAAAAACAAACATGATGCGAGTTCTGCGTTCTCTCTGTCAGTGAAGTCCATTCTGAAACGTGTCCTAAGATTAACTGTAACTCCGCGATTACTTGTCACACAGGCACGAGAGATTTTTCTTTATGAAGCTTGAATTCTCTTCTTTTAATAAATGAAGTAATTTATATTAAAAAAAAACAAATATTCTCAGTTTATGCAATCCGTTTGAAACCAAGGAGAGGTCCATTTTTTCTTTCTCCCCTCATTATTTTTAATGAGTTGAGGCCGCCACGCCCCCGGCGCTGTTCACATGTAAATAGTTCAGGTGATCGCGCACACGCCCCCGATCAATCCCATAAAAACACAAAGATTCTTCATGAGATTCACTGATAGTTCATCGCGTTTTGAGGATGGCACGCTACTCCGGTGAAGAAGCCCTTCAGATGATTCTGGACAGCGAGGATTCAGCTTTTCCTCAGAGGAATTTGAAACTCTGACGACCAACGGCAGCATTTTGAAGAACGAATTGACCCCGCCGATACAAGTTCGGAGCAAGTTGTTTAGTGTTATATAATTCCTTTTCTGATTATAGAGCTCAAATGAATTTTCAGACTATATTTTTGCCTAGTTTTGGCTAGCTTTTGACATAGGAAAGATTACCTCACAGTCAAAATATCCCTATACGCTCGCTTCGACTTTTTAAATGTGATATTAGCCTACTACATATATTTCACTCAGTTTTGAGATTAGTTTATGACACTGATTATCATGCTAAAATACTGTCTTATGCGTAATTTATTTTTTTTGCGAATAACTGCTTAGGTTATAATGATTTATTGAAATATATTTCAGCCTCCGGTAAAATATGTGATACTGTCTAAATACAATATATTATTTATGTATAAATGTTCAGTTAGGCTAACTGAAATAAAACCATGTCTATATTCTGAAGGGTAGTCAACTTTAGCATGGGTGTGTTCACTTATTCTAAGCACTGTGTGTGAGTGTGTGTGTGTGTATATATATATATATATATATATATATATATATATATATATATATATATAATTAAATCGCATTTTTTTCTACAATGCATGCCCAAAGTCGTGCAGCCATATAGTTTCTCTTGATATCAGCATGTTCAAAGGTGTTTATTTTTTTATTTCATTTTTTTACAGGGAGAGATGCCACTGAGTCCTGCTGACTTCAACATTCAACAGTCTCTGTACATGAACATGGTAAAATGAAAAATCAAACACCTTGGAAATGACAGGTATGAACTATGTTTCTATGTACTATGTACTATGTTGACAGGTATGTGTGTATCTTTGGATTATGTTGTGTTGTAAATAAATCCAAACAATCTTAAAGCCATTCTTTTTTAAATCTCCTCATTCTTTGTGCAAGGCTCCTTATAATGATATGGCCTGATAGCACCTAATAGGGCCATTATGGGAGGGTCTTTGTCTTTCTCAGGTGTGAAATGCATACATACTAATGAGAGATCATGCCTCCTCGCATAAAGCTTTCTGACACAAAACACGTCATTAAAAATGTAAAAATACTTTATTGTCTTATCTGAATGAGTAGTCAGGATGATTCTCACATAGTTTTGGAGCAAATATTCTAGGCTATGTGATACAATTTTCAAAAGTCTTGTGAAGAAATAATCAATATGTGTTTTGTGGCCTTATTTCAACAACTTTCATTTTTATTTTTTTCAATAACCACGCATAAACATTATTCTCTTAAAAATACAAACATATACATACATGTTGCTTAGAAATTATGGTAGCCCAGTTTTGTGCTATATAGAGTGAATTTACACCTTTGTCATTAACATGTTTATAAATAACTGAAAAAAGCACAAATGTAAGGGCATATCAGAACATCCCAATGGGCCCAAAAACACCTCAGACCCCAGAGGGTTAAGCGAGAGACATGAAACGTTTGGTGAATCCTCATGGACCTAGACAGATGTAGACGGTAAGCTACAGGATTTATCTTCCTGAGGATTTTAAAAGGACCAATATAACGTGGAGCCAGTTTGCGAGATTCCACCTGCAGAGGCAGATCTCTGGTTGCGAACCACACCCTCTGACCCGGACGAAGCATAGTTCCCAACCTCCAACGCCGGTTCGCTTGCCTTCGCTGTTGTTGAGTGGCTTTCAGTAAAGCTACCCGGGCCTTCCTCCAAAGCCTATTGACAACGGCGAACAAGTTGAGTAGCAGCAGGATCACATACCTCTGGCTCCTGTCCAGGGAACAAAATAGGAGGGAAGCCGTACTGACACTCAAAAGAGGACATGCCTAGGGAAGAATGGTAGAGAGTATTATGTGCAAACTCTGCCCAGACTAATTGAGAGCTCCAAGTGGTCTGATTGTCTGCTGCCAAACATCTCAAAGTTTTCTCTATCTCCTGATTCACCCTCTCTGTCTGCCCATTAGACTTGGGGTGAAAACCAGATAACAGACTGATGTTAGACCCAATGAGGCGGCCAAATGCCTTCCAGAACCGGGAGGTGAACTGAGAGCAGGAGGAGAGGATGAGGTGTATAAAGGCCATTTCCCAGGCCAAGCAGGGAGAGTGGATGAGATGGGAGAGTGTGGAACAACGCAAGATGGGCTGGCAAGACCTTTGGTCAATGGAAGAGAGTAGGATCAGTTTCCTTATTAGGTCAACATATGATGTTCTCCCATCACCGCAGAACCTAAACCTCTGGGTAGGAGAGGATCCCTCTTGTCCTTTGTGTTCATCACCTGCCACATTAAGGCACATTTTGACAGGATGTAAGGGGGCTCTATCCAAGGTCGGTTTAATTGGCGCCATGACCAAGTACTGCGATGTTTGGCTTTAGCATTGGAAGGCAAGCATAGTATGACCAATAAGTTGCCGCCTGTTCTAGCAAAACATTACACGCAGAAGACAATATTCCTCCGCCCAGGCGAGCAACCACCAAGAAAAGGTGTTAACACTAATTCTCGCCCAGGACAACTGGAAGCTGCTAGGGACTGGAAGATGCTGGCTGATCTTGATCAACGGCTTATTTTTCCACCTGAGATTGCCACCACTAACCTACGACCAGATATTGTTTTGTGGTCTGGATCAGCACGCATTGTTCAACTGATAGAGTTAACAGTGCCATGGGAGGATGCTGTAGATGAGGCATATGAGAGGAAGAAACTGCGGTATGCTCATCTGGCCACTGAAGCAGAACAGCGAGGATGGAGAGTCCAGGTTTATCCAGTAGAAGTGGGTTGTCGAGGTTTTGTGGCACACTCTACAACCCGGTTCCTCAGAGACGTCGGATTCAATGGCCAAGAGTTGCGTTGCATAGTAAAGAACTTATATGAAGCAGCAGAAAGGAGCAGCAACTGGCTGTGGTTGAGACGGAAAGATTCTAGCTGGCTGTGTGAGGACTGGGCTAAAAGGGTGAATCTGAATAACTAAATACATCCTGCTAAAGCCCCAAAAAGCCTGGAATGTAAATTTACACACACACACACACACACTCTCCCTCTCAGGAATGGCCAGAGTCATAAAATGCTTGAAACATTCCATGCCCTCCCCCATCTCTACAAGAGAGAGATAACAGAACTCTAACACACACACACACGAACCAACACACACACATAATGGACTTTTACATTACACTCATAAAACGAGCCATTACCAATTGTATACGATATATTCCTGTATGTCTGTGTGTTTCCCAGTCCATGGTAGTCTAGATATGATCTCCTAGCGTATCAGTGAAACTCTTGAGAGTTTATAGTTATGCATTAAGATGTATCTTCGTATTCCAATTATGTGTAAATGTTGTGTTTGGTACCGTTTTAATTATCTCGTTCCAACTGATTTGGTCAGATACAGAAGATTACAGTAAAATGTATGTTTTCTATGTTTTTACCATCTTGTGGAATGATTCTGACAAATTCTGACTGGTCATAAAAGAGGCGGACACAGCCATAGTTTAACTTTGACAAGACAAAGAGAATTTGGCCGCCAAAAGTTTCGTTGAATGTCATTGGCCAGTTCGCACCTCAGAGGTGTGGACTCCAGTTCCTCTAAAGAGGACTGAACCTCCCTCTGGACGCGCTTCTTGCTCTCTTGAACTTTCCAGCGCGTCAGAAACATGTAATTCACGCGGATGTCCCCTCAGGGGATCAGATCCTATCCTGGATCTTTTCTTTACTTTCTAGCCTAAGAACTGTTTTCTGTACTCCACTTGTTTCACTTCCACGAAGTGAAATGACCTGAGCCGAACTATTTCCTTTGGTAACGTGACCTAAAAGACTTCCGACCGCTGTTCAAAGACTCGCGCCGCATCACGTGAATCCACGGAACCAAGGATTTAGCTCACGCACGCAGCTAAACCATGCGGGCCGCACGCGCACGGAGAACAAAAGATCTGCTGTCCAAAACGCGGCTAGACCATGCAGGCCGCTCAAGGAACGCAACAACACATGAGAGAACCCTTCCACATGCAAGTAAATTTGGGTTACCCTGTTTTCAGAGCATTAAGAATGTGTTTTCGTGTTGTTTCAGGAAAGTAGACTGTCTAGGTGAACGTAACCCTCTCTCTCTCTCTCTCTCTCTCTCTCTCTCTCTCTCTCTCTCTTACTCGCTCTCAAGCGTGTGATTTATCCATACCTCTATCTCACACACTTTCTCGTTCATTGATGTCTTATTGTGTTGTTTATGTCTTTTTTGTTTGTAAATATATATATATTACTGTACCGTAGTAAATATATAAGTAGACATGCCTTTATTAAATCCATTATATTCATTTTGATTGATTTACTGTCTCTTTGCTGAGTTTCAAGTCTCTTAAGTGCCAAAAGATCTTATGCTACAAGCTTACTAAAATTAAATATACCTTAAAGAGTATGTGTTTATAGGGCGGGAAACCCAATTCTTCTGGCCAGAGAATTGCGTTTCCTGAAATCCTATAAAGTAAGGTGATATTGTGGACCCCACAAATATTATCCTGACAATTGAGCTAATTCATTTTACCTGTTTTGTGAAACGTGGTCCGTGTAATTAATTGCAATCAACTTGTGGTTAATTTCAAGGATTCACATGCATGCATGCAGGTAAAATGACAGATCCTCCCTTATCGGGAGATTTATTAACATGTAAGACTGATCTAATCCAAACCTGTATGAATAATTATTAATTACCAATTATTAATTATGATATGCAAATTCCCCACGGATTAGATCCGCCCTTGAGTCTTTACACTGTGTACAGGCCCCCCGTTACAGTTTCATATAATTCTTGAAAAACTTGAAGAGTCTGTTGGTTTATTTGTATAGGTTGTATAGTATTTACAGTCATTATGTTCCTGTGTATATTGCGTGAATGACGGGTGGTTGGGCAGATATTGTGTTTTGCGGTAGGTGGTATGCCATACGGAACCGTTGCCACTGAAACTGCATTAACGAAAATGACCAGACTTTCCACAGTACAGACAGCGTCGCTCCCTTATCTGTCGATCCCTTTTTGAAAGTTTGGTCATTTTCGATCCAACTGTCCTGAACTGTCGGGAAAAGCCAGTTCTCGTCCAGGAAAGGGGGAACTGGAATGAGAGTAGATATCTTCCCTCATCCTGCAACCTCTGGAGTTATGATCCAAGCCACCATCTCGCAGACAACCAGTTTAGTGCTTTCATCGACTCTGGGGCTGCTGGGAACTTTTAGCCGGACGTTTGGGCATCCCATCCGTGCTCCTCCAGAAACCTCTAACCATCACGGCTCTTGATGGCAGACCTCTGGGGTCGGGACAGGTTAGTCACTGCACTTCGCTTATTCAGTTTGAAATTTGGAGTCACAAGGAACTAATACAGTTTTTTTTTTCTCATCCAGTCACCAGAACTCCCCTTAGTTCTTGGATTTCCATGGCTAACTTGTCACAACCCAAATATTGACTGGTCAAGACGTATAGTTAAAGGTTGGGGAACTAACTGTTGTGTTTCTTCTCTTTCTTTTTGCCGTTCTACTGAGATACTGGAGGTAAACCCAGGGCCATTGTCGACACTCTCCAGGTGGCCTGCCAATCTCAGTCTAGACATGTCTAACCTTCAAGGGCTACCTTTTTCTCAGTTCAAATCTGACACCACAAAGTGCCCAGCTTTTCATCCCGAGTCGTCTCAAGTTCCCCAGGCCACAGATACACTATAGCTGTACTATACTTCCCATTTCAAAGACCCAGAGTATTATGCCTCCTATGTTTCTCCCTGAACTATCACGAGTTCCTCTAGAGTATGCTGATCTTAAAGAAGTCTTCAGCAAGTCCCGAGCCACCTCCCTTCCTCCGCACAGACCATATGACTGTGCCATTAACTTGGTTCCTGGAGCATGTCCACCGGGGGTAGGCTTTACTCTCTCTCTGCCCCTGAGAGGGCTGCTATGGGGAAGTACCTCAAGGAAGCCTGGGATAATGATTTTATTCATACTTCGACCTCACCTGCTGGAGCTGGGTTTTTCTTTGTTGAGAAGGATGGTGACCTCAGGCCTTGCATCAACTACAGGGGTCTTAACCACATCACCATTAAGAATCGCTACCCCCTGCCCCTGATGACATCTGCTTTTGAGATCATGCAAGGTGCCACCATATTCACTAAATTGGATCTCCGAAATGCCTACCATCTGGTCAGGATTCGAGAAGGTGACGAGTGGAAGACGGCTTTTAACACCCCGACAGACCACTATGAGTACAGGGTAATGCCCTTTGGCCTGGTCAATGCCCCAGCCGTCTTCCAGGCATTGACCAATGATGTATTGCGGGAGATGCTGAACAAGTTTGTCTTTTTCTACCTTGATGATATCCTTATTTATTCATGCAACTACCAAGAACACATTCAACATGTTCGACAGGTCATGTCCTAGTTACTTAAACACAGCCTCTTTGTCAAGCTGAAAAAGAGTGAATTTCATGTGTCTTCAACCCCAGTTCTCGGCTTCATTGTTTCCAAGAGCAACCTTGAGATGGATCCTGGCAAAGTGCGTACAGTGCAGGAATGGCCTCAGCCTAACTCTGTGAAGCAGGTACAACGTTTTCTTGGGTTCGCCAATTCTTATATGAGGTTTATAAGAAGCTTCAGCTCTGTTGCAGAACCTCTCTCCGCACTCACCAAGAAGTCTGCCCGACCATTAATGTGGACTGAGAAGGCCAATCAAGCTTTTAACAAGCTCAAGAGACTCTTTACATCTGCCCCATCTTAACCTTTCCAGACCCAGAGTTGCCCTTTGTGGTGGAGGTTGACGCTTCTGATGTGGGGGTGGGGGCAGTCTTGTCCCAAAGAGCCAGAGTAGACAACAGGCTTCACCCATGTGCTTATCTGTCTCGCCGACTAACCGCAGCAGAGAGGAATTATGATATTGGAAACCAGGAGCTGTTGGCAGTAAAGGTGGCATTGGAGGAGTGGAGGCATTGGTTGGAAGGGGCCAAGCATCCATTCATCATCTAGACAGACCACAGAAACCTGACCTACATTCGGGAGGCCAAGAGACTGTATTCCCGCCAAGCACGCTGGGCGCTGTTTTTTAATCGGTTTGACTTTGTTCTTTCTTACCGCCCAGGTTCCAAGAATTCAAAGCCAGATACACTTTCGGGGCAGTTTGACTCCCCAGAGGAGGAGGCCAGACTGGAACCCATCCTATCCACCTCCAGAATAGTAGCAACTATCCAGTGGGGGATTGAGGCTGCCATTAAGATTTCCATTACACGAGAGTAGATGTTAAAACTTCATGCTAATTTAACATGTTAATAACAGTATTGCAAGATACCTGAGGACGATACAAACTGGTCTCCCAACGTCGTTCCTGTTGTCGTTCTCGGATACGATGATCTACTCGGATAGCCACCTCGATTAGGGATTCCAAATCCGGAGAAGATCCGGTCAGTGGGAATCCGGTCTCTAAATGCTAACTCATCCTTGAGTTCCGGAGACAAGGCTGGTGGAATGTGGCCCTCAAGGCTCGCTGGTCCCATCAGCTCTCTGAAGCTAGGGTACGAAACTCAATGGCGAACTCCACCACACTTCGAGTGCCTTGAGAGAGTCGAAGCAAACGGTAGTCCACATCACCTGTGCTGGCTGGATGTTGGAAGACTCTCTTCATTTCAGCAATGAAGCTGTTACTGTCTGCAGTGAGTGGTGCATGTTGGTCCCACAAAGCCGAGGCCCAGTCTAAAGCCTTGCCAGTAAGAACGTTAATGATGTAAGCAACGTTGCTGCTCTCTGTGGGGAAGCTACCAGGTTGAAGTTGAAATAATAGGGTGCATTGGGTGACAAACCCACGACACTTCTCAGGACTGCCATCAAATCGTTCTGGTGGTGATAATTTGGGTTCTGACAGGGAAACTACCACTGCTTAAGAAGGATTACCATGTGTCGGCTGAGACTCTTGAGCTGAAGGGCCTGGAGTCTGAAAATGTAAACGTTGAAGGATCTGCTCATGTTGCTGAATGGCTGCAGCCTGCCCTAAAATGGCAGACAGAATGCAATCCACATTAGAGAGTGGTGAACTCTCCACTGCAGGATTCATAATATGGTTCAGTATTGCTGTAACGAGGCTGTTCGAGGTGGGCATAGAACCAAGAAGTCTCTTGTGTTCAATGTCACTGAGTTAACAGATTGAGCTAACTCCCCAATAGATAAATCCAAGAGCAGAGGTGGTCAAAAAGCAAGGAGTCATAGATCTTCAACGAAAGACAATCTTTACTGATAAAAAGTACAACAAAACAAAGGAAGCCGGGCTTCCAAGAAACAGTAAAAAGAAAAACAGACACAATGGTCCAACGATATAAACTTAAACATTAACAGGCTGGCTTGCAACTGGTAACATAGGCTCAAGACTGAACAATAAAGCATGGCACAAACACACTTAAATAGGGCAAGACACAGGTGTGATACATCAGGCATAATGAGAAGTAGTGTTCAGCAGGAGTCAGGTGAGAAGCGCCACCTTCCGACCAGGAGGAAAATAGCGGTCCAGTTAAGGGATCCTTACAAAAACATAATTAGATATTATTTCATCTTGACCTTGCTAAAGTCCTTGGCTCTGTGTACCTGTATAGCATTTCTTATTCTCCACATAATGTCTCATTGTTTAAGGGAATGTCGCTATATGTTCGAGAACAGAGTCCATTCTGAAGCTGAAATGCCACGTCGTACAGCCAGTGCTAACTACTACCACTTTGTCCACAGATAATGAGCAAAATGGTCATTGTCCCAACTCATTCACATGTCCTCTGTTAGCCCTGACATTTCTTCATTTCACCACTATCTATCTGGATGATGTGTCGGCCATCATTTGACCAAGCAATTTATTTATTCTTGTCTACCGTGACCACACATAAGCAGGACTTGCAGAATAGCTTTCAATATGTTTTGTAAAAGAAACAACAAATTGGCAGTTTGGAGAATTTATAAGCACGTCATTATTCTTTAGTAAATAGGGAGCAGAGGCAGGGTGAATACCTCTTCTTTCACAGTCAGCCACGCATGGCAGAGGTAATCACACTTTCATTTTCAGCCCTAACAGTGTGCCATGCTTTAATGATTTTAATCAAACTCATTCACTCACTCTTTCAATAAACAAATATGAAGAGTCTGTTTTGATTTGCTTTCTTTTTACCTCCTGAGAAGCCGAGGGAACATTAGGGTCGTGTTAGGAATTATCAAATATGTTTGTACTGTGCGTGGAATGCTTGATAAGACTATAATATATACCAATCAGTCAGCATCCAATGGTGATTTGTCTTTTATTTTTGGGATTCATTATGACAGCCAATTTGTTTTCTTTTCATGTACCGTATGATTATCTAGCCCTTTGAATTGGGGCATATTATTGGAACACTTCCGCAATATTTCAAACTGCTTTTTTTATATACTAAAAGCATTTTGCTCCAAAAGGGGGGAAAACAAATTACCATAATAGTAGCATACTTCAGTAGAAAACAGTAGAGTTAGAATCAGTAATTTTCAGTAAACTTAAATTTTGTTTGTAAACTATTATTCATGCTGTTTCCGAAGACTTCAGAAAACTTCAAGGGGGAAAAAAATTACTTTCTTGGCGTATTTTAACTTTTTGGAGCTTGACAAAATATTGTATGGAAAAGAGCAGTGTCCACAATCCACATTCTACAAAACTGTTTGGACTGGCACAAGAGTAAATTAAGCCAGAAAATTCACTATTGCTTTAAATAAGCCAATTATAATTATTAGGTGCCATGCAACTCAACAAAATGAATATCTAAAATATTCACAAAGAATGACCTTATTTATAATATATCACTTTTGAGAAGTTCCTATATAACGGTTTTATTAGAGTTACATTTGGGCACATTTTTCAGCAAATTTGTCCTCAAAGTATAGCTAGATCTGAACACCCCTTTAGTATGCTTGTTATCTATATTTCTTCTAATTGTAAACTCTTTCTTCTCATGCCCATCATTTATTTTTACAGTTCTGCAGCATTCTATAAAGTTTTTCAGAGAAAGATAGAGGTCCTCTCTGAATATTGCCTCCCAGCACCACCATGAGCTTCCATTGAAGACCCTCTGGTCTTTACAGGCCCTGGAGATTATCATCTTTCCTCAGGGCTTCTTCTCAAACTAAACCTGGATGCACTCAACTTCAGATGAATGAGACGTCTACAGTATTTTGTTTTGATTTTCTAGATTTTATTGTGTTAGTCTTTTACTAAAATACAATAATAAATACAATTTCACCTTTCAAAATCATCAGACCATTACTTCGGTGCCCAGGAAAGGGACAGGTTTATATTTACTTTTGTTATGACCACATCACATTAAAGGGTTAGTTCACCCAAAAATTACAATTCTGTCATCATTTACTCACCCTCATGTCGTTGCAAACTTTGCGTTCATCTTGGGAACACAAAGGAAGATATTTCAATGAAATCTGAGAGATTTCTGGCTACGTAACTATCACTTTGACACTTCAAAAGATTTAGGCTTTGATTCACATAGTTGGACTCAAAATCATTCAAACCCTCCCCCTGGAGACTGTGATAATTCACAAATGTAGGCTTTTCTGAAGAGACAGAGTTTACGTTTTTGTGTTGTTGTTTTTTTAATTGCATCTATAACAATTTAGTGACAAATTAAAAGTGATAATGTCAATATATAATGTAATACTTTTGACTTAAAGGATTTTTTTTTAATACAGCAATGTCATAATTATTCAACCTGTCTCCAGTGCTGCTGTTTTTAAGTCACTTATTTGTATGGTATATAACAAAATTGTGTTAAAACACAATTAAGCCTTTGGAAACTCTAACTATATTAGCTTGTGTTGTTACATACATACATTTAACCCATGCATGTTGAGCAAGTTGAGTAGCACATGGCCAAGTCAAAAGAGCTCTCGCAAAAAGCCATAGAGAACAAATTGTTTTATTACATTGCAAAGTCTATGGCTACAAGAAGATTTCCAAAACACTCACTAAATGTTCCTAGAGACACAGCTGGCATCCTTATTCATGAGGTTAAAATGTGTTGTACCAGAAACCATCTAAGGGTGTTAAAGAACAAGCACAATTTCATTCAGGGGAATAAAATGTTTCATCAGAACAACTGAGAAAAACCCTCAATTTACTACAATTCATTAAGATAGACCTGTGGAGTTCTGGAATAATGTTTTATGGAGTGATGTGATGCAACTGGAACTTTTTGGACTCATGGATCAGAGGTATGTCTTGTCAAACATGGAGGTGATCCAGTCTTGATATAGGGGTGCTTTGCTTTTGCAGAAAGTGGAAATCTTGACTACCGCTAAAAACATTGAATCATTCACAACTGAAATGGTTGCAAGAGTATAATTAATTTACAAACAAATATTTTTTTCCCATTCTATTATCCATTTTATATTTATCCATTCTAATATGTTAATGACTAATAGCATATAACTGAAAAGAAATACAATAATGTAAAAATAAAATACCAGTGAAGAGTTTTTTCCCTCAAAATAAAACAGTTGGAGGAGGCTATTCATTCAACATAAGACATTATGACCATGTGATAAGGAAGTCCTTACTACGACACCATGAAACTGTTATAGTAATCACAGCAACACCAAGTGAACCAAATCTGTCCCTCCCTGGCTCTGTACATTACCATAAAAAATATTTTATTATTTTATTTTCATATTTTATAATCATATGATATTAATGATATAATAGATCTGTACATAGTTTTTATAAAATTCTAGTTTTTTGCAGCTTCACTGCACAAAAAAAAGTGATCAAAGCCTATAGTTCCTGGTTTGATAAATGAATGGCATGTGAGACAATTTAAAAGTGGGAAAGGGTAGACAAGCAAGCAATCACACACACACACACACACACACACACACACACACACATACAGTATCTGTGCTGGCAAACCCAGGTGTGAGCCAGTGACGGGAACAGAACATCCTCTGACAGACATTTGGCAGGGGTTTGAGTAAACAGACATACACTCACCCACATGCACATGATCATTATGATTACTTATTCTTGTTGCAGTTTAAATTGCATTCCTGGAAAAATACATTTTGGATCTGTGTATGTGTCTGGTATTCCCACTGTTATGGGAATGTTATGGGGACCAAATGTCCTTGTGGGGACTTTTTTTTTTATTCTCCCTGCACATTATGTCCATTACGTTTATGGGGAATGTCCCCATAAAACATGGAAACCTAACGTGTGTGTGTGTGTGTGTGTGCGTGTGTGTGCGTGTGTGTGTGCGTGTGCGTGTGTGTGTGTGTGTGTGTGTTCTGCTACATTGTTCTGCTACATTCTGACATTTCATGATGAGATAAAGCACAATTCTAAATTAGATAAATATCAGAGTTACTGTTGAATATGTATTACTGAATCAACTGACTATATATTACTGTATGCCAGAGAGAGAAAATAAACAATGGATTTTAAAGAGAATCAGCTAGGAAAATACATATATTCCATATAGTATCAAGTCACAATTCCTCCTGCTATAATTAATATTTTGAAAAACTCACACAAACTATTTCAAAAGTACAGACAGGCACAAGAAAAAAAAGAGTGATTATTATTGTGAATCAGATGGGTTTCTAAAGTCAGACCATGAAACAAGCCCATTAGAGGTTGTTTTACCGTTTATAGACACAAAATTATTCCTTTATTCATTCCCAATGTACAAGTTTTACATTTGGCCATAATCAGTTTCAAAATCACCATGACATGCAAAGAAAATCATTAGCATCCACCTAGAAGCAATTTGGAGATGTTCCAGTGTAGACATAAATATTCAATGAAATAGAGTAAAAGGTACAAATTTAACCATGATATGGACAGAACACACACATTTCACAGTCAAGTGTATGCTGTTTTGGCTACTAATTATGTGTTTTGCATTTTCCTAAGAATTGGCAGTAGACCAGGCAGAAGACGCATGGGCATTTTTGTCATTGGACTGTTGTGGTGTAAGAAAAAAACAGAAAGTAGAACAGAAAGAAATTCAGAACAAGTCATATCTACCTCATATTTTTCATTAACACAGGTCCATGCTTTAATTATATACTGTTGCCTGCCAAAAAAAAAAAGAAAAAAATGCTAAAGTTAGAGAGATTTTGTTTCCAGCAAACTAATTTACTTAATTAACTGTGATATCCTTAATGCAAATGTAAAATATGGGAAAAACAAAGTATTTTTCAAATGTGTTAATTTACCATATTGCATGAAATAAGTTCTATGCATCTATAAGAAACAACGTATCTATATTCCTTTCAGATTTATATTTATTTATTTAGCAGACATTTTATCCAAAACATCTTAATACAAGCAAAGAGAGAAAACCTACTTGGTTACTAACGTAACCTCGGTTCTCTCTAGAAGAGGGAACGAGTACTGCATAATATCTTCTGCTAGGGGAAAACCTCTTTTCCACGAGATATTGAAGCCAAAAATTATCCTTAATTTTGAATTAATGTAAAACGCGTTGCGGCAGCATGCAGACATAGGCAAGACGGCTTGCGTGCGGCTGTCCTGCGGCAACTGCAGCAGCCTATCGATAGAGGCCCTTGGTGACATCAGATCCAATGGGGGCGCTTTGCCCCCACTACGTCACCTCCCGCTAAAGCGGACGTGGCCTGGGCCTATAAATATAGCTCTATGGGTTGATATAATCTGTTTTTTTATCGCCGAAGCGAACCATGAGGCATGGCAAAGATACGCAGTACTCGTTCCCTCTTCTAGAGAGAACCGAGGTTACGTTAGTAACCGAGTACGTTCTCTTACGAGAGGTTCTCTCGTACTACGTAATATCTTACGCTAGGGGAACACAGTGTAAAACGCCGTGCATGCTGGGATCCAACACCAAAGTTCCAAGGGCAGGTGCCCGGGGCTCATATAGTGCATAATCACCAGGGACTCACAAAGAGTCTGAGAAGAGAGGCTAGAAGCGTCATTCCCAATAAGTTAGCATCCTAAGGGAGCTAATCACATCAACAGTATTCCAAACAGTCAGGGTGAAAATGTTCGGCCTGAACTGGGTAACGGTATGGGTCTTACTTTTGTCCATGGAGTTATTTTATCGATGAGCGAGCGGTGCTCAAGCGGTTGTAGTATTCTGAGCCGAAGCAACGGGGCAGACAATACTGATTTTTAGACCAAAAGTAGTTTAGCCTGTAAGGCGGGAACCTCTAGGTTATAAAACCTTATAAATGTAGACGGGGAGGCCCAGCCTGCCGCCATACAGATATCCTGCAAGGTAATCCCGCTAGACCAAGCCCACGACGAGGCCATGCCTCTTGTGGAGTGCGTTCTAACACCTAAAGGACACTTCAAAGCCTTAAGACGTGTATGTCAGCGCTATGGCATCAACTATCCATCTGGATAGGCTCTGTTTTGATGCAGCTAGTCCCTTAGCACGTCCGCTGAACGAAACGAAGAGCTGCTCAGTTTGTCTGAAAACAGACGAGCGAGACACATAAGCTCTTAATGCCCTGACTGGGCAAAGGAAGCTCGCGTTCTTTTCCTCATTGTAAACCGGCAGGGCAGACAGGGAAATAACCTGAGCCCTGAACGGTGTGTTGAGGGATTTAGGCACATATCCCTTAAGGAAGCAGATGACCAGATCGTTCTTCCCCAGTGACTGGCCAATCGCGGGTTTTGTAAACGCTGCTATGGCTGCCACATAAACTTTGAGCGTGAATGGGGTTCTGCCCTTATCCAGTAGCTCTTGAAGGAAGGAGAGAACTTCCGTAACCCCGCAGTCTAGTCGTCTAGTAAACAGGGCTCTAGCCTGCGTGATCGTGTTTAACACTCCCTCCGGGAGGTTTGTGGGTCCCCGTTGATGGCCCATGCGTGCAGGGACCACAGCTCCGGGCGAGGATGCCAAATCGAGCCCTTGGCCTGAGAGAGGAGGTGTTTCCTCATCGGTATTGGCCATGGGGCAGTGCTTTTCAGCTGTATCAGAACTGGGAACCAAGCCTGGTTTTTCCAGAGCAGAGCCACAAGTAGCACTGAGCATCCGATTTCCCTCATTCGTGCCATTACCTGAGGCAGGAGTGAGATGGGGGGGGGAAGCATAGAGTGGGCAGCGGGGCCAGACGTGGGCTAGCGCATCCCTGCTCTTGGAGAAAAACTTCGGACATTGAGCGTTTTGTTGGGACGCAAACAGGTCTACATGCGCTCTGCGGAATGTCTCCCACAGCAGTAGGACCGTCTTCGGGTGCAGAAACCATTCTCCTGCTGGAACATTGTTTCTGGACAGTCTGTGTGGTCCCAAATTCAGGTGACCAGGCACATGTGCTGCTCTCAATGAGCGCAGATTGTGCTGAGCCCAGACCAGGTGGCGTTCCGTAACCTGACGCCACCATGGCGATTTATGTAGGCCACCACTGACATGTTGTCCGAGCGGACCAAGACGTGGTGACCTTTTATTTGGGGACAAAAACGCCTCAGAGCGTTGTCGACTGTCATCATTTCTAGACAGTTTATGTGTAGGAGCTTCTCCCATTCTGACTACTGGCCAAAGAACGGTCTGCCCTCGACCAGCGCTCCCCATCCTGAGGTGGAGGCATCCGTGGACACCACCTTCACACTCTAGGAAGTCCCCAGGTTTACACCTGACTGATACCAGTCGATTGCTCTCCAAGGTTTCAGAGCTGTGACGCATTTCTGATCGACCTTGAGGCGAAACAGAACGGAGGCCCATGCCCGAGGTGGAACTCGCGCTTTAAGCCATAACTGCAGCGTGCGCATGCGAAGCAGACCCAACTGGAGTACTGATGATGCTGAGGCCATGAGACCCAGCATTTTTTTTTTACTTTTTGAGCGGGACTACAGTGCCGCAGCGGAAGGATTTCGTGATGCGCTGAATGTTCAGTCTGCGCTCTTGCGACAGTCGCGCTGTCATAGACAGCGAGTCCAGTTCTGTGCCCAGAAAAGATATTCTCTGACTGGGAGACAGCAAACTTTTCGCCCAATTGACTTTGAGACCTAGATTCTAGAGATGTTCGAGTAATATGGTCCTGTGTTCTATAAGCTCTGAATGTGATCGAGCTAGAATCAGCCAATCGTCCAAGTAGCTCAAAACTCGCATGCCCCGAAGTTTCAGGGGTGCGAGAGCCACGTCCATGCACACTGTAAATATATGGGGTGCTAGGGACAGGCCGAACGGTAGGACTGTGTATTGATATGCCTGGCCCTCGAAGGCGAATCTCAAGAATCGCCTGTGACGTGACGCTATTTGTATTTGGAAATACGCATCCTTCAGATCTATTGACATAAACCAGTCCCCTTGGCAAATCTGCGCGAGGATTTTCCTGGTTGTGAGCATTCTGAACTGGCGTTTCACAAGCACTTTGTTCAGCTGTCTTAGATCTAGAAGGGGTCTGAGACCCCCGTCTTTTTTCGGTACCAGAAAATACCTGCTGTATAGGCCCCCTGCGCTCTGAGCTTGAGATAAAGGCTCTATTGCCCCTTTGCTCAATAGTTTCGCTATTTCGGCTCTAAGTAGATGAGCTACTTCGGTTTTTACCGTAGTTTCGACCGTCGAGCGAATAGTCTCTTTTTATAGTGTTCAGCACCCATTCTGATACCCCGGGAAGCTTTGTCCACGCATTTGCATAAATAGCTAGGGGTAGAATGAGATCTGGGCTCTGGCCGTATCATAGTGGCGACCGGAGAGCTTCGGTGTGCTGTAACGTAAACGCTGTGCTTGCAGCGTTTGAGGCAGGGTGCGCGCCGATCACAGCGGGCGGCCTGGCCGCGCTCGACTTCTCTATGGCAGATTGCTGAGAGAGGGTGAGCGGGGCAAACCTTGTGGGGTTTAACATGTCTGTGAGCGAATGTGGGTGCGGGACAGTGGGCACATTTACAGCACTGAAAACACCGTCGGCATGAGCTGACTGCATGTGTGTTGGTTTCGTTTTTACAGAAACCATGGGACATGTAGTGTGTAGTGTTTGTGGGCACTGGGTTATGGGCACATTCACTACATTTAATGCACAACCGACATGAGATGATTTTATTTTTGCGAGCCCTGTACTGTGGCAGGCTGTGTTTGTGTGTAGAAATTAACACTGGGCTGTGGGCATTTTTATTACACTCATAACACCATCGGCTGTGGCCGGAATACCAGAAATTACACTCTTTACGTGATTTATCTGGGTTGCCGTAAAAACGGCATTTGTGTGCAGGCAAGCGGGCTGTGGTACCGAACAGTCGCATTTTATTGAACTGAACGAGCAAAAAGTTTTGGTGGAAGTCTGGCTGCGGCGAGACTTGAACACCATCGTTTTCCTAGGAGGGCTAGGAAGACTTTGAGGCCTCGGGCTTTATCTCAATCTTCAGCCGGGGCCCACGCGGATGGGGGGCGGCGGCCGGCAGAGCGAGAGCGTGGCCTCTGGTCCCGGGCTTGACGGCACTGTGAAGCGGCGGCGGCGGGTGGAGGCTGTGGCTGGGAGCTCCGAGCAGACGGCTAATTTTGGGCGACCTGCTGCGGAGCTAGAGCGCTTCGGAAGGAAGTGCTTCATAGCCTGTGACGTCTTTTGAACCTCAGCGAATCTATCCACGAAATCCTTGACGGATGATCCAAAGATGCCAGCTGGGGAGATAAGCGCGTCGAGGAACACAAAGCGCTCCGAGTCCGGCATCTCAGATAGCGTCAGCCAAAGGTGTCTCTCAGCAACGGTGAGAGAAGCCATGGTCTGCCCAATGGCCTGTGCAGCGGATTTCACGGCGCGAAGAGCCAGGTCCGTAGCGCTCCTTAAATCCGGCACGCTGATAGCTTCCGGTCCTTCCCCATCCATTTTTCGGAGAAGGTCGCCCTGGAATATCTGCAGTACGGCCATGGAGTGCAATGCCGACACAGCCTGCCCAGCGGCGGAATAAGCGCGGCAAGCTTTGGAAGGTAGTGCCGTCTTAGCTCGCCGTCCAGCAGAGGGCGGGCAAAGATGGGCCGCTACAGCTTCTTCCACTGGAGGAAGAGAGTGATATCCTCTGTCGTTTGCACCGTTCACCACGGAGAATGCTGCTGAGACAGAGGTGCGCACTCTGGCTGAGAAGGGGGCGTTCCAGGACTTCGCAACTTCTTCATGGAGCTCAGGAAGAAAAGGCGCGGGCCTAGAAGGCGGTGGGGCGCGGTCCCTTTGCAGGAAACATCCATCCAGCCGGTTGCGCGCGGGCTGTGCGGGCGCCTCCCACTCAAGGCCGAGGCTCGCCACGGCCTGTGAGAGCAGACGCATCAGTTCCGACTCGATGCTGGCCTGCTTCCCTGACGATTCTCGGGCAGAAGGGGGAGGTCCACAGAGCTCGCCCAATCCTCACTGTCCGATGCCAGGATAGAGGCAGCTGGCCTCCTCCACAGATCCTGCCTCGGCCGCGGCGGATGGCAGCCAATGTCCGTCGGTGAGCATCCTGAGTGAAGCTGGCGAAGCTGGCGAAGCTTGGAGGTGAACCGGCGAGCTGTCGCAGGCTGGAGAAGGCTCGGGGACCCGCTGAGTACGGCACTTTTTACAGCGCGGCACTGTAGCGGGTGGAAGTGCAGTCTCGGCGAAGAATGCCAGGCGAGTCCTCAGAGTCGCCATGGGTAATAGCTCGCAGTGATGGCAGCCGCCGTCAGCGAGCTCGAGAGCTGCATGATCCTCTCCCAGGCAGGAAACGAAAATGACATGGCGGTCCCTGTCGCTGAGTGGGGCTCGGCATGAGCCGCAGGAAAGAGGCATCCTTAAAAAGACGCTAGCTCTTTTAGAGAGGATAGTGAGAGAGAGAGTGTGAGTCGTGGGGGCGAACACTTACTAGGCAGAGTAAAAAGGACATAACACCGTAAAGCGTAGCAGGTACGGCGACTGAAGGGGGCAAGATGAAGGCCACCGGATCCAGCGATGCGTGAGCTGATTATATCAGCCCATCGAGCTATATTTATAGGCCTAGGCCACGCCCGCTTTGGCGGAAGGTGACGTAGTGGGCGAGAAGCGCCCCCATTGGATCTGACGCCACCAAGGGCCTCTCTCGATAGGCTGCTGCAGTTGCCGCAGGACAGCCAATAGGCACGCGAGCCGTCTTGCCTATGTCTGCATGCTGCCGCAAAGCGTTTTACATTAATTCAAAATATAATATAATTTTTGGCTTCAATATCTCGGGGAAAAGAGGTTTTCCCCTAGCGTAATATATTACGCAGTACGAGAGAACCTCTCGTAAGAGAACAAAAGGGTACATCAGGGATAAAAGGAAACATTTTTTTAATAACTTTCTTTTTACTGAATATTGATTGAGGTAAATAATTTGCTTCAAAAAGAAATCCTTAAAATAATCATGCAAAAAGGTGGCCAAATAGGCTCTTTACCCCTACTTGGCAAAATATGGCAAAATGTGTCCCTATACACACCTCACAGTATTTTCAAGTAACTTCTAAGACCATACTTATTCAAAATAAGTACTTCAGCAAATTGTGTACAATTTTTTCTTTTAATTTAATCACTTTTTAAATGTCAAAATCCCTGTGGTATTTTGTAAAATCTGTTTTATTATTTTGTTTTCAGTACAGTACGCTGTACATCTTGGAGCTACAATAGGTGCAGATGTATTTCACAAATGAATCTCCAATGTGATTGGAACAGTCCATGTGGGCCCCATTATTTACATCCTTGGCAACAAAACTATTCCTTCACCAATTAGAGAAAATTATTAGTTGCGCTACAGACATTCTGTATCTTTCTTCTTGGCCGACCTTCTTCTTTAGCCGAAGTGGGTCGTTTCATGGGGGTAACTTTAGACTTTTCAACTTAATCACATTAAACAGACCCTGTTTAATTTTTTTTTTTTAATTAAAATTATAAAAACAAATAGTTTCAAAGTATATGAGTAATTTCAAGAACTCTCAGTAGCGACATAAACATAAATTAAATAACACAAAAACACATGTATGCATGTGACAACCTCATACCACAGTTTAGCACTAGTGTGCCCTACATGAAAGCACATGCACATAGCACCATATGGATACAGTATATACCGGTAGTGGAGTAAAGACACGTTAACACCAAAGACCATAACAATAATGATAAAGATATAGTTCTAAAAATCTGTCTAAAGAGAAAAGAATAGCAGAGTCCACACCATAACGGCACAGAAAAGCAAAATCATTGGAATCGCATTCAGAATGATTTTTTCCAGCTGATGAATAATAAAAACATTGACAGCCAATTAGAATTCAGCGGCAGATGACAAAACATGCAGTGTGCACTTAAAGTAAAAAGACCGTTAACGTTCGCTGGTGTGGACGTTAATATAGTTTTTACAGTATTTTTGGTCAAATAAATGCAGCTTTAGAGAGCATAAGAGACTTTATAAAAAACATTTTTTTTTTAAATATTACCCACCCCAAAATTTTGAACAGTAGTGTATATAAAATAAAACTGATCTAAACCGGGCAAAAGAGAAAACAAGACTCTATGCACATCTCAACCATTTGCATCGGGTGAAATTTTGGAACCAGAAAGTGATATAAGTATACTGTGAGATAGCCTACACCCACTGATGTTTATATGAAGCCAACAGCATTGCCATGAACCCGTTGAAAACCAAAGACAAAAATAATTATGATCTCAATGTTTTTTTCTTAGGCTATTAAGCACTGAATTAGAATTAAGAATGGTAATCTCACTTCCTGACTGATGAGAGCAAGGTTCCTAAACAAAAACCACAGCATGCTATTCATCTGAGCAACAAACCCTGGAAAGTCCATTCAAAGCAATTTTCTCTCTGAAGCCAAAGTCTGTTTTCACAGGAGTACAAGGTGTTGCACCATGTTGCTGTCTTGCCTGTCAGTAGCACGTCTCTCGATAACGCATCCAGAAGGCCTTAATAAGCGAGATCCTTGGATACACACACACACGCTCTGTATCAAAGACAACTCAAATTACCAAATGTTTATAGATATGACATCAGATTTGTTCACTCCTTGGTTGTTCCTCCAGAGAGGAAGTGTTTAATGACAGAGAGCAAGCAGGAACGCCACAGGGGGCCATCCAAACCATTGTCAATCCTGTGGATGCGGGATTCAAAAAATGTCCTTGTGGCACTGCATGATGTAAGTCTTTAGAGAGGCCTGAAAGCTAGCGGGGTACTCGTAGTGTAAATGATTTATTTAGCACACACGCGAACCGACGAGAAACACACAGACACACTCACGCTGACACCCTGATCAAAGCAGATGTGAGAAGCCCCTGGGAGATCCTCATTCCCTGTCTGGAACACAGGGGAGAGGAATTAAGAGAGGGATGAGGAAGAAAGCAATAGGCTGAGGAGGAAGAATAAAGACCCACAGTGGCACAGGGAGGGGAAGCGTTTGTGATTAAGGACGTCCCTACTCCCTTTAAATCCTCAAAGTCATTTGCTTTCATTTCTCATACTTTCGTGCGCTTATTAACTCAAAGAGAGCAAATCCTTTGTCATATGACCCCTCTCGTAGGCGTCTTTGAACATCGCGATCCATCTTCTGCTGCACGGGTTTGTGTGTCGAGCGTACGAGTTTTAGCTGTGAAATTCTTGAACGTCAGCGCAAGTATGCACTATGTTAAAATAAATCTGCTGTAAATCTGATACATTCCCAACCAAATTTTACTCTGGTAAATGTTGGTTTAAAACTTGTTTCCTGATCCAGATTCGTGTATGTGTCTGCGAATAAGAGATGTTTCTACTCAGCAACATATATGTGTGTGTATGTGTGTGTGTAAAAAAGATTTAGAGTGGTCTGAGACATTGCTTACTGTAGGAATGTGTGAGCAAATTAGTGGACATGGCGATACCAGTGTGAAGGGAAAGACAAATTAATTTCAGTCGCTAGATGCTCTGTTATCTTTATTGAGCAGACTCGCAGACAAATTACACTCTAGTGTGTGTGTTCATAAACAACACCTTAGTTACTTTAAAGGGGAACTATTATGCAAAATTCACTTTTACATGGTGTTTGAACATGAATGTGTGCCGGCAGTGTGTTCACAACCACCTTGTAAAAGTAAAAATCCACCCACTCCTCTTTTTTTACTCCCCATAATAAATCATAAGCAGTGTCTCAGATGGTTTGCAGTTTGCAGATTATATTTGTGACATCACATACTGTTTGCTTAGGCCCTGGCCCGCCCATGACTGCGGACTTATAACACAATAAATATAAACAACATACTATTCATTTGATTATATAACCATATATTTACATGTTATGGTGCTCAAGCACACGAAAAAAAAAAAAAAAACTTTAAACATGACCTTACTTGAAATTGTTCTATTGCAAACAATTTAAAATAACTTACCATCCACACCAACAGCTGATTATATGACCTTCAATGCCTTTTCTTTAGCATTTAAATCTTTATAAAAAAAATCTGCAGGTCATACAGAACTTTGTTTCTCGACCACTTCAACAAATAACATTTCAGCCATTTTGCAGCCCGTTTTTAGCTCCTTGTAGTTCTCGGACCACCAGCATGTCACGTGATCATCACTTTCTGTGGAGATGCAAGGCCTGTGCACAGACTGTGAAGGGTATTTCACATAAAAAAAATTAAAAAAAAAGTTTAATATAATTTTAAACGCATTTGTTATTTTAGCTACTCATGGTAAGTGTTTGCTTTTCTTTGCTTTGCTTTACCCTGGACTTAAAGCAAAAGATGACTGTGAAAAGTACTAATATAATTTAACTAAATGTGTTTATGGTGAGATTACTACATTTTCATGTCAATCCGTGTTCGCTGTCACTTTAATTCAGCGTGTGTAGCAAAGCAAAAATAGACGCATGAACCATTGCTGCACTGCTACAGATGCAATACTCCTGAAATACATTGCTGGGCTGCATTCATGTGCAGTATGAACGCTCTAACCTGTTAACATGGGCACAAAAAAAAAACGTCTCGGGTTACAATTGTAACCATTGTTCCCTGAGAAGGACGACACTATGGGGAACGCCCCTTAGCGTAACGCGTCTGAAGCATGAATGCAACTAATCCAATCCTGTTGGCGTTGCGTGATGACGTAGTGTGTGACAGCATACACAGAAGATACAAAGGAATGCTGGCACACAACAGCGTTAGCTTCGCGATGAAGCAAGCCGCTCCCAGGCAGGAGGAGGTGTGGCAAAGGGACTCAGTGTCTTGTTCCCTTCTCAGGGAACAAGGGTTACAGTCGTAACCCGAGACGTTCCCTTTCGAGGGAACTCGCGCACTGCGTCGATGACGACACTATGGGGAATGAAATCCCTACTATGCCACAACGAAACCTGCCTGTCCCAGTGTGAAGCTGTCTCAGGCACAACTAGGATGAGAGCACTCATGCGCTGGGTGTAGAGGGGAGGTCCAGACTATAAATCTCATGAATGTGTGCGGAGTGGCCCAGCCAGCCGCATCACATACCTCATGAATAGGTGCCCCTGAAAGGAGAGCTCTAGAGGACGCCATGCCTCTGGTAGAGTGAGTACTCACGGCCAAAAATGAAGGCAAAATGTGCACCTGATAGGCCAGGGAAATAGCCTGAACAATCCAGTTACTGATGGTCTGTTTGGATGCGGGAACCCCCTTCTTGGGTGACCTAAAACACACCAGCAACTGGTCAGCCTTCCTCCACTGAGAATACCTTTGAACATAGATGTTTAGTGCTCTGGGGCAGAGTAAATTAAGTCTCCCATCTTCCGCTGTCACATGAGGTGGGGGATGAAATGCCTGCAGAACCGTCGACCTCGCCATATTAGATGGAACCTTAGGGACATAGCCCGGTCTAGGGTGCAAGATGGCCTTAATTCCAAAACATTCCACTTTAGACCGTACAGCTTCCTGGTGGTCGGAGCTCTGGAGCTGAGTATGGTCTTGACTACTACTGCTGACAGGCCAGCCTCTAGGTACTGTGCTCCCTCAGGGGACAGACCCATAGCTTCCACAGCTCTGGGCGAGGGTGGAATATTGAGCCCTCTGCCTGCATCTGCCTGCCTGCAGGTCCCTCCTGATGGGAATCTCCCATGGGCGGCCTACCAGGAGTGATATCATGTCTGAGAACCATACTCGGGCCGGCCACAACGGGGCTACAAGTAGTAAACTGACCCCGTCGTGACGTACTCTCTCCAGAACTCCCGGGAGCAGAGCGATCGGGGGAAAGGCGTACAGACGCAGCCTCGGCCACGTCTGCAACATGGCATCTAAACCCAGAGGGCAGTGTGACGTATCTCAAAACGCAAACAGATCCACTTCCACTGGGCCGAACCTCTTGAATATCGACACCACCTCTGAGTGAAGTCTCCATTCCCCGGGCCTCAGCCCCTGCCTCGACAGGATGTCTGCTCCCCGATTCTGGTCCCCTGGGCATACATTACTCTGAGAGACAACATTTTCCCCTGGGACCACAGGAGGATCTGATGTGCCAGTCTGGATAGAGGGTGTGATCACCTCCTGTATGACTGTACGTCACCTGTATGACGCCTTGGGTTCTGCGTCTTATATTGACGCTAAAGGATGCCAGGTCCGTAAGATTTCGACGAAATGTCCAAAGCGTCACATGTATGACGCCTTGGGATGAGAACGGGCTGGATTAAGCCACAGATGCCACTCCGTGGCTACCAGTGCTGCCAAAGAGCGACCGGGCCGAATGGCACGGGCCGTCTCCTTGGTAACACGGAGAGACAGATCTGTGGCTTTGCACAGCTCCGCAATATCTTCTTCAGTAGGACCCTCGCCTTCATCAAGGTCCTTTAACAGGTCGGCCTGGTAAGCCTGCAAGATGGCCATAGTATGCAGGCTTGCACCAGCCCGACCCGCCGCCAAATAAGCTCTGCCCACCAAAGCAGATGTAGTACGACATGGTTTGGTGGGCAGCACCGGGGCTTTAAGGGATGACGCAACGTCTGGGGAGAGATAGCTGGCTAAAGCCTCCTTAACACGTGGCATCATCCCAAAACTGTTCTCCTTAACCCCCACAGAGTTAGACAGCCGCGCTGAAAATGGCCTGTTCCATGACTTATACAGCTCATTGTGTAAGTCTGGAAAGAACGGCAAACCCCGGCGTGAAGGCTGTGATCGGTGCTCCAAGAAGCCTCACTTGTGGCCAACTGATGTTAAAGGGTTAGTTCACCCAAAAATGAAAATGAAAAGTCATTAATTACTCACCCCGATGCTGTACCAACCCTGTAAGGCCTTCGTTCGTCTTCGGAACACAAATGAAGATATTTATGATTAAATCTGAGAGGTTTATGACTGCTACATAGGAACGAGACAAACGAGACTTCAAGAGATTTCCACGACGCACGCGCGAGAACTTAACTGAAGTAGTTGAAGGAGATCGCAATTCTCGTGCATGCGTCGTGGAAATCTCTTGAAGTCTCGTTTCATGCCTACAAGGAAGAAAAGGAATAGTCGAATAAAGTCGTTATTTTTGTTTGTTTTTTCGCACAAAAAGTATTCTCGTCGCTTGATAAACTTATAGTTGAGCCACTGTTGTGACATGGAATATTTAAACATTTTCTTTAATGACTTTCTGGGCCGTCCAGTGTCATTCCCTTAGGGAGCCTATATGTAGCAGTCATAAACCTCTCAGATTTAATCATAAATATCTTCATTTGTGTTCCGAAGACGAACAAAGGCCTTACGGGGTTGGTACAGCATGGGGGTGAGTAATTAATGACTTAATTTTCATTTTTGGGTGAACTAACCCTTTAAGCTTGGCCACAGCACGCGTCACAACCTCCGAGAGCTCCTCATACACGAGTGCAGATTGAAATGGCACGTGTGATTTGTTCAGATCCCCCGCCGCGATGCTGAGCACGTCTACATCTGAGTCAGACAGCTGCATCACCGGGTTCTCAACCCAAGCGGAAGAAGCTGTGGAAAGCCAATAGGATTGGATTAGTTTCATTCATATTTAATATGCATTACGCTAAGGGGCGTTCCCCATAGTGTCGTCATCGACGCAGTGCGAGTTCCCTCGAAATGGAACTATGCGCCGCATATACGCACTGTCAAAACCACAATATCAAATGCCCATAATTTAGGCATAATCAAAACCAAACGTATCCGGACCAAGGCACAAGCTGTGCAGGCTCCACCCTCTTCCAAAAAGCAGGGTGGGGAGCAGCAGCTCATTTGGTTTTAAAGACATATGCAAGTCACTCCTCCTAAGTCATATTTAATTGAACTTGTTTTGTTTTCTTCTTTCTACACATAAATTACTAATATGTCATTTCAAACATTCCCTTCACTGACACTGTTGTCTTGTTGGTAAACAATAAAAAAATTGTAATCAAATTTTAGTGGCAAAACGTTTTGTTTTGGTGGAAAAGTCATCAAAACTGTCATAGTAAGCAAAAAAAATTATGTCAATAATTCTTACACTCTAAATATTGAACTGGTTTATGATTATGTGACTGTTTTTTAGATTATCGTTAATTTTTTTAATGTAATTTTTAATGATGGATTTAAAAAAAATATATTTTAAAAGGACAGTTTTACACACACACACACACACACACACACACACACACACACACACACACACACACACACAAAGTAGATTCGGCCACCATTACTTAAAGGTGCAAAACGCAGGTTTCTGAGTTTTTGCAGAACTACGCCCCCTCTGGCGACAAGCGAAACTGCAACCAGAGTTGTGCACGCTCATAGACCACACGCACGCATGCACGAGCATGAGCTGTTCATAACTAAAGGAGCATCTGCCGCACAGATCTTTGGTGTACAGCCAAAATGTCTTCAGAGGTAATAAAGTTATAAATCTGCAAGTCATTTCAAATATATGGAAGGAAAGACATTTGAGTAAATTAATTATGAGTGAGGGGAAAACGGGGGTAGTAGAAAACTTTGTTTATGTGTTTACTGTATCCACCTATGATTGTATTGTTATGAAAACACGTTCATGAACAATATAATTGATTACTTCGCAATAGTTCAAAATAATAATCATACCGTACACGGTTGGTCAACAACGTTCACTCAAATGTCTCAAGGTAATAAACAATCAAATGTCACCATGACGTTTTCATAAAAGCCAAACAGGCTAATCTGCCAAAGACTTGCGGGGTTCAGCCTGTTGTATAGAGTGCCGAAGTGATGACGTCACTTTGTAGGACAACTCGGAAGCTAGCGGCGCATGGGTTCCCTCGATCGAAAAGCTATGCATTTTCCCCATAGACTTTTGGAAAATCGCAAAAAATAAGATCTGTGTTTAACAAAGAGTTGTGACCCTTACACATTTTGTCTATCAAGATAATCTTTACAAGTTAATCCAAAATGTATACATTTTGAAGCCTATATAAAGTTTTATAAAAACACAAGCAGACACAACATGACATCATGACTTTTGCGTAAACAGACACGCCACTTTCAAGTCAAGTGGCGTGTTATCTATACGCATTTTGAGATATCCGCGTGTATGCGTGTATGTCTACGCCATTAATGTCCAAGTGATTCCGCGTATATGTACACGCCATTAAATTTCCGAGCGAAACGAAGCAAAATGTAGATCTACATCTGGGAAGCGATATTTTTTTTCCTAGGATGGTAGGGGAAGACTCATAAATGCTATTAACCCCAGTGATGGGTAGGTTTAGGGACGGGGTGGAGGTAGGTCATATATTTATATATACAGTAATAACGTTAAGTCAACTGCGTTCATAAACACGCTGAAAAGCGATTGTGCGTGTTGATAGCACGCCAAAAATGGAAATACGAATTGGCGTGTCATACACACGCAATTTTATGAGATCAGTCTGAGCAGACACAATAAAGTTTAAAAAACCACAAGCAGGTTATAACTGTGTATTCTATGTCATAGATCAAAATGTGAAAATATTTAGAGGCTTTGTTCACCACAGACCTTATTTCAGGCGATTTAGCAAAAACCCATTCAAAAATCCCATAGACTTTAGAGCGAGGGAACCGGGAGTGCTAAAATACTAACTCACTTCCGCGTTTTGGCCTACAGAGTGACGTCGTAACTTCGGCACTCTATTGATCTGCTAAGTAGAATATTCCAATAACAATCAGTGTTGTGCAAGTTACTTCCAAACTGTAATACATTATATATTACTTGTTACTGTTATTTAAAAGTAATTCATTACCTTACAATAATACTGTCTCAGAATTATAATGCGTTAGCATCTTTTATTGGATATGTTTTATGTTTCATGTTGTACTATTCTTCCGAACACAATTCCTAGTTTATGAAACTGTTCACTAACAATGGTAGTAAAATCAATTCTGATTGTACATGTATCTAGCTTACGCTAAAGCATTACACATTTTACGCATCATCATTTGTTGTCATACACAGATTGGCCGAATCAAACATTAGAGACTGGGCTATATCTTACCGTTTTATCAAGAAAAAAGCCAACTGAGGATCCCGTTTGAGACCAAGACCAGACCAAAGATCTCTCCATTTGTTGAATGCCTTCCCGAGGTTGACTCTCGTCTTACTCCGACGCTTGTCTGACTCCAATTTGGCCCTTTTGGTGATACTAGACAAATTTTTTTATTTTTTTAACTTTACGTGGAGTTTGCATTGGTGTTTGGAATGGACTACAAGCCGATCTCTTTGAATCCATCTTCTATTTTTGACGCACGAGTTGTCCGCTGATGCGGAGAATGGCGGCGCCGGCGAATACACAAACTTGCGAGACAGCCTGGTGAGCGTGAACGCGCATGACGTCACGCCCAGTCTCAAATTTGAGCCCGAATCCCTCCTATATATTTTACTGTACAGGATTAGGCAATCTCAGTGAGCAGAGAAGGGCTCAATCAGCCCATCAGGCAGTTCTTTAAGCATGTATAGGAAGAAAAACAGGTATTTTTAACATGAAAAGTTGCGCAATGCACCTTTAAGACACTTAAATAAGTAGATTAAATAAATGAAGGCACAGTAAATTATTTCCAAGACACTTTTAAATTTGACCTTCAAATAACAAAACAAACAACAACAAAAAAGACTAGACATCTGTTAGTTTTAATAAAAGTCAACCCATTAAAGAGCATAAAAGTGCCCATAGTTGAAGAAACACCCATATGCACACATACAGACACGCTCACGCATACCATCAATTACATGCCCAAGGTGTGTGTGGAAATGTTCTCTTTAAGCTCTTTAATGAAGTCATCTATATTTGTTAAGTCAGGCCGTTGTTTCACAACCTTGTAAAGGTCATGGAAAGTACTGTGCAATGTACTGCAATAGATAATGTATTTCCTCCATTCCTCTCTGTCTGGCCTCTGTGTGCCTGTAAAGAGAGGGAGTGGCACACCTCACCCTGATTAGCATACTAAACGCCATCAGAATCGATATGCTGATTAACTCTGAAGCCCTTGATGGTAATCTCATTCACAGATAATTCAATATCACTCTTATCTGAGGAAGGCCTCCCTCTTCAACAACTTTGTGTAAGGTCCCCATGTAGATATCTGGCAAAATGGTTTGGCAAAGTGAAGACATTAATTAACCACAAATAGAGGACAAACTAGTCTCTTTATCTTTTGCAATCGCTTCCTTGCTCGCTCACCATCGTCACCATCGTCTCTCTTTGTCCTCTTTTGGACAGCAAATAGTTGTGTATCTAAAGTTTGCCTGCTCTGCATGAATGTTAATTGTTGTGGGTTTAGTACAGCCACAGATATATTGATGGAAAAATACACATACAGGCTTGACTAAAGACAAACTGTCTATATACTGGATACCGAGACATCGCTATGATGCTCTATACAGTAAAAAAAAAAAAAAAGTACTCATATTCCTAAGTAAAATTACAGGCAAGCACAGCAACGCATGAAATAACCTTACACAAACAAGCCTTTTACACATATAAACTTGACAAGAAAAATTTTGATTTATTTATATCTGTGAATCAGGGTTGTGAAACATTCGAGTTGAGTTCAGAGTTCAGTTCCTGAATTGTAATTGTAACTGAAGCAGAAAACATCATACAGAACTGCATTTCAAATTTGAATGTGTAACTCTTTCCCCACCTGCGCTTTCTAAAAAAGTTGCCAACATGCGCCAGCATGTTTTATCATTTTTACAATATTTCATGGCCCCCATAATATTTTGTTGAATATGTGAACATACTGTACAATATATCAAAAACAAGAACAGAGCCTCTGCTTTTTTGTCAAAGGCTTCATCTGGATTGGTTTCAGAATGATGATAAAAACGTAGGTAGATTGAGTCCATCAACACCCCCAAAGCTTCACAGTCCTTATCTCTTTGTGGGTTCGACATTTCCCTCGGTAACGTTAGACAGTTTTGATTTATAAGCTGTTGAATGTTTGATGATCACATTTGGTTTACTTCTATCTGCTCCTTCTGGAAGCCCAGGCTCATTAGAAAAACATACCTGTGGCAACGTTTTTGCAAAACGCAAAATATGTTGCATCGTGCACGTTTCGTGACAGTTTCAAAGTGAAATGTTCAGTGAGTGGCGCTAAAAGGGTCATATGTAAAGCATTTTTTTTTTTTTTTTCGGAACAGATGAACGTGAATATGGCAGCGTTTTATTACGTTAGAGTTTGTATGTATCACCACAGTTCTGAATTTAATTGTCCGGTGAGTGGCGCTAAAAGCTTAATGCTCCATTAAGTTTTAAAATAACGTACACCTACACTAATCCCTAAACCTATCCGATAGTGTAACAAAAGCAAATGCGACATAAAAACGCAATCGTTACCATGGCATTTTAGCTAGTTTTTGAACTCTTGTCTTTAAACTCTTTTATCTTGACTCTTCTTTCACAGGGTTCGTACCCAAGCTCTCCGTGCCGCAAGTACAATTCTGTACCAGGTGAGCTACCGAGCATGCTTAGTACGTCAGAAAAACCAAACATATGAAGCTGGTTAAGTGATGCAAACTCCAAAGTATATTTGTTTACAAAACATGCACTATGATAATAAGTGTTCCCTTTCGAGAAAGGTTACTTCATATTGCGTAGCTAATACGCAGTGGGGAAACTCCTTTCCTTGAGATTATTGAAGCCTACTTTTTAAAACGCAGTGCAGCTGTACAGCTAGCACCAGCAGAGCGTCTAGCTCGCCCATTGGCTGTGCTGCAGCAACTCCACATCCTATGGCTAGGCAGCTCCGACGCGCAAACCAATCAGAGCCCGCCAGAATGCGCGTGGCTTATAGCTATAAAAGCCCATCATTTCGCCATAACATCAGATTTAATCTTCTTCAGCGACCTTTCACGTCACTGCCTCATCCCGAAGCCTTCGCCGTGGAATGAAGCCATCTCAGCTGGAACGAGCCTTACCTACAGCGGACAAGCGCCTTCTTCACTCTGCTTGAAGCCGCTTCTCTTCTGTCGCCGTTCTCCTGTGGCCATGTGGTGACTACACTATATCATTTCTATTGCTTCTGTGTGCTCGTCGTCACGACACACAGTCTTCTCTCTGCACCTGCACGAGGCGGAAGGGCACACGGAGCCTGGGAGCCGCCCACGCGGAAGCAGCACTCTCTGCCGGAGGATGCTCTTGGTGCGAGAGTCTGCCCATCTTCATGCTGCGGACGCGGTTAGCTTTCTTCAAGGAAGACGATGACACCGCTCCACCCGCTCATCCATTTCCCGCCCTCATTGGGCCGTGGAAGAAGAAGCATCGCAGCCAACTGCAGCCCGAGCGCATGGATTTAAGTGGGCACACGCCGGCCACGTCCCCGCGTGCCTCGCTTTCTCCATCACAATCCCCTTCGTCGGTCCTGTTTACTTAGGCGGACCAGCGCCCCTACCAGCGAGCGGTGGGTCTCGTCTCCTTCGGCGGATCGGACGAGGAAGAGCACGACAACAGCCTCTTCATTGCAGCGTCCGAAGAAGAGTGTTCGGGTTCAGCTGACCAGAAGTATGGCTAACCTGATCGTGCTCGAGCGGCATCTTTGGTTAAACCTGACGGACATCAAAGAGGCGGACAGGATGGCTTTTCGCCAGTCTCCAGCACCGGCCTCTTCAGCCCAGCTGTTAAAGGGTTCTTGGAGCGCTTCATCGAAGCACAGAAGTCGTCACAAGCTATGGGGCACTTCCTGCCTAAACGATCCATCTCAGCCTCGAGTCGCCCAAGAGAATGCCGCCTCCTCAGCTAGCAAAGCCAGCACCGCGGGTCTCTCAGCCGCGCTCTGCGGTTGACACCCATCGGCTCACAGCCGGCTAGGCCCCATCAGCACCTGCAGCGCCAGGGACCCCGACCCAGGGTTGTTTTGAGAAGAACTTACATATCAACTGCCTCGAAAAGAGAGCGGTTTGTCTAGCCCTCAAAGTGTTTCTGCCAGACCCGACAGGACACCACGTCTTAGTCTGAACGGACAACATGTCGGTGGTGTCCTACATAAATTGCCAGGGCGGCCTCAGATCAGGCAACCTGTATGTCATGGCCAGAAACCGCTTTCTTTGGGCACAAGCCAACCTGTGCTCCCTGAAAGCTGCTCACGTCCCGGGCATCCAAAATCTGGGTGTGGACATGCTGTCCTGAGACAACACTCTCCCCGGGGAGTGGTCTCTCAACCCACAGATGGTCCATCTAATCTGGAGTGTGTTCGGCAGGGCAGAGGTTGACCTATTTGCCTCAGAAAGCAACACTCACTACACAGCGCTCTTTTCGAAGAACAGGGACGTGCTGGCCCATACCTGGGCCAGACGCCCACTCTATGCGTTCCCTCCCGTCTCTATGATTCCTCAGGTCAGAGTGGATCAGGAAGAGCAGAAGCACATTCCTTCTAGTAGCCCCCCTCTGGAAGACCCAGGTATGGTTCCCAGAGCTAGCACAGATGCTGAACACAGCCCCCTGGCCAATACCAATGAGGAAGGATCTCCTCACGCAGGTAAACGGGGCGATTTGGCAACCTCGACCCGGCCTGGTGGGCCCTCCATGTGTGGCCCCTCAACGGGTATCCAGGGACCTGCCAAAGAGAGCCCTAAATACTATCATTAAGGCTAGAGAGCAGTCTACGAGGCGCCTCTATGCTCTGAAGTGGTCGGTGTTCAGCAGCTGGTGCAAAGCTAGGGACCTTGACCCTTATTCATGTGAGGTACCAGTGGTACTCTCTTTCCTTCAAGAGCTTTTGGACGCGGGACGCACCCCCTCCACGATCAAGGTGTATGTGGTGGCCATAGCAGCCTACCACGCTCATGTGGCTGGCCAATCACTAGGGATAGGAGAACTTGTCGTTCGCTTCCTCAAAGGGGCCAGGAGGATGAACCCCACTTGGCCCCCTTCTATACCGGCATGGGACCTCTCTACGGTCCTTTGAGCCGCTTCAGACGGCTGACCTAAAGCCACTTTCACTGAAAACTGCTCTTCTGTTGGCCCTGGCATCAGTTAAGCGAGTAGGCGATTTGCAGGCGCTCTCCATGGGCCCTTCCTGCCTGGAGTTTAGGGTTGGTGAGTCCAGTCACCCTCAGACCGAGACACGGCTATGTACCCAAGGTGCTCTCAACTTCGTTCAGAGCAAGGCAAGGCAAAGCAATTTTTATTTATATAGCAAGTTTCAGCAGTGATGCAATTCAAGGTGCTTTACAAAGTGCAAAACATAAAATTTAAAAGCAACATTAAAAATAAGATTTACAATACAGTAGGGGTTGAACGACTTCAGATTTTTTGAAGTCGACTGTTATGACATCAAAGTCGAGTCGACGTCGACTAGTCGATGACGTCATTCATAAAACCACAAGAGATGGGACTGCTTTGCAACATGCCACAATTTGCAATTAATTAACAGAAAATTATACAGATGCTGACAGACAGCTCATAATGGGGCCGTTTACACCTGGTCACTTCATGCGTTTTTACTGATCTGATTTATCAAAACGATTCCATTTACACCTGGTCACATAAATATGTTTACGCAAAACGGATATAAATCCGATCTTCAAACAACGCGCTATGCAGATTTAACGGAGTTCACGTCACCGAAAGCAACAATAATGAGCTGCATTGTATTGATCATCAGCTAATTTCAAAATCAAAGACCACAATAAGAGAGACAGCAGTGGTAAGATCATTTTGTTTCTTTACTTTTAACGAAGATTATTGTGTGTTAAGCGTCCGCGACTTACTTTCACTTTGATTTGCGATAGTTTGCACGTTGGCTTGATGAATAGATGCTCGAGCTGCTCATCTGCGGCGATGCGTGCTGCCATAGCTTCATCACTATAATACGCTCTCACGCGTTTATTGTTAGCATTGTTGGGAGAAGTCCAATTTACATATGTGGTTTCAACTACCAGATGCATTTACACTTGTCCAGTTTCGTCTGTTAAGCGGCCCAGACCTCCTCCTGAAGCGGTTTGAGCGATTGGATTTAAATCCGTCTCCGAACGCGTTTCGGAGGGCATTTACACCTGGTCTTTTCACGATCGGATAGCTATCAGATCACAGAAACACATGAAGTGGCCAGGTGTAAACAGCCCACTGTTTACATCATCATTTAGGATGAAAAAAGAAAAGGAAAAAAAGCTATAAATTCACATCAGCGCCTTAGTGATGCGCAGATCCAAGTAATACAAAATAATATTCAAATTAATTGCGGCTGAATTAGAGGTAGGCTACATCATTAATATGTTTAAATAAATAAATGATAAAAAATAATGTTTTAATAAAGATACTGAACTCTCATTTCCCGGTAAAACAGTGAGCGTGCGTCATGCTTTTACTTTCGTTTTCAACTATTTCTAGGTTAGTAAAGTATTTACACACACTTGATGTACCAATGCTGCTTTCTTGCTGCAATGACCCTCTGGGCTCTTCATCTGTTGTCGTCTGCAACATGTTAGTATCAAAATTAGCGCAATCATAGTGTCACATGATCAACGCGACTAGTCGACGTCAAGCTTAAAGCGTCGCGGCATTGCATTAAGGTCGACTAGTCGACTAATCGACTAGTCGGTTCAACCCCTACAATACAGTACAGTAAATAAATGAATAGGTTATCAGGAAGTTTATTCCAGATATGTGGCGCATAAAAACTGAACGCTGCTTCCCCCTTTTTAGATCTAATTTTGGGGACAACAAGCAGACCTGTCCCAGATGATCTGAGAGGTCTAGATGGTTCATAGCTTACAAGCAAGTCCGAAATATAACTAGGTCCTAAACCATTTAATGATTTATAAACCAGTAGGAGTACTTTAAAATCAATCCTTTGTGACACAGGAAGCCAGTGTAAGGACTTCAAAACCGGAGTAATATGATCCATTCTCCTGGTCTCTGTGAGGACCCGAGCAGCATCATTTTGAACCAGCTGCAACTGTCTAATAGATTTTTTTGGGAGGCCTGTGGAAACACTATTACAATAGAGCGCAGGTTATCACGTTATCAGCACTTCCCCCCTCTGAGAAAGACGGGAAAGCTAATATGCTCTGTCCCGTCAGAGCTCTCAAAATCTACCTGGAGCTTTCTGCACCGTAGAGGCAGTCGGAACAGCTCTTTGTGTGCTTCGGCGGCCGGACCAAGGGGTTACCGGTCACGAAGCAGAGACTATTGAGGTGCATAGTGGATGGTGGATCGTGGATCTCTGGCATACGCCTCAGTGGGCCAGGAGTGTCCCATAGGCGCTAGAGCCCATTACACAAGAGGCATGGCCTCTTCGTGGGCCTGGTATAGTGGTGTACCAATTGAAGACATATGTGCAGCTTGTCCTGGCCGTCCACATTTACCCTGCTTACAAGCTCGAGTCCTCTCCGTATAATAAGTCTGAACCGGCGGTCGTCCGGTCTTATCAGTCTAAACACGTTTTTACTGTCCATAAGCTCAAGTCTGTCCTGGGAAGTAATATTGTTCAAACGGTGAAAGCCTGGCCCCCGGAAGCTCCAGCCCTCCTTATATTTCATAAGCTTCCCATAGATAAGTTGCCATAGATACGTTTTTCCAATGATCCTGTGTTGCCTTCTGGTTTACGTAGATCTTCTTCTTTGCTGGTTTTTGGATCTGGATATGCTGTACTATAAGATTTGTGACAGCAGCCTCTACCATACACCAGTAAAAAAACAAGGATTGCCATAAAAACTTGTCAATGGAAGAGAACTGTAGTGTCATAATGATGGAAAATCTTGTTAATGGCAGAAACACAGAAATTACATATATTTTTGTCAAATATTAAAAATGAATGGATGAAGAGTTTAAACAACTTAAATAAGGACAAACTGTCTATACTGGATACCGGCAGGACCAGGGCCTGCGATTGCTATAGGCGAACTAGACGGTTGCCTAGGGCGACAAATGTGCTGTAGGCGGTTGCCTAGGGCGACAAATGTGCTGGGGGCGCGGACGCGCTCTAGTGTCGCTCTTGACCTACTTCACATTCTCTGATACTTCCCATTAATCGAAAAATCACAGAGTTAGATTGAGAAGCGAAACAAATGTTTATTAAACATGATCATCCTAAGGCGCCCCTCAGCCACACGTTTAATTACTTACTTAATTACTGATTATAAGATTGAACTGATAATTATTGTCGATCATTTCCGGGGGGGTTGCGTTACGTTACGTTAGGCAAGTGCTCAGCTGCTGGCGCGTTGATCGAAAAATGAAGCGGTATAAACCCTCTCGTCCACAGGGATGAAAACAGAGAAAGCAACAAAATAAAAAGAAAGCCCAGTATAAAGGTAAGTCTTCTCATCTCAGCAATTAAGGTGTCAAACAAAATAAATGTACTTCCCGGTGTAGGCTACTTGAGATTCCCGGTGACCGACGTGCTTTTGGGGCCGATACATCTCATAGCCTAATTTTATTTATTTTTTGTCTTAACGGCCCATAAAACTCGTACATCGTCAGTCAAATCGTTTTGTTTTGTTTAATTATCGGCGCTGAGTTGCTTCCAAGTATATAGCTTACTTCCAAGTAGCCTATAGAAATTTTTACAAAATTAATTATGAAAGTTTCCTTCATTTTTTACTGCATTTGTTTTACAATAATAGCCTATTATGTAGTAGGCCTAGTGTAATGTAGACAGACACTGTAACTAAAAGAGGTTTGATTTTTTCTTTGTTCAATTTGCACACTGAATTGCACCAGATTGATGAATTTAACATTTAAATTTGATTTAAACATGAATTAATCATTAAAATGCACAACATTTTCTTACGGGGGCACCGAAACCCCCTTAGACTTGTGGCAGCCTAATAGATTAATAATAATAGAAGTGGTGGTAGTAATTGTAATTTATCTACTACAAGTTACATCAGATAAAATGTATTTGTACAATGCAACGAAAATTGAAATGATAAACAATTTAACAAGAAGTGCAAGAAGGGGGCGCTAAAAATCAATCTCGCCTAGGGCAACCAAAGGGCTAGAGCCAATGTGTCAAAACCCAAATATTTCTATTTTGTGAGAGAAACAGGGAAGGTAGTCATCTTGCTCTTCAGGGACAGTTCCTTCCTAATGACTTTGTAAAGCTTTTAAGCCAATGTGAGAGAAGAGAATTGAAAATCAGCAGAAGAAAAACTAGAAGTAACTCTATGTGTGTGTGCGGGGCAGAATGTTTTTTTTTTTTTTTTAGAGCAGCCATCCTAACAATGTTTAATTGTGTCAGTAAAGTGGGACAGCAGTGCAATGTGACCTTCCAAAGGCTCAAAACCAATTCTACTTTTGGAGAGCGCGAGTCTCAGCAACTGAATACCATGTATTCTCATTACAACTGGTGTCATGGTGCTCTCAGAACAACGACCTACCACAGCGAATGTGTCAATTCACAGCAAGAAGAGTTTCAAATAGGCATTCTGGAGTCCAGAGCTGCAGTTACTCATACATGTGTAACCGCAGCCAAATTATGCAAGACAGAACAGCTCTTAACATCTGACATAACGAGCTTCGCTGGTTGGTTACTACAGCGTTCAGCTTCGCTGATGGGTTACTTTTTACACATCAGATGGTGTCTGTCTGTGGGATCAGTGAAATAAACAGAACTGTGGTTGGAAGTTTTATTCTAACGTAACTCTTTGCAATGACACAAAGCGGGGTGACAGCTTGTGAGCCCCTGTTAAAGCTAAGAGAGCATAAAGTAGGTCACTCTCATGAGACGACTGGTTTTGGGGTAAGGATCATGTTGAGTATTCTATCTGAATGCTCTTCCAGGTCCCAGTGTTTGATTGCTGATCTTTCGCTCGCATAGTGTTTGAAGTGTGAGTACAACATGAATGCAATTTCTTAAATATTTTATCACATTTTTTAATCTTAGGGTGTCAGATTGCCATGATGCCCTATACAGTAAACAACAACATGGTTGTATTTGTCAAGTATTCCTATAAGTAAAATTATAGGCAAACACATGCAGAAACGCATGAACCTTACCCAAACAAGCTTTTTACACATACAATTTGGAAAAGAAGAAAAACTGCATTTGCAATCATATCTGTGAATCATTCAGAGTTGAGTTTACAGTTCAGTTCCTGAACTTCATCCCTAATATTAATTGAGGCCAAAAAAAAAAAAAAACCATGATGCAGATTTGCAACTCGAATTTCAATTAAGAAAGTACAACAAACAAACAAACAAACAAACAATATATATACAGAGGTGAGTAGTAACGAAGTAGTTTTTTGGAAAAAAAAATACTTTTAAGAGTAAATATTTAAATGTGGGTACTTTTACTTCAACTCGAGTACATTTTTAATAAAAAAAAAAAAACTGGGTAACACTTTAGGCAATTGAGGGGAACTAAAAATATAGGGAACTTATTCGTAATTAATAAAGAATTATTAGATAATTCTTCAGGAATTATTTACAACCTGGAACAGTATTTCTAAAGTGAAAATACAGGGAACCCATTAGTAATTAATTAATAATGATCAAATAATTATCCAGGAATTAGGCTACTTATAACCTGAAACAGTATTCTAAAGTGTAAATATAGGGAACCCATTAGTAATTAATAAAGAATAACCACATACGGTAACACTTTATTTTGATGGTCCCTTTTGAACGTGATGTTGACTATCAGTAACTTTGCAACTATATATCAACTAACTCTCATTAGAGTATTAGTAGATTGTCTGCTTAATATCTGCAAACATTTTATTGTGATGGTCCTCCAACAGACACTCTACTGACTAGAAGTTATTTTGCAGCTACATGTCAACTTAATCTAACCCTAACCCTACCAGTCTATTAACACTCAACTAACACTCTAATGAGAGTTAGTACACATGTAGGTGCAACGTTACTTATAGTCAACAGAATGTGTTAAAGGGACCATCAAAATAAAGTGAAACCCATACTTCTGACTCAAATAAAACTTATTGTAAAAAAAAAACACTATTAACGTAATCATCTATAACCTTTGTAAAATACACTACAATGACTCGTTTAAGCTACATGATATCTTCCTTTATTTCACATGATATTTTGTTTTAACATGTATACTGCCTACATTTAAACTCGTTTAACAAACATTTTAAAATCAAAAGTTAAACCTTTAAAAGTTATTAAAGTAATCAACTGGTCTCGTTTCCACGGTAGTGGTGCTGGATCTCTTGCGGGAGCTGGGCTCGTGTTCAGCAGGGAAACTGCTTTAAAGTCGGCATGAAATCAAATTTGACAAATCTTCTTTTTATATGTAATATTGTAGTGTTTATTATAAATGATTTATCGGTGCACTTCATTATTTTTTTAAAATTCATGTACCCTTGAAATCTTTAATCAAATACATTACCCTTCCCTCCCCCATCGAAACAACCTCTCTCTCTTTTGGTCACGTGGAATGGCAAAAGGGTGCGGCCAGATCCGATGAGGGTGCGGCTATCGGTGCACCGCCTCTCAGAGAATCGCATTCAAATTGTTTGCAACGCTCAACCTCCAACGATCCAATCAATTCCCGAAGGATGAAATCAAGCCCTGCCCTACATTTTTCTCTAATTTCAGAAGCCGTTTCACTTGGATATACGTCACGACAAGGAAAAAATGACAATCTCAACTTCCGTTTCACGCCGACTTTAACTTCAGACCGCCGCCCTGCGTTTCACTCATTGCTGAAATATGCTGTGACTGATTCCATAACCTGTCCATGAACAAACAGTGCACAGCTCTAAGAACATATTTTAACATCTGATGTAAATAGATGTACTATCTTTATGAATAAAATAATTTGTTTTATGCAAGGGATCAGGCGTTTCCATCACGCAAAAAAGGCAGACTCAGCTAGGTATATAGGCTAACTGACCTCACGTCCTTGTATGTTGCCTTGCATAAAATAAAATGATTTACAGCACAGTAACAATTTTATAAATTAAATAAAACGTACACAAACCTGTATTTCACAGCAGAAATGCACCAAATCGGCGGCACTGAGAACTCTCCAGAAGAGGATGCAAATGCCTGTGCTCCTGCATCACCAAATCACTGTAAAATGTAGGCTACCGTGATATTACCGGAACTTAAATGGTGCAAAATAAGTTTAAAATGTATAAGAACTAAGTATAATAATATGCTTTTTTGCTTTTTAAGTACTTTAAAAATTAATAACCTTTGTACTTTTACTATGGTAATTTTGAAAATGGCCTAATTATAATTTTACTGGACTAATATTTTATCGGTCTATCTGTACTTTTACTCAAGCACTTGATTTGTGTACTTCTTCCACCACTACAATGCTAAAAAACTGGATTATTGTAGTGACTACTGTGTATGACTGTTCATTAGTAGTTACATCATAGTTATTTTTTCTTGAACCTTAATTAATAGATAATTAATGGTAGTTCTTTAGGAGGTATGACATAATTCATTAGTTATTGATTAACTAACTGTAACTTAACACAATCATAAAATTCTATTACATACTAATTAGTTAACACATCTTTAGCTAACACATTAGTTATCTTCCTTAGTAGTTAACAGCAGTGAAGAAGTAGTTAATGAAGAATTACCTACTAGTTCTTCAATAATTCCTTATTCGTCGCTATGCAGTAAGTAAGATACAGTATTCTAAAGTGTTACCAAAAACTGTACTTTTACTTCGTTACGTTGGGCGTCGTTCCTCTCGTTACTTTATTTTAATGCATAATATGTTGTTAAATGCGTAGTTTATTCCAAGCGCGCTGTATCTTTTTTTTCTGGGCATTAGCGATGCTCAATTCACAAATGAATCACTCCTTTGAGTCGATTCTGTTCAAAGACTTAATCAAATTAATTCGCGACTAATTCGCGAATCAGTTTGAATGATTTGTTCAGTTTCCTGCACGCACTGAATCGTCTGAAGCGGTTTCACACTGACTCGGAGTCGTAACACACTTACTCTGAGTCGTAACACACAGGAAGATTAAAGAACATCATGAGAGTTGGATGAAGTGCCCGTTGACGGTGGACCTAGAGTCAATGAAAGCAAATCTGCAAATGAATAATTTTGTTAGCAAGCAATGAAGATCTTTATTAGTCCGTATGCTGTGAATTAATGATTCCACAGGACGATACATTCGATTTCATTTCATTCAGGTAATACATTTTACAACCAAACATATTATTAGCCTATACGCCATGATACCACTAAGTATGACATTGCCATTTTTTTGGACATATTGGCCTACCTAAATGTATACATTAAATAAGCTGCCATTGTTCACAGTTTATGAAATGAACACCCCCATACCACGGTAATTTGTGAGTAGGCCTGTTGTGCAGAGGCGTGCAAACTCGTCTTGAAAACGAATGCATTTGCCTGCCTTAGACACAGTTAACCAGTTTAAACATGCTTGCAGAAATATACATTTGATTACATTTTGTAGAACAGATGGAAGAAGATCCATCACTCTGCATTTGATCGTTGTTTGTGTTCACATGTTCAGTAGCGGTCATGAGCTCGAGCACATGTGAAGAGTTTTAACTCTTTCTTCTCTGTGTCAATGATTCCCTTTACATGCCTTAGGCTACATGCAAAACTGTGCAGATTTATTTTATTTTCGACATTGATTAATAATTCAAATGTAGTTGTATAAGTTACTATTATACAAACCAAAGGACAGGCAATGATTTTCAGGCTACAGATGCCAGAAATAATGCTTGTCTCTTCTGTGTTTGTGGTAAAGATAGCCTAAATGATAATAGTCATTTAAATAAAAACAAAATCTAAATAATAACATGTTGTATATATATATATATATATATATATATATATATATATATATATATATATATATATATATATATATATATATATACAGGCCAGCTGACAGTCTTGCCTGGGCCCGGGACGAGATAATCTTAGATGGGCTTTTTTTTCTTATTAAAAAGTAGTACAGGTAAATACAACCTTTGTAAAATCTGTTTAAAATAGTTAAAACTGAGATATATTAGATGTGATTCACATGGAGCAGAATGCCTCAAACGGGCCAAATTGTTAAGATCACAAGACCAGCTGTGAGCAATGTGTTTCATCTCAGAAGCCCTCATGATCAGATACTTTTGATCATGAAATAAATTAATCATGGCTGCTAGGTTTCAGATTATTACCATATCAGTGTAACATATACAAACAAAAAAAATATTGAGTGCACCCTTTAAACATGTAATTATTTGTTGCCAGAGGTGGACAAAGTACACAACTTCCAACCCAACATCAGTCGGGTTCTGACGTCAACCCGACTTTCATTTACCCTGCATTCAGAACCCTGCTGTTACTACGTAAGATAAAGACAGAAATGGGAGAGAGATATTACAGTGAATTTCACCTGACGGAATTAAGATTAATGGGGAAGTGTCTGACACGTGTGACTTCTGACCGGGAACTAAGAAGAGAAAAAAGAGAAAAACTACAACGGATGGGTAAGCAGCTGGCAAAATGCTGCCACAGTAACTTGCAGTGACAACTGGCATATTGAAAAAGTGCATTAGAGAATGCATAAAATGTACAAGGGTTGGTGTGTGGGTGTGTGTGTGAGAGAGAAAGTGTGGGTGAAAAAGAGAGAGCGGGTGACGAGCTTGTGTGTGATGTGTGTTCTGCACGTCACCGCAACCATCTGGCTGAGCAATCAATGCCAGATGATATACAGTAAATGCTGTCACCTCTCAAAGTCTGCTGACCAATCAATATGCTGAACGTTTTTACATCACACTTCAGGTAAGACTACATGGGGATGGGGATGGGGATGGGGGGGGTTGGATTAGCCAAATTACATATTTATTTCACTCAGACTAATAGGCAATTGTTGTGTTTATATGTTCCCCATTTTTACATAATGATTACCCTTGCCATAATCTAACACTTGAAGTTAATCTTTAAAACACGAATAATTTAATAACACTGTCAGTAAGATTTTTTTTTAAAGAAATAAATACTTATATTCTGCAAAGGTACATTACATTGATAGAAAGTGTCAGTAAAGACATTTATAATGTTACAAAAGATTTGTATTTCAATTACATGCAGTTCTTTTATTTTGTCTATTTAATTTAATTAATGTTTTCAACAGAACTGTTTTATGAATAAATCAGCATATAAGATTGATTTCTGAAGGATCGTGTGATGATGAAAATTCTGCTTCGCCATCACATGTATAAAGAAATATATTCAAATAGAAGACGGTACTTTAATTTGCAATCAAATTTTACAATATTACCATTTTACTGTATTTTTCAAACAAATGCAGCCTTGGTGAAACTTCTTTCGAAAACATTTAAAAATTCTACCAACCCCAATGGCAATTATTCTGTGATGCCAAAAATTCAATTGTAGCATTTAAAATGATGAATTTTGTGTTTTTTATTATCTTATCAAATCAGCAACAATATTAATACTGTGCATCCCTAGACAACATTACATGCAAAATTATGCAACTACACGCCATTCCCATTAAACACAACTAAAGACTTATAAAGTTTTGTAGGTTAAGCTAGTTAAGAAACCCGGTGAGGACAGCAGCAACCCAAGCACAACATACACTACCCTGCAGTGTAAAAAAAAAAAAAAAGTCGCTGTTTGGATTTAAGTAGACAGAAGCTTAAGAGTCTATGATTGGATCATTATTGCAGTGATTATGTTTCTAGCATGTTAAATGTTTAGCAACAGTTCTTCTAAACTTAACTGATGGAGTGTGTAGCTTTTCATTTCTCACACCATGTCTACACCAGACGCTAGCAGCACGATGTGATGTGACAAAAGACAATAGAACACATTATAATCCGTGATGATGTCTACACTGGATGCGGCACGACACGGCGCGACAAATGGGAAATGGTCTTGTGGCGAGCAGGACGAGGCCGAGGGCAGTGAGAGGCCGGTGGCGTGATTGCTGATGATGAGCGACACCTGCGGAACGCAACGGTCTCGTATCTCTCACGGAGGAGCGGAAGCATAAAGGAGGAGCGACAACGAGGAATCGAGAGAGGACAGGCCGGGACATGTGTTGTGTTTGTTTTATTATATGTGACAGCAGTCGTCCGTGAGGGGCTGCTGTCTTTTACTTTCGTTTTGTATTTGTTTATTTTATTATTAAATTGTGTGTTGAATGTTCGCCTCCTCCTTCCCGCAACATCTAACCTTGCTACAGGTCTCATCCAAAAACATGGCCGTACATTACTCACCACACAAACCAGAGTCAAGAGCAGAAGGTATTATGCACATCTCTCTTCTCTTGACCCTTCCTTTCCTTTCCTTTCCATCTCCATTTTCCTCTTCTTCTATTTGCACTGCTATTTTCTCGTCTTGCCTCGTCTCTGATCTTGTCTTTCCTCACCTCAGGTGATTTCACCTCTCTCCTCACCCTGGCCTTTTTTTCCTCTGAGTGAAGGAATCTCTTTCAGTCAATCAATCACTCACTCACTCATCCATACCGCTGGTGTCTGACGGGTGAGATTCGGTTCTGTTAGTAGCACATCAACAGAGGCTGAGCAGATCAGAGACTTTAGAAGGCCAAATAAAAAGTAGCTTTTATTTTTCTTGTCTGCCACAATAGGATTCTGTTGTATTGGCTGTCTGCCGCTCACACTGGCTTGTGAAACAAGTACAGGATATTAACTTCAATTTAGAACTGAACATTTTTTTTTTAAAGTGCTTTTGAAGCCCTGAGTCAATACTGCAAATCAGTATGTGACATTTAGTGATAACTACCCCATAAGTAATGTTCATTATTATTAATCTTTCATAAAATTTTATGGGAAATGCTAGTTATTGCCTCATTAACAGAGCGACTGGCAACATGGGACTTAATCTAATATTAGCAAACCGTGGCATCAGTGTGTGACAATCGACATGATAATGTCATTCAGGCAAGCAGCGTCTCACGGATGAAAGCCATCCCTCTGTGTGTGTATTTGTGTGCTAAAAAAACCCACTTGCATTTTAATTGCCTCATCGTCAATTCTCGTTTTTCAGTCCAGAGGTTAAAAGTTATCAATTGAAAGACTTTTTTGTAGCAATTTGACTGTTGTGCCATAAATTACAACAAGGAGAGAAAACGCACGGAGTGGAGGAGTGGGTCAACATGATTTATGAACGACGGAGAGCCACCTCCAAGGCGGAGTGAGAGAGCGGCTCCATTAAAATCAACTCCCTCTGCCTCACTGATCTGCATGGTATCTCCACCTGCCTGCCACACTTCTTCAAATATGAATTTCATCTGTTCCCAGCAACTCCCCCTGTACTTCATCAGAAAAGTCATTTCTGGGTGTTCCATTTGAGAAATGAAGTTGGACTAAAGTTCTGTATCAATCCCATCCGTTTCCCCCGAAGGCGGTGCTGTTGTTCCTTATTTTAATTAAAGCGAGTTCTCACTTTCTACATGTGCGAGAGACACCGTCGATAACGCCTCACTTTAATGAATTCTAAAACGCCCTTATCTCTTTCCTCCTTGTGGAGGCCCGTAAACAAGATAGTGTCCACCAAACAAATGGCAGTTTGGCTATTTACCGCAACATCTGATCAAACAGCCACAACTGATATGCTTTACTAGTACTCACCTCAACAGGGAGAGTAAGCGCACACACACGGTCACTCACCAGCCCTTCAACTCACATTCGGCCAATAACCATTTACTCAATGCAATAGCATTAGCAAAGGAAGCTATGCACTCTAAGAAAAGTCCTTAAAATGGGGCGCAATTTACTTTGTTAATTTGAAGTAATTTTCTGTATTTTTTAACCATATTTTGAATCGCTCATTGTATTCTTTTGTGTTTTAAAGGTAAAAGAAAATGTCCGTAAACTTAACAGATAATGTTCTGGCAGAAAATTACCAGCATTTTTAAGACAAAAAATTAATGGTGGCGTTGTGTGTTTGTTGCAAAAAACAAACAAAAAAAAAGGTAAAGTTTAGACTGATTAGCATAGCCCTGGTAGCCCTATGCAGGTATATTTTGTAACTACACCTTTTGGACATAAAAACATCTCTAATGACAGTCATTTAAAAATATCCATGTACTTTGGCAAGCAAACATATTACAATAAATTTTATTTCTAGCACATTTAAGAGTGCTTTCTAGCATAATTAATACAACAAAGGCAATTAGATACAGTCACACAAACAAAATTAAATCCTGTTCACTCTAATATGTTAGATACTAGTAAAGATACTACTTCAAACTAGACTTAAAAGCATCCACAGATGGGGAAGATTGGAAGAGGGTTCCATAAGTGTGGAGCAGCCACAGAGAAGGCCCTATCACACATTGATTTTAATCTAGTTTTGGGAACATGAAGAATCATCTGACTAGAAGATCTCATATTTCTCATATTTCTTGTAAGGAATCAAAAGGTCAACAATATATTTGGGCCAATACCATGCAAAGATTTAAAAACCATCAACAGAGCCTTAAACTCAATTCTGAATTTTACAGGCAACCAGTGTAATGAAACCAAAACTGGGGAAATTCTCTTTCTCTTCTTTGTAAAGTCTGGCCGCAGCATTTTGCACTAATTGAAGACGAGATAATTGACCCTGTGAGATACCTATATATATATATATATATATATATATATATATATATATATATATATATATATATATATATATATATATATATATATATATATATATAATTACAGGAACGTCTGTCTGTCTGTCTGTTAATCGAATATCTCTCGAACCGTTAGTCCGATGGATTTCAAACTTGACAGGTGTCTTGCTACAGGCACGAGTAAGTGCAGTGCCGAGTTTGACATTGTTTGGATTATAAATGCAAAAGATATTGTTAAAAAGTAGTGTTGTAATGTACATACTGTAGAGAATATAGCACATGCACATTTTTATGTCAGGTCCCTAGAAAGGCTTTTGTGTGTGTGTGTGTGTGTGTGTGTGTGTGTGTGTGCCTGCGTGCGTGCGTATGTGTGTGTACATACTTAACCATATTTTGGGGACAAATTTGTATCTCATTTGTATAAAAAAATAAAGTTAATACTTTTTTTCTGTTACGGCTTTGGTTAAAGTTTTTATAACTAGCTGTGTATAAAACAGTATAATTCAATGGAATGTCCCTATTTAGATAGCTAAGTAAACGTATGTGTGTACGCAGTTGTTTGAAAGATTATAAACTGCTCTTTGGATACAGAAGATAACAATTCATAGCTATGTGGCATAATGCCTTAACACATCATTATTCCTTTCAGAGGAGCTTGCATTGTGTTGATAGATACCTACATCAGTGAAGCAGAAACTGTGGTTAGACTGTGAGAAATTGAACTCCAATTCAAAAACTCAATTTTTACTTCACTGCTCACAATGAGAACTTGTTTTTCATTAAAGAAAGCCTTTCTGACTCATGTTTTTGATCAAAGAATAAAAAAAAAAAAAGAAACAAGCAATCAAACAAACACCCACAGCATCTGTAGACACACCTTCACCCGTTCCACACCTTCACGTTCCACACATGTGGCCCGTCACTTGCTCTCCGCACGTGTTTGATGACAGCGAGCGCAATGATTGATTCTTGATGGGCAGTACAGCGTAGCTGCTGTTTTTAAATCCCGATCAGATTTGCTTACGCTGCCATTTTTATAGCCCACAGCCAACAGCTGACACCGCAGGTACCTCTCCTGCCTGCTTGTGTGTGTGTGTGTGTGTGTGTGTGTGCGTGAGCCGCCGCAAACGCTCTAAGTGCTCCCGTTTAATAACAGACGGTGATAATTTAAGATGCATTGGTGGAGAACAGAGCACAAATCACGGCGGTGACGGCTCCGTGGAGACAAAATGGAAGGAAGGGCAGTAGAGAGATAAATCACACTAGGAGGGAGGGGAAAAAAAAAATAGGGATAAAAGAAGGCCTTCCTGCCGCGGTGTGTTTGTGTGTGCGTGTGTTTGTATGATCAGTGATGAACAGACTGTGATGTCTCTTGTGAACGCTAGTCACAGCGCACGCTCCCTCCAGTGCAGTGTTTACAATGATCATTACTGCTTCACTGACATTATAATGATGACCACAGAGACTAGTCTGGTTCTCCCTTTGAGACGTCTCTCTCTGTCTGTCAATGACCCACTCATACAGAACCTAGCAGGCCTGCTGGTGCTTTGGACCGAGGAGGTCTTGTAATACCTGAAGAAAGCTATCAGTTGCCATTCCTTTTATCTTAATTGCAGTTGCATGACTGTCAGGGGTGCAAAGAATGTCAGGGTATTTTTATTTGGTCAACAATAGCACAAAAACTTTCAAAAATGTGGTTTCATTTTGCACTTTCTTGTCAAATGTGTGTAACACATTAACACTGCTTACATTGAAGAAAACTCTTCAAATGGGCTACTGGTAAAACACATAAAATACTGTAATCCGAAACCAGTTCTCTCCTTTAAGGACCGAGAGACTGTTATTCATGCATTTGTATCATCACACATTGGTTACTGTAATTCTTTATACTAGTGCAATGCCTGTGCAAAATCTGTTGAAAAGTTGCTGAATAGCCTAGGCTATTATTACACAGGAGCCTAAACTCTGAGAAAACGATAACGTTAAGCGCACCAGAATAAAATTTAATGTTCAGAAGTAAACAGTGTAGCTGACTTACAGATTCTGTTAACATCCACAAATGAATAAGCGCGACGATTCAGGGAGGAGACTACACAGTGAACTCCGAGAAAACGTTATGCTTGAGGAAACAGTTTGTGAATAGGCTACTACAAATGATGGCCGTGAATAAAATATAATATTCAGATATTTTTAAACCACAACCCTCTAATGTCAGAATGTTTATTTTGGGGAGTGGCCACTCAGTGTGCAGCGTGAGAGGGGGAGTGGCCACTCAGTGTGCAGTGTGGAGGGGGAGTGGCCTCAGTGTGCAGTGTGAGAGGGGGAGTGACCACTCAGTGTGCAGCGTGAGCCAGAGTGGCCACTGGCTAGAGCGGCAAAAGCCAATGTGTGCTGCTTTTACCGATATATTTAACAAACTTGGCACTCCACTTACTCGTGCCTGTAGCAAGACACCTGTCAAGTTTGAAATCCATCGGACTAACGGTTCGAGAGATATGCGAATAACAGATATGCCCGTTCAAAATCAGTTTTTGTGTGTGTGTGTGTGTTTTTAGTAATTGTTGGTTTGGTGTGTTTGAGTGCTTATTATTACAATTACACAGCAAAAGTTGAGTGACATTTTTATTTGTGCATGGTTGAATGCAAATACTGATACTGACATAATGCCATACAACAAATATGGAAAATTGAACTACATATATAACTAACTACTGACAACTAACTACTTCTGAATAACTACAGAATTACTTCTGTAACTATTCAGAAGTAAACAGTGTAGCTGACTTAATGTTTAGCTGACAGAATGTTTATTTTTAAACCACAACCCTCTAATGTCAGAATGTTTATTTTTAAACCACAAATTTTAAACCACAACCCTCTCTAATGTCAGAATGTTTATTTTTAAACCACAATCCTCTAATGTCAGAATGTTTATTTTTAAACCACAACTTCAATGTTTGCTTCTTTTACCAATATATTTACCGATATCTTTTGCATTTCTAATCCAAACAATGTCAAACTTGGCACTGCACTTACTCTTCCCCGTACCAAGACACCTGTCAGGTTTAAAATCCATCGGACTAACGGTTCGAGAGATATGCGATTAACAGACAGACACACAGACAGACAGACGTTCCTGTAATTTATAGATAGAATAGAATAGTGTAATGCCCGTGCAAAACCAGTTTTTGTGTGTTTTTATTACACAGGAGCCTAAACTCTGAGAAAACGCAACTTTTTCGCAAGTGAATCGCTACTTTTTTTAAAGTTAATCGCTACTTTGTCGAAAGTGAATCGATACTTTTTGGAAAAAGAATCGCTACTTTTTCAAAAGTGAAATGATACTTTTTCAAAAAAGAATCGCTGCTTTTTCAAAAATGAATTGCTACTTTTTCAAAAGTGAATTGCTACTTTGTCAAAAGTAAATTGATTCTTTTTCAAAAAAGAATCGATACTTGTTCTAAAACGAATCGCTACTTTTTCAAAAGTGAATCGATACTTTTTCAAAAATTAATCGATACATTTTCAAGTCAATCGATACTTAAAAAAAAAAGAATTGCTACTTTTTTCAAAAGAATTGCTACTTTTGCTAAAATAATAGCTACTTTTTCGAAAGTGAATCACTACTTTTCAAAAGTGAATCGATATTTTTTCAAAAGTGAATCGCTACTTTTTTGAAAGTGAATCGCTACTTTTTTAAAAGTGAATCGCTACTTTTTCAAAAAGAATATCTACATGTAACAAAATAATGTAACAAATGTATAATAACACTGTAATTAATGTATAATTAGATTGTAATAAATACATAATAACACTAATATATAATTACATTGTAATAAATGTATAATTACATTGTAATAAACGTATAATAAGATTAACAAATGTATAAATGCTACTTTTTCAAAAAGAATCGCTACTTTTCAAAAAGAATCGCTACTTTGTTCAAAAAAGAATCACTACTTTGTCAAAAGTGAATCGATACTTTTTCAAAAAAGAATTGCTACTTTTTTCAAAAGAATCGCTACTTTTAAAAATAAATTATAATAACACTGTAATAAATGTATAATTACATTGCAATAAACAATTACATTGTAGTAAATGTATAAGACTGTAACAAATGTAATTAAATTTTTTCAAAAGTGAATCGGTGCTTTTTCAAAAGTCAATCGATACTTTTTCAAAAAAGAATCGCTACTTCAAAAGTGAATCGATCTTTTTTTTCAAAAGTGAATCGCTACTTTTTCGAAAGTGAATCGATACTTTAAAAAAGAGAATGAACAAAATAATGTAACAAATGTATAATAACACTACAATAAATGTACAATTACATTGTAATAAACGTATAACACTGTAATGTATAATTGCATTGTAATAAATGTATAAGATTGTAACAAATGTAATTAAATTTTTACATTATTTTCAAAAAGAATCGCTACTTTTTTCAAAAAGAATGATGTAACAAAATGTAACAAATGTATAATAATAATAATGTAACAAATGTATAATAACACTAATGTATAATTACTTTGCAATAAACGTATAAATACATTGTAATAAATGTATAATAAGACTGTTGTAAGATTAGGATAAGATTGTTGTTAAGACAAATGTATAAATCGCTACTTTTTCAAAAAGAATCGCTTTTTCTAAAGTGAATCGCTATTTTTCGAAAGTGAATCGATACTTTTTAAAACGTATAATTACATTGTAATAAACTAATAATTACATTGTAATAAAAGTTTAAAAACACTGTAATAAATGTATAATAACACTGTAAACAATGTATAATTACATTGTAATAAATGTATAATAAACAACCTTGCAAAGAATCGCTACATTTCTCGAAAAGATTCACTACTTTTTTACTTCAGAAGTAAACAGTGTAGCTGACTTAATGTTTAGCTGACAGAATGGTTATAAAAATAAACATATGAAACCACAATTTTTAAGCCACAACCCTCTCTAATGTCAGAATGTTTATTTTCAAACCACAACTTCAATGTGTGTTTCTTTTACAGATATATTTAAGTTTGCAAACAAATAAATAAATTATTATTATTACATCCTATAATGTGTTTTACAAACCACAATGATATGGTACTTCCCATTACTAGGCAGATGCAGGTACTATTACAGTAAAAAAAAAAAAAACACAGCTTCAACCATTCTTATCTGGTCTGAACAGCTAAAAGTGTAGAGAGAAAGACTGTAAATGTAAAATGCATATATCAACTAAAAGTTGATTTAGTCAATGTTTAGGTGTACACTAACATATAGATTGCCTCATGAGCTAAAAGCAACAAAGCTCCAATTTCGATGCCAGTGGGTATTTAAATTCTGCAATATAGTGCCGAAATTCAACAAAACCTTTTAAGGCTTTCATGTTGGTTGTGTATAGTCTTTTTTAATTGGTATGTGAGACAGTTGTAATTTAAGAGTGCCATCCATCGTTATTGCAAATTCAGACAGTTTGTAGCAGAACAGCAGTTAACACCTCAAAACAGCATGTGCTCACAAACTCAAGTCTTGTTTTTTGCATCTAGGCTAATTCTGAGAGTTAAAGGCACTGTTTCTCAAATGGTGGAAAGTGCCTTTAGATAATATTGTTTACGAAGTGAGTGATAACACTACACAGAACACTTGACTAAACACAGCATGACACTGGGAAAATAATTAGTTGTTTGAGTTCCAGCTGCCAAAGCAGTGTGTAAAGTTAAGGGGGAAAATAACTAGCATGCAGACCTAATTGTTGTGCTATTGCAGTAAACAGGTTATTTTATAGGGTAAAACAGCATCTTGTGTGAACCATCAGCATACACATAATCTCTGATTTGGCTCAGCAGTGATGCTTACAGGGGTCACAGCACACATATTTCATCCAAATTATCACCACCAATTTGAGTTCATAACATGGGCATCACATCATCAACCCTTATTTGCTGGCCCATAGAATTCATGGATCAGTTCTGAGAATCTAAGTTCACAAGAAGGCAGATAAGGCTTAACTCAAGCAAGAATAAGATGACCCCCTGTTTTTGTTTATATATATATATATATATATATATATATATATATATATGTGTGTGTGTGTGTGTGTGTGTGTGTGTGTGTGTGTGTGTGTGTTTGTGTGTGATTCAAACTGATTTAAAACATTTTGATTTCAAAATTATTGGTTTGATTTTTAATTCAATAACGTTTTTTTTTATTATTATTTCTTTGTGTGTGAGAGAATTAACATGCGGTAACAATAGTGGAAGCACAAAGTTCAATATTAGGCTTTTTCAAGTAATCACAGAAAGATAAGCAAGAAGGAAAAAAAGTGGCATCTACATCTAAACCTACTTTTCTACGAGAAGACAGCGGTTGAAGCGGCACCTGCAGCTTCCCATTTCCAGGACACATATATTTCATCACTGGACAGTAGTGAGGCTTCCAACGGCACAATGCCAAATTGTCTCATTATAACAGCGGAAGCAACTTAAAATACTCTGTCATTTATGATATAAGACATAATTCGGCCTGTTTTTATTTGTGTACACTCTACATTCACAATAAAAACAAAATATTGTGCTTTTGTAAAATAAAGAAAACAAACAGGATGCCGTTTCCTGCCGTCCCGATTTCCTTTCCGTGAAGTGCGTCCCAAAAATTATTCAAAACTCAATGCTATTCGCAAGCTCGTGTGTGCCATCTGAACTCTAGTTTTGGGTTGGTGAATAGATTGTCTATTCTTCTTCTGCTCTTTTTCCTGTTGTGGCGGTTAGCAAAGCAGCGTTGCATTAATGCACGCGCCACCTTCTGGATTGGAGTCTAGATCACCTGTGACTGATTATATTCGTCGTCTGACGGTATGCTCCATCCTGTAAGGATTCGGGATGGATACATGTACGATTACACCCCATAATTTTAATAAATATTATTTTAAATACATATTATTATTATTACAATTATTTTAAAACTTTTCTTGAGCCTCAGGTATCAGGTATGTATTTTTTGAGCCAGGTAATAACTTTATATTACATATATATATATATATATATATATATATATATATATATATATATATATATATATATATATATATATATATATATATATATATATATATACAGTATACATACATATATATATATAAAATATTTTAGAAGATAGTTTAACATTTAAATATACAAATATATATTCCAAGTATAATACTAAAAAATAAAAAGAGAGCAAAATCATATTCACATCAGCTGCACTCTCTCGCTGTGTCCGAAGTGGAACAGCAAAAGAAGGTTAGACAGGGGTCATCAGTGAAACAACACTCCCTCAGTCATAATCATTTATCTTTTATTCATGATGCACAACAGCAAGCGCAAAGATGCAGTGAGGGAGAGAAAGAGCGCACATGGAGGGTGATTGTGTGTGTCCTGCATGCACTGTTGTCCCCAGCTCTCTGTCTTTCTTGCCTTAAAGCTCTGAAGAGGGAAAAATCATCTGCTTCTACAACAGGAGGTCAGAGGGAATGCGGAGACGAAAGAAAGAAGCAGAAAGTGAGCGAAAAAGAACAGCTGATTTGCAGTACAATGGACAGGGCTTCTGGCTGAGTGGTAGAGAGGAATGAGTACTGTAGAAACATGCTGTTTAATTTCTGAATATGATTCTCCTGGATATGATTGGTCTATGACCCGTAGGTCGTTCTAAAAGTGCATGACTTTCTTGCTGAGAAATACTGGCAATTTTAGGTACAACAAAGCACAATAAAAGTAGGCCTATCACATAAAATGGCCCATACATATCATATTTGCCATAATTCAAGAAACTCTTGCCCTACAATCAATTTGGACTTACAATCTTACACTGCTACAATAAGGCACAGCAACAGTATAATGCATCACTTCATATTTCCATTAGCAGTCTGTGTGAGTGACAACATTCATCAGCGAGACATTTATAAAGCACTGATAAATACTTTCATTAGTCCAAGCAAATTCTAGTCTCTGTTTTCTGCATGCACAATTATACTGAACGTATTAGATATTTTTGTACATTTAAACTATGACACGAGCATGCCTTAATCGCAGCACACAATCCTTGCAATTCTCTCACTCGTGCCAGCATTAGCATTAAAACAATTTGAATGGAAATGTGTGCTAGTAGAAAACGCCAGAATTTAATCAAACAATCCTTTTGGGTATTTATATACATTATGAAGAACCTTAGTTGATAGAAAGAGAGCCGAGAAAGTGACCTTGACCAGGACTAAAGAAAATTGACTGAACGATGAAAACGCAGAACCACCGGGGATCACAAACAAAGTGATCTGTTAAAGACCAATATGCTTTACTGACAGAACAAACCGTCTTTCTGGGATCGACAGACTGTGTGTGGATGGGCAAAGGATAGTTTTTAAGGCTGGCATTGAAAACATTGTTGACCCAAAAGCATTATTTATATTTTTTTACTCATGTCATTCCAAACCTGTGGAATACAAAAGAGGACTGTGCTGGTCATTATTTTCCATGTAATTACAATAAATGGGGTCTGAATCTTAATAAAAAGGACGCAGAAGCGCCATAAAAATAGTCCAAACGATATATTCGAATATATTCCAACCCGATCTCACAGCAATTCGTACGAATTTTACGAGGTGGCTAATTATGTGAAGGTCGCATGAATTCGTACGATTTTTGCTAAATCGTACATATTTTGCAAGTTGCCCAATTCGTATGAATTCGTACAAATGACTTACACCTGACCCCGCCCCTAAACCTACCCATCACGTGGGTTTAGATAAATCGTACGAATTGGTCGTGAGATATAGCGTTGTATATTCTATGTCTTCTAAAATCATATGATTGCTTTGTGTGAGGAACAAGTGACATTTTAATTATTTTCACTGATACACTTCACACCCAGTGAGTGTTTAAACACTACGACTAAATATTTGCATCAGTAAGTTAAACTTAAGACCCGAATCAGTAGGCCTACAATAGAGTCCAAAAAAATAATTCATACTGATTTTGCGAACCAGCTCAACCATTTTATTGAAAAGATCCAACTCAAAAGAATGATTCATTCATGCTTCTCTCATCAATGCATGAAATGAAGAAAATCTAGTTTTTAGAGAATAGCAATTTTGAACTCTCTCTCACATAAAGCTATCAAAAACTCTAAATATAGGCTAGTGTATACAAACCATTTATTTTTTTTGGAGTCCTTTAAAAAATTTGAAAGCTTCAGCCCACGTGCATTGTATTTGCATGGAAAAGAGCATAGGAAAAGCTTCCTTTTGTGTTTCGCAGGAGAAAGAAAGGTCATACGCGTTTGGAAAGACATGAGGGTGAGTAAATAATTACTTTTTTTTGGGTGACCAAAAAATCACAACAGTACTATTGGCTTTAATAACAATGTCTGTGCCAAGTAAATGCATTCCCAGGAGTTTGTCGAGTTGAGATTAAAATAATACACTCCCGCAGGAGTAAAACTAACACATTAGTGAACGAGGAAAATAACAACCTGCCCTAATGTGATTGAAAATTGCTTTAGCCCTGGAGTGATGAGAAGTTGATTTTTTCCTAACAGCAGTAAAGTCCAAAAGTCTTTAAACGGGAACTGTTTGTTCATCAGACCTCAAGTTATCCAATTTGCAAATGAAAAATGTGGAGAGCCGGCATTTGCAGTGAGAACCGTCCATAAACGGGGAGCTCATATGCGTCTGAAGCAGAGTTTTGGCTCTGAGGGGAGGGGAGGGGATAAATAAAAAAGAAATTTCTCACTCTGTGCTCTTTGGAAATGTCACATTTTTGGAGGCAGTGTGAAGAAGGCTGGCTCTCCATACTGAACGCCACTACTGGCCATTAATATGCAGCAAATAATTAACCCCAGCTTCCCTCACCTCTCGCATTCCGTTTACAACAGCACTTAAAACCACTCCAGTGGAGCACCAGCTAACCATGACCCAGACAATGGAAGCATGTGGGTATGAAATAGGTAAGAGGCCTACACGCACACGCACACGCACACACACACACACACACACGTGTTATCCAAAACGCACACAAGCCATTAGCACAGCAGAGATGTTATAAAAGAGTGTGCTTTCTGAATAGACATCTTTGAGTGTTTGTGTTTAATAGCAGAAGAAGTTTCTAACCTGTCGAATCTCTAAAAGAGCCACGATGTTGACCCCATGTCAGCTGATCACTGTTTGGTGGAACTCGGCTTTGTGTCCCAGTCTTCCCGCCAGTCGTCCTGTTCCCACGGTAACACAGCCTGCATGTTGACAGCAGCCGGTTGCCAGGCAACGGGGCTCTCATCGAGCTTGTTATTAAAACATCCCGTGCGTGAAAGGAAATAAACTTCACAATCGCAACAAGTCCGGATATGAGTTCCACTACTCACTCCATCACACGAGATATCCATGGCTATCTTTTCTTCATATTTATTCATTCAAGCATGTTATTTTGTTATTTTTGTCCTTGTGTCTGCAAATTTTCTCTGAAGCTTACAGATGGATAATGGATAAAAAAAAAAAAACCACATTGATAAAGAAAAAGGAGAATTAAAAGAAAAACATGACACGTGACAAGTTCTTATGTACTTTTGTATTAATGCTTGTTTCAAATGGTTCTGAAAAATATGTTGTAACATTTTCAAAAAGATTAAATTTAGTGATATTTTTATTGCATATTTATTTTTTATGTATTTAAATTAAATATAATTTTTAATGATAGTAATTAGTTTATATTATAATGTAAAAAAAAGTTTTTACTTGTCATAAAAAGGACAAATTAATATAAGAACAAAATTATTAAAAATGATCCCAAACCACTTAAGATTTTCTTTTTTTTATATAATTATATACTATTAATAAGCTTTTTGCTTAATTTGTCATCTAAACAGTTGTATAACTATAATTTTGTTTTACTTCATACCCCTAAAAAAAAAAAAAAAATCAATTTTAATACAGAAAATGTTCACCATAGATGAGGTGCATTCAAGTAAAAAAAATGTATTCCCTAAAAGTCGCCTACTACGCGTCTTCATTCATCTTAATCAGGGTAGCACCATATTTTATTTTTGACAGGACTGAAAATGAAAATGAAAACGATGTATAGAAGTGTTCAATTGTAGCCTACTGTTGTTTAACAACATACCGATTGTTCAGCCGATGAAACGTCTTTCCGAAAAAAATAAAGAAAAAAAATCTCTCAGTAGACAAAAACTCCATAAAATCGTTTTGAAAGTTGTGAAAATTACGGCTTGCCTCGCAGTGCTTGCCTCGTATAAAGACCGCAAGTCTATTCAGCCTAGTTTTCAAACGCATTAAATACAATATGGCGTCTAAGGGTGAGCATCTGTCTGACTTGCTGCCGGCTCTGGTCGGGCTCACTTCGGTGGCAGTTGGGCCAATTCAGCATTTTGAATTAGTCGATGAGAGAGATCGTTCCGATTGGCTGTTCAGTTTGGGGAACGAGGCAGTGCACGAGAATAAAAGTGAAAGTGATGAATGCAAGCAAAGATGTCAAGACGCCACAGACAGAAGTAAAGAAAGAAAGTGATCAGGCCTGTGTTTCCCAAAAGCACCGTGAGTCCATTGGCACCAATCATCTCTACCAACTTAAAGGGATAGTTCACTCAAAAATTTTATTTCTTTCACATTTACTCACCCTCAATTTGTTCCAAACCTGATTAGGTTTCTTTCTTCTCTTGAGCATAAAAGACGATAATTTAAAGAATGTTGGTAACCAGACAGTTGACGGTAGCTTTGACTTCCATAGTATATATTTTTTTTACACTATGGAAGTCAATGGCTATACGCCAACATCCTTTTATGTTCACCGATGAAAAGAAACTCATACAGGTTTGGAACAGCTTGAGGGTGAGAAGTGATGACCTCTTTAACTTAGCCCAGCATGACTGATGTTCAAAATAGCAAGCGCTGCTTTGTTTATTTTGTGTACAGATACTATTAGGGATGTCCCGATCAGGTTTTTTTGCCCTCGAGTCCGAGTCCGAGTCATTTGATTTTGAGTATCTACCGATACCGAGTCCCGATCCGATACTTATATAATACATCAAAAAAAGAATAAAGAAGAGAGAAAAAACAGATTTTTTATTTAATTAACCTTATTTTAACATTCAACAACTCTGTTAACAAACAGAGCACTTCTATGTATATATATATATATATATATTCTCAAAAAAAAATGTATACACTTTTAAAACATTTTTATTTTTTGTTTACATGCCTGCCGGGTATTTTAAGTTGAGGTGCTATTTGTTTTTATATTAGACTTTTTCTATATTTTCTGTTGCACTAAAGTCCAAAAGCGAAGATTTTATGTTATTTATTACTTGATTGTTCAAGCTACCTCACAGAAGTGCTCTGTTTGTTAACAGAGTTGTTGAATGTTAAAATAAGGTTAATTAAATAAAAAATCAGTTTTTTCTCTCTTCTTTATTCTTTTTTTGATGTATTATATAAGTATCGGATCGGGACTCGGTATCGGTAGATACTCAAAATCAAATGACTCGGACTCGGACTCGATATATATATATATATATTAGGGGTGTAACGATACACGTATTCGTATTGAACCGTTCGGTATGAGGCGCCACGTAGGATTTAAATCAAACTTCGCTTATCAATACATGCATAACACACGTGCATATACACCTATAAATTACTCGTATATACATGTATACTACTGGATGTTCAAAATACATATAAAAAATACACGTGCACACTAATATGAAATTCATACCAATACATATTATGTTAGTAATAAATGCATATAAACTTGTGAATAACTTGCATATACATATAAACTTGACGCACACATACACCTATAAATACTCGCATATACATATAACCTTCCATGCACATACACCTATAAACACTCGCACATACATATACACTCGCTGCACGCAGACACACCTATACACACTCGCATATACATATAAACTTCCATGCAGACACACCTGCACTCGCATATACATATAAACTTCCATGCAGACACATCTATACACACTTGCACATACATATAAACCCGATGCGCGCATACACATCCATAAAACACTCGCGCATACATACAAAATAAAACGTGGATGCATGCTTCAGTTGTGTATATGTATGTGAAAGTGATGTCATGTGTGGATGTGCGTGAACTTTTCAGTGTAAAAGGAAGTCATTTCAGTGTAAAAGGAAGTCAGTTATTCTTCTTCTTCTTTTGGAGTTTTAGGGCGGTTGGCAAACTAGCTAAAAGGTGCATTTACCGCCACCAACTGGACAGGAGTGTGAAGCGTCAACAGAGGGGGCGCAAAGATATCACGCAACACCTGAAATAAAGCTTGTCACAAATAACCTTTATTTGACTGTCTATGCAAAGAACCGGCGAAAGTAATGATTATGCATGAAACATTTGAATGGTTAATAAAGTTCATAAATTGATAAAGTTGACGATGCAGACTCGCCATCTTCGCTGTAGTGAACGCGCCTAGAGAGAAATGCACACTTCATATGAAGTGTGAACGCGCCGGCGCCTCTGTGTCCTGATTAGCCTACATTTTCCACTATATTTGCGAAATAAACTTTAAAGAAAGGCTGTCTACAAAAGAAAACTTTATGGTCAAAATCATGTCTGACCCATTCCAAATATTTTCCGATAGCCTGTATCTTATGATCCTATCTTACTCATCTCATGCGGTTCCCTTTTCATATAATCAACATAGATGAAATAAAAAAAAAAAAACATTATATTATTTAAACATAAATATGAAACGTATGTTTAAGTTTTTTAACTTATAAGCGTCACACCGCTCAGCTTTGCTCACATGCTCTGATGTGTAGCCTATACATGCATGTGTGTGGTGGAGTGCTGCGATTTTCAAATAATAATCAAATAATACCAATCGATCTTCGAATTTTAAATTGCGTTTTGTGTAAATTGTATCTTCATTTTAATCAATGTTTCATAAACAAATTTGTCTGGATTAATAAATAAGAAGCAAATCTAGTGGACAGTGATCAGGATACGGAGGCGCCGGCGCGTGAACTAGAGTGCGTAAATGAAGCGAAACTCAGCGTATAAACTACTTGCATCACAGACCTGTTTATCTATAGAAAGCTTGAAATGTGTACTTTTAAACAAAACAATTAAAAACTAAAAGAATTTGGCTACTATTTGCTTATGTAGGCTAATTCATATGAAGTGTGCATTTCTCTCTATAGGCGCGTTCACTACAGCGAAGATGGCGAGTCTGCATCGATTTATGAACTTTATCAACCATTAAAATGTTTCATGCACAATCAATACTTTCGCCGGTTCTTTGCATAGACAGTAAAATAAAGGTTCTTTGTGGCAAGCTTTATTTCAGGTGTTGCGTGATATTTTTGCGCCCCCTGTGTTGTTGCTTCACACTCCTGTCCAGTTGGTGGCGGTAAATGCACCTTTTAGCTGGTTTGCCAACCGCTCTAAAACTCCAAAAGAAGAAGAAGAATAACTGACTTCCTTTTACACTGAAATGACTTCCTTTTACACTGAAAAGTTCACGCACATCCACATATGAAATCACTCGCATATACATATACACAACTAAAGCATGCATCCACGTTTTATTTTGTATGTATGCGCGAGTGTTTTATGGATGTGTATGCGCGCATCGGGTTTATATGTATGTGCGAGTGTTTATAGGTGTATATGCATGGAAGTTTATATGTATATGCGAGTGTGTATAGGTGTGTCTGCATGGAAGTTTATATGTATGTGCGAGTGTGTATAGGTGTGTCTGCGTGCAGCGAGTGTATATGTATGTGCGAGTGTTTATAGGTGTATGTGCATGGAAGTTTATATTTCCCCTTCAGTCGCTCACGTTCGACGTGACGTCGACGTGACGACGTTAGGGGATCACTTCTGGGAGCCCTATCAACTTCGATTATCTAAGAACAAGCCAATGAACGTTGGCGTGCGTGAACGCGTCACGCGCCCCCCGCCCCGCAGCGCGGGTATAAAACAGGAAGCGGGCGCGAGCACCCACCGTCTTTCATTTCGGAGCGCGAGTTTCCTATGACTCATTGTCTGAGATTCAACGCCTTTGAAGACTTCAGGAAGATCTCTCTGTTCCAGTGTTGGTGTGACGGCGCGATCAGCGGTGGCCGCGAGCAGTGCAGCTCTCAACTGCTGTTCTTCCACCACTATTGTTTGTGTGTGTGTGTGTGTGTGTGTCCACACAGTGGCTACCCCTGGGCGCCTCAGCACTGTGAGAGTAATTTTTCCTTTGTTTTTTATTTTACTAAAAGAGCAACACAAGCGGACCCTGCGTCTTTTTCAAGATGTCATTCCGCTTGTGCGTTTCTGGATGCCGTCGTTCCCTGGCGCCAGCAGATGGCCACAATAGCTGCATCTCGTGTTTGGGCATTCGGCACGCTGAAGTAGCTTTTGTGGATAGTTCATGTTCTCATTGCGGGAACATGACTATCGCAGCACTTAGATCGAGACTCGCTTACCTCAAGGGAGGTGCAGTCCCCTCGCCTATGCCCCGATCTAGTGTTTATTCTGCCCCGCAGAATAGACCTATTTCAGCGCATGACCAGGGTGATCTGAGGATTACCGTGAGGGCTTCCCCGCCGAGACAATCTCCGCGGGCCCCTCACGCCTCTCATGTGCTGTTGCCATCGGCGCCCCTTTGCGAACGGCTCGGTCCTTCTCCGGAACGACCAGTCGTTTCCTTTGGGGCACCAGCTGACGATCAGATGTCGATCGCAGCATCGGAGGGGGAGCGGTCATCTGGAGATGACGACTCGGCTGCGCTGCCCCCTTCGGGGTGTGTAGCGTTGTCCGAGCCGGATCCAGAGTGGACCGCTATGCTTTCCCGGGCCGCCGAGAAGGTTGGGCTTGTGTGGAATCCTCCACCACGTCCCGAACCTTCTCGGCTGGACGATTGGTTTCTCGGGGCGGGCCGTGCTGGTTCTCAGTGCGCCGCCCCGGTACCTTTCTTTCCGGAAGTGCATGAGGAGCTTTCTAGGACGTGGAAGGCACCGTATAGTGCCCGAAGCCGTCCTAGTGGCTCCTCACCCCTCGCCACCCTCGACGGCGGGGCAGCTAAGGGGTATGTGGGGATCCCCCCAGTGGAGCGGGCTGTCGCGATGCAGTTGTGTCCGGCGTCCGCCTCCTCCTGGCGGGGTGACCCACGCCTCCCGTCCAAGGCCTGTAAGTTCTCGTCCGGTCTAACGGCGAGGGCTTACAAGGCCAGTGGACAGGCTGTTTCTGCTCTTCATGCCATGGCGCTCTTGCAGGTCCACCAGGCCCAGGCGCTCATGGACATGAACGAGGGTGGTCCTGACCCAGAGCTCCTCCGGGAGCTTCGTGTGGCTACCGACCTCGCCCTCCGGGCGACGAAGGAAACCGCACGTTCAGTCGGTCAGGCGATGTCCACCTTGGTGGTCCAGGAGCGCCACCTTTGGCTCAACCTGGCGGACATGAGGGACACCGATAAGTACCGGTTCCTGGATGCCCCTCTCTCCCAGGTTGGGTTGTTCGGCGACGCGGTCGAGAGCTTTGCCCAGCAGTTCTCGGCCGCACAGAAGCAGACGGAGGCCATCCGACACATCCTGCCCCGGCGGACCGCTGCTGCTCCCTCCCGCCCGCCGGCCGCAGCTCCTCCGTCTACTCGTCGCCGAGGTCGGCCTCCTGCGGCGTCCTCCGCTCCCGCTAAGCCCCAGCAGCAGCCATCATCCAGGCCTCAGCGGGCAGCAAGCCGCAGGAAGTCGACCCCCGCCCGTCCAGGCCGCTGCCAAGCCAGGAGGCAAGCGCCGGTGCAAACATCCCTGAGACGGGCGGCCCGGAGGTGGATCAAGTTGCTCTTCAGGAGATGGCGGCCGTGCCACTCCTTCCCCCGGTGGAGGGCCGGGTGGAGAATCTTTTGTTTCCTTTTCTTTTTGTTCCGCCACTGCCGTGGAAGGCACTATACGCTGCCTTCCACGGTACCCACCTTTTCAAAGAAAGAGCAATTTCTGAAACCTCTGGGCCCCAAGAGGGCGCGCTTGGCAGTCGACGACGCTATGCCTTGTCACTCCCGAGCCCCTCTTCCATCGCCAGCGGGCAGCAGTGGCTGTGTCCTGGACGCACTGTCGCCTCCGCACACTCACTCTGCCCTCCGACGGAAGCAGGTACGTCTTGCACCACACGTTCAGACCCCACTCCGGGCCGCTATGCCGCCCGAGTCGGGTCCCTGCATTCCGTCACGCTGCCCCACTCCGGGTACGTCTGTGGTGCCGTTGGTCCCGCTTGCTCGGTCTCTGGGAGCTTGGCTAACGCTTCCCAGTCCGTCTCGCTGGCTCATCCGTACTGTCAGACTCGGCTATGCGATTCAGTTCGCCCGGCGCCCCCCTGTTTTCAGGGGCATCCTGTTCCCCCGTGTTCTGGCGGACAGTGCCCCTGTTCTCAGAGCGGAGATTGCAGTCCTACTGGCGAAGGATGCAATCGAGCCGGTCCCTCCAGCCGATATGAAGACCGGCTTCTACAGCCCGTACTTCATTGTACCCAAGAAAGGAGGTGGGTTACGGCCAATCTTGGACCTGCGCGTCCTGAATCGGTCCCTTCACAGGCTGCCGTTCAAGATGCTTACGCAGAAACGCATTTTCAAATGCATCCGTCCCCAAGATTGGTTTGCAGCCATCGACCTGAAGGACGCGTACTTTCATGTCTCAATTCTCCCTCGACACAGACCGTTTCTTCGCTTTGCGTTCGAGGGGAGGGCATATCAGTACAAAGTCTTACCCTTCGGGCTGGCCCTGTCGCCCCGCGTCTTCACGAAAGTTGCGGAGGCGGCCATTGCTCCCATGTGCGAGCGTGGTGTTCGCATTCTCAACTATCTCGACGACTGGCTTATTCTCGCCCAGTCGAGGGAGCAGTTGTGCGAACACAGGGATTTGGTGCTCAGTCACCTCAGCCACCTAGGGCTTCGGGTCAACTGGGAGAAGAGCAAACTCACCCCCGGGCAGAGGATCTCTTTTCTCGGTATGGAGTTGGACTCGATCAACATGACAGCGCGTCTCACCGAGGCCCGCGTCCAGTCAGTGTTGAACTGCGTGAGTACGCTCAGACGCAGAACAGCGGCACCACTGAAATTATTTCAGAGGCTCCTGGGGCATATGGCATCTGCAGCCGCGGTAACGCCGCTCGGATTGCTTCATATGAGACCGCTCCAACACTGGCTCCACGATCGAGTCCCGAGATGGGCGTGGCAGAGTGGCTCGTGCCGGGTTCCAGTGACCCCGCACTGTCGCCAAACTCTCAGCTTGTGGTCGGACCCTTCGTTCCTGCGGGCAGGTGTTCCCCTAGAACAAGTGTCCAGGCACTCTGTGGTCTCCACGGATGCCTCTATCACCGGCTGGGGGGCCACGTACAACGGGCATGCAGCTTCAGGTCTGTGGACGGGGCCTCAACTGCATTGGCACATCAACTGCCTCGAGTTGTTAGCAGTACATCTTGCGCTGGGCCGCTTCAAAACGTCGCTACAAGGCAAGCATGTACTGGTCCGTACGGACAACACTGCGACCGTTGCGTACATCAACCGTCAGGGTGGTCTACGCTTCCGCTGCATGTCACAACTCGCCCGCCATCTCCTCCTTTGGAGTCAGAAGCATCTGAGGTCGCTTCGTGCCGTTTACATTCCGGGCCTGCTCAACCGTGCAGCCGACGAGCTTTCACGGCAGCAGGTGCTACCGGGAGAATGGCGACTCCATCCCCAGGTGGTCCAGCTGATTTTCAGGCGCTTCGGGACCGCACAGATAGATCTGTTTGCCGCCCCGGACACGTCTCACTGACAGTTGTTCTATTCCCTGACCGAGGGGACCCTCGGCACGGATGCTCTGGCACACAGCTGGCCCCGGGGTCTTCGCAAGAATGCGTTTCCCCCAGTGAGCCTTCTGGCACAGACCTTGTGCAAAGTCAGGGAGGACGAGGAGCAGGTCTTGTTAGTTGCCCCATATTGGCCCAACCGGACCTGGTTCCCGGAACTAGTGCTCCTCGCGACAGCCCCTCCCTGGCCCATCCCTCTGAGAGAGGACCTGCTCTCTCAGAGACGGGGCACCCTGTGGGTGACCTACCCCCAGCGGTAGTTGACACCATCACTTCTGCTAGAGCCCCCTCTACGAGGCGCCTCTATGCGTTGAAGTGGAACCTATTCGTTGAATGGTGTTCTTCTCACGAGGAGAACCCCCGATCATGCTCGATCAGAGCCGTGCTTTCCTTCCTGCAAGATGGGTTGGAGCGAAGGCTGTCTCCCTCCACCCTTAAAGTGTACGTTGCCGCTATTGCCGCACATCACGATGCAGTTGATGGTAAGTCCTTGGGGAAGCACGACCTGATCGTTAGGTTCCTGAGGGGAGCGAGGAGACTGAATCCTCCTCGCCCGCTCTCTATACCCTCTTGGGATTTGTCTCTGGTCCTTTCGGCTCTTCAGAGACCACCCTTTGAGCCTCTGCAATTGGCTGAGTTAAAAATCCTGTCCTGTAAGACAGTTCTCCTGGTTGCATTGGCCTCTATCAAGAGGGTAGGGGACCTACATGCATTTTCGGTCGACGAATCGTGCCTGGAATTCGGCCCGGATAACTCTCACGTGATCCTGAGACCCCGGCCCGGATACGTGCCCAAGGTTCCTACTACTCCCTTCCGGGACCAGGTGGTGAACCTGCAAGCGCTGCCTTTGGAGGAGGCAGACCCAGCCCTGGCTTTTCTCTGTCCCGTCCGCGCTCTGCGTTTGTACGTGGACAGAACGCAAAGCCTCAGGACCTCAGACCAGCTCTTCGTCTGTTACGGAGGCCAGCAGAAGGGAAAGGCTGTCTCCAAGCAGAGGATGGCCCACTGGATAGTGGATGCTATCGCCTTGGCTTACGAAGCCCAAGGCGTGCCTTGCCCGCCTGGGTTGAGAGCCCACTCCACTAGGAGTGTCGCTTCTTCTTGGGCGCTGGCACACGGCGCCTCGCTGACAGATATCTGTAGAGCTGCGGGCTGGGCGACACCTAACACGTTCGCTAGATTCTATAGCTTACGTGTTGAGCCGGTTTCTTCCTGTGTGCTCGCTTCAACCAGCCGGTAACACCGAAGTTTCCGCTCTAGTGTCGGCTTGCTGCGCCACTCCCCTCTACGGAGCGGATACGTGCGCTCTTTGCTCCAGTCGAGTTCCCCCCCAGGCGAACCCTGTGAGTTCCTCCACACCCCTTCGGCAGTTGGACGTTGCGGAGCGTCCGACGCCAGGCCTAGTGCTCGTATGCTTGTGTAACTTGTGCTAGGCTGGGTTCCTTATGTGTGATCCCTGTGGCGATCCCATATGAGTATTTTCCACGATCAGCTCCCTGCGGTGAGCCCGTGTCTTTCCCTTGGCAGAGCTCGCTCTGCTGTCACTGTCTGGTGTAGCCTCCCCCTCCTTAGGTGGAGCCACCCCAGTGACATTCCATATGTTGCACTGCCCCAACCGGCCAGTCCATATGTGTATTCTCCACATGGTACCTCCCTTCGGGCAGGATGTGGCTCCGCAGCGTCCCTCTCCCCTGGAGAGGCACGCTTCCCAGTGTTATTCAAGAGTTCACTGCGTGGGTATGTGGAACAGCAGGTTCTCCCTCTACGCAGGTCTTCCGCCCCAGCATGGGGGGGTCTGAGAGTCTTGCGTAGGGCACTGGAAGTGGCAGCAACCGTTGGCGCTTTCCATGGGATCCCCTAACGTCGTCACGTCGACGTCACGTCGAACGTGAGCGACTGAAGGGGAACGTCTCGGTTACTGATGTAACCCTCGTTCCCCGAAGGAGGGAACGGGAGACGTGACGTCCCGCCGCCACAGTTGCTGACCATCGCTGTACGGCCGTCACTAAACTCGGCTCCTCAGTGAAAAACGGTGGGTGCTCGCGCCCGCTTCCTGTTTTATACCCGCGCTGCGGGGCGGGGGCGCGTGACGCGTGACGCGTTCACGCACGCCAACGTTCATTGGCTTGTTCTTAGATAATCGAAGTTGATAGGGCTCCCAGAAGTGATCCCCTAACGTCGTCACGTCGACGTCACGTCTCCCGTTCCCTCCTTCGGGGAACGAGGGTTACATCAGTAACCGAGACGGTATATGCGAGTATTTATAGGTGTATGCGTGCGTCAAGTTTATATGTATATGCAAGTTATTCACAAGTTTATATGCATTTATTACTAACATAATATGTATTGGTATGAATTTCATATTAGTGTGCACGTGTATTTTATATATGTATTTTGAACATCCAGTAGTATACATGTATATGCGAGTAATTTATAGGTGTATATGCACGTGTGTTATGCATGTATTGATAAGCGAAGTTTGATTTAAATCCTACGTGGCGCCTCATAGTTCGGTACGAGGCTTTCGGTTCGGTTTTCGGTACACATTTTTGAACCGAACGGTTCGTTGGACCATTTGTCCTGCCGACCAAAATTTCGTTATTTCAAATGTAGGCGCATCACGCTTAGCAAGCGCGCTCATAATGTGCGATGCTGGCGTGACCACAACATTGCAACATCAAATGGAAAATGTAATGTAAACGGAACGAAACTGAGCTACTCGTTATTGTGTGGTTGACGGACCGTTTATCAGTTTGGACCAATGCAGCGTGAGCCGATCTTAATCATCAGCACTGTTACTACACAGCGAAATCAGAAAGAAAAAATTTGAAATCGCCACTGAAGTAATAACATCGCTGCGAGATCTAGTGAGAAACATTCACATTTCTTCGTTATTAACGGATCAAACAGCGCTGACGTGGAAACCAGGAAGAAACATTGTGCCATGAATGAACTATCCAGTGTCCACAGATCAGCAACATTCACCATGGATTTACTGTAGTAACACTACTAACTATAACCATGGAAGTTTGGCAGGAATAGTAGGCTATAATGCTTTCAAGTAACACCACGTTGGTTTTATTTTGACATTATGAATACAATTGCTGCCCTCAAAGGTTAATCTGAACTAAAATAAACCTTTGTTTATAACTACTACAATATTACATTTCATTTTGTCCAAGGAGCTGTTTTGTTTTATAAGCTCCTAAGAAAAGTCAAGTGTAGCTCCATCATTGCTCAAAGTAAAAAAATATCATACTTTATGACGTTAGTTTTAATAAAAAATAATAAAAAAAATTAAATCAAGGAAATTTCTCTGGCATTTCTTTCTTTCTGCTGTATCGGAAACGTACCGAACCGTACCGAACCGAACAGTGACACAAGTGTATCGTATCGAACCGAACCGTGAATTTTGTGAACCGTTACACCCCTAATATATACACACACATACATTAGGGGTGTAACAGTTCACAAAATGTGCGTTTCGGTTCGATACGATACAGCAAAAAGAAAGAAATGCCAGAGAAATTTCCTATTTATTGAGAGAAAAACTATTTTTCAATAAGTTTGAGTTTCCCTACATCTTGAAACTTTCAGGTTTATAAATGGGGGTGGTAATCTTTGAAGGATGGATTGGTAATCACATTAAAAATAACATTTAAATATATATTTATATAATATTTGAGTTTTGAAGTGCAACATTAAATCCATGTTCATTCACGGCACAATGTTTCTACTGGTTTCCACGTCAGCGCTGTTTGATCTGTGGCGAATTCAAATGTTTTCTTCTTCACCGGATCTCTTAGCACAGTGTCGCTTTATCTCGCGCTCCACAGATGTTGCTGGTCCGAACTGATAAATGGTCCGTTAAGCACAATATAATGAGTAGCGCAGTTTCGTTCTGCTTTCATTACGTTTGCCATTTGATGTTGCGCAACGTTGTGGTGATCGCGCCAGCGCGGATTTTGTCTGCAGGAAAAATGGTCCTAGGAATCGTTCGGTTTGTATGCGTACCGAACCGGAATAATTTTGAATACATGTACCGTTACACCCCTAATTTACATATATCCGAGTCCTGATCTGGAGGTAACGTCCGATTCCGATCGAGTCTGAAACCACGTGATCGGGCCCGATTTCCGATCGCGTGATCGGATCGGGACATCTCTAGATACTATACTATCAAGTGTAAATAAAAAAAAAAGTAATACATATTTATCTTTTGTGGTGCCACTTGGTTTTAAGAAGCTCCAGAAAGTGAAAATCTCTTGACTGTGTGGGTTGACCAGCACTGCTGCTTGTATATCACCTATACATTGTTCAGTGCAATTCAAACAGATGTAAGGAGAAACATCAAAGTGTTACTATTTCTTCCTTTAATCTGTTTTGCATGAACCAGGAGAGATTGTCAAGCCACAGTAAAAACCCCATCCTCAAATAACCTGCTGAAATAACCAAAGAAAGACAAACACATAAAAACAGCTTTTAGTGGACTTTGATTACAGGTCACTTCAAGAGTCTTTGAAGTCTCATGGGGCTTACCCGTTTCATCAATGCAATGTCTAATAATATTTCAGACGTCAGGCTTCATCTGGTCCTACATTTGTCTTCATTTTCGAAACATTCGCACAGCAAGTCCACATAATACAAAACTGATATGTATATATCCATTTTTCGCTGTACGTCACTGGTTATTTGAAAAATGATCTGAAATACTTGTCTATAACTGTAGACTCTGTATTTAATCTACCTATGTGTATCTTTCCCCCTCTTTCTCTCTCTCCAGTCTTATTGGTAAGGTGGGAACTTAATGAAGTGTGGATGATCGACTCCAACACATTTATCATTGAATTTGACTCCAGTTCGTGGAGTCATGAATAATTTATTGTGTATGAAAGACACTTTAGAACCTTGCCAAGGGTTTACGTATATATATATTTCTTTTTTCGTGTGATTCCTCCTTGAAGCTTTCCTGGAATTCAGATTAAGCCACCACAGTTGTGGCGCTTAGTGGCGACTCCATCTTCAGAGCGTTCTATGTTTGCAAAGATTGCCGTTAATCAGCTATGGATTTCTCATTCAGGAAGGGGAGGGAATTGGCGGAGGTGTTGCCGAAAAAACTCAAGGGTGCCTAGTCCACTTCTCCAAGTGAATTATGTAGACTTATGTAGAAAATAAAGACTTTTGTCAAGAGTCACAGAAGGCATAAGACCCCTGCTACTCACCGAGCCACAAACCTGCACTTGACTGACCCTGAGGTTTATTTTGTTAGATTAGTGTGAAAAAAAATGTTCTGAACTCGTTAATTCACCCTGAAAAGATGACAAAAGAATTTTCCAGTGTACCATTCAGAGTAACATAATATAAAAGCAAAACAACTGGGACAGGATGAGAGGGAACCTTTAAATTCAGTTTCAAACTAGTAAACCTACATAATGGAAAACAACATAATACTTATCTCACTATTTTGAAGAGACAGAGGCAAGTTGTCACAGGGACCTGCTGAATATTTGATCTTAAAGTACCATCTTTTTTTGTGAAATGAATCCTCCAATAATGATCATCCTTATATGTTTGCTATAGCTGTTTGGTGAATAAGTGAACACAATAAAGTGTCCATATAGTGTGACATAGTGCCATAAGTAATGCTACTGGGGCATATTGTCACAGAAGGCAACTTGTGTTCAATGAATGTTTTTGCCAGGACCTGCCTATAGAGAAACAGACAAGAATAATGAAATGGAGAAATGTTATAGACTAAACAGTGTCTCTCTGAATGTCTTTGGATGCGGTTAAATATGGCATTTCTATGGTGTTCTCTATCTAGGCATGTTTTAATTTCTGTACCAACTTTTTATTCTAACTCCCTTTTGGGGATCCAAAGGGTATCCAAAGTATATTACACAATTCACAGGCAAAGTCCCACAGGAGCAACCTGGGATTAAGTACCTTGGCCATGACCATAGAGGTGAAAGGAAGGTATTTTAAGCATGGTAACTCTCCAGTTTCTAAATCACTCCTACTTGAAATAGAACCAGCAACCTTTTAGATAGCGGGCTAGATTCGTAGCCATTGGGCCACCACAACTACTTAAGCTCCCTCATCATTCCTCTCTCTAATTACACTAGATCATCAGACAGTGAGGTCATGACATAAATCATGACAGCTCATGAGAACAGTCTTTGATTAATTTCTCAATCTGAGACACAGACACATACACATACACATACATACTCATAGTTCTCAATGGATGGCAGCAGCTTTGAGATCAGAAATATGGGTCTCTACCCTGAAGACTGTTTTGATCCCTGTATTAGTGGGGTGCAAGTAGGTCATACCATCTTGCAATACCCATGACAGTGTGACAGTAAAAATCTGTTTTCTGAAAGCATGGGACTTATATAGCATTACACCTGGGGCCATCCGCCTCTTCGCCAGAAAACAGACTTTGAAAGAGGAAATGTTCCTTCAATGAATTGTCACATTAAGCATTTGTGGGTTTTACTCTCTCTCTCTCTCTCTCTCTCTCTCTCTCTCTCTCTCTCTCTCTCTCTCTATGTGTGTTTTTGGCCAGAGCTTATCACAGCACAGTCGGTGGGGTAATATTAAAGACTATCAGCGATCCCTTGTTCTCCCTATTGAAGGGAAAGGAACTAAACAAAAGAATAAAACAAAAACACAGAGGAAATCAATTATATTTCAGCTGCGGCTAGCCCTGGAGACCGGCGCCGTCAACAGCAAACTTTATTCATTAATACAAAATTTAATCAGAGACTCCCTTCTCTGAAAACACCAAATCAAAGTAATTCATTATGAGTAAATAAAATATACAGATACTCTTAAAGGCTCTATTATGTTTTAATTTCACCAGTCATGAGAAACGTCCCAAATGAGATGTTATGAGTGTAGAACGTAGTTCGTAAACAATTAGATTCCATCCCAAAGGGACGAGAACAATCTTACGCCACAGAGCCTGGTGGAAAGAGGCCGACCTACGCATCTCCTCCTCTCCCAACCCCTTATTAAAGCTATTATCATCTGTCTGATTGTTTCATACGCAGGGACATTATGGGAGTCTCCTCAGAGCTTCTCATTTCATGACAAAAACAAAGCAGTCTTTATCAGAGATGCAGACATGCAGTAAGCAAAGACTACAAAAAGTATGAAGAGAAAAGATAATACAATTGCACAAATATTCAGACTTAAATGTATCCTGTTATTCAGCTATAATTGCCTTTATATTCATATCAAATTATAAATAACACAAAGACAGGACATAGAAATATTCTCTGAGTCAGAGACAAAACTCATTGCAAATCTCATACACAAAATATGAAGCCCTGAAGGGCAAGTTGAAAACAAATTTTTGAAGTGTCTCTCTAAGTCCCTAAAACCCGAAGGAGAATTAGTCACGGGTTCCCACAGGAATTTTGAATGGGTTTTTAGAAAAGAAAATTGGAGTTTTCTTGGAGAATTGAGCAAAGTACGGTCTGTGGATAGCAGTACTTAGGGAGACCTTCGTGTTTTGTTTTACAACATTACTCAAATGTGAATTTTGAAACAGTTTCGCAGTAACACAACTTAATAAGTTGCAACAAAGCATTCAAAGAAATTGTCAAATTTGTCAAGCAAGTACAGTAAACTCAAATCAAAAATGCTTGTTGTAGTCCATATTAGTAACTTATTTAAAAGAGTAAATGAGCAGATATAACATTCTGCTAGTAATCATAACATTTTTTGTCATTTTATATATGGATGCATTTTTCATTGTTTGATGATGTATCATGAGTGGTTGTAAAATGTGTTGCAAAATGACTAAAATAATATTGTTATAGCATCTGTATCCAGACAGGGATAGACAGTATCGGTGAAATGACTTGGAGTATCAAGCTAATTTAGCCAGTTAGCTCGCTTGTTTTCACCTTACTCTGCAGGACTCCTTAAGTGCATAAAAAAGTAAATGTGCCCCCATGAACCAAAGTTGACACTACATGTTTATTGTTAGCCAGAAGCAGTTCTGCAGGATTTTCTTTTTCAATTTAGAGCTAGAAAAGTACACATAATAAAGCAAAAATAAGAATAACATAAGTATAAAGAAAGATACTTACTTAAAATCAACTTGACCTTCAGTACTTCTGTAAATAAATAAAAATTGTCACCTTGAAAAAAATTGTTTAGAGATTTTTCAAAAACCACACAAAAGGATGTTCACCTTTTTTTCAGTAGCGCAAACAACATCACCACTGTGTGCATCAATGCCAGAATGGCCAAACCCTGATTTAAACATTTAAAGGTACAACAAAATCAAAATGCAGGCAGGGGGAATCAGTATTTCAGACGGGCAGAACAACATACAAACCAAACTAAGATCTGTGTTCTTACATGGACTCAACAATGCAGTATGACCAGCATAAAAAGTAATATGTTCTCTAAAAGCACAAACAGTCACATCAGCTTACTTAAATTACTTTCACTTTTTGTGTAAGAAGCTGGTACCAGATGAGCTAGACAGCAATATGTCTGTTTGACTATGCTTCATAAGTAATTTACATTAATCCAAGTGATATGGAGTACTGCACGGCTATACTTTTACAACACACAATAAGCACACATCAATGCAAACAGCATTGTGATGTGGGATTTAGTCTTTGATGTCAGGAATTTAGAGACAACTGGTGACTGTGCTCATAAAATACGTTTTTAATTTTACCAGCAGGAAAATGGGCTACTGTCACACTTTAAAATGACTTTTTTTCTTGCTTTTAAATCTCTAAATATTTTTAAATCTCACTTGCTTTTTAAAAACTCTAATTGTCCAGTTGTCTCAGACATTTGACAGATTTCCAAAACTACTACTATTCAGCAGAGAAATTAGTATTTCCTGTGTTTAAAGACACAGAAAAAAAACATGTGGCTAATTTATTTTCCTCAGGGACGAAGAATGTCAGATCTAATTTGAAAATAAATCAAAGTTATTCAAAACTATCAAATTTTTTTTTTTTTTTTTTTCTTCAGGAACTGTACAGAAAATTGTTTGGGGGCTTGAGTCATTAGTTCTCTGACAGCTCGGCATGCCCCTGTTTCCAATCACAAGAGCACTGTAGGTAACATCCATCTTTTATGTAAAGGTGGATTTGGATAACATGCAACATTGCCGAGCCTGTCCATCATCCACCGCAATTTTCTTTTGTTCCTGACCTCAGGGTGGCCATAATCATTTTCTCTCTGAGGTACAGCCATGCATGATGTGCGGTTTACACCTAAAATGTCATAGCAGAAATTATACAGTAGCCTATATAACTTGCACTGATTGGTTCTTTGTATTGTAGCCACTTAGACTGAGAAATGTATTCTTACCAACAGGAAAATAAATATCATATATGACTGATTCATTTGTTTGAAATTTTACAGTCAGTTTTTCTTTTTTTTGCTACTACTCTGCTGTATAGATGAAAATGTCAGGACGACTCCAGTGCGGATGTTCCTGCGACAAGCATCTAAAATACTGACTGCACATAGTGATCAACTCCTTTCTTTATGCCCATGGGTCTGATTAGCATTCCCTGATAGAATACGATTTAGGAGCGGGAGTATATGGGAAAGCTGTAAACGGGGAGAAAATGGATGAAATACGGAAAGAATGGCTTTGATATCATGCAATTAATGTTAAATTGAACTGAATGATGCTCCTTCTTGAGGGATCTTTTAATTACTCACTAAAATGCAGAACTCCCTTTCTTTCTTCCTCTTGCTCCATTCCATCACTCATTCTGAAGTTATATACCCTGAGGGGAGATGAGCGGATAGCTATTCAGCAAATTAAATGGTTCGTTATTAAGCGCTAAGGCCAATTAAAGCAGGTGTCATTAAGCCCTGTTTATCTTAATGATGAACCTAATGAATATTACCTCTTTTTCGTATCAAAATGTTGCATTCTTCCACATATCTCTCCTTTTAGCCCCCCCCCCCCTCCCGTCCTTTATTCCTATCCTCTCTTCACCGCTCCATCCCCAGAGCAGAATTATTAGAGAAATTGGTAGCATCACAAACCATCTTACATGCGCGCTAGAAAGAAGCTGACTGTCCTTTGAAGATTTTTTTTTCTCCACTTCAGTTGTGAGGGGTGAAAATGGAACTGTATGTTTTTGATCAGTGGGATGACACGTTAGGCCCTGCGCCGCTTTGATGAAGTTGTCTTGCATGGTGCTGGATGTAGTTCAAAACCACAAGATGTGGAGGGAAATGTCGTGGGTGAGGAAAGCCTTGACCCAGGCAGTATAAAGGGAATGGACGAGGGGGGGGGGGGGGGGGGGGCAAAGTTAAAGGCAAAGGACACCAGACAGGGCATTGTGCTTTTCATGTTCCCATCAAGTCTGGCTTCTTCAGTTAAATGAATCTGAATACTTTTACGGAACTTGACAGATTAACATTTCATGGACATTTTATAGAGTAGCAAGTTTACAGTGGTGTACCCGAGCAATGATACTTCAGAACTGTTCTGAATTAAAGGGATAGTTCACCCAAAATGAAAATTCTATTTACTCACCCTCATGTTGTTCCAAACCCGTAAGACTTTCGTTCCTCTTCAGAACACAGATGAAATTTCATAAAGAGATCTTAAAACTAATCTATCTGAATTGAGCGGTTTAGTCCAACTTTTCTGAAGAGACACCATCGTTTTATATGATGAACAGACTGAATTTAGGCTTTTATTCACATATTTGTAATATTTGGGGGAATCTGGATTTTACTCAATTACAATGAAACAGAAGTTGTGATAGTCTTGAGTGAAACAGCTACTCGAACACTTGAATTTGTCCAAATGGAATTGGTTGGATTATTGTTCGCTATTGCTGTGATCTCATGTGAGTGACAGGTTGCCCCGCCCTCGCGCCAGTGCAAGCATCATCAGAGAAGAGAAGAGGTGTCACTGGAAGAGGGAAAGGAAATTGTTTTGATTAAAGGTTATGAGGGCACATGAATTAAAATAAAATAATGATAAATCATTTATAATAAATATGCGGTATTCCATTAAAAATAAGAATTGTCTATTTTGATTTAGTGAGGACTTTAAAACAGTCAATGAAATCTATGTTAGTGTAAAATATAATTAACCAAACCTACAGTCATTCGTCCTTGAGAAGAAATGTCTCATCAGTCACTGTAACACAGAGGGTATGAAACTAATCAGTCAGTGTCTTAATGGTCAGAACTGTTTAAGACATCTCAAATGAAGCTTCCAAAGCACTATAATGTCACATCTAATGTTCTAAAATAAATTTTAGTGACATAAACAATTATTCAATGACTATGGTGATATTCATAAGTAAAAAAAAAAAAAAAATACACACAAAAAAATCTCATTGGTGCATGTTTTTTTTTTTTTCTGATCAATTGACACCATGTGCTACAATAATGTATTGGTTCTACCAGACTCTCGTACATTTCATTTGTACAGAGAGTCTGGCACCGCTCCATTGACAATTGTTAACTTCCTTGTAGGCGGGTACTCTATTGAAGTCTAAAACTATTGGATCTGCCCAGAGTCACTCTGGATCTGCCACCAATCGCTATCGTTTGCTCGTGATGTATGTCGAACCCCGTGGGGAGGAGGGCCACAACATCATGGCCAAAACAAAACTAAGCAAAGATTGTTCTTGCTCTGGCTTTAACTTCTTGATATTCGGCAGCGTTGCTACAACGGACCGAATGGCTTCGCTCGGATCTTTCTCCGCTGCCATTACTGAACTACAACTCAAAATAACGCACGACGTCATCGTTCTCAGCCACTCCCTCTGTTCGCTGATTGGCCCTACAAAAAATTGATCGGAGAAAACCAAAGTCTACAGCAGAATCCCAGACGTAGTACTGAAGGAAAATGAAATTGAGCGGAAGTGCGTAGGAGGGCGCAGCCAGGCTAACAATAATGTATTCTGAAATGATTGGGATGAAGTCTCCCCAATAATTTTTTAGAAGTCTCTAAAAAAAGTATTATATATTTACGTAACAAATGTTTAAGGTCTTGGGACAAAACTGACTTTTCTCTTCTTTAAATGTTCAGAAATCTAGTCACCAACTCTCACAAATCAAATGGCAATACAGACATCTGTAACCTTAAAGTCCCCGTGAACTGGAAGTTGCAAACAACTTTTCTCCAGTGTTGTGACGTATTTCCGAGAGAAACGGAATACTAAATGAGGCAAAATAGTGGGCGTGGCTTTTTTTCCAACTAGCACCTGGTTGGATCTAGAAAAGTAGGTGTTTTCATTCCCTGTCTACTGTCAGTTGGAGGGGCGTGGTTACGGATGTTAAGCAGACACCCAAACCGTCAAACCTACGTCATCAGGGAAGGTCCTCCAATGCAGAGGGGAGGGGAAATTTCAGATTTTGATTAAAGATTACGAAGCCAAAAAAAATGTTTGTGTGGATTGACTTGCATGGATGTTCACCACAAAACGATCAATTTTGGCAAACAAAATAAGTATGGTCAATTTTGAATTCATGAGGACTTTAACTGTTCATGCCACTGTGTGTGCCTCTCTCTTTGTGTAAGTGTGTGACGGAGCTCTCTGAATGCCTACTTGGTGTTCTTTGAAATTTCCATCCGACCACTGGCTGCGTATGCTCTCTTTTCAACACCTCAGGAAAAAGCCATTACCGTCAGGCCTTCTGTAAACAAGCCCAGCCGCCTGTTTGTGTTCGTCACAGCTAAGGACCTGTTGTAATAGTTTTTTCATGGTCATTTCACACAATCAAATTATGCCAAGAAAAAGCAGTGAGGGAGAAAAGAAAAAAAGTTAGCACTCACCGCTATGGAATAAATAACAGAGGCAGGGGGTTGGCGAGGGAACGAGGCGAATGGAACTGTTTTTTGGGGGAGTTTTAATCAAAAAATGGTGGACTGATGAATCATAATGTGATTTTTCTCCCCCTTTTTTGCTCTGAAAACAGGGCATTATTTATCCTGGGGTAAAACTGCTGTGAAATTGGAGGAGAAGGGGTGGTGTGACTCGCAAAAGCTGTTCAGAGATGAAGACTGCCAACACACTGAGATGGTGATACCACACAGATGCAGTTAGTTAACAAAAAATATTTATGTAAGAACTGTGGCACGGTGGGAAATGCTCCTCCTACAGGGACATGGGACAGAGTCCAAGCCAATTTCCTGTTTCCTTTAAATGTCTTGTCTACCTGTACTGGCCTTTCAATCAAAGACAAAGGTGAAAAACTAACTTAATTAATTATACATTAAATAAAATAAATGCATAAAGAAATAAATTAATAAAGAAAACAAAAAAAATAAAGAAACATGGTAACACTTTATTTTAGGGTCCAATTGTCACTATTACCTAGTTGCTTATTCGCATGCATATTGCTAGGATATTGGCTGTTTATTATTACTTATAAAGCACATACTGTATTAATGTCTAATTCTGCATGAACATATTCTACATCCCTTAATCCTACCTGATAACTAAACTCAAAGTCCCCGTATAACTTACTCGGTTACCTACGTAACCTCGGTTCCCTCTAGAAGAAGGAGCGGAGAAGGAGAGAGAGGCGCTCAAGGGAGTTGATCCCACGAGCGCTTGAATGCCACATGAGGCTCCGGCATTCTTTGTACACGACGCTACTTTTGCGCGTTCCAGCAGAGGGCAGAGTGACAGCTTCAGCACTTGAAGAGGTCGAGTCGAGCCCGCTGCCCGCAGGGTCGACATCGACAACTCTTCGCAGTGGACGCAGCCGCCCGCGAAAGAGCGAGCGCTGCGTGACTGGGCCCAGGCAGAGAGCGCAATCAATGGCGGTCTCCGCCACTGAGCGGGGCTCGGACAAGCCAAAGGAAATGCTCTTTTAGTTTATGAAGTGTGTTGGGCAGCAGCGAACACGCACAGCAGAGCAAAAGGATATTGTCGCCAGATAGCGTAGCAGGCACGGATGGCTGAAGGTGGTGAAGACGACCGGCTACTTCAGGCGCTTTCCTCTACTTGCTGGTAGCTGGATTCTACGGCGACGGCTTCTCTCAGGATCCAGCGATGCGTAGAGCTTCACTGAAGAGACGAAAAATCAAAGCAGCAGCCTCCGAGCCGTGCTTTTATACGTGAAGCCACACCCATTCTGGCGGGCTGTGACACTTAAAGGGCGCGAAGCGCCCTTATAGGGCATGACGTCACGCCAGGCTCAGTGGTAGGCTGCTGCAGTTGCCGCGGAGCAGCCAATGAGCACGTTAGACAGCCTTCTCTAGGTCTGCTAGCTGCTGCACTGCGTTGACAATAAATACAAAATTAAGGATAATTTTTTGGCTTCATATCTCGAGAAAAGATGACTTTACCCATAGCGTAAGCTAGCTTACGCAATACGAGAGAACCTCTCTAAGAGAACGGAAGTTGCAACCAACCTTACTTCAGTGTTGTGACATATTTATTTCAGTCAGGACCACTTTGCCGAGTATACACTCAACTAAGGATTATTAGGTACACCATAATAATACTGTGTTTGACCCCCTTTCGCCTTCAGAACTGCCTTAAAGGGCACCTATTATAGCTTTTAAAATGTTCCAAATATTGTTTTGGGAGTCCCCAACAACAGTTTTACATGCATGCAATGACAAAAATAACACTTTTGTTGTCTTATAATATGCATTTATTTTTACCGGATTTGCTCACCGACTCCCAAATGATTCGTCCAATGACTCATTTTTCCAAGCTCCTCCTTTGCGTGACGCTAGTCTGCGGTGATTGGTCCGATGACCCAATCAGTTATTGTTTGCGTTAGCCCAATGCATAAACATATTGATAAAGCACTGCAGTACTACAAGGTATTGCTCTATTCTTTATGACAACTCCAATAACAACGACATACATTTCACATATTTAAAAAAAAATTGACATTGGAGACCTAGAAGCTGCGCTGAGCGTAACTTACACAACACACACAAATACTTATTGAGCATGCTACAAAACACATAAAAGTAACAATTATTAATAATACTTACAGGTTGTGAATCGGAGGAGGAAGCTGATCCAAATAAAATTGGTACTAAACCTTCCTTCATTATCAACCGGCTCGCGAATCCACACTTAAAAGCATTTATGTTTGTAAAGCAATCGTCATTAAAATGACACGAACACAGCACAAGGTTCGGCCTATACTTGTGTGGTATAGTTGTATATATGAACTGTAGCCATTTAGTCTTCAAATGTTCCTCCCTGGGCAGTGAAAAAGGTTGCTTTTGATTTGCACATCAGAACACAGCGTATTGTTGTCGACATGATGTTTTCAAGTTTACCCTGGTGTCTGCGCGCGCAATGAGTGGGCGTATCTAATTCAAATAACCTGTCAAGTTGACGTCATCTAGATAGAGAAAAAGCATCGTTTGTCTATCGATTCATGTCTGCGACTCAGAGTCGACTCTTACCTTTGAGAGACAATAACTTTTTATACGGTGAACTTTCATATTTAAAACTTTGCAGGATGTTTTCGTTCACTTATATCTGTTACACACTACATGAAAGGTAACTTTCAAAATTCCATAATAGGTGCCCTTTAGTTCTACGTGGCATTGATTCAACAAGGTGCTGAAAGCATTCTTTAGAAATGTTGGCCCATATTGATAGGATAGCATCTTGCAGTTGATGGAGATTTGTGGGATGCACATCCAGGGCAAGAAGCTCCTGTTCCACCACATCCCAAAGATGCACTATTGGGTTGAGATCTGGTGACTGTGGGGGTCCTTTTAGTACAGTGAACTTATTGTCATGTTCAAGAAACCAATTTGAAATGATTTGAGCTTTGTGACATGGTGCATTATCCTGCTGGAAGTAGCCATCAGAGGATGGGTACATGGTGGCCATAAAGGGATGGACATGCTCGGAAACAATGTTCAGGTAGGCCGTGGCATTTAAACGATGACCAATTGGCACTAAGGGGCCTAAAGTGTGCCAAGAAAACATCCCCCACACCATTACACCACCACCACCAGCCTGCACAGTGGTAACAAGGCATGATGGATCCATGTTCTCATTCTGTTTACGCCAAATTCTGACTCTACCATCTGAATGTCTCAACAGAAATCGAGACTCATCAGACCAGGCAACATTTTTCCAGTCTTCAACTGTCCAATTTTGGTGAGCTCTTGCAAATTGTAGCCTCTTTTTCCTATTTGTAGTGGAGATGAGTGGTACCCGGTGGGGTCTTTTGCTGTTGTAGCCCATCCGCCTCAAGGTTGTGCATGTTGTGGCTTCACAAAAGATTTGCTGCATACCTCAGTTGTAAAGAGTGGGGGTTTTTTTCAGTCAAAGTTGCTCTTCTATCAGCTTGAATCAGTCGGCCCATTCTCCTCTGACCTCTAGCATCAACAAGGCATTTTCGCCCACAGGACTGCCGCATACTGGATGTTTTTCCCTTTTCACACCATTCTTTGCAAACCCTAGAAATGGTTGTGCATGAAAACCCCACTAACTGAGCAGATTGTGAAATACTCAGACCGGCCCGTCTGGCACCAACACCTATGCCACGCTCAAAATTGCTTAAATCACCTTTCTTTCCCATTCTGACATTCAGTTTGGAGTTCAGGAGATTGTCTTGACCAGGACCACACCCCTAAATGCATTGAAGCAACTGCCATTCAAAAACTGCCTTTTTTTATTTCTTCTATGTAAAGCACTTTGAATTACCATTGTGTATGAAATGTGCTATATAAATAAACTTGCCTTGCCTTGCCATGTGATTGGTTGATTAGATAATTGCATTAATGAGAAATTGAAAAGGTTTTCCTAATAATCCTTTAGGTGAGTGTATACATTTATTGCAATAATAGAATACTGTTAGTGTTGGCGGTATGGTTCTGTTCTGGGCAAAAACTCCTACGCCTGTCCATGCTGCTATGCCTGGACAGAGCAGGGAGAGCAGCAAGTAAAACCCCCCTGGAGTACAGAACAGAACTAGTAAATGCATGCATATTGAAATACTCAGTTACATGAGTTGTAAAAATACAAATACATGATAAAGCTAGTGTGACCACAGGAGTCATATGACAAAGGTATTGCCTCTAGGATGCTCGACTAGGCCACCTGGGGCCTTTCACACCAAGATGTACCTAGCTAGACCTCCAAAACCTTGATTTAGACAAGAGGGCTCTCACACACAGATTCTGAAGTAATGACAGAGAAGTAGTATTTCAATATAAAAGTACAACAATATTTATTAACAAATAATTTAGTAAAAACAGTCTGGGGTCTGTTTCTCAGAATAGTGAGACGATACAGATTAGGCCCCATAGGCCAGCCAGAGGGAGGTAGTGCCTGCCACCAGGAACGTCAAAATACAAACAATAATGGCTTCAATGGGTCAGCTGTTTGGGAGAGGTTACCTGTCCTGGAAGAGGAGTGAGACCAACACACCACCCGTGCTGCTGATTCTGTTGCCTATTCACGCAGACGTACACACACACACACAAACTCATAGGCACAGGTGTGGTTCTCCGAAGAGGAGAAGGAAAGATTGGTGTTACTATTAAACCTAATTGACTGGATCAGGAATAAGCAAAGCTAGATGTTAGCATTACCACATTACAACAGCAAACTACTGGGGCAGCCAACACCACACCTATTGCTGACATACAACAAAAAAGTGACAAAGAAGAAAACCAACCACGCCTATGTTTAGGCCAGATCAGACGGGCAAACAAAATAACAAAAATAAAGAAAACAAAATGAGGCAGGAGCAACAATTAGATTAAATTTACAAGAGGCAAAGCAGCAGTGACAATCTCTAGGGATACAACACTCAACATAAACGGAAATGGGGCTCCCCGGTTACCTCCCCCACCTGCAAACCTCAACTGTATTCCAACAGACAATGACAGACCATGCGTGCATAGCGTCTTCCAGCTAAGACCTTCGGTAGATCAACAATATGCTACCCGGAAGTGTCTGGTACACCATGAAAGATCTTTCATAGGCGACAGCACAGCGAACACAGTGTAAAGAGTGCGTACGAGCCGAGGGATTACTTAGTTCTCTTACGAGAGGTTCTCTCGTACTGTGTAATATCTTACGCTAAGGGAAACCTCTTTTCCACGAGATAAACCACGTTGTGGCAGCATGCAGATATAGGCAAGGGGGCTCACGTGCCTATTGGCTGTCCTGCAGCAACTGCAGCAGCCTATCGAGAGAGTCCCTTGGTGACGTCAGATCCAATGGGGGCGCTTTGTGCCCACTACGTCACAACCGACTGGATGGATGTTTCCTGCAAAGGGACCACGTACCACTGTCTCAGCAGCATTCTCCATGGTGGACGGTGCTAAAGACAGAGGACAACACTCTCTTTCTCCAGTAGAAGAAGCTGTAGCGGCCCCTCTGCTGGACGGCGAGCTAAGACAGCGCTACATTCTAAAGCTTGCCGCACTACTTCCGCTATGCACAGCCGCACTTATACCGCCGCTGGACATGCTGTATCGGCAATATACTCGATGGCCGTAGTGCAGATATTCCAAGCCGACCTTCTCCGAAAACTGGATGAGGAAGGACCGGAAGCTATCAGCCGACCTTTTTTGCGGTTTACAGTCAGACACTATTCAATATCACGATTAGAACAAAGCACTAGAATAAATTACTTACTACATCAGCTGGATCCGTTGCTCCTCGAAATGAAACTACCAGCACTTCTGGTACATATTCCAGGGTTAGATAGTAGTATTCCTCACAGCGAAAGTATACGCTGTGTACACAGCTGTACAAGATACTTACTAAATACGATTTGTTTTATAATCCAGCTGGTGGGCGTTGGCATGTTTGAATGGCTTGTCTAAGACCATTTGCGTTTGAATAGCGCGCGCTCTCCGTGGGCGTGGCACATTAACGCATAATTAGGTATAATGAGCTGGAAAGAAAAATACTGATATCTCTCTTTTCATACAGATTACATAAGCTGAGAATATTTGTTTTATTTATATAAATTAGTTCATTTAAAAGAAGAGAGTTCAAGCTTCATTATGGAAAAACACTCGTGCCTGTATGACAAGTATTCGCGGAATTAACCCTCTGAGGTCGGCTATCGCGCCGGCGCGATTGTCTCGCTTTTTTTCTTATCAGTGCAAAAGAGACTCAAAATACTCTGTTAATTTTGATCTTAAATATAAGTGGTATACATCAATCGATCATGTTAAGTGTCTATTATTTTTCTGTATACTGTACAAGATACTTACTAAATACGATTTGTTTTATAATCCAGCTGGTGGGCGTTGGCATGTTTGAATGGCTTGTCTAAGACCATTTGCGTTTGAATAGCGCGCGCTCTCCGTGGGCATGGCACATTAACGCGTAATTAGGTATAATGAGCTGGAAAGAAAAATACTGATATCTCTGTCTTTTCATACAGATTACATAAGCTGAGAATATGTGTTTTTTTTTATATAAATTAGTTCATTTAAAAGAAGAGAGTTCAAGCTTCATTATGGAAAAACACTCGTGCCTGTATGACAAGTATTCGCGGAATTAAAGTTAATCTTAGGACGCGTTTCAGAATGGACTTCACTGACAGAGAGAAGGCAGAACGCGCATCATGTTTGTTTTTCTTTATTTGGCGAAAATGACAACACTTTGTTTTTATTGTGAGTATCCACAAAAAAATAGACACTTATCAGGATCTAATGATGTACAACACTTAATATGTAAGATCAAAATCAACAGAGTATTTTGAGTTTCTTTTGCACTGATAAGAAAAAAGCGAGACTATCGCGCCGGCGCAATAGCCAACCTCAGAGGGTTAATATCGATCACACAGGCTAGAGCGCCGTCTACTAGACGACTCTATTCCTCAAAATGGTCTCTGTTTTCTGGCTGGTGCAAAGCCTGAGGCTTTTCACCCCTTGACTGCAGGGTTACGGAAGTTCTCTCCTTCCTTCAAGAGCTACTGGATAAGGGCAGAACCCCATCCATGCTCAAAGTTTATGTGGCGGCAATAGCAGCATTTACAAAACCCGCGACTGGCCAGTCACTGGGGAAGAACGATCTGGTCATCCGCTTCCTTAACCCTCTGGGGTCTGAGGTGTTTTTGGGGCCATTGGGATGTTCTGATATGCCCTTACATTTGTGCTTTTTTCAGTTATTTATAAACATGTTAATGGCACAGGTGTAAATTCACTCTATATAGCACAAACTGGGCTACCATAATATCTATGCAACATGTATGTACATGTTTGTATTTTTAAGAGAATAATGTTTATCCGTGGTTATCGAAAAAAATTAAAATGAAAGTTGTTGAAATAAGGCCACAAGACACATATTGATTATTTCTTCACAAGACTTTTGAAAATTGTATCACATAGCCTAGAATATTTGCTCCAAAACTATGTGAGAATCATCCTGACTACTCATTCAGATAAGACAATAAAGTATTTTTACATTTTTAATGACGTGTTTTGTGTCAGAAAGCTTTATGCGAGGAGGCGTGATCTCTCATTAGTATGTATGCATTTCACACCTGAGAAAGACAAAGACCCTCCCATAATGGCCCTATTAGGTGCTATCAGGCCATATAATTATAAGGAGCTTTGCACAAAGAATGAGGAGATTTAAAAAAGAATGGCTTTTAGATTGTTTGGATTTATTTACAACACAACATAATCCAAAGATACACACATACCTGTCAACATAGTACATAGTACATAGAAACATAGTACATACCTGTCATTTCCGAGGTGTTTGATTTTTCATTTTACCATGTTCATGTACAGAGACTGTTGAATGTTGAAGTCAGCAGGACTCAGTGGCATCTCGCCCTGTAAAAAATGAAATAAAAAATAAACACCTTTGAACATGCTGATATCAAGAGAAACTATATGGCTGCACGACTTTGGGCATGCATTGTAGAAAAAATTGCGATTTAATTTTATATATATATATATATATATATATATATATATATGTTACGCTGCAGCAAGGATGAAGCAGAGAGCGAATCCAATCCAAACGCAAGCACTTTAATAAACAGGCAGGTAATCCAGGGTAGACAACAGCAACTCAGAACAAGGGACAGGGACAGGGACAGGGACAGGGACAGGGACAGGGACAGGGACAGGGACAGGGACAGGGACAGGGACAGGGACAGGGACAGGGACAGGGACAGGGACAGGGACAGGGACAGGGACAGGGACAGGGACAGGGACAGGGACCCTAACAACATCAAGAACTCACAAAGACTGAACTAGACACAGGGCTTAAATACATACAGGACTAACAACGAGACAAGGGACACCTGTGAACATTTAAACAATCAACCAATGACAACATGACACAACAGGCAAGGGAACACAAGGCAAGATCACATGACAAGAACAGGGGATCACATGACACAAAACCCACACCGTGACAATATATATATATATATACACACACACACACACACACACACACAGTGCTTAGAATAAGTGAACACACCCATGCTAAAGTTGACTACCCTTCACAATATAGACATGGTTTTATTTCAGTTAGCCTAGCTGAACATTTATACATAAATAATATATTGTATTTAGACAGTATCACATATTTTACCGGAGGCTAAAAATATATTTCCCTAAATCATTATAACCTAAGCAGTTATTCGCAAACAAAATAAATTACGCATAAGGCAGTATTTTAGCATGATAATCAGTGTCATAAACTAATCTCAAAACTGAGTGAAATATATGTAGTAGGCTAATATCACATTTAAAACTTTACACGAGCGTATAGGGATATTGTGACTGTGAGGTAATCTTTCCTATGTCAAAAGCTAGCCAAAAATATAGTCTGAAAATTCATTTGAGCTCTATAATCAGAAAAGGAATTATATAACACTAAACAACTTACTCCGAACTTGTATCCTCGGCGGGGTCAATTCGTTCTTCAAAATGCAGCCGTTGGTCGTCAGAGTTTCAAATTCCTCTGAGGAAAAGGTGAATCCTCGCTGTCCAGAATCATCTGAAGGGCTTCTTCACCGGAGTAGCGTGCCATCCTCAAAACGCGATGAACTATCAGTGAATCTCATGAAGAATCTTTGTGTTTCTATGGCATTGATCGGGGGCGTGTGAGCGATCACCTAAACTATTTACATGTGAACAGCGCCGGGGGCGTGGCGGCCTCAACTCATTAAAAATAATGAGCTGAGAAAGAAAAAACTGGACCTCTCCTTGGTTTCAAATGGATTGCATAAACTGAGAATATTTGTTTTTTATATAAATTACTTCATTTAAAAGAAGAGAATTCAAGCTTCATAAAGAAAAATCTCTCGTGCCTGTGTGACAAGTAATCGCGGAGTTACAGTTAATCTTAGGACACGTTTCAGAATGGACTTCACTGACAGAGAGAACGCAGAACTCGCATCATGTTTGTTTTTCTATATTTGGTGAAAAGCACAACACTTTGTTTTTATTGTGAGTATCCACAAAAAAAAAAGAAACTTAACAGGATCTAATGATGTATATCCTGTTAGATATCCTGTTATCTAATGATGTATACGCCCCCCAGGTCAACTGGGAAGTTTTGTAGAGGAGCTGGATGTGTTGCTGTCCTCTTTCCCTGAGGATGGCATCCCACTTGTAGTCTTTGGCGATTTCAACATCCACCTAGCGAAACCGTATGCAACAGACTTCATCTCTCTCCTAGCCTCTTTCGATGTCAAACGCCTCATCACCACCGGTACTCACAAGTCAGGCAACCAACTGGACCTGGTTTACACACGCAACTGTATCACATACAACATTTTGGTGAAACCTCTCCAAGTTTCAGATCATTTCCTCATTACTTTCAATCTACAACTCACTACCCATGCTCCACCAACCTCCCCACCATTTACTTTCAGACGAAACCTGCGCTCACTTTCTCCATCCCATCTTTCCTCTGCTGTGTCATCTTCTCTTCCCTCACCCTCACATTTCTCATCTCTGGATGTGAATACTGCAACGGATACTTTATGCTCCATCCTAACCTCTTCTTTAGACAATATATGCCCTCTCTCCTCTCGGCCAGCACGCACTACTCCCTCTAACCCCTGGTTATCTGAGGTTCTTCGTGAACACCGGACCAAGCTCAGGGCAGCGGAGAGGAAATGGCGCAAATCAAAAGACACATCTGACCTCAGTAGGTATCAATCTCTGCTCTCTGCCTTCTCTGTTGATGTTCACACCGCAAAATCTTCATATTTCCACAACAAGATCAACAGTGCCTCTAACACACAAACACTGTTCAAGACATTCAACTCTCTCCTCTGTCCACCTCCACCACCACCCACCTCCTCGCTAACTGCTGATAATTTTGCTAACTTCTTCACTGACAAAACTACAACTATCAGCAGTCAGTTCTCAGCTTCACACACACAGAAACCCAGACTAACCTCTCCCACAGCCAATAACCTTCTCTCCTCCTTCACTCTACTAACCGAGGAGGAAGTATCTAAACTTCTCCTCTCCAGTCATCCTACCACCTGCCCTCTAGACCCCATCCCCTCACACCTTCTACAAGCCGTCTCTCCCACACTTCTGCCAGCTCTCACACACATTATCAACTCATCCCTCCACACTGGCATTTTCCCTACAGAATTTAAGCAGGCTTAAGTAACTCCTCTGCTTAAAAAACCAACATTAAACACATCACTTCTAGAGAACTACAGACCTGTCTCTCTCCTACCATTCATTGCGAAAACACTTGAACGAGTTGCTTTTAACCAAGTATCATCCTTCCTGTCTCTGAACAACCAGCTGGATGTCAACCAATCTGGCTTCAAGAAAGGACATTCAACTGAGACTGCATTGCTGTCAGTCACGGAAGCCCTGCGGATCGCAAAAGCTGCTTCCAAATCATCAGTTCACATTCTACTGGACCTATCTGCTGCCTTCGACACTGTGAATCATCAGATCCTCTTGTCCGCCCTCTCATCACTGGGCATCACTGGAACCTCCCTCAACTGGTTTGAGTCCTATCTCACAGGTAGGTCCTTCAAGGTCGCATGGAGAGGTGAGGTAACCAAAGCACATCGACTGACCACAGGGGTTCCTCAGGGTTCAGTTCTCGGACCGCTCCTCTTCTCCATTTACACCACATCACTGGGACCCATCATACAGGCACATGGTTTATCTTACCATTGCTATGCTGATGACACCCAGTTCTACCTCTCATTTCAACCAGATGATCCCACAGTAGCTGTACGGATCTCAAGCTGTCTGGCGGACATCTCGGCATGGATGAAGGAACATCACCTGCAGCTCAACCTGGCAAAGACTGAGCTTCTCGTCCTCCCTGCCAATCAGTCTCTACAGCACGACCTCACTATCCAGCTAGATTCATCCTCAATCACCCCATCAAGGTCGGTCAGAAATCTTGGAGTAATCTTTGATGATCAGCTGACCTTCACTGACCACATTACAAAGACAACTCGATCATGCAGGTTTGCTATGCACAACATCAGGAAGATCAGGCCTTTCCTAACTGATCATGCAACGCAACTTCTCGTCCAGGCCCTGGTCATTTCTAGGCTTGATTACTGCAATGCTCTTCTGGCTGGACTTCCATCATGTGCAACTAAACCTCTACAAATGATCCAGAATGCTGCAGCTCGTCTCGTCTTCAACGAGCCCAAAAGGGCCCACGTCATCTCTCTGCACTGGCTACCACTCGCTGCTCGCATCAACTTCAAGGCTTGGCAGAACATTCTCATTCACGGTTCCATGCTGGTGGAATGATCTCCCCACCGTCATCCGGAATGCAGACTCCCTGACAGCATTCAAAAGACAACTGAAAACTCATCTCTTCCGGGAGCACTTAACATAAAAATAATAAAAAAAATAAAAAAATAAATTCCTTTCCTTTAAATCCTCGCTTGCCTAGCTTATGCTACTCCGAGCTATGTTTGAACTTTGTATTTTGAGCACTTCTTGCGTTGTATTTGCCTCTTCACGATGACTCGCTTGGTTTAGTCCTCAATTGTAAGTCGCTTTGGATAAAAGCATCTGCTAAATGACTAAATGTAAATGTAAATGTATAACACTTATATGTAAGATCAAAATCAACCGAGTATTTTGAGTCTCTTTTGCACTGATAAGAAAAAAAGCGAGCAGATCACGCCGGCGTGATTGCCGACCCCAGAGGGTTAAAGGAGCTAAGAGGCTGAATCCTCCAGACCCCCCTCAGTCCCAATGGGGGACCTTTCCACGGTTTTGGAAGCCATGAAAGGTGCCCCGTTCAAGCCAATCCACTTGTCGGACATGAAACATCTGTCATTCAAGATAGTGTTTCTTATGGCTCTTGCTTCAGTGAAGCGCATAGGGGATTTACAAGCGCTCTCAGTAAGCGCGACGTGTATGGAATTTGGGCCAAGTGATTTGAAAGTCATACTCAAACCAAGACACGGATACGTGCCTAAATTCCTCAACACACCGTTCAGGGCTCAGGTTATTTCCCTATCTGCCCTGCGGTTTTACAACGAGGAAAAGGACGCGAGCTTCCTTTGCCCAGTCAGGGCATTAAGAGCTTATGTGTCTCGCTCGTCTGTTTTCAGACAGACTGTGCAGCTCTTCGTTACGTTCAGCGGGCGTGCTAAGGGACTAGCCGCATCGAAACAGAGCCTATCCAGATGGATAGTTGATGCCATAGCGCTGGCAGACACGTCTAAATGCTTGAAGTGTCGTTTAGGTGTTAGAGTGCACTCCACAAGAGGCATGGCCTCGTCATGAGCTTGGTCTAGCGGGATTACCTTGCAGGATATCTGTATGGCGGCAGGGTGGGCCTCCCCGTCTACATTTATAAGGTTTTATAACCTAGAGGTTCCCGCCTTACAGGCTAAACTACTTTCGGTCTAAAATCAGTATTGTTTGCCCCGTTGCTTCGGCTCAGAATACTACAACCGCTTGAGCATCGCTCGCTGATCGATAAAATTACTCCATGGGCAAAAGTAAGACCCATACTGTTACACAGTTCAGGCCGAACATTTTCACCCTGACTGTGTGGAAGGCTGTTAATGTGATTAGCTCCCTTAGGATGCTACTTATTGGGAATGACACTTCTAGCCTCTCTTCTCAGACTCTTTGTGAGTCCCTGGTGATTATGCACTATATGAGCCCCGGGCACCTGCCCTTGGGACTTTGGTGTTGGATCCCAGCACGCACGGCGTTTTACACTGTGTTCCCCTAGCGTAAGATATTACGCAGTACGAGAGAACCTCTCATAAGAGAACGTACTCGGTTACTAACGTAACCTCGGTTACGTTAGGGAACGAGTACTGCGTATCTTTGCCTTGCCTCCAACACGCTCTGGTTCACTTCGGCGATGAAAAAACAGATTATATCAGCCCATCGAGCTATATTTATAGGACCAGGCCACGCCCGCTTTGGCGGGAGGTGACGTAGTGGGCACGAAGCGCCCCCATTGGATCTGACGTCAACAAGGGCCTCTGTCGATAGGCTGCTGCAGTTGCCGCAGGACAGCCAATAGGCACGCGAGCCGCCTTGCCTATGTCTGCATGCTGCCGCAACGCGTTTTACATTAATTCAAAATTAAGTATAATTTTTGGCTTCAATATCTCGTGGAAAAGAAGTTTTCCCTTAGCGTAAGATATTACGCAGTACTCGTTCCCTCTTCTAGAGAGAACCGAGGATACGTTAGTAACCGAGTACGTTTTCCACCCGATGTGCCGGTTTTATACGAAGTGCCATTGACGCTAATGAATGACTAGCCACTTGCAAGCTAACTAGAGGGCGTGGCTGCGGGGAAGAGGGATACGGTGAGAACAGGAAGACAACCTTGCTACAGCAGTTACTCTGCCGGTTACATTCGCAATGTATGACTGTACAGGAAAAACAACCAAAAAACAGAATGATTAAAGGTTCGTTGGGTGGAGTTGGGTTGGAGGAGGGAGTTTAATGCGAGCAGTAATGCTATGGAGGAAATGCTGAAGAAATGGGAGTTTATATGTGCCGCTATGATGTTGACACTGATTGGAACACGTCATGAACAGCTGGCTATCAGCTGATGCGAACTTGGCTGACGTGGCCTGCCTGAACTAACACGATGCTTGATTTTAGCTCACCTCCTTACCATTCCACGCTCAGCAGACTGATGGTTGCAGGGGAGTGTTAGGGAGTGTTGCAGGGGAGTGATGTTAGCATGGCCTAACATCAAGGCCTATTATTTTTTCCTTGATATCATCACCTCACACTCCATCCCAGTAGGTCGCGGAATATTCATCATAAGCTGGTGTAAGGAACTCAGCTTTTTGGAACAATGAATAATCAATTATAACTTGTTATTATTAATTATGAATATTTGGGTCAGTTAATTGGATTAACCTGATGTGGCTGAATTGATATTAGAATCAATTAATCAGTTCGTCCAACGAACTCTTTTGATTATTAATTTATTCTAAGAAAAGGGTATCTTCCATGGCCACAGAAGAATTATTTCTTAGCATGTACAGCACTTTGAGCAAGTAGCAAAAACCACGATCGTAAAAGAGACTTTGTATTGCAAACAAAACAGAACCAAATACACATTATGTACAAGTTTTATTAACTAAATATAGATATTTATATGAATATAAATAAACAAAACAACATACACACATGAATACATAAATAGGTGAGTGGTAGAACGAAACCGAAAACGGAACTATTGAGAAGTTCCATGTAACTATATGAGAAGAACATCAGCATTTCATTTTCAAAGCATCAAATCAAAAGTATACTTGCATGCCTGGGTAGCGTACACTATTATCAAAGTTGTTGAAAACTGAAGTTGTTGATGATTCTGCGAGTGTCAGATGTTTAAGTCTCAATCATTTTCTTCTTTGTTGGATGAAGAAGATATGACGAACTTGCATGGTGGGTTAGAGCCCTTGTTACAAACTCCTGAGATTGTCCTTGGTTTTTTGTGAGAGAGTGTCCTCTCTCTTCCATGAGGCCGGATCTGGTTGGGATCCAGGCCTGCTGGGAGGCCTCTGGGACCCCATGGAGGGGGGAGGGGGTTCCCCCGTATCACCCGAAACAGTGTCTGCGGCAGGATGAAAACTACCAAGCGAGTGCGGTCACTGTTGCCTGCCTATGATATAGCCTTAGAAAAGAACCAACCCCTAAGGTTTGAATGGACCAATGAGTAAGGTGACATGTCCGAGAGGGGAAGGTTGCTTTCAGTTAATTTACGAGTCTTTGTCCCAAGCGTGATTATACCTTCATTAACCCTCTGGGGTCGGCAATCACGCCGGCGTGATCTGCTCACTTTTTTTCTTATCAGTGCAAAACAAACTCAAAATACTTTGTTGATTTTGATCTTACATATAAGTGTTACACATCATTCAATACTGTTAAATGTCTTCTTTTTTTGTGTAAACTCTTATTAACATCAAAACCTTGTGTTTTTGTAAAATAAATAAAATAAACAGGGTGCGCTTTCAGCTCACACTGTCTCCGCAAAAATCTTTCTGAAACGCGTCCGAAAAATGAACTGTAACTCAATAAATACTTGTCACAGAGACACGAAAGATTTCTCTTTATGAAGCTGAAATTCTCTTCTTTCAAATGAAGTAACTTATATAAAAAAGCAACTATTCTCAGTTGATGTAATCTGTATGAAAAGAGAGAGATGTCGGTCTTTTTCCTTTCACCTAATTATAGCGTATGACGTGTTAATGTGACCACGCTCACTGAGAGCGCGCGCTATTCAAACGTTAATGTTGAGGCAAGCCATGAAAACGCCCACATCAGAACGCGCTAACCTTTATCTCGTCTTGCTGCGCACTGAGGAATAATTCCTGGAAAAGTTAACTCAGTTACCTGTTTCATTCGAGGAGCACGGATTCAGCTGATGTAGTAAGTCATTTATTCTTAAAGGGATAGTTCACTTTGAAATTAATTTTTTATATGTTTTAGCTTACCTCTAGTGCATCCAAGATGTAGGTGTCTTTGTTTCCACAGTATCTTCAATTTTGATAATTTTAGGTAAAACCGTTGTTGTCTGTCAGTCATACAATGGAGGTGAAGGGGGTCCAACTCAAAGAGCAGTCAAAATTAAACATTATTTAATGACTCGTAAATGTAAGTACACATTGATGCCCTAAGACACGAAACGAGTGGTTTTTGTGAGAAAACGAACAGTATTTATATCTTTTTTAGCTCGTGTAAGCATATCCATGTCCAACTGATCTGAGAGCAGGGCGCTTCGGTCTGCGCATGCGTACAGCGTTCGCCGGAATGCCCCGGTTGTGTTCAAATAAATAAGGTTGTGAAAAAAAATCAACGTTGTCTGTTGGTATATAGAAATCGTCTTCCATTGCGATCCTGTATATCTAAATATGTTTAGATCTTCACAGTGTAAGGTAAAACTTCCGAAATCTCTGCATAAACAATGAGTGACGTAAACACGCGCGAGGGAGCCCTTCCGGGGCATTCCGGCGAACGCTGTACGCATGCGCAGACCGAAGCGCCCTGCTCTCAGATCATTTGGACATGGATATGCTTACACGAGCTAAAAAAGATATAAATACTGTTCGTTTTCTCACAAAAACCACTCGTTTCGTGTCTTAGGGCATCAATGTGTACTTACATTTACGAGTCATTAAATAATGTTTAATTTTGACTGCTCTTTGAGTTGGACCCCCTTCACCTCCATTGTATGACTGACAGACAACAACGGTTTTACCTAAAATTATCAAAATTGAAGATACTGTGGAAACAAAGACACCTACATCTTGGATGCACTGGAGGTAAGCTAAAACATATCAAAAATTAATTTCAAAGTGAACTATCCCTTTAAGTGCTTTGTTCTAATCGTGCTATTGACTAGTGTCTGTAAACTGCACAAAGACTGTTTAAATTTTAAATGCGTGTCTGTGTGCGAATGAATGGACGAATTCACAGACGCGCGCGCACTGTGCGTTCATTCACTCTCGCTCCTACATTAGTAAGACTACTGAGATTTGTTCTAATCGCAATATAGAATAGTATCTGTAAAACCAAAAAGATATGAATCGGGTGTCTGGGTGTGTGAACAAACGAACGCACACATGCATAGCCTACTGTTACAGACGAAATAGATTAGAAAGTTTTTACTATAAAATAGACATCAAATAAGCTTTAGTTAGACAGTTTCTTCTCATATGTTAAATATATATATATAGCCATGTTTTGTAAAAAATAAACTAATCAACTGTTATCCAATGCAAGCTTATAATAGCCTACTTTATATGGAAAAAAAATTCTTTTCAAGATGTTTCCAACTCTAACTTTGAACCAATTCTATACAATGACCCATATAACCTATTTGACCAGAATTTGTTTCCAGGTATGACTAAAAATGGGTTTTTGACTTTCATTTATATTTTGATTATATGAAGAGTTCAGATGCAAAAGCCTATGGATAATTTTCTTCTAGAATGATAATTTTTATCAAGCTTGTACATTTTAAGTTCAGTAATTTCACTTAAATGACAATTATTAGGTAATCTTCATTGCCATTTAAGTGAAATTACTGAACTTAAATATACAAGCTTGATAAAAATTATTATTCTAGAAGAAAATTTCAAATGGCACTTAGAGGCTTTTGCATCTGAACTCTTCATATATATATATATATATATATATATATATGTGTATGTATGTATATGTTGTCCTTTCAATTTTTCCTTGTGTAACACCTGAATGAAAGGCTCATTATTATGCGGGCCAGGTGAGAATCACCTAATTATTCATGATGGGGCTTGGACTGTTCAAGGCCATTCGCATATTGCCTTGGCAAACAAAAAAAAAGTGTTTCACAATAAAACCCAATTCACAGTTTTATGTGAATGATTAGGCAGGATGTTTTTCAGATCATTTTGAAGAAAAAACACTAGGCAACAACATCCATTAGTCAAAAGTCTTGTGGACACATATTTATTATGTGTTTTGTAGCCTTATTTCAGAAACTTTCATTTTTAGTTTTTTCAATAACCACACATAAACAATATTCTCTCAAATATACAAACATGTACAAACATATTATATCACATATTATCATAGCCATGTTTGTGCTAAATATAGTGTAATTTCACCTGTGCCATTAATATGTTTATAAGCAACTGAAAAAACACAAATGTCACAGCATGTGAGAACATCTCAAGGACTCCAAAAACACCTCAGACCCCAGGGGGTTAATGCTCAGATAGATATAACACATCCACACTGCATTCTAGAAGAAGGTGATGTACATCAAAGTGTGTGTCATTAAATGAGGATTAATTAGGTAGGAGGCATGATACAGGTGAGGTTACATTGACCGTTAGTTGGTTGTATACCCAGGTACATACCATAATATATACATAATAGTATACAAGACAGTAAATCATTTACACAATGCTATTAAGCATGTTCATTTATAGATCCGTTAGTCTATGATTAATGCAGAAAAGTCTGTTTTAAAGAAGGTTTCTGTCTTCCCATTGTCTCTCTTAGGCATGTGGCCAAAGGAATGTGGTCGTAAAAACCTCCTTATCAGCCCTGTAACATGACACTGTTTCAGCCCTGGTGTTTGTTTCATAAACCTTTGTATATAATGAATAATTAGTGTGTGTCTGACGGATCCAGACCCTACAGATCTTTCGATCTTCAAGGATGGTAAAACATAATAAAAATACACTTTACTTTATATTGCGTTACATATTCTTGTTGTTCAGACCAAATGCATTCTGGAGGTATCAAGAACGCTATGTAACAGTTATGGGAGTCGCCAGTTATTTTTAAAATACATAATGAAGGCATTTATACTTTACTTCATGCTTTTCAACTGTGAGGTTGAAGATGTCCACCTGGGAGACTCCAGAATATCTACACTGGTTTGCCAACCGCCATAAAATATCAAAAGAAGAAGAAGATGATCAAGGCCTGACACCTAAACCAGAAAGCAGGTCACTGTTTGTTTCTTGCCTGGGTCGTGAAGTACTTGTTGTGGATTTACTTACCGACCAGGACTTTCATTGCATTTCTGAATTTTATATACACAGGTGGACACATTGATTGCCTCTGGACTGTTTTATAGTATGAACTGAAAGACTCCATGCTTTTAACAGTCTGACGATTCTTGATATACACCGTTATGATTTAGTTCTTTGTCATTGGTTTATGTAAATAAAATTCTGTTATTTTATATCCTCACTTTTATTGTCTTTATTTTGCACACCCAAAATTCAAATATTTTATACAACTCCTTTTTTAATGGTATGTGTCAGAACTGTAACCAGTTAGTGCTGCAAACACAAGCCATGTTTACATCTGGTATTAATGTATTTTTGTAGATCTGATCACAAGTAGATGAGGGAGACACATTCCCATTTACATCTGGTACTAATCCATCTCTATTGTCCACTTCTGTCCTGATTTCTTTGAGGACATGGGTGGGTAAATGTATGGAGTGTTTCAGATCTTTTGGACTTCTAATGGACAAAATAGGCTTGTGCAATTTACACATGAACGTGAAAGGAGCTAGACAAAGGAAAAACATTCGAAGCACAGCAGCTTCCGTTTCTGTTCTGTTCCGAAGTGCATGGTAGAAATCAGGAATGGTGAGAGAACATTGTGCTTGGCGTAGACATGAGCGTCTACACTACAAAAGCAGTCCGGTTGAACTACCGGTTTTCGACTACCTATGGAATTGGTTGAAAGTGGACAAGCTCAACATTTTTTAGACCCCGTTTACACCCATATTTAGCATCATCCACTTGTCACGTCTACCTGGCTCACAGTAGCAGTGACATAGGGGAGACCACACCGTTTGTTAAGTTAAATCAAAAATAGTTTATTCAAACATTAAATGATAAGATGAAATCATAATTTAAATCAAGAAATGTATCAAGTCAGTAAATGAGAAGCAAGAGGAAACTAATCAAAGTGTAGTGCAGATCAGTAAAGTGTAAACTATGTGTAATGCAAACAAAACAAAAAAGGAGCATGATGGTGTAGCCGCCTGCCTGGAAGCCCGAGCAATGTCGAGACGTGCAGCACAGAGCAGACCAAACAACTGGCAGGAGATGTTTTTAAACCATCCCGCCAATCAGCTGCTGTCGGATGAACCGAAAACGAACAGCTCTCCCTTCAGGTTGGAGGGAGAGAAACGGCCCACACATATTCTGTACATGGTGGAGTGAGTACACCCAGCACGGCAAAGTGCATTATACCATTACCCATAATCAATATAAAATTAAATAAAAACAATAACAAACTACACCCCAAAAACAATAAAATGTCTAAACCCATTACCCTTTTTAACCAGTACTCCGAAAGACCAATGTTAGCTTAAACCAAACTCTTATCCCCATTCATCCACCCCTTTAATACAACAGCCACTACAAAAAATAACCTATACTCCGTGTACGCCGTGAAAAATCTTTTTGACACCTATCTGACTCGTCCAACAAAGAAGCTCCATTCTTAACCACAGGAGGTGGTGAGACCGGATCAGGAAAAACACGGTCATGAGCAAAATTATTACCCACAATCAGATCAACTCCCTCTATAGGCAAAGAATGACGCACCGCAATGGTCACATCCCCGTTCACAAAACCAGAAAACAATTGAATTTTGTGTGCAGTGGCACTGGAAATGACTGGAGACCAATTCCCCGTATTAAAACACAATTTCCTGTATCAGATTCAGATGAGAAAGGCAAGACAGATTGACAAATGAAACTTTCTGATGCACCCGTATCACGCAGAATTTTCACTGGAACGCGACGTGCGTCTCCAACCAATGCCACAAAACCCTCCGTGACAAACGGTGCATAATCCGTTATAATAGATGCAGAAAATTCAAGCTCATCACATTGTACATTACCCTTATCAACTGACGCAGTACATTGTGCACGATCCAATGTCCTTTCTGGAATTTTCTTATCTTTACTCCCTGATCGCACACCAGGAACAGATGAGGTGCAGACTCCAACTTTTCCTCCATCACCTTTACCCATATTTCGCTCCAATAACACCGGGCAATTTTTTTTCCAATGATTTTTTCCAAAACAGTAGTAACAGTCTGTCTTAAAGATCGAAATCCGATGGTTTACCCCGTGCACTTGAATTTGAAAACACAGATGTGTCCGTATTAACACGACTATAGCGACATTCTTTGTAACTAATATTAGAACGCGGACAAAAATCACGTACTGGAGACCTGTGTATCATAAGTGGTTATGCGATCAGGCAAAGTGTTCTTAAGTTGTTCTAATATCATAAGATCACACAACTCATCAAAAGAATCAACCTCTTCAGCTGTAAGCCAACAATGAAAAAAACTAGTCAATTCCCTAGCCCATTCAGCATAAGTTTGTTTGTTTGATTTTTTCCATGATCGAAAACGCTGTCTATAAGCCTCTGGGATTAACTCGTAGCACTTTAACACAGCTGTCACACAATGGATTTATAGACTCTCTTTTCAGAAGACGGTAAAGCCACAAATGCCTTCTGAGCAAGGCCAATTAACGTAGTTTGCAACAATACAATTTTATGCTCATCACTCATTTTTGCTCAGTAGCAATATTCTCAAATAACGAAAAAAACACATCTGGATCGTGCTCATTAAATTTAGGCAGGAACTTGATCATACCTGCCAGGCCAGACTGCTGCGATTTTCCAAGTTTGCCTTCAGCTACTAACTGCAGTCTAGTACGCTCAATCTCATGTTCCTGCTCAAAATTTTTAAGCCTTTCCCATTCCAGCTCACGGTCCTTGTCTTTCTGTTCTGCTTCTAACCTTTTACGGCCCATTTCATTATCAAGCCTTCTTTGAACCAAGTCGTCATCTAATTTTTTCCTTGCTAACTCTTGTTCTAATTCCAATGTCTTTTGTTTCACTAGCAAATCATGTTGCAGTTTTAAAATTTCGACTTGCTGTTCAAATGTTAATACACTGGATTTTTGCTGTGAGCCTACAAACAAATTTGAAGTGGGCTCACCATCTGAACCCGACACTCCCTCACTACATCGCTCCGGCAATTTCTCATCAGGCAACACATTCTTGTCAATCAAACACGCAAAAATGAAGTCAAGCAGCTCATACTTCTTAGCTACCCTCGGCAATGTTATATCGATTTCATAGTGCTCAGCCACACTATGCAACTGTTTAACATTCAACGCCGCAAGCAAGACCACCGAAGGATCAGCTAAAAACGCCTCAAGTGTACTCATTATTACAACTAAATTCACCAGTCACCAATCAACAATCAAACCAGGCTATGGGCTATAAACACCACATAGCAATACATCTAACCAGATCAAACTAGACCTATACCTCAACGTCTTTCGGGCTACTATTACAAATCCAACCACACAAACTTAATCAGGCAAAGCGGAAAGTAGCTCACATTACAGGACAACTACGGAGTTTCCCCCTAAACATTTAAACCCCCCCCCCCCCCGCCCCTGAAAGTGTACTATGTTGTATCCAGATCCCATTTCCACCTCTCACATACCAATGATTTGATATCAGTTCTCTATTGTTTGTTTCCCCCAAGAAGAATCCCCCAAAATAGACCTAAAATTTCAATGTTGAAGGAGACTTGATCTCAGAATATCTTATTATGGTTTCAAATAAATGTACAAATCAGATTACTGACTAATACGGACTACAGCTCATATAATTACATCAGCCAGAACGCCTCACCGAAAGCACATCTCTGAAATTTAAAATCCTCTTTTATCATGTTTCAAAACCATTTCGCCCAGTAGCTTCATTAATCATGTCTTTCACCTAAATATCATCGGGCTGTCGTTTTTAAATGGGTTGATTTGATATATGTTTATTCACGGCGGGTAGGTGAATCCTGTGTGTGTTGTGTGTGTGGCGCTCTCTGAATCAGAGTGTTAATTATGAGACTAGGCTCTTCTCCAGACAGAATTCCAGCATTAGTATGGGCTGGTAGTGAAGACTTTAATTTATCCCCTGGTGCATTGGACTGGCAGATCAGCTTCCTCTAAAGTTCATGCTACACAGACCCTACGGCCAGAAGTTGTAGTCTTTCCTATTACATTTGAAATTACCAAACGTCTCCAAAATGCCACATTTTTTTAACCTCTCTAACTTCATATATACCGTTTTAAAATTACTGCTATAGTACTGTTCAATTTCCGTAATTCCGAGCAGCGATTCACAAGTGCTCTTTACTGCAACGTGAAACACATTAATGATACTCTCATTTCAAGTACTTTGCTTCAACAGAGTCTGGATTAAATAAACTGTGTTGGCGGTTACTTTTGTATGCCATTTAAGTTTTCATTTGTTATGTATGACATTTTTATAAAATTTGTACCCGAGTGATCAAGAAGATTTGGTATGACTGATTGGAAATATACATTTTGATTTGCCTTGATTTACATCCTGACCCTCTGAAAATATATTTAACTGTCTTTATGTTCTGAATATCCTTGTTATTTTTGGTTCTAAAATAATAATACATTAGAATAAAAACCACTAAATAAGGCAACAAAATAAATTAAGGTACTGTCCAAAATGATCAGATTCATAGTCTAAAGTCAAAGAACATGGAAGAGTAAGGATATCACTGTTTATATCAAAATAAACCTTTGGTCAATAAACATAAAATTGTACAATTATATTTCCAAATATAAAATTTATTTTAAAATATGTTATTTGTATGCATATACATATATGTACATATTAAATATAGTAAATATTCACTGTTGTCTTATTGAACGTCCCTCTCCCGAATACATTGTGCAACCATAAAGCAAGAAGCAAAATTGTGTTTCATGGCTGTGATGTCAAGGTCTGTAGGCTATTTTTTTTTTTAAAGTGACAATCCCCTTGATAAACCCTGTAACAGAAAACAAGAAAACTGAGCTTGTTAAGTGATTTTTTTTTTGAGTCTTTAAGAGGTTGTATTGGATATACAACATTAAATGCACTTCAGCGGTCAGCAAACATGCAGGCATTTCTTCATAAAGCCAGAGATGACGCATACCTTTTAGCTTGAGTTTGACCAATGATGAAGACCATTTGTATTCTGATTGGAAGAAGTTTTACAGAGGGTCTCTTTGGAGGGGAATCAATCCAGATTTGCACACACACACACACACACACACACACAAGCCTGGTGAAATACCCTAATGGAATATACAATTTGATCTACCTCGCTCAAAGCAATATGATGAATGGACCTGAAGCTCTTTAGAGTGAGAGTACACAAGAGTGATTGAGGTCCAATCCATAACAAAGACTGTTGTCAGGTTCAGGGTTTAAATTACAGGAGGCTATTAGAGAAACAAGCCACTGCGTTATAGCTACACATCCTCTCGCCCTCCCTTCTGCCATCTAACTCAACAGGAATAAGTGGGCAGAATCAACTTCGCCGACATCCATCAAGCGAAATGAGTTTGCAGAAGGCAAGGACCCAGCTCACGCTCAAACAAACACTTCAATTGTGCCCCGCATTCAAGGGGAGAAATCTCTCCTTGAACTGCACTTGTGTGTGCATCTGTGCGTTCCTTAATTCTGATAATTGTTTTAATGCAATCAATGTGAACAAAGGCGTCAGTTTGATTCTTTATTTGTTGGTTAAAAGGAGAGAACGAGAGGTCAGGCTTGAAAACGTTCAGTGATTACTGACAGGCAGAGTGTTGCCCTGGTGGCACGTTCATTAGTCCAAACCGACCTCGGAAGCTTCTTGCCATTAATAACAGGCAATGGAAACCAAATTGGCACTCATGTATGTGTAAGATTCTGGCTTCTTTGAAAACGTTCTGTGTCTCATTTTAGCTTAACCATAGGTATAAAGGGTGTATAATGTATGAATGCAGATGCTTGTATGGGAGACCTGCTGTATTCCAGGTATTTGCTCATTGGATGACCAGCACTGACTCGCACATATATAACATCACAGGAAACTGAGCTTGTCGATAGCTGAGCCAATCAACAGAATTAAAAGATACAATTTAGTTGGCTGGGATGGTGAAAAAAGAAAACTGTGGCAAGATGTAAATTAAGAACATAAATTAAATTAAACAATAATATTAAAGAGAGAGAGAGATCAGAAAACATTATCAGACATTATCAGCAGAGCAAGGACATTGTTCAATGACTATTATAGAAACGTCTACCTAAATGAATACCACAGATGTTAAATACTAGTCATTGTGGACGAGGATTGAAAAGCAGCACAATGGTCTTCAGAACGCTGAGCATTTGTTTGAATGAACAAGACTCCAATTGCTTCATCTTAGAAGCAATCATAAAGGGATTTCTTTTTTATCCAAATTACATTTTATGCTAATATCATGTCGTTATGGAATGGCTAGAAGGACTGTGTTAGTATAAATTGTATTGCCATGGTAAAATCTTCTGGGTCTGCTTAGCACCTGCTCTTTTATGTTACACACTGTGAAATATCTTTGTTTCAGAAACCTCTAATTATCACATCACATAAGGGTTAAAGAACATTAAAATAGCAAATGCAACATTTAAGTGGATCAAAGACATTAAAGAACCCATCAGTTTAAGAGAGAGAGAGAGAGAGAGAGAGAGAGAGAGAGAGAGAGAGAGAGAGAGAGAGAGAGAGAAGGTTCACAGTTTGCTGTTATGATTAGATGAACAAAGACGGATCTTTTTATGACCATTTTATCATTCTGTGTGATGTTTTGTAGTGATATAAAAATATATAATCACACCATACTAATGGAATATGCACATGTATTCAAAACAGGAGGAGGTAGAAGATTGGCCTATGGCCTCCACCATTTGCTCTCTAATGCAGCAGAAAACAAGAGTAGAACTTTCTTGTTAATAAAGTCACGTTTGTTTCGTCTTTAGATTTAACTCCTCTGGGATTTGCTTTGCAATCAGCTTTGAAACCAGAGTGAATGTGGCAACGGAAAATCCCAACGGTCCAAACAGGAAGTCATCGTCAACACCTGGCATTACAAATTCCGACCCTCCCCTAATGCATCCTAGGTAGGCATCTTAATTAGCTCATGAGGATGCATATTCATGAATGCGTTCAGGTACAAAGGGATAATACAAGATGTTAGTTAAGTGCTGTTCACCTTCTACAAACGTTAATCCAAACTCATTTCTAATCAATCATCCAACTCCTGTTTTCCTGCAGGAGAAACTCTGATGGAATTTGTGACTTTTGTTGTTGTTGTTGCTGCACTTTTTGCAATGAGATGAAATCTGTGCCAATTTGCAGAATGGGTTTAAAATGTGGTAAAATATGTCAAAGGGAACTGAGGGCATTATAAAAAAATAGCTAAAATATTGTATATTATTCATAATTAATGAAAATGCATGGGAAGGGATGCAATTTGGAAACTGCATAATTCTGTGTTCCCTATTCTATGTCAACCTGGAATAATATGAATTCATTTTCAGTGCATTCTGAAAATACTAAATGATCTGTATTTAACAATTTTAGGGTAACATCAAATGTTATTTGAGGACGAAAAGCTCAGCTGCTCAGTTGAACTCTGGAAATGTTTTGTAGTCCAGTCAGCTTTACTTATTCTGTTATTTATCTAATCTTAATACGGTAAGCTTTAGTATGTCAGTGAACGAGCATATCTAATGAAGTAGTTTAAATGCAAATGATTTTCAGATGATTGTCAGTGTTTTCCACACACATGCACTCTAACTTAATGAAGCGAGTGCAATTTTTATCATGTTTACCAGGATGGTGCAGAAGAAGCTGGTAAATATCTTCCTGTTTCTTGTACATGTGTCCTGCATAGCTGGGAACTCTCATGCTCTGAAAGATGCCGGTGATCAAAAGCATTGAGGTGCCCTTGATTCCAGCCCCCTACAGACTTGCTCTGTCTTTGTTATTCATCTGATTCCTCTTGCACTTGAGATTCCTCAATTAAAACTATTTTATTTAAGATCTAACCTTCTCTTTTAAGTGTGACTTAAATTCCTTCTTATTCCTGTAAGACAGAGAAAGAACTGAGCGGAATGACAACATTTTTCATCAAAAGTGGGTGAATTTTCTATGCACACAAGCACAGCAAAATTAAAGATTAAATTCACTTCAAATTGTCAAACACGCATTTAAATTGTATGACAAATTTGACAAATGTCTGAAGGTTTGTTGTCCTAAAATGTGTGTTTGTATATCAAGTGAAACATCACTCATCACATACAGTCAAAACTAAATAGCAGAAATGAGAATAGGGTCAGAAGTATAGAAAGGTTGAAGAAAAATGCAGAGCATTGCTTGATTCATTATTTAGGTAAGAAACAGTTCTGTCATGATTTTCCCACACAAATTTCTGGAGTATGAGAGTCCTTTTTAAAATCCATTGCTTTCTTTCTCCTGTGAAACACAAAAAAAAAATACATTTTGATGAGACAAAAAGCACGTATTTGGGCAAAGGAACATTATGATATTATTAAAATGCTGTTTTGTAATAAGACAAAAGACACTCTAATCTAGTTCTCTTTCGAGAGGTTCTCTCGTATTGCGTAAGTTTAGCTTACGCTACGGGAAAGATTCATCTTCTCGAGATATTGAAGCCAAAAAATTATCCTTAATTTTGTATTCATTGTCAACGCAGTGCAGCAGCTAGCAGACCTAGAGCAGGCCATCTCGCGTGCTCATTGGCTGCCCTGCTGGCATCTGCTGCAGCCTACCAGTGAGCCCCGCGTGACGTCACGCCCAATGAAGGGCGCTCGCGCCTTCATAGCGTCACAGCCCGCCAGAATGGGTGTGGCTTAGCGTATAAAAGAAGGGGCTGTAGGCTGACTTCCCTGATTTTTCGACTCTTCAGCGAGCTCTCCGCATCGCTGGATCAGAGAGAAGCCACCGCCGCCGTCGAACAGCGAACAGCCAGCGTAGGACAGCGCTGAGGAAGCCGGCCGTCTTCGCCACCTTCAGCCATCCGTGCGAGCTACGCTATCCGGCGACGTATCCTTTTTACACTGTTGTATTCTCTTCTAGCTTACTCCTAAAAGAGCGCGAGTGTCTTTTTAAAGATGCCTCGCATTTCCTGCGGCTCGTTTAGGGCCCCGGAGACAGCCGGAACCTGTGGCCACTGCGACGCGCTCGCCGGAGAATCTCCCTCGAGCCTCGCTCTCGCCTTCCCCGCCTCTCTTCACCGGCGCGCAGCTGCCGCTCACGAGCCTCACTGCCGTCGCGTCTGAGGATGAGGTTGAGGGACACGCCACAAGGGACTGCTGTTCTAACTGCGGCTAGCTTCCTTTACGTTACAAGGAAGCTACCGCGCCCACCATAGAAGCAGTCACTCCGCCCTTTGCGGGACCGCGCAGTGATAAGCGCCGTTCCCAAAGGCAGCCGGAGCCTGTAGCCACAGCGACGCGCTCGCCGGAAAGCCTCCCTCGAGCCTCGCTTTTCACCTTCCCCGCCTCCCTTCACCGACGCGCAGCTGCCGCTCACGAGCCTCACTGCCGTCGCGTCTGAGGATGAGGTCGAGGGACACGCTATGGACTGCTGTTCTAACCGCGGCTAGCTTCCTTTACGTTACAAGGAAGCTGCCGCGCGCGCTCTTATCTGCTCGCGCTACTTAAGCTTTCGTAGTTTCCCCCATGGCTCAGTGGCTAAACTCAAAGCATTCGCGCCAGAGACCCGTGTTCGATCCCGGCTCTCGCAGCAGAAAAAATTTATGCAGCTCTCCTCTATGAGCTCGCGACCAGCTTCCTTACGAACAGAAAGCGAGCGCGCGCCCCCCGAGCGCATGCGTCACCGGCGAAGGAAGGAGAGAGTGTGGGTTTTTTGTCCCGCCGAGGCCTGACAAACCCCCTCTTTTTCTCAAACATTTTCCAGCTCCTCCTAGTTCGAGCGGCTGGTAATGTCTATACTGCAGTAGAGAGCCTGTTATAACACGCACGCCTGCAGACAATGCCGACACGCACACGGAAACTGTGATGACGCTCTCTCTCTTATCTGCTCGCGCCAACTAAAGCTTACTATGTTTCCCCTGTGGCTCACTGGTTAAACCCTAAGCTTTCGCGCCAGAGACCCGTGTTCGATTCCCAGCTCTCGCAGCAAAAAAAAAAAAAAAAAAAAAAAATTATTATGCAGCTCAACTCTCTGAGCTCGCGTCCAGCTTCTTACGTACAGAGAGCGAGCGCGCGCCCCCGAGCGCATGCGTCACCGGCGAAAGAAGGAGAGAGTGTGGTTTTTTGTCCCGCCGAGGCTTGACAAACCCCCTCTTTCTCTCTCAAACATTTTCCAGCTCCTCCTAGTTCGAGCGGCTGGTAATGTCTATACTGCAGTAGAGAGCCTGTTATAACACGCACGCCTGCAGACAATGCCGACACGCACACGAAAACTGTGATGACGCTCTTTCTTTTATCTGATCGCGCCAACTAAAGCTTATGTTTCCCCTGTGGCTCAGGGGCTAAACCTTAAGCTTTTGCCCCGGAGACCCGTGTTCGATTCCGGCTCCCGCAGCAGATAAAATTTATGCGGCTCTCCTCAGCGAGCCGCCGTATTCAAGTTTATTTCCCTGTCAGTCCCCTTCAATCAGGCTACTGCAGTGGTCCATTTAGCAGCCAACGAGCCGGCTCATTTGCCCTCTCGCCTGCACACATATACGCCGTCTTTACGGCGACCCAGAGAAAATCTCAAAAGAATATAATGTCTGGTCCGGCTCACGCCGTGGGTGTTTTAAGTGTAGTGAAAGTGCCCACGCCCCAGTGTTCACCCCTACACACAAGCACATCAAATCTCGTGTCACTCACAGAGCACACTCTCAGAAAGCGCAGAAAGGCCGCTCGAGTGTTGAATATAAGGAATGTGTCCACAGGTCTGTGCCCACTATCTGCCCGCTCTGTTACACGGTCAATAAAACCGGTTATGAATGTAAGTCTCGTGCCCGCCGGAGAGCGTTCTTGCTTACTGACACACACCTCCCCCCGGGCGCCGCCCGCGCGTTTAAATGTTATCACAAAACGCAGGGCATTGATAAGACGCTCCCCATCCGTTATGATCGGGGCGTCAAATACACTTGTAAGTCTCGTGCCCGCGCACACGCGCTCACGCTTACAGAAAGCTTTTCCACCCGAAGCGCTGCTTGCGCGTCAAAAAGTGAGAATAAAATGCTCCCCATCCCTTATGATTGGGACACCTCACATAAATCAGACGGTCTCGGCTCTCAGCGAGAGGCCATTGCCCAGAACCGAGAGCGCGCGCCGCGCTTTCGGCTCCGGCTCAGTCTCACAAGCCCGCAAATGGCGGCGATCTGAACCCGGAGGCCATTCGCCCCCTAGCGGCTCACATAGCTGCGTGGGAAACTATCCCAGGGATTTCAGAATGGGTTCTGAGCACAATAAGCAGGGCTATACACTTCAATTCATTGGCCGTCCCCAGCGCTTTTGAGCCCGGACCGCGACGATAGTGAATGCGGAAGTAGCACACCTACTTCACGCAGAAATAGCAAAGCTGCTGTGCAAAGGGGCTATAGAAAAGGTGCCGCCTTCTCTGAGCGAGTCAGGCTTTACAGCCGTTATTTTCTCGTACCCAAGAAGGACGGATCTGAGACATTTGAACAAAGTGCTTGTGAAAAGACTGTTCAAAATGCTTACGACCAGGAAAAACCTCGCGCACGCTCGCCCGAGGAACTGGTTTATTTCTCTAGATCTGAAGGATGCCTATTTTCAGATTCAGATAATACCCCGTCACAGGCAATTTTTGAGATTTGCCTTCGACAGTCAGGTATATCAATACACCGTCCTGCCGTTCGGCCTGTCTCTAGCACCCCGTGCATTTACGAAGTGCATGGACGCGGCGCTCGCCCCCCTGAGAAGTCAGGGGCTGCGAATATTGAACTATCTGGACAATTGGCTGATTTTGGCACAGTCAGAGACAGAGCTGCTATCTCACAGAACAGTGCTTCGCAGTCACCTGGAAAGCTTGGGTCTCATGGTCAACTGGACCAAGAGCTCATTACAACCCAGCCAGTCAATTTTCTTTTTAGGAATAGAACTGGACTCGGTGACCTATGTCGGCTCGTCTATCGGCACAGCGCGCGCTCCGTGTTCGCCACCTAGCCGCGTCTTTCCAGAAGGACAGCTTTCTCCCTTTGAAAGCATTTTAAAGGATGCTGGGCTGTATGGCATCAGCTGCAGCGGTGCTCCAGCTGGGCCTACTGCGCATGCGCCCGCTCCAACGCTGGTTGAATGCTCGCCTGTCCCACCGGGCTTGGGTTTCTGGCGGTCAGAAAATCAGAGTGACTCAGACCCGCATAGCGGCTCTGCAGCCCTGGTTAGTGGCCGACTGGTACCAGCTGGGAGTAAGGATGGGAACCATCTCTTATCGGAAAGCCATTTCGACAGACGCGTCCAACTCGGGTTGGGGCGCGCTGTTCGAGGGCAGACCGGTCTTCGGCCAGTGGTCAGACCAAGAGAGGTGTTTTCACATAAACTGTCTGGAGATGGTAGCGGTCGAGAATGCGCTGAAGCGCTTCCTCCCGTTCATACAGGACCAACATGTTATTGTCCGCTCGGACAACATGTCTGTGGTATCCTATGTAAACCGTCAGGGCGGTGTCAGATCCAGAAATCTCTGCAATCTGACGGAACGCCTCCTTATTTGGTCTCAGATGCACCTGCCCTCGCTGAGGGCGGCGCATGTGCCTAGCCATTTGAACGACGGCCCAGACAAACTGTCCAGGGACAACGTTCCCCCAGGGGAATGGTCCCTGGGCCCCCAAACGGTCCAGAAACTGTGGCGCCTATTCGGCAGGGCGGAAGTCGACCTATTTGCGTCAAAAGACAACGCTCAATGCCCGACGTTCTTCTCGAAGGACGAGGACGCGCTGGCCCAGGTTTGGCCCAGCCTCCGGCTATATGCTTTCCCTCCGGTCTCTCTGTTACCACAGGTGATCAAGAGAATCAGGGAAACGCGCCACTCGGTGCTCCTCATAGCCCCGCGTTGGGAGAATCAGATTGGTTCCCGGAGCTAGCACGGCTGTCACATACAGCTCCGTGGCCTATTCCGGTGAGGGCAGATCTCCTCTCTCAGGCTCGCGGCACGATCTGGCATCCCCATCCAGAGCGCTGGTCTCTGCACGCATGGCTGATCAACGGGTACTCGTTGCCCTGCCAGAAGGAGTAATGAACACGATCGCGCAGTCTAGAGCCCCTTCCACGAGAAGGCTCTACGCGTCTAAATGGTCGGTGTTCTCTGGATGGTGCACCGACAGAGGTCTGGACCCGCGGACATGCGGGGTGGCGCATCTATTCTCCTTCCTACAAGGGCTGTTGGATAAGGGAAGGTCCCCATCCACGCTCAAAGTATACGTGGCGGCCGTGGCAGCGTTCGCAGAATCGACGCACGGCCAGTCATTAGGAGGACATGAGTTGGCCATCCGCTTCCTTAGAGGAGCTAGGAGGATGAACCCGCCGCGCCCCCCGTTGGTTCCCATGTGGGATCTTTCACTGGTCCTAGAGGCCCTGAAAGCTTTTCCCTTCGAACCACTAAACTCCGTGGGGTTGAAATATCTATCACTGAAACCGTCTTTCTGACTGCACTGTCGTCAGTAAAACGTGTGAGGGACCTGCATGCGCTGTCTGTCAGCGCATCGTGTCTTGAGTTCGGGCCGTATGACTCTAAAGTCATCCTCAGACCTAGACATGGCTACGTTCCTAAAGTGATGGGCACTCCGTTCAGAGCGCAAGTTATCTCGTTGTCAGCTCTGCCAGCGTCTGACAGCGAAAGTGATGTGAACCTCCCCTGCCCTGTCAGAGTACTGAGGTTTTACACTACGCGCTCCGCCTTATTCAGGCGTTCGGAACAGCTGTTTGTTTCGTTCGGTGGGCGCACCAAGGGTCTCGCCTCCTCGAAACAGAGCCTGTCCAGATGGATAGTGGACTCTATAGCAGACGCTTACACGTCAAAAGGTCTGCAATGCCCTCTGGGCATCAGGGCTCATTCCACGAGAGGCGTGGCCTCTTCGTGGGCATGGTCCAGTGGAATTTCTATCCATGACATTTGTGTAGCGGCGGGCTGGAGCTCCCCGTCTACCTCTGTCAGGTTTTATAACCTAGAAGTTCCTGCCTTGCAGGCTAAACTGTTGTCAGTTAAAAGGGAGGTGTATTCTGCCCAGACATCCTGCTCAGATCACTCTCACATGACTCAGCTCTCCTGGTTGAGCTGCACTAAGTAGGGTATGTGCCATGTGCCTATACAGACCGGCGCGCTGCTCTGTATTCCCTATGTGTGCGTATGTACAAGTGATGGTACGCGTGGCTGGCCACCTTATTCTCCACCTTACAGGGTCCCCCTGAAAGTTCGGGGTCTCATGGTGGATGCTTGGCGCGCACGGCGTAGACAAAGTGTTCCCGTAGCGTAAGCTAAACTTACGCAATACGAGAGAACCTCTCGTAAGAGAACGATACTCGGTTACTAACGTAACCTCGGTTCTCTCTAGAGAGGGAACGAGTATTGCGTAACCGGCCGTGCTCGCGCCACGAGCGACTTCGCTTCAGTGGTCGAAAAACCAGGGAAGTCAGCCTACAGCCCCTTCTTTTATACGCTAAGCCACGCCCATTCTGGCGGGCTGTGACGCTATGAAGGCGCGAGCGCCCTTCATTGGGCGTGACGTCACGCGGGGCTCACTGGTAGGCTGCAGCAGATGCCAGCAGGGCAGCCAATGAGCACGCGAGATGGCCTGCTCTAGGTCTGCTAGCTGCTGCACTGCGTTGACAATGAATACAAAATTAAGGATAATTTTTTGGCTTCAATATCTCGAGAAGATGAATCTTTCCCGTAGCGTAAGCTAAACTTACGCAATACTCGTTCCCTCTCTAGAGAGAACCGAGGTTACGTTAGTAACCGAGTATCGTTTTTCTCCATTAATTCTGCTAACTGTTCCTGATTTGCTACAATTTGCTAATTGAGAAAGACTTATGACTTATTTTATAACTTGTTTTAATTTAAATAAGCTGGTTGAAATGACACTGACCTGAACATATAAAATAACATTAATTAAAAGTAAATAATCCTTATATACTGGAGATAATATTTGCTAAGTGTAGCAATAAACACCTCTGATTCTCTGAAACGCGAAACATGTTCTTAAAAGTCTCTGAACTAATTTCAGAACCATTTGAATCAATTAAAGAGAATTAAATGACTTCTCAGCAGACTCATTGAATTATTTATTGCATTTAATGATCCCAGCGGAATAAAACATAAGTCCAATTTCTCATTCTGAATAATAAGTGATTAAGGGGTGGGGGCATTTCATTAACAGTGCTGTTACTGAAAGTTGGCATTCAATACGAGTCAAGTTATAGAATATTTTTGAGGATAACATCCTCAGTCCCGTTATCACCAAAAGATCTACAATCTTCACTCTGTGGTCAAAATGGAGACAATGTGTGAAATTTGCAAAACAAATATCTCATTAACTTTAAGGTTAGAGTGTAGAAGAGTGTATCTTAATTTAGTAAATATAACTGCAATCTTACATCGTTTGTAAAAAAAAATGCAAAAAGGTTATTTTTCCATATACATGGCTAATGAACTTTTTTTTTTTTTAAATCCCTGGGGATTTCTGGGAATATTAGAGTGGGAAAAATCACCCAGTGACAATAACACTATATTTAAAAAAAAAATGAAATATGTTACTCAAATGCAAATAAAAAAGTTAAATTTATACTGACAGATGTGTACATCGTCACCTTATGTGCAAATTCAAAACAAGCCATACTGTATAAGTCTAATATAGTGCTGTCTTATGTTTAGCTTCCAATCATTGTAATTATAGAATCACTGAATTATTGTGCAATTGCAAGTCTGTGGGGCTGCACTGTTGTAATGAAATACATACTGTGTGTACATACTGTATTTGGTTGGCATATGGTCATACATATTGTATTTTAGTATCCACACAACATTCTGTGTGCCTATGCACAAATGTGTATTGAGAATCCCTCCTGCAGCCCTCTGATTAACAGCAGAAATGCGTAATCCTGACATGATACCCTGCAGGCCTCTGTCTGAACACTAAACAGGACTGGGACAGGGGGATGAAGGGACTTTGGGAATGGAGAGGTGTCTCTGTTTGCTCCCCTTTCTTCTATGTGAAATACTCATGGGGAACAGCCTGCCATTCACAACAACACAGCAGAGTCTCAAATCTGCATGTGCTTCTGTTAAATATACAAAACTCTTTCAAATATTTTATTTATATATGACAGGGTTTAATGCAATCCAAGCAAACTTCAGAAATTATACTGATAAAGACATCTAAGTTAGCTATAATAAAATATGTAGAAAGTCTGTGACTAATAAAACAAAACAATAATGTTTATAGTTACGAAATTATATATATATATAATAATCATGCTAAGTATACAATTAAAATGAAGTATCATGCAGTTATATGGGACTAAAATTTAAACCTGGAAAACACAAATAAACAGTACGACATAAAATGATCCTGATATTTAAGACTCTGCACTATAATAAAAAGTCCAATAATAAATCAAAGTTCAACAAGGAGTCCAAAACTAAAGTCCAAACATAATAGTAGTAGATTTCGTACTTACTAAATAAATAAATGTTGTGTAGAGGCCAAATTCAAAGACAAATTCTTCGATTCACATTGTCATCTCAGTCGTGGGGTCATTAATAAAACATGAAAATAAGTGACACTGACCATGTTAACTTTTTTAATGTATGTTTCCTCTTCCTCACTAGAAGACAGACGTCTGTTGAATTCTAAATAAAGAGAGAGACACCATATGTCTCATTTAAATCATCACTGTAGTACTACTGTAGTTTAATGTTTTCAACTGTGAAATATGATCTCATTTTTGCAAATCACTCATATTAGAAGTGTGCAACACTATAGCTGAGCAGATCCGATTCAATTTGGAATGGCCATATGACAGAAACAGCTGCACACCTTGAATGTATTTAAGTCTAAAAAAAAGTACATCTCATTCTTATGTTCATATAATGACTAATGGTAGCTCCCCCTCCATATGTTTCTGCTCGTCTGTTTTAGACGTTCCTGTTTGTCTTTCCTAAACATATGCACACAGTCTGAGAGGTGTGTGGTAATTGACAGGTTGATCACCATTTAAATTTAGAGATGAAATGGATCTCTGGGGTTGCTGGTTTGCTATTACCAAAGGCGCTCGTACTTTACTCTAAAGTTTTTAATATCTGAGTGTAGGCATTAGAGTACCAATATAATTCAATTAAAATAACACAACTATAAATGAATTAATCTTAATATATAATCTTAAAATATAATATAATATAATAAATACTTTATTAAATACATTTGTTACCAAATTGAATAATTAATCCGAAAGAGTGTAATTAATTTAGTGAAATCTTTACAGGTCAAGATGTTTATAAATGTAATTATATTTTTTCAATTAAGCTAAGTATGTACATCATTTGTGTGTGTGTGTGTGTGTGTGTGTGTGTAGAGCTCTGTTGAGCACTGAGAAGAACCCACGTCTGCTTGATCAAGTTTAAGCTTGACAGACAGCTGGTGTCTGTGTGTACCATTGATAAACTGATAGAAACACACACACACACTTACATACACGCCATATGTTGTGTTTTGGTTCAGTGTGCTCTCTCATTTGACTGCATGCAGAAGAGAAGGGCTCTAATTGGGTGTTTTCGCAACCAGATGTGCAATAAATTCCGTGTAGAACAAGATTATCATCAGTGGCACTGAAGAGTGAGACAGAGTTATGGCCCCAAAAGTCTATTAGTTCGGCCCATTTGCAGAAAATGGAGAGATAGGATTAAAAGACAGGAACGGAAATGAGAATGAGCAGAGTTTAGGCAGAGGTGCGGGAATCACGGATATCTAAGATGTCGTAATGAGGTGCATTGCCCGTTATTATCCTAGGAACGTGAATGCGCTTGCGAATTATTATTATTTTTTTATATTTTGCTTCATTATTTGGTTTCTCATGAATAAATTTCCTCTTGTTGAGTTTAACAGCGTTTGTAATGGACTGGACTGCACTGCACAGCTTGACTCGCGTGAGAAGAGAGCGAGCAATCTCAATGGACGCTCTGGCTCCGGTTTCAGAATCACTTGCACATATCAAAATCATTACTTGGCATTTCCCCTGATTGAAAGAGGCTAATTGTCCAATCAGAATGTGATCATGCATATTTATGTGAGCATATATTATTAGCCTGAACAGAGGTTTGTCATGCAGAAAGAAGTGGAGAATTTCCCATTTGCGCTGGCGTCGGACTCAGGTTTCAATAAGCTAATAATTAAATAGCCTCAATTTCCAGATAATCTGCCTGGAATCAAGGCACAAGCAAACTGGGACAAGTCCTTGCCTGAAGGTGAGAAGACAGAATGATTTGAATACAAGTCTTTCATTCCATTCGACAAAATCACATCGCCAAACCCTTTTCACTGAGGCGACCTCATGCAAATCTCATACTGCAAAGCAGACCGACACAAATGCATCTTTTTTATTGCCAATTTCTCTCCAAAATAGTCTTCTTTGCCTCAAAGGGTAAGACGTATTAAAACGTATAAAGATCTGCTCACTAGAGGAGTATGTTCGAGATATGGATATTAAAGGCTGGTGGTACACGTGATGCGGGATTTGCTACTCTCAGAAATAGGGAACTTCAACTCCCCTCTATCCCAGGGTGATATAGCTTTGTGTCCGGACTTCATTGTAGACTCATGGTGGCAGAACTAAAACTAATAATTCAGTGTCCATGACAGAGGGCCTAGGAGATTGAGATTAGTATTTCCGTTAGAAAGCCTAGAGCATGACCCACAGCTTCTCCTTATTCCTCTGTTGTTATTCTGTTCCCGAGAACTATTACTTATGCATGCAGGGCATTGAAGCTCTTTAAAGAGAATTTTCCTTATTAATATAGCCTGAATAAAATAATGTATTGTGGTCCTTTAAAATGAAAAGAGAGACTACAATAAAGTACACTTGGTCCTCGATTGGAAAAAGTACTTTTCCCCTTGACCAACAGTCCTTTGCTTTATATGTGAGATGCTTATCCTGAAGAATACACTAGACACAATGAATACAGCCTTGGTATTCTTGATTTGTTATCTGGTGGGATTTGCTTTCATGACATTGCCATGTTACAAGTTACAGAAAAAAGCCCCCCTGGAGCAAAAGAATTTTGCTCAAGGACACGAGGATGATATCTAAAGGAATAGACCAAGCGAGTTTGAACCCTTTGGTTATCGGCCTACCTATGTCTGTATGAGTACAGTTTCCTTTCCCATTCTGACATATTTCCTACTGAAAAAGGAAGCAGGACATATCAAGCGGCTCTTCTCTGCCAATAAACATGATAACGAAGATGAGCTGAAAAATATGCTATTTACTACAGAAGAAGCAAATATGACCAGAGAAAATAAAACAATACTGCAAGTTATTAACAATGGGATAACAGCGTGACCGTTTCAAATAAATAAATTATAGTTTATTTATATTGACCCTCTGTAGGTGCGTAAACCGAACAGGGCATGATCCAGTTAACTGAAGTAATTTGCTACAAGGTTAATTAACTCACTTAAATGCATCATATTAATAGCATATGCGATTAATCAAATATACACAACCTGAACATGATATAACAACTTACAACTGCACAAAGTGATGCTAAGTTACATGCTAACACATAAAATATTTTAATATTTGGTTTAACTCAGGCTACCTGATTATTCAGTTTTTTACATATGTCTAAATTTGTTTTTATGTAGGCCTATGTTTGACAAGTGAGTCATAAACATGTTTGGTCTGTTTCCCAGGAACGTGAAAGACTGCAAAATTGAGATGCATGCTTCTGTTCATTTAAAAAGTTAATGCATCACTTTTTAGGACTTTTTAAAGCCACAAAACTCACATTTTTAATACTAAGCTACACCACCCACACAGTACACAGTGGATTGGACTGAGTTACACAGCGAAATTGTTTAGAGCTTCATCGTCTTGTTTTCTGTGTTCAGCCATAATGCAATAGTAGTTAGATTTCGCACATAAAATGCAGAAAAGATTTCTTCAGACATTTTTCAGAGCTGAAAATTGTAGCAAAACGATTAAAAACAGTCCCAGAAATATGGACAATTACAGAAAAAAACCTGTATTAAAACTCACACATTTACAAAAACACATAACACCTGCCTGTTTTTATGAGTGGCACTTCACAAGTTTGTCAGCTGCGAAGGTCTCTCCATATAACCAGGAGATTTAGCGTCCTCTACTACAATAACGTGCTAAAACTTCATGTTCTATTCATACTGAGTGCCCATGTGGGCACTTGTGATGCCCTTTATTTGTGGCATATTAAAATGGAAACTTCTGGTACTTTTGTCTTCATGCCAACAGACTCAACCTCCCACATGCATAACAAATAGATCAAAAACGGGGAGCAATGGAGAAGAAAGGAGAAAAAACAAGCAAGAAAAAAAAAGTAGAAACAAATTCCATCTGTCCCGATTTAAATGTGTTTTGTCACAGGCTGCAAAGGTGCCTTTCACAACTCTAAGAGGTGACACTCCTGAAAAGTTCCTGTGAATGTGTATGTGCATATGGTGGTTAAGCAATCGGATAATATGGAATTCAGTGTACACCTGTTAGACAATAGCAATCAGGGAACAGCATGCATGCAAAAAGAAGTCTGAAAATAAATAAAAGAGTCAAACAGGCCAGCTGCACACATGGTGCTTGTACAACTAAAAGGCAAAGGTCAAGTTGACATCTGAAATCACTGGTCATTTCCTAGGAATTTTTCTGACAGCTCAGACTTAATTTTCACGAGGTCATATGCTTCTAGTCTCATCGAGGGCTAAAAATGTTTTCTGTTTACATTTACTCTTAATGGTGACCTGAAAAGTCCTTGAGAACCCTGCCAAGTTTTTTTTCTCCTGATAAGTTGAGAAATTCAGCAGGACGTGAGAGCCGCATTAATGTTTTTCTTTTAGATAATGTTTGCTGCTTGTCTACATGATCATTTGGCACTTTTCTACACAGGCCTCACAGTATATCACAATTTCAACTGCTGCTTTTGAATCTGTGAATGACTGATCAAGGCACTGAAAATAAATTGAAGAACCCAAGTGTGAAGTTAAAAAATATAAATAAGACAACATATTTACCCCCGAAACCAAAAACTGACTCCCAAGCATTTTAGTGACTGTGGGCTGTCATCACATCCTGGTAATGTCATTTACGCTCATATGCCTAGAGAAAGGACCACCTCCCTGCCTGGTTTTGATCCGGCGAAATGGACCGACAGCCGAGACCTGCTGGCTTGCACATTTTATACAGAAACCCATCAGGCATGACAGGGGCACCTGCGGGGAGAAGAAAGAGGACCCTGTGAGTTTAATCACCTCTAATACAAGATTATCCAGGTGCCAGAGGACATAATCTCCCCCAAAATACATCACCTGTCAACAGCTTGCACAGAACATGATCACCCCCTTCCAAAAAACATCAGCTCTTAATCGGCATTGAAGTCATTCAGCTGGAAAATCACTGAAAAGTGTCAGATTGTCCTTAAAATAGTAAATTTCGAATGTGGAATAAATCAGAAGAGCCGGCTGAATTAACAAAGATTTGTTTCTGTGCTCTGCAAGACAACCAAAAAAACTAGGTAAAATAATGCATTGCGATAAACTTTAAAAACTATTAGCTGATGCTATTTGTACTAAGTGTAATTTGTCTGAGGAATGACAATTATTTGCAATTAATAGTAGAACAAATGGTTTCTAATTGTTCTTAAGTTTAAAAAAAACTTTAAGTCAGAGCTAAAATAGTGATTCAAATAATGCCATCATATTATTTTAGGTAACTTACAGCAATGGCCAATACAAACAGCAATCTAAACATAGATTACACTGTAAAGACAGATAAAGTAAATAACAGCTGTCTTCCCTAACAATTTCATCTATTCCACTGACAAAGAGCAATGGATTGCTCACAGAGATAACGAAAAATTTTGTTAGCTTGTAACTCAAAGGCATATTGCACTTCTGTAGCAAAAATGACTGTGAACCTGGTCTTTATTATTTCATCCAGTAGCCGATCATACCTCTCCTACTTGAACCGCTGTGGGGTAACTTCAAACACTCTGCTGTGCTGTCTTTATCAATGTCTCATAAATACACATTGCATCAGTATGACATCAGATTCTATTCCTTTCTCTCTCTGTATTCAGGTCTGATCACTCCTCCACTTTTTTGACCCCTCTCCCACTCTCTCTCGTGCTCTTTCTGAACAAAGAGTGGCTGCTCATTACTGAGGAGAGCAGACAGAGGGGAGGTGTCAGACCTCAGCTCTTTATCCATGAGACTAGAGATGGATAAATCAAAGCAGCGTGCTGCTTACATACAGAAATATCAGCTATCTTTACACTGTTTGTGAGGTGAATAAAAAGGAGGAGAGGGACCCTCTGCCAAACGGAGAGGTGTCAATGTGAGTAATCTGAGATTTTTTTTTTAAATTGTTACTTTTTTTCTCTGTCTAAAAGTATGTACTCTCCTGTTTCAGTGGAGTATTTGTGCATGACTTCAAATAAATAAATAGCTTTTTAATTACTAATTGCTATAATTGTGATTGGTGGTTGGAGGTCATCATGGTGAGAAATTGCATAATGAAAACAAGAAAAAAAGAAAAGAAAAAGCAATGAAAAAAAACATATTTTTAAAAATTAAAAATGGTAAAATGCTCAATAAAGAAAATCCATCCTGATGATGAATGAATTCAGTGTCAATATGTTGCATTTAGTTTTTTTTTTTTTTTTTTTTTTTAACAAAGGCATAAGACAAGTAAATGCTATTTGCACTGCCTGTGAATAATAGATACATCAAGTGTAAATAGCAAATACCGGTATACTATTTACTCAAACAATAAAATAATATATATTTGTACTAAGTGTAAATTGTCTAAGCAATTCTGGATGGAGTTATGCTAACAAATTAATGCTTAAAATAAAACGTTTTAACTTGAAAAAAAAAAAAAAAAAAAAAGGTTGGGACGTGGCACAGTGGCCAAAACTGCATAGATCAATGCACTTCCTCCGTAAATAGCTTCAAACAGATGTGAAGCCTTTTGTTCAAAACAAACAATATATTGACTTCTAAAGCCACGTTTTGTCTATTCAATGATTTACCACAACATTGCAATGGCTTAAATGATTTACATCATATATTAAATACTGTATATGTGACTGATTAATTTGAATAATTAATTAGCATGTCTTGTAATAAGTTCACTTTGATTAAATTTGCTGTTTAAATAAATGAAAACCTAATTAAATTATAGTTTTATTCTTTATTTAAATACTGTGTTTGCACTTGCAGTCCTGAGAATACGCATAATAAAACACATACATACACACACACATATATATATATATATATATATATATATATATATATATATATATATCATACAAGCCCTTTCATTGTTTAAATGGCGTCCCCTTCAAATAACATATCTTAAGAAGTGTGGCTAAGTAAAAATGTTGTCTCTAATTCCCTTGGACAGGGTCGCCTGAACTGATTATACCAGCGTTTAATATGCAGATAAAAACTGTAACTGTCAGGCGTCAGAGATGACAGGCCCCTCAAATGTGATATGAAGATTTAACTTGTTTTTATCTTAATTTAATGAGCCCCCAGTAGGTCTTCATATCAGTCTTATCAGCCCCGATTGCCAATGAAGATTATAATAATTGACAGAAGATCTGACTTGGTATTCTGGAGCAAGATGGGAACCTTGCTATAACCAGAACAGGCTATATAATAGATGAATAGGAAATGTGTCAGTAAAATCTGACTTTGTGTGCCCTCAAACCCCCCCCCCCCCCCACACACACACACACACACCCCACCCCACCACACCACACTATGTTCAGATCCCATCATAAAATATTCAGAGAGTTGAAAGTGTTGGTGGATTCAATTATGCATACTTAGCTGTTGTTTATTTAGTAGGGAACATAATTGCACACAGCAGCACTTCAAAGCCTATTAGTACACCTCAACCTATGGTCAACTTTCAATCAAAACTACTGCATCCCTTTCCCAGGGAAAGAATGCAGGGGTAATGGAATTTTAAATCTGCCTAGGAGATGATTGAAGAAAAAAATAAGTATAATGTGCCTGACTTCATTGGCTTTTGTTCATTTGATATTAAACAAAAACCCAATTCCCAATGAATCTTGTTCTCTTTGTTCAGCAGAGAAACAGGAAACCGGGTTTATTGTGTAATTGCTCTGCCAAGATTGTTATGAGGACTCTCTCAGAAACTCATCCGTGCAGGTGTTGGATAAAACAATGGCATGAATTTCCACATGTTTGCCATGGACATCTGGACCAACAGCAGGCCAGGTACATATTAAAACATCTGAATACACAATGCCACAATCCTTAATCACTTTCAGTTGATGCTCCATTTATGGTGCCAATCCATTTCCATTTCCACCCTTCAGCCTTTGTAGTCATTGTGAAGCCGCAGTCAATCCCGACCTCTGATGGGAGATTAAACCACGGCATTCACCTCTCCGATTCCAGAAAGCTTCATGCTAGCCCAGAGACATGTCATTAGCCACTTTTCGAGTGCCAAAGTTTGGTAGCTTCTCTTGTGTAAGTCAAACGGTTGCCAGGGGAAACAGACGGCTGCCACCCCACAGCCAAGCCCCCTGTCCGCCAAATCCCATCAATATATTCGTGGTAAGAGCCTGGCTCCCTAACGTCAAGAGTCGCAGGCCCACCTGCCGATTTAATTGTGATTTACACCACTGCACTCTGCAAATTGTTATGTCTGAGACGCCTGAGCCTTTAAGCTACGTCGATTATATTTCTATGGCTAAAGGCCGTCAATCTCTACCTCTGTTTACCTGCAAGGCTGATTAGCAAATGTGTCGGTACCGGGAAAACCCTCAAATCAATTTCCTTTTGGAAACCCAATCCTCAAGGCTTCTGTCTTTCACTTACCGCCCAAGCGTATATGCTTGCTTGAGCATGTGATTGTTTAAGACCTTCTGAGTAGCCTTGTCTTCTCCTCTTGACCTCCGACCCCTCGTTCCTCCCCCTGACTGACTGCATGGGCAGGCAATAACGCGACCTCTGTCAAGCGAAAATGCTTCGCGAGAGACATGCGCAACCTCTCACGTGTTTGCTCAGATCCTGCCCAGAAGAAGCAAACAGGTATATGAAACATAAAGCGAACTCGTTCTTTCATATTAAAACTGCAATCAGGCCATCAAAAGGAATTTCCCATCATCTGTAATGGTATCAGTATGTACACTTATGTGAAATATTGAAGGACAATCCACTGAGGAAAAGTCTAGCCTTTAGTAGCTTCATTTTAGAGGTTAATCAATAAGACTCTCATATCAGAGTAAATAAACCGAGGCCGAATCAATAAGACTCTCATATCTGCCATCAGTTGTTTGTCAAGAGCGGAACAGCAGTGGTCTTAGCAAGTGTAATATTGTTGTTTGTGGAGAGCTGAGGTATGTTTGGTAGCAAACTGTCATCCTCTCTCTCATTTTTAAAATGTGAACACTTTTTATGTAAACGCTCTGGACACTACATACAGTACACACAAATTGACAATCGTTAAAATAAACAGTTCTTAAAGAATGCTGTAGTATGATCAAGTCTGATTGGCTGAGGCATTTGTTGATTATTATGTTAGGCTCTACAGCCAGAATCACACACATGCTGTGTGCCGCCGTGTTGAACTGCATGCTGGTAGTGGGGCATCTGTGGCACTTGGCTGAGGGTGAAGGCTGATGTAACGCCACTAGTGGGACAAAATGCTACGGACAGATTTGTCGCTTGGCCTTTTCCAACCTTCTGCCTATATCATCGCACTTTGGGATTTTTCCTAAAGACTGTTTCTCCATTTTTCTTACTTAAAAGCAAATTAAATTGGCTGTAGCATTAAAAGAAGTGGTCAAATATTAAAGATTAAGAAAAAAATATTATGGGCAATATTAAACAAGGATTTGAGCTGCTGTAAAGTGTAACAACGCCAGGCCGTTGGCGCCCTCTGCAGGCATTTGTTATAATACATAATGTATATAAGATGATTATTTATATTATGTATATTATGTATTTTAGTGTTGTTCTATAAAACCATTTGATTACTTGATTTTGATACTTTATTTGAACCAAATATTATTGCCTCATTGTTATTATATCTGTATTTTAAGTAATTTTAAGGCTAAGTAGGTCTTTGTTTAGGTCTATTTTTATTACCACAAAAAATATCCGATTACTCGATTAATCGTCAAAATAATCGTCCGATTACTTGATAATTGTCAGTGACAGCCCTAATTACCTTGCATTAGATAGCAAGAACTAACAATGAACAATACTTGTACAGCATTTATTAATCTAGGTTAAAGGGGCTATATGTAAGAATTGTCACGTATTAATTGCTTTTTTATTGCCTATGTTTGAACAGCTGGTAACAAAACTTGAATAAAAAAAAAACTTAACTTCTCCCAAATTCCTAGGTTGGCTATGAAAGCATGTAGACTGATTTTTATGTGAAGGAATTTTTTTTCTTTTTTTTTCAGGAAAATCAAAAGGATGTGATGGTTACGCGCAAACCCAAGAACGTTTTATGACACTTGAAACTAAGCTTATACAATGTTCAGGATAATGCTGAATGAGCTATTCTGTACAGTAATGTCAATGTGTCATGCAAAGAAAAGGGATTATATTCACAAACTTTGTTAATAAAACATTGTGTATTTTTAATTACCTCAATTTTAAATACCTCATCTGTCAACATGATACCAGTGAATTAACAGTAAAAACAAAAAAGTATACTCATAAACTATCAATAATTATTTCCCCACCATTGATGGAATTTTCCTGCTTTCCGTGTTTTCACTGTTATACAGTAGGGGGCGCTATGACATCTTCTGATAGAGTACTGAATCTCCTGATCAAAACACATGCAAAGAATATGCAGAAACAAGCGATATCATATAGCCTGGCTAACGTCAGACCCAAGTCTCATTAGCCGCGTTTCCACTTCCGGGCTAGGGCCGGGCCAGGGCTAACAGCGAGCCGAGCCGAGCCGAGTGGCCAGTGGCCTCGGGCCTTAAGCACCGGGCTTGCGTTTCCACTGCCGGGCCAGTAGCCCCGCAGCGCTGCCCTAAACCCCGCCCCTAACACGCCTTTCTGGATCAAACGTCATACATACAACCCAACCCATTTCAGCGGATATTATGAATTTATTTATTTTTTAAGTTGGGAAGATAGCATGTATATTAACTCACCGGCCGTGGCTGCAATAGTGTCCCGATTGTCTCGCGAGTTGTCACTAACAGAGGGACGGTGACCCAGCACACGTCCATCAAGTCGAACCATGGAAAGTTCCTTTTCTGAGCTCTGCTTTGTCCGTCGTGCGTTTTAATCGCCTTGAACAGTACTGCGCCCGCAACTTTTTAATTTTTTCCTGAACTTGAAGCGTTGATCGCTGCATGCTTAGCTTAGAAAGTTCAGCATCGATGTATTTTATAACGTCCTCGTTTCTTCACACGCCGTCAAATTGACGTTGTACCCTTTCTTCTGCCCAAATGCTCAGAAGAGCTTTGCAGCGATTATATTGCGCGATCTAAAAAAGTGAAATGTGAATCTTGTTTCAGATCATAACGTTCCATAACACCGATAAACTCCCCCTTTTACCTTGAGCACGCCTCTAGCCCGAGCTGGCCCGCTTTGGCCCAAGGTATTCGACGGGCCAGAAATCCTGGCCGTTGGCCCTGAGGAAGCCCCGATCAAGCCCCGGAAGTGACAGTGGAAACGCGACTGGCACGCACTAGCACGGCTCGGCCCTGGCCCGGCAGTGGAAACGCGGCTATTGAGACTTGGGTCTGGGAACCACATGTTCATTTTCTCGTATTTGAGGCGTGATTTACGAATGCCCAGAGCCGTTTATTGGGTGCTACGAATGTCTATCAAATGCGCCTGTACGTAGCTCATAGCCAATCGTTTCAATTATACCAGATGACGTATGTAGAGCGACAGAAATTAGACGAGGAAGAAGACGATGGGTCAGAGATTTATGTGTACACGATGGCGTGTATCTAACGGCTGTTTCACACCGCATGCGTGAGCGGCGCATATTTTTTTCGGCGTGCAAGTTAATCAATGAGTGCATTCACGCCGGGAGCAGGAGCAGGAGCAGCGCATGAGCGTCAAGCAGGAGCGGCGCGTGAGCAGCAGTGAAGCGGGGGTTTCGGTCTTCGAATCTGTTTTTGCTGCACTGCTCACGATCAATTAAAGTGAAAACACATTTTGATGGACAAAAATAAATATGATTTCACACAAAAAGTGCCCGAAATGCATAGAATAAGCATGTCTAGTGAGTTTTAACAAGAACTTGAGTAGGCAAATAAAAGAAAATAAAGACTCAAAAATATTTATAGAACATTTTTGGCTACCCGGTAAAAACTTATTTTTTAATTATTCAGTTTGGGTGAAAGTTGTGTATTATATAAAAAAAAAACTAAAGTAAACTAGCCAGAAAATATTATATATAAACATTCTTTTAGTTTATCTAACACACAGACAGCTACATAGGCTAGCACAACCCAAATCAAACCCGAGTGTGTGGTTTATTTGTGTGTTTTGTTTTTTATCCGGGGAGTTGCAGTCTTGTAAACATATCGAACGTATGACTGAAACTAATAGATTGGAGCCATTTTCTGGGTTGTTTTGTTGTTTAACATTTATATGCGAATGTTGTACATCTCCCCATTACAAACTTTCAAGACTATCAATGTTATAAATGACCAACTTCTAAAAACAAATATAGTATAGTTGTGTTTGTAAAGAATCACTCGCTTATAAATGTAGCTTTGGAGCCGCTGCTGTGACACTGTACAAACGCTTCCAGTGTTAATAATCTCGCGCTCAAGTGCCGCTCACACTTGCGGTGTGAAACATAGATATCCATAATAAAGGCTAGATATCCATAATAAAGGCTAGATGTCTCACGGCGGAGTCTCTATCGTCATCACCGTCGGCCATCTTGTCACAGGCAAGCTTTCTGGCGGGCTCTGTGGTACCTGATGTAAGATGAGTGATCAGCACGAACACAAATACTCCTATCTCGTTGAAATCTTGACAGATTTACAAACGGTTTGGTTTCTTACAAACGTTATTAACGTGGCTTACGATTATGTATTTATATACGTATTATTCATAAGTATGCAGTGTCATAACTACATCTCTGACGTTTATAACAAACCAAACCATTTGAAAATCGGTAGAAAATTTAGCAAGTTATGGTTATTTAAAAAGTACATGCACCATTAAAACACAATGTTACGAGTGAGTGAGCTGCCTGTGACAAGATGGCCGTCAGGTGCGGACATCGAATTCCATTGGCCAGCAGCACGGACGAGACATCTAGCCTTCACTATGGGTATCTATGGTGTGAAACGGCCGTAAGGCTGCATCGAAAGGTAACTTCGCGTCTGCTGCCATGCTGGATAGGTATAAACAAACTGCTTCGGTGTGTCGCATAGACGTCGTCCTCGTCTGCTCCCTCCCCGTTCTGTGATTGGTTCCCTAGATGAGGCGAAAATTTGGTCCATGGTATCCAGACTACCTAGCAGCGTGAATAAAATCGCGCTGCGGCAAGACATGGGGAGACCCCGGCTAGATATCATATGTAATCATATGCAAATGTACAATAACGTGATCACCAACCTTAAACGGCATATAAATCAAAAATGTTACTGAATGAAATGTCGACCCAGGACGAGCTTTGGGGGGTGTTGATGGACTTGATCTACTCCATCTATGTTCTGATTATCGTTCTGAATCCCAATCTGGATCTGACAAAAACGTGATTTTTAATCTCATCTTTTTTTTAATGAAACTTACCCATATTCAAGTGTTGATTAAAAAAAGAATGCATCAAGCCACAATAAAATGTTGTTGTTGTTTGTTTAAAAGCAGAGGCTTTGTTCTTTCTTTTGATATATTGCATGTTCAGATATTCATACAACAAAATATTCTGCATGGGGGCCATGAACATTTTGTGAAAATGATCAAAAACACTGGCGGTGGGTGGCAATTCTTTTTAAAAACGCCAGCAGGGAAAGAGTTAACATGAACCTATATAAATGCTGCCAAAATATTGTTCGTTTATCTTGGTTATTCAAGGTACCTTGCGTATTAAAGAGAAAGTTCACCCAAAAATGAAAACTCATCAATTACTCATCCTCATGTCATTCTAATCTCTTATGATTTTCTTTCTTCTGAGAGACAGAAATAATACTTTGAATGTCAGATGCTGTAATTCTTATTATGAGAGTTAATGAGTCCCTAAACTTTCAACCTCCATATTGCAAAAAGAAATTTTCTAAAGCAATGTGATCACTTTGTATGATGAACAGATTGATATTTAAATTTTCAAATTCAAAATTTAAATTCAAACCAAACATGGATCATCACACGCATGTTACATTAAATATGACAAAATATTAGCATATCAAATGACCAAATGTCATGGCGTAATGACAGACATTTTTTTTCATCTTTTAGTCAGTACAATTGCAAGAAGAAAAATCCCTTCTAGCTATAAAGGGTACTATTGCACTTTATACTCTTTTCTGGGAATTGTTCTGTATTTTCTCTTTCTGCTACAGCTCTACTGAGACCGGTTTATTGTTTATTGTTTTCATTTGTGGTTTTTCTGCCTTTAAGACCATCCAGATAACACTGCCAAAAGTGTCCAGGCCCTGTGTCCACAGCCCAGCCATGAGTCTGTCACAAACCACCGACCCCCCTCCAACCCCCTTTACCCATCACACCCTCCAATTTCAGGACTGCAACCCAAGCCTAGCATTCCATCTGTGCAACTCTGCACCTCCTCACCCTTCTGTCTGTCCATCCAAAAAAGCACATAGTGAGGTGACAGAGGGAGCCAAAACAGTGCGTTATGTGCACACACATCCAAACCAGCCCTGCGTATGAAAACTAATCTAATATCACAGGACAAACTATTAACAAGCTAAACGTACAGGCATATTATTATAACTCTCTACTTCTAATTGCGCTTATAATTGTACGTGTAATTGTATGTGTAACATCATTGCAGTGCAATTGCATCATAACTGCTGAGACAATGTTTGCCTTTAGAATTTAGAAAGCTTAATGTAAACCTTTCTTCTCTAATGAACCTGATGTGTGTGTATTTTTTTTTTATTATAATGCCTTTAAATGTCAAATCAATTTCAGCATTTTAATTGTATTTGGACTAAAGTAGCAAACAGGATGCCTAATCGCAATTCAAATTTTATTGTAAGTAGAATTTTAAGATGGATGGATGAATGGATGGAATTAATTGAAATAAAAGATTATTATTACTGGATATTAGTATGTACAAATGTACATTACAAAGATTAAGCCTTGTTTATAGATTTTGAAATATTGTCTGCGTAATGATCACTGTTCTCACTGCTGATAGTCTACCATAATTATTCTTGCATTGATTAAAACTAATTGGACAGCAATTAGCATTTTCAGTTTTATTTATGCACACAAAATGCCTAAACTAACAAATAGCACTTCACAACATGTTACAAAGGGAATTACATTACAGACATTAGAGGTCACTCCTTGGGTTCCTTTAGTTTATAAAAACAATCTTGTTTAAAGCAAATAAATGACAACCGCATAAATAAAAGTGGAGAGGAAATGACACTGTGTAATGCAGACACTGATCTGTGGCAGCAGAACTAATTTCAAATATGTCAAGCTTGAAATTACTACACAGACTCTGCCAAAAATATGGATGTTTGTTTACAATCCATATCAGTGGGGGATATCTAGGTTTAGTGAGTAAATACAGGGGTTGGGATGAGGCATGTTAATTAGTACTTGAGACTTGTGTGCCTTTGCAAATGACTCGCAAGGCTTGATAAAACAGCTCTGGATAACAGCTGCAATGTGGAGAATTTCTAATGTGTCCAGCAAATCTGCAGGAATTGCTATCACAAGTTGTTCCCAACCCCACCTGTCTACAGACTCCAAAATTGCTGGTATTGTTATATAATTCATGCGCTTAAAGAATAATCAAAATTATGGTTTGCTGCTGCCAGGCTCCAACACATCCAACTCCAACAGCAGTTCATCAGCTTCAGAATCTCTGACACACTGTGATATATAGAGTGAATACTTAACCTTTGACCAAGAAGTCAAAATTATGTGAACCTTTTGCTAGAAGCAAGATGCAATAGCACATTTATAGAGCAAAGAGGTTTTAAATTCCAACATAAGTGCTTTGCATATAATTTTAGAAGATCTCTTGTTAAATGTCAATGCATGTAGACACTCCAGAGGCGACCCCTCAGGGTCACGTAGATATTTTCAAACTCTTTTGATGCAAAGTTTCAGAAAATCCTCTAGCTGATAAGCATTTTGGGAAATGTTACAAATGTAGAGATAAATAACAACATCCAAATATAACAGACTATTGGAAATGTACATAACATAGATAAATGAATTCTAATCAGTGTTGGGAAAGTTTTCTACACGAACTAGTTCAAAGTTCAGCTCTCAAATTTTAAAATGAACTAGTTCAGTTCATAGTTCATACTTCACAATTTTGAACTAAGTTCACGGCTCCAAAAAATGAACTAGTTCATAGTCCTTTTTTTTCCATATGTTGCTGCGAGCTTTTTTTAATTTATTTTTTATTGCCACAACCCATACACAACCACTACAGCAATTATTTTATCAGCGGGCAAAGTTTGCACAGAAATGTAAGATTTTTCCCATCCTCACCAACCTTGTCTTAAAACTGATCATACGATGCGACGCCTCCTCGATGCTTTGTGGACCATGCTGCTTTTTTGTCTTGATGACGCATGCGGCGGCTGCGGTGCGACACTGGTGGCTTGTGTTGCCAGATTGGGTGTTTTTTTCACTAGTTAATTTATTAATTTACAGATTGTGTGTTTTAGCCGGGTTTTCGCCTGGAAGGCTCTATAGAAATCTGGCACCCTATTGAACGAAGTTAAACTGAGAGAGCGTGCATTCACAGACACCAGAATGAACAAGTTCACAGCAACGTTCATCAGGCAGTAATACAGTACGTTCAGTTCACGTTCGCCCAAAATATAAACGAGTTCATGAACTATCGTTCAATGAACACGTTCAGGCACAACACTGATTCTAATATATAATGTATGGTGTGTAAAATGTTTTCTGATTAAACCTATACTCTATACTATTCTAGCAAACAATGTGCATGGTGTTTGTTTCAAGAGGGGTCAAAATTAGCTCATTTATACCATTCTCTGAGAACGAAAGAACACAAACACTAACACAACCTAGTGGTTATGAAACGCTCATGACTTTTCGAAGTTAATTGGATGATTGACCTACAGACATCCTCCAGTGTTGTTCCTCTCCATACTTCTCACACAGTTATTTACAAAGCTTTTTCTTTATTTTATCAGTTGGTATTTTGCTCTTTTATCCTTCACCGCAAGCTTGCCGTCAGAAATGAAAGTTGAGAATGAGTCCTGTCAGCCAAAGATTGCGTCTTGTTTACTTGGAGGTGTTGACCCTCGTTGGCCGACAGACCATGCGTTGAGATCTGATGGCGTGTGTTCGTGGATGCGCAGCATGTGTGTGGGTGCAGGATTGAAAGGCCAGGGCGGTTGGAGGTGTGGGTAGTCTTGCCTCAGCACTTTCCAGGTAAACTTCTGACTCCAACACCCTATAACCGAGAGAAAGAACGCCCGGAAAGAACATCAACTCCCCTCCTCCCTCCTCCTCCCTCCTCCTCCTCCTCCCAGCTGCATTCTCTTTGAAAAGCACCTCCAAAACACTGGGAAACAAAGAGAAAATGTGTGCAAAAGAGGAAAGTTTTGTACTCTGAGAGCACTGTTTCCTTTCTATTTTTCTTCCTTCCTCTTGTTTCTTTTTTTTGTCACTTCATGCTTTCTTTGGTGCCAAGGACTGATGGATTGGTGGCAGGAACGCTGCAGGTGCACGGGGCCCCCGGGGACTCTTCCCTAATCGCCAGCCAGACAAACAGGGGGACATGTTCCCCCGCACAGCGCCTCAACGGGATTGGAGCATTTGCGCTGCGTTCAATCACAGCTCATTCCGGAGCGATTTTACCGTTTTTCAACGCATCCCTGAAGTAATGGGAACAAAACCCTGGAGACTCTGTCAGCATGGACCCAGAAGACTCACAGTCTTTTAAAACGCAAACACCAGCACAGCAATAAGAGAATTGCACAATTAAAGTCTGCACACCTTCCCAATGCTATTGCCAACTTTTTTGATAGCGCAAGCCAGTGAACATTATGCTAAACAACTCTTGCATGTATGGAATTGTGAAACGTGGTGAAATACGCCACTTTAAGCCATTTTATACAGAGAGTGGACACGTTTTAGCATAATTCTGTTTTTCACCTCATAGCCGCAAGCTCACAGCGGCATTCGATCCAAGAGGAAAATCTTGGGTATTGCACTGGAGAGAATAATTCATCCAGAATATTTATTCATACTGAAATGGCTGTGATGATTACTTGTGTTTTATACTCTAATGATTGGTGCGTTTATATGGAGGAACCCCCACCTCTCTTCCTTTGAGCTCACACTGTTCCTCCTTTCTCTTTTTGTCTTCTGAGCTGCATTCCAGGGGTGTGAGTTTACCCCTGTAAATTGTAGTGAGTCTGGTGCAGTGATCTAAAGGCTGACGTTCAGAAATTCACATTAAACCATTGCCAAGAGCAGATTAAGTATCGCACATCTGTCCTAATGTTCCAACTGACACAAAATGCCCCACAAAATCACAACCATTCCACTCGGGGTCATGCAGGCATGCACAGGGGATAGGAGGCTTCAGCTTCTACCATAAAGCCTATTTTTGCACTACTGAATGCTAAGTTAGAATTAAATACCATTAAGACAATATTTTCCTTCAGGCTCACTTTTCAATCACACTGATGTGTGTCAACGTAATGGTTTAATAATACTAAGTAATCCATTTCTAGACTGGTTACCCCGAATGTGTAAACTGTGGAGAGCCATCAAAACATTACTTTGTTTGTTCGTTTGAGAATCCTAACCACGACATATAGAAACACTGGCTAAACCAATGGTGTGATTCGGGGGGCGGAGCTATCTGTTTTCTAACAAATGGGAGATTCAAAAACGTGTTCAGGAAACCTGTTTTAAAAGTTTTTTTTATTTTTTTTTATCTTTGCTTTGGTGATGCTAGTGGTGCAACAATTATAGACTTCGGGTGTAAAACACAGCAGCTTATTCCTGTAATGACACTCAGAGAAACGTATATCAGATAGACAGACAGACAAATAGACAGATAGACAGAAAGACTTTATAAAAAAATATTATACAAATATTATTTATTTAAAAAGTTTAGCAGAAATTATTTAACATTAGAAAATATTAATTTAACCAATTGGAAGTCTGTTTGCAAGCATATATAGCATATGATAGCATTTATAGCATGTTTAAATTACTCTACCAAACCTTTTTCACTTGTCTCTGCATATAGTGTCTGCGTTCAATCATAGCTCATTCTGGAGCGATTTTATCGTTTTTCAACGCATCCCTGAAGTAATGGGAACAAAACCCTGGAGACTCTGTCAGCATGGACCCAGAAGACTTTTAAAACGCAGACACCAGCACAGCAATAAGAGAATTGCAAAATTAAAGTCTGCACACCTTCCCAATGCTATTGCCAACGTTTTTGCGCGAGCCAGTGAACATTATGCTAAACAACTCTTGCATGTATGGAATTCTGAAACGAAGTTAAATACGCCACGTTTAAATAAAAACCTTTTTCACTTGTCTCTGCATATAGTGTCTCTTTCAGGGACAGTGATATTAGAATAGCCAGAATAGCTTCTTTGGGAGTCCTAATTCACAGATTTGAGTTTCATTCCAAAAGCAGGATTCTGATCTAGTGCATATTGTGACAGGCAAGGTCCCATTCTGTCTTTCCCTGTTAGGGGCTCCCCCTCCCTGGCACACCATTTTGGCACGACCACCACCTCTGCCAGCTGGGCAGCAACTCTGTGAAGCCAACCTTTAGCTAAGGGACAGGTGGCCAGTCAGAGCCCCTGGACTGTCTTCATAACCCACAGTCCTGTCAAACTCACTGCAGACTCGAGATTGGCTATAGGAACTTTTTTTGAATGCAGACTCAAATCCCATTTACTCTCGAAGTACCTATAGTCTTAAAGTATTTATGTATCATACGCAGTTCAGCTGAGAACTGTGTGTGTGTGTGTGTGTGTGTGTGTGTGTGTGTGTGTGTGTGTTTGTGTGTGTTCTCTGTTCTGTATCACCTGTTCTGTGTTTCATCTCTGTCCAAGCTGGCACAGACTCAGGTGCCTGGCATATGTCCATGTGCCAGTGTGTGCTCTCAGCCCTCTGACCTATCTTCAGAACATCTACTACATCAGAGAGAGAGAGACGGAGAGCGGAGGTGAGGGGAGATGACAGAAAGCGAAGAAGAGACAAATGTACAGACTCTGAGAAGGTTGTCTCTTCCTAACTTGTAACTTTGAACATGCAGTTAAATGCTTTTCAGAGCATACAAAGGTAGTAGTTGCTCTCAAAACAGTGGGAAAGTTCAAGAATGCAAGTCTTTATCACATAGAAGAACACTAGAGTTTTCTACCCCTACAGTTAATAAGACTTAGGGCCCTATCATACACCCGGCACAATGTGGCGCAAGGCGCGACGCAATTGTTTTTTGCTCATTTCAGCCCTACGCAGTTATCATTTTCATGTCATGCACCATGTTGTTTAAATAGCAAATGCATTTGCGCCCATTTGTGTCCCCATGGGCATGCTGGTCTGAAAACGAGGTGTGTTCAGGCACATTGTTGGCACGTTGCTATTTTGAGGCTACTGAAATAGACTGCACCATTGACCAACTGAAACCTGGCCTGAAGTCAATGGCGCAATATTTTTTTGTTATTTAAAGAGTGCATTAGTAATAGGCGGGTCCACAACGCACGTACACTTTGCTTATTACAAACACAGGGACGGCCAGCAGCACATAAACATGCAAAAATATAAAAAATAAAAGGATTACAATAAAAGATTATTATAGTGCACATAACGATATGGTGGAATCCGGCTTGACCCGTAGATGGTCTGCTCACGCACTTTAACCTTGCGCACGAGCAGATCCGCGTTCAGTCTTTCCGCTTGCAAAATCCGGCATCTAAATAGCGAATCCGCCATGGTGTGAGTGCAACTGGCTTTTAAAGGGAATGGGAGATTCCGATTGGTTCTGATTGGTTCTGGTTTATTGCACGTTATGCCCAAAACACACCCATTACTCAGTAGGAGAATAGGGACGACCCTTTTAGACCATGCGCTGGGCGCGCAGATCATTTTCCCCGTCTTTAAACCAGCATCAGTGGATTCGGACACGCCCTAAGTGCGCTTGCGCCGTGCACTTTAGATCATGCGCTTAGATCGTTAAAATTGGCCCCTTAAGGTCCTTGCAGTCCGAAATTTTCGTATGCATTTTTTCGTATTCGTCATCCTAAAAATTTGTCACGCACAGAAACCTTGCACACTGAGTCCAATGTGTATTAATTAATCCGTTGAGAAAAAATTCACAAAACAATATAAATCCTGAGATTGCGTAGAGAGGAAGGAAAGTTCCACCTCCTTATCAAGGAGCTGCGGGATTATCCAGAGCAATTGAAAGTTTACTTCAGGATGTCAGTGGCTCAGTAAGATGAATTTCTAGCGATACTGGAGCCACTTGTTAAAAAGACCACCAATTTTCATGAACCAGTTGATCCTGAACAGAGACTGGCAGTATGTATAAGCTATGAAGACATACACACCAAACTGTGGCATCGGAAAGGTGCACACCAGGCATTCTGGATTTTTGCGTTTGCTTGTACGGTGGCTCTGAATTGTCAAAACACCTCTCAAAATGGTTGTTAAGGATGCGAAAAACACAGGAAATCGAACCAGATCAGAATTTTTTTATGATGGACGAAAGTTTCGGAGACAGTGTGTAAGCATGATTGACACAACGTTAGGTCGTATTTATTTTTTAACGTGCAAAAATTTCGGACAAGAATTTCAGACTCAGTGTGCAAGGACCTTTAACCTCCAATAACAGCCTTTTTATCTTTCTTACAGCATCAGTGATGCCTTGTAGATCCCTGAAGAAACATGTCCTGACATGAGAAAGATCAGGTTAATACCTAGCATGCCCCCCCACCTCCCTCCTCCCTCTCCACGTTCTCTATTTCTGTCTCACTCTCTTGAACATTCAGTGATTTCACACTTCGGCAACACTACCGTGGCCACAATCACTGGAGCGCCAGCCCCTGCACAACCTAGTGATACTGGCTCTCTGACACGTGAAGAGCGCCAGCCCACGAGGCCCGATTTTTTGGCTTCTGCAATTCCGGCATGGCACGTGGCACACTCATTACCCAGTTTCCTCTGAGAACTGGTTTTGCGGCTAAACTTTATGGCTAATTCAGGCTCAGGAGCAAAGATCTGATTTGCACAAGAAAAAAAAAACATGGACAATGATTTAAAAGACATTGTTACTGTAATTTAGCATTAAAGTGCATGGGGGTCAATTATAGATTAACTTTATTAAGTCATTAACTTCAGTGTTATCCACACTGAAAATTGATTAGACTTATCCATCCAAATTTTGTAAATAAGAATGAGTCAGCATAAAATTAGGGTAAAATTATATTAATGAAGGCGTGTATATCCCTCCAATTAAGATTAGGATTATTTATAATACGATCTATAATTTTTCTAAATTGATTATTTCCTAATGTTTTTGAAATTTGTCTTTTGTTTGATCAAAAATATAGTAAACAGTATTACGTAACATTATTTAAAAATTTAAAAGCGGTTTTCTATTTTAATATACTTTAAAATGTTAAAATGTTTATTCATGTGATAGGAAAGCTTAAACTACATTATCATCAATTACTGGTTATCAGTTATTAATAATGATTCTTATTATTTTCAATGTTGAAAAAATATTTTGTGGAAACTGTGATATATGTTAACAACATTTGATGAATTGAATGCATCCTTGCTGAATAAAAATATGAATCTCTTTTTTTGTTTGCTTTCAACAGTATAATAAACAAATAAATGTTTCCTGAGCACCAAATCAGCATATTGCAATGATTTTTGAAGGATCATGTGACACTGAAGACTGAAGTAATGGCTGCTGAGAATTCAGATTTGTCATCACAGTAATAACTTTTTAAAATTTATTAAATTAGAAAACAGGTTTCTTATATCAAAAAAATCTTTAAGATATAGTTGATAGTTATTTCAGGTTTGTAAAGGCGCCAAAGTATAAATTTGGATTGGGCAAGACATTCAAAAATGGACAAATAGTAAAGATTTCCTTCCTTAGATACTGTTTTTCTGCAATAAATAATTTAGCAGTTATTCCGTACACACAAGAGTATAACAACAAGGCATCCATCATCTACTCATGTCATTCCAAACCTGTATGGTTTTCTTTCTCCTGTGGAACTCAAAAGGAGATGTCTAGGAAAAGTTTGCTTGTTTATACAACAAAGGTGGATTTCTGTGGAGGCTGTTGAGCTCCACAAAATGTATTTTAAAAAAGACACCATAAAAGTGATCTATATAGATCATTCATAATATGGCTATAGGTTGTGTGAACCAATGATTGAATCCAGCTCCAATAAGTAGCATAAAGGACCACAGAGGGCTGATGTAGGGGACGATGAATGTACAGACCTCAGCTGACTGTCCTTCTTTATTAAATAGAATAGAGCAACTGAAAGGAAATTCATTTTGCTATGGCTCTGTTGGTGTTTAACGGAAGAGTCATACAAGTTTACAATGAAATGAGGTTGAGTAAATTGCCATTTTCATATTTGGCTTAACTATTTCTAAGACAATTATGCATTAAGAACCATATCAATAATTAATAAGACAATAATTATATTTCATGCCAGCAGTCTGCATGTTATAGTAGATGCTTCTTGGAGAATAAACGATTATAACGGAAATGTTATCTGCTCATGGAGGCTCTTTTGTTTTGTTTTTTTTCTCAAAGCAAAGGCTGCAAAGGTGACCTGCTGCTGAACAAAGAAATGGATAAAAATGGAAGCAAGGGAAGGGGAGTGAGCGGCGCTGTTTTTTATGTGGCCATGGGCCAGCTTTGCCTCGCCTCCTTTGAGTTCTGTCCTGACCCATGATCACCTTGAGTGGGACGGGGTCATACAAGGGAGCTTGGTGAAGTGCTGCTTAGCGCTTCTCTGTTTTTCCCTCTCCCTTTCTACCTATTTTTTTCCCAGCCCTTTTATTCTCTTTTCTAAAGTGTCTTTTTCTCCTTGAAGGATCTCTCATGGCTACACTTACCTTTGGTTATGGACAGTTGTGTTGTGTGAGAACACACAGAAACTTTCTCCTCAGACACACTATCACAAATATTTAGCTCATATACACTTAATCCTGCTTATTTATATATATATATATATATATATATATATATATATATATATATATATATATATATATATATATATATATATATATCACATCTATGTCATAATAAGATCATTATGTATCAGAAAAAATCAGCTAAAATTCACTTAAAAAATACAATGGGATTCACCAATGACTAATGCAATATACATACATTTCTTTCATTGATGTATGCATGCGATTTCTGAGACATTAGTGGCACCTATATTAATTACAAAAACAAAGCATATCTTTAAACAACCTTACAAACAGGCCTAACGTTCATCAAACCATTTTGTGCGTCGCGCCTCCCCTAACTCAAACATCACAAACACAGCTCTTACGGGTACTTGTGAAGGCATGTCTCGGAAGGTAAAAGTAGGTTACTTCCAATAAAAAGACCAGCATATTAGGAATACTTTTAGCTGTGTTGCTATGTATCATGAGTAAGCAATTGAGAAGGTGAACACTGTGTAGAGCAAACGTGAGCGTCTCGCTTATAATAAACCCATTCAATGCTGCAATGGCTGCATTTTTTGACATGATGCACCAAAACTGTTTGTGGTTGTCTACACTGGACATCTCAAAGGAAACATTATGGTACATTTGTCATTCTAAACTGAGCAGTGCTTCGTTACGGAATGAATCAGTTTATTTGAACGAATCGGTTGAATTAATGACTCAAAGATCCACTCATTAACAGTGACTTGTTGCCACCTACTGGTGGTTTTAGCTTTATATTTAAAGTATCTTTTCAATTTTGAAACCATTTCATATATCATCAATATTTTATTTTTAAAACATCAAAACATAATTTGTAACTGCAGGATAAATGCATTCATGTCCCCTCTGAGCTGTATTAAACAGTCTGTGTAAATGCATCTATGCCACTTAAGATGCAGCTTCTGCATTTCCTCTGAATTGCAAAGACGGATTTTGTTGATACTGATTTCATTTCATTGCTAACAGCTCTATAGTGTATTATTATTCTAATTGAATTTGATTACACAACATAATAATTTGACATAAATTATGCATAGGCTGAATTAAATTAGGTAAGAAAAAATTGCCCTGTAATGCAAATTATTAAAGGTAAATATCTATTTAAATAAATTTACTTTCTGCCACTGCTGTGAACTAACCACTGCACAAAATATGAACAACAAAAACTTTAGGAGTCAGCTGTCCACAGCCATGAGGTACCAGCACAACAACACACTCAGCAAAATATTGTCTGATCATCATCGACAAAATCCCAGAAAACATCGAGATATCATTTTTTTGTCAACATCACACACCCCTTATTGAAGCGTCCATTGTAGTTTAGAACCTTGCAATGCTTTGACGTGTTTATGATCGGTTTAATCTTTCAAACTTTAAAAGCTGAATGCCATGCAATGCGTCAGTCATGGCCACTCCTGCTAAACACCCTCTGGCTCCGCCTGCTACAGTACCCATGCCCAAAACTCATGCAATAGGTTAAGCAGGAAAGAGATCAATGGTTCTGAGTGGACCACTCTCAATGTTTTGATACTTCCTGGGAAACTCAATGTTTACATTTTGGGGGAGATAACCATGTATAGCAATAGTAGCCAATGGACATTAAACTGGGTTAAGAGAATGTATTTTAACATTTAAAAAAAAATCTTAAAAACTTTTATTCATGCATAAAATACTTTAAACGGTTTTTATTTATGTTTCACATTTTTATAGATGGGCCTACATGTTGGATATCAGATGTTAAATATATCCAAAGTTTGTTGAAGTTGCAGAAGCTTGATGGCGTGTCTGATTAAAACACGGGATACGGGACCAGTCCTTTGCTCTCTTTTATTTTAAGTTCAGGATGATTAAGTCTTGGATAATTCACATGACATGAAGTTCATGGATTCACATGAAGCAGATTCACATGATGTAAATGGACAGGTGTTAACGGATGGACAGGATGAACAGGATGTACAAGATGGTCAAGATGGTCTTAAGTCACTACAAACGATACAACAAAGGAGATCAAACTCATATAATTAATCAATAAACATATCAACAACATATATACTCAATCCAAATAATGATTAAATATCCAATCCGAACAAAACAATTGGCAAAACAAACTTACTTAACGCACCCTAAGGAAAGGACTCAAAGGACCTGGTTAGATTTCCATTCAAACACCCACACCTCACCAATGCAAAAGAAACAAAGGGAGGAAGTGAGGTCTACTTATAGACCTTGACCAGGGGGTGTATGGGTAATGTAGTACACTAGATATAGTAGTGTAGTTTGCTTGGAATTGTGGGATATGTAGTACATTATATATATATATATATATATATATATATATATATATATATATATATATATATATATATGTATGGAGAAAAAAAGGTAAAATTAAAGAAAAGGGCCACATTCACAACACTATGCCATATAGTCTGGCTACAATAAATTCTTTAAATTTAACAGTGAATAAGCAAATAGGCCTAAAATATGCACGTACAGAATGTATAATCAGACTGCTTTACAAAACTGGACATGGTTAGATTCGGAAAGTTTAGATTGCAGCTACTTTTTTATCTCTGTTCCTATCTGAAAATGCTAATGGCCACTCTCTGAGACTTCCCCAAAAACAAGTCCAAAGTGGATGACCCGTTAACTCGAATAGCTGTTAATCAAAGGCACTCAAACGAGAACACAAACAATCCACAAACCCAACATTACTCGGCAGGCGGTAACACCTCTTCGCTCGCGCCTCATTGGTCTTTTCAGCGGTAGAATCGCACGTCAACCTTATACAACTGCTCCATTATAGAACTATCTTGTCAGACTAAGCTTTGTTCTTGGTATATTGATTCAGAATGTGTAACCGGTTGAAATAATGATTCCCAAAATTCCCATCACTCTTCAATTGAAAGGTTGAGTAAGATGTGAAGTTAAATATGCCCTTTCATGCAGGATGGAAGGAGCTTAAACAACAAAGATGCCGCTCAGCAAGAAACTTATTAATGCATGAAGCACACTTTCAGCAGGGTGCAGACTCACAGCGCACATTTCAATATTAACAGCTGAAGACATTAAGCCGTATTGAGGGACAGAGATGCCGTAGACAGATTAAAAATAATTGTAGGTTTTGCACAAAGACTGGAAGATGACCTTGACCTCTTTTTGTGATCCAACGATTATGTGCTTGTGATGAAAACAAGCACTGCCAGCTTGTTCATTGCATATATTGCTATTAAGATTTACTCGCTTTCAAAGAAATGTCAAATGAAATGTCTAATAAACGTTTATTAATTTTTTATTAAAAAAATGTCATAAAAGAAGGAATGGTGAGGACACAAAATCACCATAAAAGCATAATAAAAGTAGGCCATAGAATACTGTCTCCTATATTCCAAGTCTTATGAAGTCATATGATAGTTTTATGTGAAAAAAAATTGACAGAACAAATTTTTTTTAGTACTCACTTTCAGATACTGGGATTTTTGATTGATTGATTGATTGATTGATTGATTGATTGATTGAATGAATGATTGATTGATTGATTGATTTATTGATTGGTTGATTGATTGGTTGATTGATTGGTTGATTGGTTGATTGATTGATTGATTGATCGATTGATTATTCCTCAGTATCGACATCCAGATAAAAGACATTTGGACATTTAAATGTATTCTTAGGATCAGCTAAAACTTAATATGGTTGACATTTTTTGTCTGGTGGTCCTTTTCCTTTTACCAAGGAAATTACTTTGGAAAGATCCCTCAAAGGTCTTGTGTTATGGCATGTATAGGTACATACATAGACACACACACACACACAACACACACATATATATATATTATATAACAATACACTCCCCCCCCCCCCCCCCCCCCCCCCCCCAACAATGTTCCTTACCCATCATGCATTATCTCAGTACCATCATCGGCACCCTGAGTTCAAATTCATTTTCAGCTGATAGGGCTGATAAGCACATATTGGCTTTCTCTGTGGCATTTTCTTTTTCAGCGCAGCGGGAGCAGCAGGAAAAACGAAGAGAATGGCAGAGTCCCCATATTCAGCTCAGGGAGACATTTCAAATTTTGAGAATAACCTGCGGCCTGGAGCTGATATGAGCATAGCCCTGGGAAAAATAGAATGAACCTGAGACCTTAACCAACATCTCTTAATGGACATTAGATAGAGGGTCTGCTCTCTGGATAGTGCACATGTCTGTGTGTGTGCGTGTGTGTAGAGCTCTGTTGAGCACTGAGAAGAACCCACGTCTGCTTGATCAAGTTTAAGCTTGACAGACAGCTGGTGTCTGTGTGTACCATTGATAAACTGATAGAAACACACACACACATACATACACGCCAAACACGCCTCTCAGGCCCATCATGTTTCCACGTGTCCACGTTTTGATCCACACATGTACGCATTTGTACGCGATTGTGTCTTTGCATTCGCAGCTCATTGAGCTTTCGACTCTATTAAACCGGCACTATGTTCGACTCTCATCGCCTCCGACTGCTAGAGTTTTTCCTGCCATCTCCCATCAGCCGCGTGTGTGAGGAGCTTTCACGCACCCGGCTGCACATTTGCCACGCTCTGCTCTAGAAACATGACATTTGACTGCGCTTGCTACAATAGAACAAATAGCACCGCCGAGTCAACACCACGCTTCCACCCCCTGAAGCGCTGAGTAGTTGATTAAATTTGTTCTTGACTTATCACAGCCTTTACTTGCTTCTATAGAGACAGAGAAAGAAAGAGAGAGACAGATAGAGTGTGAGAGAGAACATATTTATTTAGATTTATTCTGCCTTTTACACCTCAAAGCGCAGCTGATACTGCATGTCTAAAGGGAGGAAAGGTTATAGACATAATGTGATAAGTGTGCATATGTTTTGTTGGCTTGACTCAAAAAAAGCCAGTTGCACTTTTTTTCTATCCTTTACGAATGTTGCTTGCCAGATGATATCTTGGGTAAACACCAAGACAGGCTGTGATATCAATCGCATTTATGTCAGACTGCACGATATACACCTCAGCTAAGACTTTGGTCACGACTGACAGTGTTGACTGGCCGTTTACCATCATCATTCATCACATAATTTTCACATCTTTTTTGACATATGTACGAAAATGAAATGCCACACAAACCCAAGCAAGCATCATTAGCAATGTTTGGCCTGGAAAGCAGGTTTTGAACATTATGTGACAGGAATGTTAATTAACAAAATCTTTATTTTGCATATAGATGTCACGATTTGGTCTTGTCTTGGTCACGTTTCATGTCATTGTCATGTTTCGGTGTCTTGTCATGTGATTCCCTGTTTGTCATGTGATCCTGCGATGTGTCTTATCATTGGTTCATTGTTTCATTGTTCACATGTGTCCCTTGGCTTGTCATTAGTCTTGTGTGTATTCAACCCATCATGTTTGCCATGTGTCTTTGTCAAGTTTTGTTTTCCTGTAACCACTGTTGGTAAGCATCATGTTCATGTTTTTGTTTCATGTTTAGTTTTGTTTGTAATAAACTGCACTTGGGATCATCTCTACAACTTGCCTTCAGTGGATCTTTTACAATAGACAAGCTAGTATCAACATTTTTAACGTTTCAAATGAATATGTAGTAAGCTGCATGAAACGCGCATTTTCGACCACCTCTGAATGTTGTTGAAAGTGTACAAGCTCAATTTAGTGGTGTACACTGTAAAAAAAAATAAAAAAAATAAATGAAAGATTATTGGGGGATGTTTTACAAGAAAATACTATTTCAGTCTTTCTAAATTCACATTTAATTACATGTGTTACTTGCCGTTTCTTTACAATTACATTGTAAAATCTAATTAGACTTGCTAAAAAAAGCATGCAAACCAATTGCCTATTCTTTGCCTATTCGACATGAAAAATAGACTAGTTAGTTATGTCACCTTTTAAAAGCAACCTATTTATTACTTCCCTTTCTTTGAAACCAAGTAACTGATTTCTTGTTGCATTACTGCATCAATTTGAAGATAAGTACAATAATAAAAATTAAGTTCTAAATGGTGAGTTCATAAATTGAGGTTGCTTTTCATAAAATGTTTTTGTTTGAAGTCAGCTTATGTGATGTTCTCAATTTTTCAGTTGTATTGACAATTCAACATTCATGATTACTTTGGGAAATGAGTGAATGCAACTAGAGAAATATAACTGCAGAAGTGGAGGAAATAAGTAAAAAGTCTATTAAGAATTGTCCTGTCTGACAAAATGGCAGTTAAAACAGTTAAAACCTGCTGAATTTGGCCTACAACCAAGAAATGCTTTACAATTCCCAAAAAATAGTTTCTTAAGTCACATCTCCCTCAAGTGAAATGTCATGCTTGATGGAGATGGAAGCTACTTAACTTTAATCAAACCTCTCTGTGTGCGTGTGCCTGATAATGTTATCTACATGTGGTAAAGAGACACATTCATCAATAACATTTGGAAGTAGGGCTTGATAAAAACACATGCTATACCACTGTGAAAAAAAATACTTGTTTTGATAGAATTGCCAGCAAAATGGAATGATTAAATGAAGTAGCTTTAATCAGGGAGTTATGGGAGCTCAGCATGGAGTCTCAGTGCCACGGTAGGAATTAATTGGCACAACTGAGCTGTACCTCATATTACAGTTGCTCTTTCTCTCTCGCACACACAAAGTTGTATTTTAATATTACAAACCTTTACTGATTCTGGACAGGACATCAAACAAATCTGTATGTATGTTTGTGAACATATTTCAAAGACTGAACACAGTTAATGCGTAAAATTTGTCTGCCCCATGAGCTCGTGTGTGTTCCCAGCACAGTTTGCCGTCATTTGTGTGTGAGCTTTCCTGAGCATTTGGTAACGAACCATCTGAACAGAAAACAGTTGGATCCTCTAAATGAGTTTATGTACCACGCATTGTTTGGATATGCCAGATGTCAGTGTTTCTCACATAAGCCATACTCTAAGATATGCTTGTGTGGTAATGAATCCAGCAACGGCTCCCTCACTGTGTGTGCTGGAATAGACCGAATAGGAAGTCAAAAGTTGCACAGCATGAGTGTGTAAAAATAACAAAACATCTTTCTACCTACTGGTATACTTAGCATATGTCAATTAATATTTCACAAAGTTGCGTTCTGTGATACTTAAACTTGAATAAACTGTACATGTTTGGCAAGAATTCAACAGTATGACTCTAAATAACAACACACTTGTCACTTTACAGGAATGTGGTAAAATTTGGTGTCCCATTACTTTTTATTTTATTTTAAAGGATTTCATGCATAAATAAGTACATGCATAAATAAACAGTCCCCAGTTACTGCAGTAACTTTTTTTAATGATTTACCCCAACATTCCTTACAAATGTCAAATCATTTGGACCCTTTCTAGCATCATGACAGGACAAGTAAATAGTCTCATCATTTTTAAACAATAAAATTATCACTTAAAAAAAATCTCAATAAATTACCTTTAAGTTATTGTAAAAAAAAAATGATATTTTGCTTTAGTTTCTGTAAAAAAAAGTGAGTAGCTATATATATATATATATATACATATATATATATATATATATATATATATATACACACTTAACAAAATTATAAACTTATCACTTGTTTTTGCCCCCATTTTTCATGAGGTGAAATCAAAGATCTAAGACTTTTTCTATGTACACAAAAGGCCTATTTCTTTCAAATATTGTTCACAAATCTATCTAAATCTGTGTTGGTGAGCATTTCTCCTTTGCCAAGATAACCCATCCACCTCACAGGTGTGGCATATCAAGATGCTGATTAGACATGATTATTGCACAGGTGTGCCTTAGGCTGGCCACAATAAAAGGCTACTCTAAAATGTGCAGTTTTATCACACAGCAAAAATGCCACTGATGTCTCCAGTTTTGAGGGAGCGTGCAATTGGCATGCTGACTGCAGGAATGTCCACCAGAGGTGTTGCCCGTGAATTGAATGTTCATTTCTCTACCATTAGCAGTCTCCAAAGGAGTATCCAACCGGCCTCACAACTGCAGATCACGTGTAACCACACCAGCCCAGGATCTCCACATCCAGCATCTTCACCTCCACCCGGACAGCTGCTGCAACAATCGGTTTGCAAAACCAAAGAATGTCTGCACAAACTGTCAGAAACCGTCTCAGGGAAGCTCGTCTGCATGCTCGTTGTCCTCATCGAGGTCTTGACCTGACTGTAGTTCGTCATCGTAACTGACTTGAGTGGGCAAATGCTCACATTCGATGTGACACTTTGGAGAGGTGTTCTCTTCACGGATGAATACCGGTTTTCACTGTACAGGGCAGATGGCAGACAGCATGTATGGTGCCGTGTGGGTGAGCGGTTTGCTGATGTCAACGTTGTGGATCGAGTGGCCCATGGTGGCGGTGGGGTTATGGTATGGGCATGCGTATGTTATGGACAACGAGCACAGTTACATTTTATTGATGGCATTTTGAATGCACAGAGATACCGTGAGGAGATCCTGAGACCCATTGTTGTGCCATTCATCCACAACCATCACCTCATGTTGAAGTATGATAATGCACGGCCCCATGTTGCAAGGATCTGTACACAATTCCTGGAAGCTGAAAACATCCCAGTTCTTGCATGGCCAGCATACTCACGGGACATGTCACCCATTGAGAATGTTTGGGATGCTCTGGATCAGCGTATACGACAGTGTGTTCCAGGTCCTGCCAATATCCAGCAACTTCGCACAGCCATTGAAGAGGAGTGGACCAACATTCCACATGCCACAATCAACAATCTGATCAACTCTATGCGAAAGAGATGTGTTGCACTGTGTAAGGCAAATGGTGGTCACACCAGATACTGGTTTTCGGATCCAGCCTAAGCCTAAGGCACACCTGTGCAATAATCATGCTGTCTAATCAGCATCTTCATATGCCACGCCTGTGAGGTTGATGGATTATCTCGGCAAAGGAGAAGTGCTCACTAACACAGATTTAGACAGATTTGTGAACAATATTTGAGAGAAGAGGCCTTTTGTGTACATAGAAAAAGTCTTAGATCTTTAAGTTCAGCTCATGAAAAAAGGGGGCAAAAACAAAAGTGTTTCAGTGTATATGACTACGTCTCAGGCCTTGATTTATACCCTATTCATGAAATGGGCCACACACACTCTGAAAAGCAGTGTTTTCATTGACTTACTGTGGCACAATAGCGTCATTCATTTTAGTATCACTGGAAGTTTTGTGCTTCAAGTTCATACTGACAACAATAACAAGCCTCAAGCATTCCAGGTTACTTAGAGCCTCTTCTGTTTCAATTAGCGCAGCTCCTTTCAGACTCACTCCTTCTCCCTTCTCTTCATCTCACTCAAGGCTAACAAATCTATACATTTTTAACCTTATAGCACCTGTGACTTGCAACCTTAGAGCTGTAAAACTCTTTCCAAAATACACATTTCTTAATTCTAGCAGGGGAAAGGAGTCTGTCAAAGCAGCCTGTAAAATAATACGTTTCACATGCCCAAAGATATTCTGCTGCTTAGAAAGGTGAGGACTTTAATTTCTTCACTGAAATAGGCCAACAGTCTATCATTAGCATAATGGTATCTATCTCATACCAGTGATTACTCTGAATTTAGCCTCTGATGAAAAGCCTTTTCTGTCCAGATTATGGCCCAGGACATTTAAGAAGAACCATGAAATATGAACCTAAAAACCACAGCTGTGAGCAAGTGTGCAAACCTTTGAGAAACAACGACTTGACTAAGACTTCATCTTAGTAGCTGTTTGACCTGTTTTATAAGCTGTGAAATAGTCTCTCTTTTGAAAGAAATAAATCTAATGGAGTTTTATCTGACTCTAAAAAGGACAGAAAATGAATGACATGCTGTTATAGCGAAGTCCTGACATTAAAGACATATTAAACTATCAGTATCCAGTACAGTTTTCAAATTGAAAAGTGATTTATGCTCATTTTTTTTACACCGACAAATTTGAGTACTTTTAAAGTAATCATATTACTCTGTATTAATTCATAACCTGGCCCTCAATTCCTCAAATGTACGGTCAGCCCTTGAACCGTCAAATTATAAATGCTTTTAAACTTATGACTTTCCAATCACTTTTTCCAACTAGAATGCTTAATTTTCACACAGATGGCTACTTCAAAAAAACATTCCTATGCAGATGAGGTTTTTCCTAATTACCATACATTAAATATGCCAGCCATTATGTCAGTAAGCAAGGTGTGTGTATAAGACTTTTACGATTCTTCAATGTCAAGGTTTATTATAATTATTATTATTTATTTTTTGATGGCTAATCTCTTTCTTTGGCTCTCTACCATGTTCTCCATCCCTGTTGTTTTGCGTGAGGGTCAGTACTGTCACTGTAATCAGATCATCTTCATTTATCCAGCTCTAATTGTGAGACTCACACCCTGTGGCTAAATTAAATCATTTCTCCCTTTCTAAACCTGCAGTAATTATGCACCTATGAATTATTTATAGGACAAGTATAGATATAATAATTTTTAATCAACTTTCAGCTGGTGAGGGATGGACAGCAGAGAGAGAGAGAGAGAGTGTGTGTGTGTGTGTGCGTGTGTGTGTGTGTGTGTGTGTCACCGTATGTTCATCTGTGTGCTGAAACCTGATGCTACTGCTTTCTCTCTACTTCCTGTGTGCCGTTGTCATGGAAATGTGTGTGTGTCAACACAGAGCTTGATTTCCTCTGACTAATTTGGCTAATTAACGGTGTGACTGTTGCACTGTGGGATGTGCAGCCTTGCGCATGCATCTCTCCGAAGACATAAAATCTCAGGGCTAGCTGCTGTTTCATTAGTGGAAGTTGTGCTTCTACCTCTCAAATGTGGGAAAAGCAGACTATTTTAGAAGTTATGAAAACTTTACCCGGTTAGATGCATTAATACTGTCAGAGGATTTAATCCAATAAACTGAGCTTTCACATTCAAATATATGCCCTTGGAAGATAATTAAATTCACAGAAATGTATTGCAGTCAATGTATCAGAAATCAGAATTTAATAATTGGCTCCCCTGTCAATTCATGAGCAGGAATTTAAATTGAACTGACCAAGGAATGTTTATTTTGATCTGAATGACAGGAATAGAAATTTTACAAAGTTGGACAGGAATTTCATTAGTCCAACCAACAGAAACTTTGATTAATGTGACTAATTCAATAAAAATATCAAAATGTGATTTTATTTTAAAATATAATTTTAATATATGACATAATATTAAAATATATTGAAATAATTATTTTCATATATTTCTAAATATTAATTTCTACTTTATTATACTGTATCTGATATGTTTTTAACTAATAGATTTTTAAAGAAAGAAATACTTTTATTCAGCAAGTATGTACATATGTTCAAAAGTGACAGTAAAGACATTGTTATTGTTACAAAAGATTTATATTTAAAAAAAATAATGTTCTTAGCTTTCTATTCAAAGATTCCTGAGGGAAAAAAAAACAACAAAAATATTACACTACTGTTTTCAATTTTGTTAATAAAAAATATTTCTTGAGCATCAAACCGGCATATTAATATGATTTCTGAACGATCATGTGACACTAAAGACTGGATAATGGATTAATATATACTTAGTTCTGGCATGAAACTCTAGATGGCAGTTGGCTGATATGTCTTTAACTTATTTGGTTGCGACCACGGATCACAATCACGGATCAATGGCCAATGAGCTGCGGCTCATCATTCAAACATATACCGGTGTGTTGCTGTTAGCAGTATGCAGCACGCTTTCAGAAACCCTCCACCTTCTCCAGCTCCACCTGTATAGATCTGCTACGAGAATTACTGCAAAGCACACATTTCTGTTGAGCTTCAGAAATAATATTAACTACTTTGCCTATAATGGGTTATCATACAGTATACTGACAATGTATATATCGTGAACTGCTGTATTATTAAATAAATTACCAAGAGTCACACAATATGTTTGTTCGGTAACACTTTACAATACGGGTGCACTAATATGCATTAATTCATACTTAACTAATGCACAGATAATCATGAGTTAATGTATGACTCATGAAGAACTAAACCATTAATTAATGATTACTGCATCAGCAACTAATAAAGAGTCTATATGATTAATAGATTAAGTAATACATTAATTGCTATTAATTGAACTTGTCATCATGTATTAATTCCTTAATAACATTTTATTAACTAATAGTGTAAATTAATGTTAATTACCACAATTAGTCAACACTATGCACTTCAACTTCCAGTTGTCTGCTTTAATTAATCATTAGCTAATGATTTGCATTGCAAATGTGTCATTATGTTATGACTTTACTTGTTGAGGCACATGACTATTAAATTGTTAAGTAATATGTCATTATGGTTATGGGTTGTGTCATCCCCACTAAAGGTCTCTGGGGCAGTTGCACATGCAGTGAGTGTAATGTCAGAGAGTGTTTGAAGGATGGGTAAGTTGGTCCGCACACAAATATCAGCACACCAGAATCTGAAATACTGACGCTGTTACACCGTGTTTAAACTGGACAAGACCATTACAGCTGTCAACACTGGACATGACAGACCAATGCAAGTCCATTTATCCTTCATAACAGAAGTAGCGCAAGAGCTCGGAGTACGTCAGAAATAGAGTGAGGCATCAGTTTACTGTCGAGGTTTTGTTGTGTCGCGTAGCATTGTGTCGCATCCAGTGTTGTGTCACTAATTATAATGGGTTCTAGTTTCTTTGTCCGGTCTAGACACAGTAGCCGCGTTTCCACTGCCGGGCTAGGGCCGGGCCAGGGCTAACAGCGAGCCGAGCCGAGCCAGTGGTCTCGGGCCTTAAGCACCGGGCTTGCGTTTCCACTGCCGGGCCAGTAGCCCCGCAGCGCTGCCCTAAACCCCGCCCCTAACACGCCTTTCTGGATCAAACGTCATACATACAACCCAACCCATTTCAGCAGATATTATGAATTTATTTATTTTTTAAGTTAGGAAGCTAGCATGTATATTAACTCACCGGCCGTGGCTGCAATAGTGTCCCGATTGTCTCGCAAGTTGTCACTAACAGGGGGACGGTGACCCAACACACGTCCATCAAGTCGAACCATGGAAAAATCCTTTTCTGAGCTCCGCTTTGTCCGTTGTGCGTTTTAATCGCCTTGAACAATACTGCGCCCGCAACTTTTCTATTTTTTCCTGAACTTGAAGCGTTGATCGCCGCATGCTTAGCTTAGAAAGTTCAGCATCGATGTATTTAATAACTTCCTCGTTTCTTCACACGCCGTCAAATTGACGTTGTACCCTTTCTTCTGCCCAAATGCTCAGAAGAGCTTTGCAGCGATTATTTTGCGCGATATAAAAAAGTGAAATGTGCATCTTGCTTCAGATCATAACGTTCCATAACACCGATAAACTCCGCCTTTTACCTTGAGCACGCGTCTAGCCCGAGCTGGCCCGCTTTGGCCCAAAGTATTTGGGCCAGAAATCCTGGCCGTTGCCCCTGAGGAAGGTCCCCGATCAAGCCCCGGAAGTGACAGTGGAAACGCGACTGGCCCTGGCACGCACTAGCACGGCTCGGCCCTGGCCCGGCAGTGGAAACGCGGCTAGTGTTATGAAATAGCAGAGCCCGGCCGCTAATTCTCAGTGTTCTTCCTCTAAATCCTAGAGCTCAAGCTTAACCTGACACACTCCTGTGCCATGGACTGTTGGATGCGGCGATTCATCTGGCACAGTGGAATCCCGGTTGTAGAAGGCGGGAAATTGAAATCCATACTGTGGATGTCAAAACCAAAATTACATATTACTTAACAATTAGTTAATAGTTATGTGCATAATGATAATGATAATGATACCTTTGCAAATCATTAGCTAATGATTAATTAAAGCAGACAACTGGAAGTTGATGTGCATAGCTTTGACTAATTGTGGTAATTAATACATTCCTTTACACTATTAGTTAATAAAATATGTTATTAAGGAATTAATACACAATGACACATTGAATTAATAGCAATTCATGTATTACTTAATCTATTAATCATGTAGACTCTTTATTAGTTGCTGATGCAGTAATAATTAATTAATGGTTTAGTTAACTCATTAACTCATGACAATATGTGCATTAGTTAAACATGAATTGATGTATATTAGTAGTGCACCCGTATTGTAAAGTGTTACCGTTTGTTCTACTTCAATCTCTTACACGCGCTCAAATCTTAGAACATCTACGACATCTCCCCTTCTCTAGGGAACAATCTCAAATGTTAAACATGGTAGTTGCTGTTAAACACACTGTCTGAAACAACAGCTACAGAATCTCCTGCTAAAGTTAATATCATTTTATGTATTTATGTATGTATTCATGCATGTATTTATTTATTATTTATGTAGCTCTAATTCTCTCTTATTGGGCCACTGTGGCTAAAATTGTGTTGTCGCCTGAGGTACTGCAGATCTCAGTTTTACGACCATTAACATTTCAGCTGGCGAAGGACCATGTAATAGCTGTAGGCCAAGAGTGACCAGTAAGCATCATGACTCTTCAGCAGGCCTTGATAGTTTTCACAACCCTCATTACTTTGGACAAAGTATGGACTACTTGGTAACAGTCTGTAGAAAAAGGCTGAATCTCAGCTGAAATGAATCCTGGACTATTATCAATTATTACAATCTCTAGAGAAAATATCCTTCAGTGGCCTGGATTATACCTTCATCTGGGGTACCTAAAGGAATAGTCAATGACTAAACCACCTTTTAAGGTCAATAGTTTTACCCAAAGCTGCATAGATGATATGAATATTATTGGTTCTGAGTAATAGGACTTAAATCAAACTTCATACACGAGGTCATACCTGCCTAGAAATCTTATTAGATCTTCAGCCAGAGCAACTAAACACGTCTGATTTAGAGTTAGCTTTGTTTTCCAAAGTCATGACAGGACCAGTGTAAGACGCTCATCATGTTGGGCTTTATCTTTTCACACACACTAACAAATCATCCGCATGGCAAGTTACCCCTGTTAGTCCATCTATGAGTTGAGACATTTATCTCTGGACTAGAGCTGATGCCAAAGGGTAAGAGCAGAGCCAAATTCTGTAATAAATGTTCTCCACATTCTCATGCTAGAAGAATCTGCTAGAAGAATCTGCTAGAAGAATCTGCCAGAAGCAGGACTGCGCATCAAACTTGGTAAAAAAAAAAAAAAAAAAAAAGTAGCTTAATTCCACTGAGCCAGTAATTGTGCTACTGATGTTAATATATGCAGCTTTCTGTACACTGTATTTTTTTCATTGGGCTTTACCTGCATGAAACTCTGTTGGTCATTCTATCATTTAAATCACTCTCATTTATTCTATATGCTCTAGTTCCTCCTTACATTTTCACCGTGGTTGTAGCTGCATGACAGTGTCAGCAAATTCTGTAGTCTCACTCCAACTTTGTTTGTCCAGAGTAAGGGTTTTACTGTATATGTTGTATATGTAAGGGTTCCATCGGTCATGATAGGGGACATTAAAACATTTTGATTTCCAGATTAAAAAGTCAATGGAAATGAAAAATATAATGATGAATATAAATGTAAAATAAATTTCCCCAGGTTACCTCTGATATAAGGCATTTAACTGTCTGGAAGCTTTGATTCTGAACGCGCACACAGAAAGCCGCCGTGAAACAGTGTCTCTTTTGTGGCTTAATGCGCTTTTAATAACCTTGTTTAATATCAAACACGTCCCGCAGTTTAGACTGTATTTAATAAGACTCACTTATTTGGCTGATTTGGTTGTTAAATTTGGGCTTTTAGGGAAGAACAAAATTTGTGTGAAGGAAAGGAAATAACAAATAATTATACAAATAATAACAAAATAATCGTTTTGCCTAAATTATCTTGTTTTCATAATTATTAGAAGCTAATATCAAAATCAATTACAATTAATCGCACAGCCCAAGGAGGAGTAAATAAGAATAGATGAGTCACTACAATGGCATTTTTGCGTTATTACACAAAAGTCATCATGTTTTCCGCCCACAACCTAAGCGCAGGCTTCACTCTTCAACACAATGACAACTGCAAAAACTCCAACATAACAGAACATTAAACTGTTTCCCTTTACTCAAAAAAAAAAATACCGTTTTAACATTTACTCTTCCAATTCAGGCACATGCAAAGAATGGAACTAAAAGCAAAATGACTTGTGTAGTCACAACACTTAAGTCAACTTCCATGTTACAAATTTATGTCGAATGAACATAATATGTTCAATAACCATGTTGCTTTAGCTCGTTTGAATTCAATTAAACAAGCATCAAAAAGTGCATAATTAGCCTGGACATTTTCACTCAACTTTTCTTCAGCAAGTTCTCTTACGAGAGGTTCTCTCGTACTGCGTAATATCTTACGCTAGGGGAAAACCTCTTTTCCACGAGATATTGAAGCCAAAAATTATCCTTAATTTGGAATTAATGTAAACGCGTTGCGGCAGCATGCAGACATAGGCAAGACGGCTCGCGTGCCTATTGGCTGTCCTGCGGCAACTGCAGCAGCCTATCGAGAGAGGCCCTTGGTGACGTCAGAGACAGGCGTGGCCTGGGCCTATAAATACAGCTCGATGGGCTGATACAATCTGATTTTTCATCTCTTCAGCTCACGCATCGCTGATCGACGATCCGGAGTGAAGAAGCCGCGCCGTCTGAGAAAAAGCCTTCTGCGGGACGAGCCTTTGCATCTGAAGCCACTGGCCTTCATCTCGCCGCCTTCAGTCGCCATATCTGCTACGCTTTCCGGAGAGATCTTGTAAATAAGAGATGGATTGCACTTTATGTGCTCTCATCGGAGTGTCTGGTTCATGTAAACAGTGAGAGATCTTGTGGCAGGCGCGACGCTAATAGGTGACGTGACGCGCGCTCCAAATGGACAAAAAGATATAAAATAAGATGACAAATACCCCTACTGTACGCAGCCCTGGATAATGGTGGAGACAATTCACGTTATAACACAGAGATTACCAGATATCATGGTAGAGATGTAATTTTTAATTTATAATTGCTGAATTTAATTTATAATTGTAATTTGGTTGTATTTAATGATGCTATATTTAAATAAAATTGCCTTTCCCATCATGTAAAACCCAGCCATCAATTTAGTATTCCGTCATAGTGACTAAAACAAACAATTCACTCTGTCTCAGTGTATTACAGTTGTTTTGCTAAAACTTAATATCAATGCCAACGGCGAGAGAATTTAGTTTTGCAGTGGACAAATCACCTTACTTTGCACGGGGGTAAAAATAAGTCTCATAAGACACTTGAGTAAACGCTCGTGTGTTTTGTGTCTTAATCAACCTTTTCCACACACATAAATTATAACTCGTACTCATCGCTCTGTCCATTTCAGCAAATGACGTTTTGTGAAGGCCTCTCCTGTTGCTTTGGTGCTTGTCAACACGCGCGTGCACCCCCTGCTGGTAAAGCCGACTACAGCAGATGGAGATTATGATCGGTAATCTACTGCTTTTCCTGCAGTTCCTGGATGTCGACGTTGAATTTGCTGTCGAATTTGAACCACTGAATTTGTGGAAGCGAATTTTCAAAATTGCCTGTTGAATATTATTGGTTGTATTTTTAAACAGTTTGAAAATTTTGGAAGTGAAATACGAAAGGTGAATATGGATTATTGAATTTTTAATATTGAAAATGTGTTTGAAATGTTTTTAATTGAAATATTCACAGCTTAAATATTCAACCATGTTGAATTTCAGCCCATAAAAATGCAAGCCTTAAAAATACAATGGATTAAAATACAAGCATTGTTAACGCAATGCATATTTTTTTTCAAATGGTGCAATTCAACATGCTTTTTGTTTCAAAAACATTTGACATTATTTTACTTCCATAGCGCCCACAGCTGAATCATCCATCCATCCATCCATTTTCCAAACTGCTGGTCCTACAGCGCAATATCATACAAGTATAAATTCCTTTTTAATTAATTATTAAATTGTTTAATTAAGGTTATACATGCTAGTTTCCATGATAGAGTTCAAGATAAATCTTTTCATTATTACTGGAGCTGCCAGTTTGCCAAGTTTCAGATGATTATTAAACAGCAAGCATAAACTATGCAAAAGCAGCAGCCCTTCCAGCGCACTCAGTGTCAAAATTTACTCACTCGTTTTCATTCACTCCCTCAAGTGAACTATATTAGTGGACTAATGTAGGGACGAGTAAATGAGGGTATAGTGGGCAATTTCGGACACAGCATCACTTCATAAAACTGATGTTAAACCACTGAAGTCACATGGATTTGTAAGGGGTATACAGTTAAAGACCCAGAACCAGAAATGAAGAATGAACACCCGGAGTCAGAATTATAAAAAATTAAAGAAAAGTTTTACTGAAGATAGTTTGCAGTTTCATCAGCAGAAGTCAGCTTCAAGACTCCCACAGGAGTTCGTAGGCCGCCCCTCTTACAGTTACAAAGAACACAGCAGTTATACCATTTCCAAGGTCTAAGCTACGTCATTGCTTACACGTTGAATGATTCTCATTGGCTAAAAATAGATAAACACAGTAATTTTCCACACATATACAGATAGACGGAAGCATATCTCCATCGATTATGCAGATGAGACTCAGAGGCTCGTCATGACCTTCCAGGTCGCAGATTTGGGTTGCTGGGCGCCAGCATGTCCAGAACAACAACTCAGTCAATCTCCAATAATGGCAGTGGTTCTTTAACCTGCAAACAAGAAGACTAACACACACACCGAAACACTGCTTTTCCAAGGTTGGATTTGGCCAGGCTCTAACTATAAACAGGAGAGTCGTCTCAAAACATCAAGATAATGCCTTCTTTCTCTCAAGGATAGCTAAACTTTAGTCTAACTGAAGTAAGACTTTAACAAAGAAATGGTCCCTTAAACTATTGGCTTCAATGACCCCTTTATGTTTTAACACTTTGGAGACCTTTCTCAAACAAAAAAACAAATCCCTATTTCATTTCTGGAAGCCGGGGTAAATAAGCAAGCACTGTTACTGCATTTAGATATCAAATACAGACATTAAAGAATACATGAAAAGAACATTTCAGTAATCACACTGGTAATTTCTATAACAAAGTAAAATCTCACAAGTCTAGAGAAGTCATTCAACTCATTTAATATGTAGAAGGAAAAATATTGTTTAATACCTTGATTATAATTACTCATCATTGTATATACATTGAAGCAGCAGTGGATTTCAGTCCACCCCCTTCAGATTACTTTTACGTCTTTACTACCTTTCGGGGGCTTGAAAGTGATAGTTGCGCAGGCTGTCAATGGAGGGACAGAAAGCTCTCAGATTTCATAAAATGATCTAAATTTGTGTTCCAAAGATGAACGAATGTCTTACGGGTTTGGAACGATATGAGGGTGAGTATTTAATGGCAAAATTTTCTCATGTGCTGTTTTCATTATTTCCCTCCCACTCCATGCTCTTTGCACTTCAATTATTTAATTCCATTAATGAAATGATCGGATTCTTCATCCATACAAAAAAAACAAGGATTTTTTTTTTTTTTAGTCAGTGTGTCAAGCTGTTGTGCAAATGCAGAAAAGCATTAGGCCTACGTGTCAAACCTTTTTATCCTTGTTAAGAAGTCCATCGCACAGAGCGGAATCCATGTAGGTGGTTAATTCCCTGCGGGCTATAAGATAAATAATATCTCTATAAGATTGAAAGAGAATTCTTCACTCAAGTAAAAACTGCCTAGTCTAAATACAAAGAAGGGGGGGGAGGGGGTATAACAGACACCGAATAAGAGAAAAAGAGATACAAGGTAGATAATGAAGACGGTGTTAATTGGAATGGATACATAGGGGAGGAAAAAGAAATAAGACAAGAAAAATTTAAATGAGAATGAGAGGGGGAGCGAGAGAGAGAAAGGAGAAATGTTGAACATTTAGATTTTAAATGAGGCCAGCAGCCCTGACCCAGCACAGCCACCGCTACTTAATGAGGACATACTAAAATTACACACATGGAGAGAGAGAGAGAGAGAGAGAGAGAGAGAGAGAGAGAGAGAGAGAGAGAGAGAGAGAGAGAGAGAGAGAGAGAGAGAGAGAGAGAGAGAGATTATGGGCAAACGCACATCCGCATTCGGACTCTGTCAAATGGCGTACAAAGGACAGTAATAAACTATATTCCAATAAAGTATTCAAATGAAATATTTGTTGAAAAATACATGAGGATTCTTATCAGCATATCCACACTAAATTGATTTATTTATTTAAGAACTATTTAACAGCCAAAAGCTGAACAGGATATTGATGAGTGTGTGTATAAATTGATCATCAGTGTATAAACGCTGTAAAATGTGAAATAATTTAATTTATTAATTTAAATTAATAATTTAATTTAAGTGGAACTTGCTTTAAATAAATAAACACAAGTAAAAATTCATAAAAGGGAGGAACTTTGACCCCACTTTATCTTGAAGCATGTCTTATTAGACCTGTAAGTTTAGAAGAGATCTTTCCTCTTCTTCATTCTTCATTATTGATAGCTTCGGCTCCGGCTGCCCCTTGACTAAATAAAAGCATTGGAGGCCCTCTGGATTTTAGCAGTGGCACTCTTTTATCATTTGGTTATAGAAGATGTCATGCCATGCTTTCATATCCGAGCTGCACACGCTCCTCGAAAAAGAGAATATTTAGAAGCGAGACCATGCACCAGCCACTCGCATGAGACTTCAGAAGAAAACACGGCCAGGCGTAAGACTATTTTAAACGTGGACCTAATGCCACATGTGGGCGGTTTCCTTGATACATCTATAGTTAACAGTTTGTCTTGTGTCAATAAAAAACAACAACTGCTGTGAGAAAATTAAAAGTTGAATCCATTAATTCAGCCTTAAAATGACTTCACCTGATATATAATGCCTTGCTGGATTGTTATTCTGAACTACATTTAGAGAAAGGAGGAAATAAATCTGTGCATCCCTAATATATTTGATTATATAAAATTACACTGTGATCAGACATTTTGGTGGGCAAGTAATGTGTTAGACAGAGTGCTGGTGTTGAAGAGAGGTTTGTGTAATACCCGCAGCAGCCTTTTCCATTAAAAGGGCATTTCACAACATTTTAATACAAGGTTCATTATGCTCAGCATTAAAGTAATGCTAGTGAATGCAACAGGGCATGTTTCTGTAGTCTTTGTAGAAAATGGATTTGTGTATAATGGAAAGGCCTTTTCAAAGTACCAAGTCCGGTAACTAATATAACAGAAAAGGAAATAAAAAAGTAGCATGTAATTATTATTCTTATAATTATTTATTATAAAAAGACAGCTTTGACTCAGAAACTACTGTTCCATTAAATTAAATTCCAAATTGTGATCGTCAAATTTAGTGATTCATTGACTCTTTCTGCTAGTTCATATTTATGCCAACAGGTGGCAACAAGTGAATGAATCGATTACTCAAACCATTCAAATCACTGATTCATTCAGTCTCAAATCACATACATTCTATGAGTAGGTACTTCTTTTGAAAAAGTAATTACTTTGTAGCCGGTGAAAAAAGTTTGTTTTATATATTATAAATTTGTAGTAGCCTTTGAATGTTATCCGGGCGTGCTATATCCATTATGTTGCCGTTGCCATGTGACCTACACCAGTGTCAGTTGTTTCACTTCACCGCCATTCACAAATCATCTCCCAGCCTAGTAAAATGTCTATTGGGTGCACACTTAAGAATTTTGGCAGAATTAGTAGGTCATCCGTGTAATTTTTGCCTTTGGACATACTACACTGTTCACATACTGTTTTCCCCCCACTATATAATAGGGAAAGATGTGGCTTCAGATGTAGCCATTGTCTTTATAAGTGAGTCCCTGAATCATTCATCATTCAATTATTCATTCAGGAAAAAATACAATTGACTATCCTTATGAGCAAGTCCCTGAATAATTCACCCAATCGATTTGTTCAAAACAATGATTCAATCAGGAACAATACAAATGACTGTCCTTAGAATGAGTCACTAAATTATTTCATCAAACGAGCTGTTCAAAACACTGGCATTGGTCTGAATATAAACAGTTGTGATTACCTGCGGTCATTGCTGATATTCAGTCAAATAGAATATTTGAAAAGTCTCATGGCTTTTGTGTTATTGCTTAATTGTATGTTTTTTTTTTAAATGTCGCTAAAAGAGCAATATATCCGCTTCACGTTTTGTCTGAGAAAGCCTCTTACTCATGGTAAAACGTGAACGGTTACTAACGTAACCTCGGTTCTCTCTAGAAGAGAGAACGAGTACTCCGCAATATCTTACGCTAGGGGAAAATCTCTTTTCCACAAGATATTAAAGCCCAAATTTATCCTTAATTTTGAATTAATGCAAAACGCGTTGCGGCAGCATCCAGACATAGGCAAGGCGGCTAGCGTGACTATTGGCTTGTCTGCGACAACTGCAGCAGCCTATCGAGAGAGGCCTTTGGTGACGTCAGATCCAATGGGGGCGCTTCGCGCCCACTACGTCACGTCCCGCAGAGATTGGCGTGGCCTGGGCCTATAAATACAGCTCGAAGGGCTGATATAATCTGGTTTTTCATCGCCGAAGCGAACCAGAGCATGTTGCAGGCACGGCAAAGATACGCAGTACTCGTTCCTTCTTCTAGAGAGAACCGAGGTTACGTTAGTAACCGAGTACGTTCTCTTACGAGAGGTTCTCTCGTACTGCGTAATATCTTACGCTAGGGGAACACAATGTAAAACGCTGTGCGTGCTGGGATCCAACACCAAAGTCCCAAGGGCAGGTGCCTAGGGCTCATATAGTGCATAAACACCAGGGACTCACAGCGAGTCTGAGAAGAGAGGCTAGAAGCGTCATTCCCAATAAGTAGCATCCTAAGGGAGCTAATCACATCAACAGTGTTCCACAGAGTCAGGGTGAAAATGTTCGGCCTGAACTGGGTAACAGTATGGGTCTTACTCATTGCCCATGGAGTAATTTTATCGATCAGTGAGCGGTGCTCAAGCGGTTTCAGTATTCTGAGCCGAAGCAACGGGGCAGACAGTACTGATCTTTAGACCAAAAGTAGTTTAGCCTGTAAGGCGGGAACCTCTAGGTTATAAAACCTTATAAATGTAGACGGGGAGGCCCAGCCTGCCGCCATACAGATATCCTGCAAGGTAATCCCGCTAGACCAAGCCCACGACGAGGCCATGCCTCTTGTGGAGTGTGCTCTGACACCCAAAGAACACTGCAAGCCTTTAGAAGTGTAGGTCAGTGCTATAGCATCAACTATCCATCTGGATAGGCTCTGTTTCTATGTGGCTAGTCCCTTAGAACGTCCGCTGAACGAAACGACAGACATGGGGACTTGTGACTTGGTGACTTGGACTCGAGTCGCTATTTTTATGACTTGTGACTTGACTTGACATAAAATGAAATACTTGAGACTTGACTCGGACTTGGAAGTTAAAGACTCAGGACTTGACTTGACTTGAGACATGATGACTTGAATGACTTGAGTGTTAATCACATCATGTTTTCAGTTTGAATATGAAATATATATAGATTTTTTTTTTTTTTTTAAGTTGATCCAGCTGGAGCGCAGGCTGAGAATAGCGTTGTCATGACTGGATCACGACACTATCATCAGTCATGCCCTCTCGTACCTTACGCACACCACGCCCACGTAGACATCACATCAAAATGTCAGCCGGAGGGGTACTGAGGGTCATCGCTTTCGGCTTCAAGAATTATTCACAAGATGGCAAAAGACGAACAGCGCTTTGCAAGACATGCAACATTGACATTGCGGACAGCCAGACGACAACCTCCAATTTCGTCCGTCATTTGAAGAGCCATTCTGCCCAGTAAGTGCTTGTCAATTTGTTCATGTTATCTGGTTAGTTGGTAGTTAGCTAATGTAATAATAGCTAAAGTAGCCATTAACCCTTTCACAAGTAAGTTTAAACTATTCTAAGGCCGTGTGTCCACCAAAGCGTTTTTAGCCAGCTGAAAACGCTAGACGCTCTGCTGAAAACACCTAGCTGTGGGCGCTTGAGAGCGTTTTGGCAGCGCAGCGTTTTTTCCATTGAGAAGTTTCGTTTCTATGATACAGAATATCCGCAGCACAGTTTACTTGTAACTGATTTCGCAGATAATTTGTTTCATACAAAAAAAATATTTTTCATCCATTTTGTTCGGTTAGCCCTGCTGCTTGATGTCGTTGTACAGAAAGAATGTCGTGACAGTTGGTCGGTGTGGTGTTATTCCCGCCCCTCCTCCACTGTGATTGGACGGCTGGGTAAAAAGTGACAGTGATGAGCGCTGCGTTTTACCCAAAGTTGAACATTTTTCAACTCTCTGCGACGTGTAAAAACGCCGAGCTCTCAGCGCTTCAGCGTGAAATAACCGCTCAGCGCCTCGTTGCGCTCATGGCATTCTAAAAACGCGGCGCTCCCATTGAAAACAATTGAAAACATATGCCAGGCGCGTGGAAAAACGCTTTGGTGGACACACGGCCTAACTGATGCCCCAGCGTAAGTTTTTCTAGGCGGCCGTTATTTAGAATCCGTCACTCACTTTAATTAGGGGTGCAACGGATCAAAAAACTCACGGTTCGGATTGTTTCTCGGATCAGAGTCACGGATCGGATCATTTTTCGGATCAGCAAAAAAGACAAGACAAATAAACATAAGTTTTTTCTTTTTGTTTATTAACACTTTTAAATTATTAAATTAAAATATATCAAATCAACTTAAAGTGCACAAGGCATAATATCTTATTTTTTAGAGATATTAGGGGGGTTGAATGACTGGTTGACTTACCGAAACAGGCCTCTGGTCTTACATGCGCACACACGCAAGGTCTCTCACTCTCTTGCTCTCTCGCTCTCTGCCGTGTGCGCGCTACACGGTTTGGAGCGCAGTATGTTCTGTCTCGCATGCGCGCTCTAGATTCCGGGAGATTTGAACTAATTTGCAGGCATCAGTGAGCCGCTATCAATATGCAGAATTTTTATAAGTAATTTTTTTTTTAGGCCAATTCAGCGCAACTCCGGACTGTCCGGCCAAAATCCAGACGTATGGCCACCCTACTACACACACCGTCACGGTTTTATCCACTAACCTCTTTCCTTCATCATTATATTTGACAGGGAAGCCAAAATGCTGCCATACAGGGGATTTAAATGATGCGGGGCGTTCAAGCTCCTCCGTTCCTCCGCTCGCCATGACCACGCTGTGGAGATATGTGTGGACTGAACATGCGTACAATTTTTTTTTTTTTCATAAATCAATCCGCGGATCATGTGTGTGCCGAACCGAAGATATTGATCAGAACGGATCACGGATCAATGATGATCCGTTGCACCACTAACTTTAATGTTTCCATGGTGATGCGACAGACGCGTCATTGCTTGTCACGTGACACAGCGCAACCACAACACAGCGTTGAAGGAATGATGATCTGCTTTTATGTAATTTTTCCTGTTTTATTCCAAATGTTCACAAATGTATTAGCTATAACATGAAACACTGATATTCCTAAATATGTGGAAGTGGATGTGTTTTGTTGTTTAAACACCTGTATAACGATCGCGTTAGTTGGGCTGTATGTGCGAATGGGCGGCGCCATGTTAGTTTACAACAGGTCAATTTCTCAACTTTTCACGAAATACATGAAAGTAAGTGACCGGTGAACTGGGAGAAGAATAGGGTAAAATGAAAAGCTATTTACACAATGTGCATCTAATATGAATAAAATGTGTCGTCTTATTATAATGGAAAGGATTATTATTGACGCTTTCATAGACATTTCATAGACATAGACATGTGTAAATTTATTTTTGCTAGTAGGCCTACTTATGTGTATTTAAATGTCTGAAACCTAAAATAAAAATTATGTGGTTGAAAACACTGAAAAGTTGTGATATATGACACCACTGAGAGCGTATGTCTCTGGCTCAGTGCCAGCCAACGCGCAAAAACACGTTTGAATTCATTGATATATACTCGAAGCAGAATAGGGTCATATGTCTAATGCTTTTTGAAAACGTAAGGCTTTCTTCTTCATAAAAGAAGTCGGACATCATCACATTTTTGAATACATTTTTATTTATTTAAATTAGTAAGCTACAGTACACCGTCTTTCAAAACATGACCTGCGCGAAAGAGAAAAGTGAATGAATGCGTCATTGTACCCAAATGCACTTCCGAATGCGCCTCTGTTCATTTCAAACAAAACTGTCGCCCATAGATCAAATTCTGCATGTAAAATTACAAAAATAAGGTGACTTTACTTGACCTACTACAGGACTTGACTTGACTTGACTTGCCCAGGAAAAAAAAATACTTAGGACTTACTTGAGACTTGAAGGTTAAGACTTGAGACTTACTTGAGACTTGCACATGTGTGACTTGGTCCCATCTCTGCGAAACGAAGAGCTGCTAACTCTGTCTGAAAACAGACGAACGAGACACATAAGCTCTTAATGCCCTGACTGGGGAAAGGAAACTCTCGTCCTTTTCCTCGTTGTAAACCGGCAGGGCAGATAGGGAAATAACCTGAGCCCTGAACGGTGTGTTGAGGGATTTAGGCACGTGTCCGTGTCTTGGTTTGAGTATGACTTTCGAGTCATTTGGCCCAAATTCCATACACGTCACGCTTACTGAGAGCGTTTGTAAATCCCCTATATGCTTCACTGAAGCAAGAGCCATAAGAAACACTGTCTTGAACGACAAATGTTTCATGTCTGATAAAAGGATTGGCTCGAACGGGGTACCTTTCATGGCTCATAACACCATCGGCAGTGGCCGGAATACCAGAAATTTCCCTCTTTATGTGATTTATCTGGGTCGCCGTGAAAACGGCATTTGTGTGCAGGCAAGCGGGCCGTGGTACCGGCTTGTTTACTGCAAAATACACTGGAACAGTCGCATTTTCTGGAACTGAACGAGCGAAAAGTTTCGGTTTAGGTCTGGCCGCGGCGAGAATTAAACACTGTCGTTTTCCTAGGAGGGCTAGGAAGACTTTGAGGCCTCGGGCTTTATCTCAATCTTTTGCCGGGGCCCACACGGGGGGGGGGGGGGGGGGGGGGGAAGGGGGGGGGTGGCGGCCGGCAGAGCGAGAGCGTGGTCTCTGGTCCCGGGCTTGACGGTTCTGTGAAGCGGCGGCGGGTGGAGGCTGTGGCTGGTAGCTTCGAGCAGACGGCTGTTTTGGGCGACCTGCTGCGAAGCTAGAGCGCTTTGGTAAGAAGTGCTTCATAGCCTGTGACGTCTTCTTAACCTCTGCGAATCTATCCGCGTAATCTTTGACGGATGACCCAAAGAGGCCAGCTGGGGAGATGGGCACGTTGAGGAACGTGGAGCGCTCCGAGTACGGCATCTCAGATAACGTCAGCCATAGGTGTCTCTCAGCAACGGTGAGAGAAGCCATGTTCCGCCCAATGGCCTGTGCAGCGGATTTCGCGACGCGAAGAGCCAGGTCCATAGCGCTCCTCAAATCTGGCACGCTGATAGCTTCCGGTCCTTCCTCATCCATTTTTCGGAGAAGGTCGGCTTGGAAGATCTGCAGTATGGCCATCGAGTGTAATGCCGATACAGCCTGCCCAGCGGCAGTATAAGCGCGGCTGTGCATAGTGGAAGTAGTGCGGCAAGCTTTAAAAGGTAGCGCTGTCTTAGCTCGCCGACCACCAGAGGGCGGGCAAAGATGGGCCGCTACAGCTTCTTCTACTGAAGGAAGAGAGTGGTATCCTCTGTCTTTAGCACCGTCCACCACGGAGAATGCTGCTGAGACAGAGGTACGCACTCTGGCTGAGAAGGGGGTGTTCAAAGTCTTTGCGACTTCTTCATGAAGTAAAGGAAGAAAAGGCACGGGCCTAGAAGACGGTGGAGCGTGGTCCCTTTGCAGGAAACATCCATCCAGTCGGTTGTACGCGGGCGCCGCCCACTCAAGGCCGAGGCTCGCCATGGCCTGTGAGAGCAGACGCATCAGCTCGGATTCGATGCTGGCCCGTTTCCCTGACGACTCGCGGGCAGAGGGGGGAGGTCCACAGAGCTCGCCCAATCCTCACTATCCGATGCCAGGATAGAGCAGCTGGCCTCCTCTACAGATGCAGCTATCTCGTCGTCATCAATGGCGAAAGCGGCGGCGGATGGTGGCCTTTGTCTTTCAGTGAGGGAGTCGAGTGAAGCTGGTGAAGCTGGTGAAGCTGGCGGGCGAACCGGTGAGCTTTCGCGGGCTGGAGAATGCTCGGGGACCCGCTGAGTACGGCGCTTTTTACGGCACGGCACTATAGCGGGTGGAAATGCTGACTCAGAGAAAAATGCCAGGAGAGTCCTCAGAGTCACCATGGGCAATAGCTCGCAATGATGGCATCCACCGTCAGCGAGCGCGAGAGCTGCATCAACCTTACCCAGGCAGGAAACGCAGATGACATGGCTGTCTCCGTTGCTGAGTGCGGCTCGGCACAAGCCACAGGAACGAGGCATCTTTAAAACGACGCTGCTCTTTTAGATAGAGAGAGTGTGAGTTGCAGCACCGAACACACACTCGGCAGAGTAAAAGGATATAAACGCCGGAAAGCGTAGCAGATACGGCGACTGAAGGAGGCGAGATGAAGGCCAGCGGCTTCAGATGCAAAGGCTCGTCCCGCAGAAGGCTTTTCTCAGACGGCGCGGCTTCTTCACTCCGGATCCAGAGATGCGTAAGCGATGCGATGCGATGCTTCAAGATCTCGTGGAAAAGAGGTTTTTCCTAGCGTAAGATATTACGCAGTACGAGAGAACCTCTCGTAAGAGAACTGTAACACATGGCCTCATCTGACTGTTTGCTTTCATCAAATCTAAAAATGTATTATGTTTACACAGAGCACATAAGGGAACAGAAATCAAGTCAATTAAGTAGATTTTTCTCTCTTGAACTCGTACCTTTTGATCATTATCAGTGATTTCATGCAAGTCTAATCATTAATTTAAGTAACTGTCATTGCTCAATGAGGAATAGTATGTCTGTTTGTGGATTTTCTGGCAATCAGATATTTTTGCCGTTGATGGATGACGTTGTTGCATTTTCTTATTGTCTAATGCCTAACAGACCAATTACAGAAATTCTATGCAGTATTTTCAAAACAGAAATCAATAACTACTCTGAGAAAATGGCCTAACCTATGCAATAGAGCCAGCAAAATCCGTTTTCTGGGTCCAACTGCCATTGTGAATCTTTAAGGGGATTTGAGTGGACCTTGGAACAGTGTCTTTTTCCATTGCTTAAATCCAACATTTCAATATCAAGCCTTATACCTGCTTCAAGGTAGAGTTCTCCTAAAACAGAACTGACCGTTTCAGGGGATGCTGATAAAATGTGGGCAAACTTTTCCCATGGAAATAGGATGCTTGCAAGTTGCAGGTGAATCTAGGTATTAGTTTCCAGCAGGCGAATAGGTATTAGTTTCCAGTAGCCGAATGTGAATTGTGTCACAAGGTCACACTACCATAGGTAGACTTATTTAAAATATAAAACCGTTTGAATCGGTTACATTATAGAATGTATATGTTCTGCAGGCATGCAGTTAAATTACAGAACAGAGAAAGTTATTTATAGTACTGATGCCACTTAGATGGAAAAACTCTTTGAAGAGCGATTCTCACCACTTTACACTTCTCCCTTTTACAATTATCTTTCATCAACTGATCTGCTTCTACAAAATCGTACCATTTGGTTGTATTCCATACCACATTTGACATAGAAATTAACATCATTTTGTAATAATTAACCCTGCAGGAAACTACTTTGTCTCCAACGTTCTTGAACAGAGCAGAAAGAAAAAGACAGACACAGAACTCTCTCTAACTGTTCTGTTTGCTTTCATGGTTGTCTCTCTAAAGGTTATTCAAGACATTATTACAATGAATGTGTCACAGTCTGTCTTGTCTCCGCCACTTCACTACACTTCCCAGCATCCCTCCTGTTTTCACATCATCGTTGTCACCTGTGTCTTGTTTATTATCATCATCTGTGTCACCTGTTTCAGTTCATCAGTGTTTGTATTTAGTTCCTTCAGTTCAGTTAGTCCTTTGTCTGTAGTTAGTTGTGTTTCGCGTGTGTTCTCCTGCCTGCCTGTCTGTACCTGCCTGAAGTTTCTTTGTTAGTAAAAGTAATTGCATTGGAGCGCTTGCCTTTTCCTCTTCTTCTGCCTGCACCACGCTGTGACAGAATGTCATGTTCCTGGGTTGTACTTTGAAAACTGTAAAGGAAATTACTATGAAATTTGTTACTATTTTTTTTTAAAAAAGGAAAAAAAATGCAGTCTCTCCAGAGACTCTCCTCTCTTCTTAAGAGGACAGATGCGGAGGAATCATTTGTTCTCTTTCATTGAGCAGTATTCCAGTTAAACTTTGGTTTTCTCCTGGGAGTGAAGAAAGAGACAAGAAAAAAAAAAAAAATTATTCTCAATGACTATTATTAGTCATTAAAAAAATACTTTTGAATTGCATCTGAGGTAACAAAAACAGAGGCCCCTTTGCTTCTTTGGCATGACAAGTGTGTGTATTTCACAACCAGTGCCTCTACACACACACACACATAAAGAAAGATAAACGATTACACATCTACGTTAACCAATTATTGTTGCTCTCACAGATTGTGCAGATGCCATCTGAAGAAATTGGAATGGGACTAAAGAGGAGAAGGCCAGAGGCTAACGAAAAAAAAGAAAGGGAAAAAGAGATGTGCAAGAAAACCTAAAAAGTACAAACAGAGGAAGAGGTAAAAAAAATCCTTTGCTTGAAAAATTACACTCATTCTTTGGAGCATATGTGGATCTTTGCTTCACTATATACCTGATTCACTACCTTGAACAGTTTCATGTGACAAGATCATTTCAGATAAAACAAATCAGAAAAACATTTAATACAATTCTTGAAAAAATTGTGTTTACATTTTTGCAAACCAATAATTAATCTGAAATATATACTAGATAAATTATATTAAATACAAAATTAGTCAGGTTGATTAGGACATGTTTTCCCAGTCATTTCAATGGCAAAAAAGTGCCCCAATCAACCTGAATTCACTCTATAATTGTATACTATATATATATTGTAGCGTTTACACGCCCGTATAAATATAATTAATTATTATTCATAATGGATTATGATCAATAATTAATAATTTAATTATTTTCAGAATTGACTGTAGCAGAATCAATAGTATGATCATTTTATCAGTTCATCCAATGAACGGAAAGCACAAACAATGATTAATTCTAGTAAATATATCTTCCTGGCCAAGAAAGACTAATTCCCAGCTAACAGCTAAATTAAGAAATAATTCAAGGGTAAAAGCATAAGTAGCTTAGATCGCAGTTCTAGACAATAAATTCGTAAGCACATAACACAAGTAATCCTTCTCTTTTCAAATACAAACAATACTTTATTGATTATAAGCCTATGACTAACACATAAAACTAACACACACAAACAATACCTTATTGATTATAAGACTAACACATACAACTAATATCTAACACACACACACATTCATACGAGTTGCAGAAAGACAGAGAGTGAGGAAGAATGAGTTTTAGGAGTCAGACGGTGAGATCCCAAGTTTCTATATGCACTTAAAAGACATGACCTGAACGAACCATCAATCATCGATTTAACCCTTCTATCGTTTCTTAGGCAGGTTATTCAATTTTATATACTGCACCAGTTCGGTTAAAAGTCTGGAGAGGTTACTTGCTTGTCTTCGGTTTGCTTTGGGATTCTCCTTTTGTCGGTGTAAAGGGGTTCCCCGGGTCCGTTGCTTGGCTAGCGGTCTCCTCGTGCCTGCTAGATCTTGGGCAGCCAATCACGTGGTGTGTTGGCGGACGGATGAAAGTCTTTGAAGTTGGAAGCGCGTTGCAGTCGAAACGTTTAAACGAAACTTTGCAGCAAAACTTAACTTAAAACCGAGACTTTTAACGAAAAGAAAACAAAGGAAAAGAAAGGAAAGTGAGACTAGTTGAGATGGCTTGAATGAAGATGTTTTAAACCTTGATTTTGATTTGGGTCATTTGTCTCTATGCGTCTACATGGTTACTATAACCATCGTCTGCTCCACCCGACTTGTTCTGCCGAGACCTTTCCCGAGGGAGAGAGCGGGGGAGAGAGAGAGCAAGAGCACCAGAGAGCAGAGGGCAAGAGCGAGCACAAGAGAGAGAGAGCGATTCTGTGTTCGGGTCTAAGATTTTAAACTCAAAGTTTGTCCAACCTCCCGGATGGGTTCTGGCCAATTGGGCACTGGCTTAATTTAGGAGGTGGCCCTATTTTCTCCTTATCGTAAATCATGGGTTATCTGTGATCTCCTTGTTCTCCAGCACCAGCAGAGAGAACAATAGGCCACAGTTTAGACATTATTGCTATTATACGAATACAAAACATTTTACACAGATTTCAAATCAAACCATCTTTTTGAATTAAAAATACGATCCTGCTGACAGGAAACACGGCACACTTTCATTCACACACCTAATATTTATAACAATTATGAATTGTATGGCATCTAAGCATATGAGACACACATGTAACATATAATCAAACATAATGCAACCACATAATTCTAAGTCCATCGAGAATTGTTCTGGGATGAGTTTTTGGATTTTGATATGTAAAGTGTTAGTGGAAATGACAGGTACTATGTTTCAATGGCACAAGGTTGTGTGACTGTTCAAGTCTCTGTCTTTAGATCAGTGTGTTTACTAATGTGTTTTTTTGTCCTTTGTATATCTTTGGATTATGTTGTGTTGTAAATAAATCCAAACAATCTAAAAGCCATTCTTTTTTAAATCTCCTTTGTGCAAGGCTCCTCATAATGATATGGCCTGATAGCACCTAATAGGGCCATTATGGGAGGGTCTTTGTCTTTCTCAGGTGTGAAATGCATACATATTAATGAGAGATCACGCCTCCTCGCATAAAGCTTTCTGACACAAAACGCGTCATTAAAAATGTAAAAATACTTTATTGTCTTATCTGAATGAGTAGTCAGGATGATTCTCACAGAGTTGTGGAGCAAATATTCTAGGCTATGTGATACATTTTTCAAAAGTCTTGTGAAGAAATAATCAATATGTGTTTTGTGGCCTTATTTCAGAAACTTTAATTTTTAGTTTTTTTTTCAAAAACCATGCATAAACAATATTCTCTCAAAAATACAAATATGTACATACATGTTGCTCACATATTATGGTAGCCCTGTTTGTGCTAAATAGAGTGTAATTACACCTGTGCCATTGATATGTTTATAAGCAACTGAAAAAAGCACAAATTACAGTGCATGTCAAAACATCTCAAGGACCCCAAAAACACATTAGACCCCAGAGGGTTAAACAATAAAAGGTATTTTTTGGTTGTAGAGCCTGGGGTAATCTGGAATGTGAAGCCTCTTTCGTGTGATTATGTATGAAAGCTTCAATTGTGTTTGGTTCATTCTCATAGTTGCTACAATATATATATATCGTCGCTGTCCGATGAAAACCGCGTATGTCCATTTTGCCGATTTTGAGATTTTTCGACGGATAGAATGTCCAGGTTCATTTCCGTATACAGTATGCTTCACATTATCCAAATGACCAATGAAAAGTTGTGAAATCATGTCATCTGATTTCCACGTATATCCATTTGCTGTCAAAGCTGTCAATCACGCCGCGTATCTCCCGCCCTGTGGAGGCATCTCGCCGGTCTCGTGAAGTTCGTCTCTGGAGGCTCAGCATTGGATAGCCGAATAGCTAACACTGTGAGGTAAAGTATCAGCAAACGTTTGTTTTTGACAACTGTTCTCAAGTTTATTATATATTCACAACTGTTATTTACCGGTAAATGGTGTAGATGAAGTAATTGTCCACAGGCTAACGTAGTTCTTCACAGATTAGCTTGCTTGCTAGTATGTAAATAAACTTGGTCTCATTGATAAGATTTATACTTTTTTTTTTTAGTCAAACTGATCAAATTATAGCGGAGCAGAGGGATGATTTATAACGACAACTTTTGATGATTTTATGAGAAATCTACAGACGCAAACAGACAAAGTGTAGTAAAATAAAGACCTAAATGTGTATTTCAGACTTTTTTTCACCACAAGTCTGAAAGAAGACATGTTATTGAAGACAAATATCCCAAAATCTCAAAATTGACTGATAAAAAACCCCCGATGTTTTTGCCTGCCGTGCCTCGCCTTAATAAACTGAGCGTAGCCTATTCAGCTGTCATCTGAAACGCGAGTTGGTCATTCTAATTAATGATCGGAAGAACGCGTATCGACCACCTTTACTGTAAAATATGCACGTATGTCCATTTAAACTTGATTTTGGTCAAATGTGGATTATATCATTACACTGGCAAGAATATGGTTACATTTAAAGATGCCGTACCAAGTATGACAATGCTACATTCAACTGCTGTGAAATGACGGTGTTTTTTTCACTTCCTGAAAAGTAACCGTTTTGGACATACGTGAGTTTCATCGGGCAGCGACGATATATATATATATATGTATCTGTATCTGTATACATATATATCTGTATACCTAAATGAGCATAAGAGACTTCTCTTAAAAACATTAAAGATTTCACTGCCCCAAACTGGCGAATGGTAATCTGTATATAATGAATTGCAATAGAATTTATTTGATATAAAAACCATCACAAATCAGATTATAATGGTAGTAAAGAGCCATATATGGAACTGGAAATCATAAAATCAAATATTTCATTTTAAAAATATTTGTAAAATATTGAAATCTTGTGAAATCTTTAAGTAAGTTAAAGGGTTAGTTCACCCAAAAATTTAAATTAAGTCATTAATTACTCACCCCCATGCTGTACCAACCCCGTAAGGCCTTCGTTCGTCTTCGGAACACAAATGAAGATATTTATGATTAAATCTGAGAGATTGATCACTCCTCCATAGGCTGCCTAAGGGAATGACACCGGACGGCCCAGAAAGTCATTAAAGAAAATGTTTACGGGGTTGGTACAGCATGGGGGTGAGTAATTAATTACTTAATTTTCATTTTTGGGTGAACTAACCCTTTAACCCTGAAATGAGGGAAACTCTGGGTTTTCTGTTTCAGTATGGGAGGCATGTCAACCCCGAGAAAGAAGGGTAAGTCAAGCCCGTTTCTGAAAGAGAGGTAACTTATACTCAGTGTCAGTATAAGTTTCTTTTCACTTTCTTTTCAGTCACCTCTCTGGGATTCTAAATTAAGGGCATTTTACTTCAAGTAAAATTATCTGCCAGTGGGGTAAGAAAAATAATCATAATGCAAACCGAAAAAAAAATAAAATGTTTTACTCCATTGGTAGATAATTTGCAAAGTAAGAAAAATGCACTTAAATTATTATTTATTTATTTATTTTTCCAGGAAACATTTCTTATGCAGAAAATGCATCTTGGTTTAAGAATCTTTAGATATTTTGTCAGGATATAAGAAAAAAAATACTAAGTAAGAAAAGAAAATCTTTGCAGCACAGGTACATGTATTCATTGTGCATATATTTATCACGCAGACATGTCCTTTCATACAGGATTCTGTTGATGAGGAGGCTGCATTAATTTGTAGGTTACATTTACATCGGGAGAGGATTTATTTTTTTTGCCATATCCACGTGCATATTTATTTGAGTATTTTACCATTACCATTTTTAAATGGTAGTTTTTTATATAACATCGGGGATGCAGAGCACATTAGAAAGGCTGCTGTATGCAGAGCGGTAAGGAAAGTGTGCCACGTTCTCACACTGTTTCTGAGAATTTTTGTGTTTATTCCTGGGCAAAAACCTGTGAGAGCCATCAAAGAGGAGTTTCACAGGATTGCAGGTCAGTGGTGTAGATATCGGTTTAAAAGAGGCTAATCTGATAAATAACGTTCACTTGATAACATCTTGTGGCAACCTCTGGAAGTAACCTAATAATTACAATTTTCATTTAGGATTTCCAATGTGGTTGGATGCATTGATGCCACGCATATTCCCATCATTGCACCTTCCGAAAATGAAACGGATTACAGTAGGCTATGGAATGGAAGCATGTAAGAGGAAGGTTAGTCCGAGATATATGCCATAACCACCACCACCACAGCTGTTAAATACAGACAAATTATTCAAAATTTATTTGGTCATCTTTATTTCCTACAGTTATTTTTTTCCTGTTGGATTTCAATATTCTTCCAATATTCTTCGTGGTATTGTCAATCTCCTCTTCATCTGTCACTGGTGGTGATTTTACAAGCCTGAGTGGCTAAGTAGAAGTCAAATGTTAATTTCATTACCCTAATTAAGAAATGTTACAGGTTGGATTAGAGAACATAATTGTGGAAAAAAGCTGCTGCACATTGACATAGACACTGAATGATATTTATTTAATATGTCAAATGTTTGTAAAGTCAGATAGCCCATGAACCTTTTATGCTTAAAGCTTTACCATATGTTTTTACCTCCACATTCTTTTTTTTTTTTGCCCGTGGGATACCATGGAAATTAATATTAGTTCAATAACTAACCATTCTGCCAGTTTACACCTTTGATATCATATCAGTGATTAAGAATTAAACTTACGTATTGATGAATTAAGCGGATGTCTTTTTGTCGAGTGCTGTTGCCATGGTGAATCATAATTTAATAATGAACTTACTCAATTCAGCTGTTCTGAAACCAAAAACTCAAGTGTTTCCCATCTCAGGGTCAACTCAGAGTTCAAGTTTAAACTCAGAGTTGGTTGAACCTCCTTATTGAAACAGCCCCTGTCCCCAACCCTACTGAAAAGTGCAGACCATGCAACTTGTTTTTCCTCTCTCTCTCTCTCTCTCTCTCTCTCTCTCTCTCTCTCTCTCTCTCTCTCTCTCTCTCTCTCTCTGTCAGTCAGTCACTCTTTCATTCTCCTCTTTCTACCCATTAATCATATTTGTTCACATTACCGAGGAGAAGGCAACACTGTTGATAGGAGTCTTAATTAGCAGGAACAATCTAACACACACCAGAACCTGTGTGAAGATCAAACAGCCTGTATCTGCTTACCGTTCAAATATCCCTGTCATTTAGCACAGAGAGCAAATTAGATTTTTCCAGCATTTTGTACCTTTCCCAGTAATTGAATTGTGCACCTCATAACTAAACGTTATCTCCGCAAATAGGGCGGCACTAACACGTTAAACCACTTAATATCATCTATTGTGGCTTGTGACCAAGAGTGTTCAAAGCAGTCATGCATGTTTAGAGGTGTGGTCGGCATGGCGACTTATAGAATATAATGAACTTAGTATAAAAGATTAGCGGGGACAAATTAATGCTTAACAGTGTATATGTGTGTGCGTGGAGGCCCGTATTCACAGCCAAGAGAAGTCAGAATGAATTAGAGTAACTAAAAGATACACAAATAACTCTGCAATCATGGCAGGCGTTTCAGCTAGCTTAGATTAGGTCAGCTAATTGGCACACTAACATGATTTAAATAGCTCAAATTAATGTTGGACAAAATTAGTGAGGTCTATTTAAATGAATCCCATTTCAAGCTTATTTCTTTCAGATCCCCCTCGTTTTTTTTAAGCCTAGATCTCATTCTCCAACTCTCTATCTCTCTCCCTCACACATACTCACTTTCACGACCCCTTATAATAATAATAAAAAAAAGCCTCCGGTGTTTAGTTGATTTAAATATTTCAGTGATTAAGTATATATGTCAAAGCTGACTTCTTGAGCCAGGAGAAAGGCATGATTTATTTATAGGTGGTGAAAGAAAAGGCACATGCATTTACATTCTCTAAAAACAGTCTGATGCACTCTCGTATGACCAACATGTGAAGCTAATTTGCATATGCAGCATCCAAACATAAACGTAAAACCCAATGAAAGCCAAAATCCATCATACCATATTCTAAATATATCCCACTGTCAAATACAGCCAGAGCAGGTGACCCGAACTCATACACATCCCGCGAGACTAATTTGCCTTCCTTTAAATCAATCACTCAGGGCATCAAATCAGCCTATCGTTTGTTTCTCATAGATGCTCATACGTGGAACAAGTTTTCATTCCGCTCTGTTTATGAGGCATAATAAAATGTAAAATTAACTGCCAGAGGGAGTACAGACAGGGAGACGACTCACAGCGAGGTTTATTCAGCGATGTTCACAAGATTACGTTTACTACTGAGCAATATCGCAGGAACAGGACCCCCTGGCCACATATCAAGAGAGCATTTGCAGTAAGTGCAAGTGTATTCTAGCATGTTGGTGCCATTGAATTATTATTTCTATGTTAAACCTATTGTTCTATATAAAGTGAGGGAACACATTCAAAGTATACAAATAGAGGTGTTGAAAGAAATTGGCACCTTAAGGCGAATCCACCATATTAAGCCAGATGATTTCTCAAAATTTGGCTGCTAGGATACATGCAACATTTCTCTGCTTTGAACAGATTTCCTTTACTCCAAAGCAAGTTCCATTTCTGGCACTAAGTGTTAAATTACAAAGGAGATACAAAAATAGTGCAGGTCTCAGGATTCTAAAACAGACTGATTTAAACCCAAGTGCTTATTATATGTTTCCAAAAAGTACACTGCTGTCAATTAGAATTTATATGATAAAAGTTTATATATATATATATATATATATATATATATATATATATATATATATATATATATATATATTGGATACATAATTACTTTGAATTTGCATGTGATGCACAATTGTAAATCTTTGTAACATTAAAGGAATAGTTCAATCTAGCACTTGTGTCATTTGAAATCCATATGATTTTCTTTCTTCCATGGAACAAAAAAGATATTTTGGACAATGTGCTTTTTTTATAGTGATTTTGAGTCATTTTGCAGCATGACAGCCCGTAGTCACATTTTTTATCTATAAAAAAGGGGGCAGCATGAACATTCTCTTACACAACTCCTTTTATGTTCCACAGTGGGGAGAAAAGTCCCACCGGTACAAATGAGTAGACAACAGAATTTTCATTTTAGGGTGAACTATTTCTTTAAAGGTCACGCAATCCAATTTAATACAAATTCAATACTCATAGTGAGGAAGAAAAAACAAACTACTGGTATCTGCTCTTTACTCACTTTTGCTCTTTATCACTCTTTCTTAGTGAGCCTGATCAACCTGGTATGATTTGCTAGTTTTAGATGTTTTTTGGCCATGTATCAGTTAGTCAGAAAGAAAGCCGGTATGTTGGCCTTAACTGGTTTAAACTGGTCTCTCAGCCTTCCTAAATTGGTCTTTAGCTGGTCTAACTGGATTAATATGTTTGTTTGTTTTTCTTTCAGCAGGGCAACCATCTAAAACCCAGCTGGTGACCATCTATAGGCCACCTAAAACCAGTAATCAAGTCCAAGTATTTTATTTTAATACAAATCTAGCATTAGCCCTGTTTATTCATTTGTACATCTCCTATGCAAGAACATCTGTAATCTTCCCATCTTTCATATATTAGTTGTGGATACTGCTGTGAAACACAAGCTAACATGTGTTTTTATTCTCATCCCATTGACAGTCTCCAATAGCAGATTTACCTCAGATAATAAAAGCGCTCCTCAGATAACCTTGCCATTCATCAAGCCCTGAGAGCTCTTTACCTGCGTCTCCTGCATGAGGCTAGGCAGCCCATAAAACATCACTAATTAAATGTTGCTTTGGAGCTTCACCCGACCAGGTTCCAGCATTTTCAACAAAAAAAACGTCAGTGACGTTTGCGTTAGCAGTACAATAACACAACGATGCAATGAAAAAGAGTGGAGCCCGAGAGATGTGTTTATAGTGTAAATTAGTTCACGCCGCTCCTCAGCAGCCCGTAAACAGTCGGAGTTCTCTTGCCTTGCATTGCTCTTTATGATTATCTCGATTATCGTTTCTCTTTATTCTCTTTCCATCCCCTCAGGCTTTGGCAGTTTAACAGGAAAGCAGCAATTAAACTCACTCAGGGGTTAGAGGCCGAGAAGGCCAGCGGGAGCACAAAAGGAACTGAGAGAGCACAGGGAAGAAAGAGAGGCAGAACGAGAATGTGTTTTGCAGTAGCTCTATTACACGAAGCTTGCCATGCAGGGACTCATCTCGTCGGCAAGATCACCATCCTTAGAGAATAAAAAGCTCATTTTCTCTTAATGAAGAGATAGAGGAACATTTGCTCTAGGACTCTCTACCCGCTGGAGTAACGACTGTTCAGTCTCAGAGAAAAGGCGAGGCCAGGGCAGGTGAGATGCTACTTTATGCCCACTACAGCAGGGCCAAACCCAGAGAACATGTTAGGTTGGCCACCTCTGGTCCATGACAGATGTGTTGTACCATGTACAGCCCCACAGACCTACAGCGCAAATGCCAGAAAGACAAGGGCAAAGAGGCTGGAGAGAAATGTCGAGAAGAGCCAAAGGAAAGAAAGAATCAACCGATGGATTTGAAGGGATAAATTCAGACAGGTGACATAAGGGTGCAATTTGAAGCAAAGCTTTGTGGTTGGGTGGTGAATTCAAAGAGGTATGCAGCTAGATGTTTTTGGCAGTATGTCGAATGTTGTGGAATATATTCAGAAGCTATTATATTGTCTGTAATCATTTGGAACTGTTTTACGCGTTGACTTTTATCTATTGTCGTGCATTGTGTCGAAATGTCACACATTGTGAATTGTGAGTTCCGTGAGATGATCAAGCTGTATGAAAAGATGCCAAGCTGTGTAGCTGAACAAAGAGAGATTCAAAGCAAAACTAGACTATTTTCTCCCTCATTCTCTGATATGCACAAAACTGACATAAGCACTCACACATATGGTCAGAAACGCTCTTTTTGTGTATACATCGCTCTCATAGTTATGACACCATTTCAACCGTTCAGTCTGGGAAAACATGTCCAGAAAAACTCACTATCTAAATGGATACTTCCTATAGACTTATGTTGTTATTCAATTAAGCATAATATAATTAATATTGGGGGTACCCACTGTGGCTCAGTGGGTAGAACTGTTGCCTCAGCAAGAAGGTCCCCGGTTCAAGTCCCGGCTGAGCCAGGAGGGTTTTTCTGTGTGGAGCTTGCACATTCTCCCCATGTCTGCGTGGGTTTCCTTCGGGTGCACCGGTGTCTCCTACTATCCAAAAACATGCATTGTAGGTGAACAGGAGACACTGAACTGTCCGTAGGTGTGAATGAGACTGCGAATGTGTGCGTGAGCCCTGTGATGAACTGGCCATCTGTCCAGAGTTTTCCTCACCTGTGGTCCGAGACACCGGACTCCAGCAACCCTGCAGAGGATAAGCGGTTTGGAGAATCGATGGATAATTACTATTGACTAACCCTAAAAAACGAACTTAAAATAAAACATTTAAGAAGTCATCAATAAATTTGTAGATGAACAATTTGCACTATTAAATTCTAGCTGACAAATTATTTCCATATTAAATCGCAGATAGCTAATTAATGGCCAATACTTAAATTCTATAAAAATGCTATAAAAAAATAAAACCACTAGAAATAAAAAAATATATATATATTAAATAATTCGTTTTTAAAGATTAACCATCATAATTACATCAAAGTTCCACATTATGTAAAAAATAGACAGAAATGCATTCAATGCCGAATGATACATTTCCAATATGGACCCAAACTAATATGTTAATGTGTGTATTACAATTTTTTTTCTACAAACAGAACGAAAAAAAAAAAAAAAAATAGATTAGAATGTTTCTCTTTGACAGTATTTTTTTCAAAAAAACATTTAGATGAATCCCTGTCACCGAGATCATAGAGATCAAATGTAAATCTTTGCTAAAGCCTCTTCTAAGATTATTCTCAAGATGCAAGAAAAAGACCTTGATAATGTCACTTATGTTTTCTCTGGAGTTCGCAAATTTCTGTGTTCAAATTTTTCCAAGAAACCACGCAACGTCTGCAATAAAATGACATAAATGTCAGTGTTTTCCTTAGAAGAAACGCCTTAGACAAACTGAAACAAAACTTCAGAAGAACAAAACTGAAATCTCCAGCACAGCTTCTGATCAAACTTTGAAGAACCATTGAGCTAATTCTAGGGACCTTTTTCAGCTATCTCCTTTCCAGAAGTACAGCTAAATCATTCATACACATAGTGCCCATCATACTGGCTGAGAGACATGCAGTGAACATCATGAATGGGTAAATGAGGGCTGGACTATCTCCTATCTGTGTCCAGCATGCCATCCACTGGCTCCACAAACACTGGAATTGGACGGTGCTTAGGAATCCCACCCAAAAGAGAAACCCTGACATTTGAGCGCACCCATAATCCTGAAAGGCAGTAATTGCCAAAAAACTCAGTTTAGAAATGGAAGATTCATTTAACGCCAGGCCGCCCTCACACATAGACATGCTCACACCAATACACACTTAACCAGAACTCACTCAATTCCTCTATTCAGCTCAATCATGTCCTTTCCTCTTCTCACATACACCTTTTAGACAGCATCTATTCTGTCATGGCGGCTGGCACTGTTTGAGTTATCATTTGGTTTCATCAGCACATTGCCATTTATCAAGAGATTCAGATACAAAATATACTATAGACCCACAATGCCCCCTTCTGGTCACTTATGAAACTTTTTCATTCGTTTCTCAGGAGAATGGCCCATTGTGAAAATAGTTTCCCTCACTGCTGTAGTCAAACTGAATTATTCAGAAACCTACCTCTCTATACACAGTGATGACAGTTTTATATTCAATATTGACCCCAATATTATGGCCATAAGGAATCATGGTATAATGATATCTGACACAACCTAAACAATATTGGAGCTTTGAATTTGCCATCAGTAGAAAACATTGTTGAAGTGTCAGTTTAAAACTAGAACTTTCTATATTCTACAGACAATTACCGGCCATTCCACAAAACAAACTGCTTCACTCTCAAGGTTTTGAGCTCCCTGGGGGCCTTTTCATTTCCAGTTATAACTCTAATGTCTATAGTCTGTGGAGTACCATTCAAGTAAGTTTTACATAACTTGCAGACATGGCAATAAATGACTTTGACTTTAATGGCTCCGAATTTAGCTTTTAAATGTATCTCTACAGGAGGCACAACAGTGTTCGAATATGGGATAGATTTAACCACAGAGTGCCGGCCTGTTTAAAAACCTGTTATACGAGGTCTGTGTGACGCTATGCGTCTTAGTCCATATCCGCAATATTTGATTTGTGGTGCCTTTCAAAGTCTCATTAGTCTAAACTGCTCTGCTGACCAGAGAGAAAAAGCTAGAGATGTTTCAGTGTCCTATCTGAAACAGAGAGAGGGCAACGCATTCTCATCCTTTGGCGTCATATAAGTGACGCCTGACAAAACGTCGAAATACTACGCACATGGCACCCTTTAGCGTGAATATAACACGCGAAGTGATGGGTAGGTTTAGGTGTGTTGTAGGGTCTGCGTCTCATATTCACGCTAAAGGATGCCAGTCAACTTTATGACGCCTTGGGTTCGCGTGTTATATTCACGCTAAAGGGTGCCATGTGCGTAGTATTTCGACGTTTTGTCATATAGCGTCACCTATATGACGCCAAAGGATGAGAACGGGCTGGAGAGGGAGTGATAGAAAACGTGAGAGAAATCATGCTCTCTCAATCTCCTTTGTTATGACTTTTTTTTTTACTTTTTGCAAAAATGTCACAGCAATTTAAGAATATTTGCCAATGTCTGTCAGTGAGAGAGGGGAAATGAAGGTAGGTGTGTGCGTGTGTGTGTGTGTGTGTGTGTAGAATCTTTGATGTTTCACACCTTCTGAAGTGGGCCTCCTTCAGGTGTCTAAAGTGGAGAGGTCCTGGAACTAGAGGCATACTTGTTCAAAGACTCACTCTCTCACTTTTTCTATCACTCCCTCGCTCTTTCTCTGAAAAAAAAGTATCATTTTGACTATTCACTGTAGCCCATGGCACACATTCAAAGTAGCAGTTTTATTCTGTCAAAATAACACCAGAATTGTTATAAAATAATACTTTCCTTTCACAGTAATTTAAGGTACAGCATATATTTTTTTCCATGTTAAAATACATTCTCCTATTCTAGATTATTAGGCAGACTAAACTAAAACAATGTCGTACAAACATCAAAAAAGCATTTTTCACCATTATTGGGCATTCAATAACCCTGTATTCTGACAGAAGCAAATATTTTACAAGAAACTAATATATAGCAATATATTTTTATATTCTATGAGTATTATATGGGCACAACTGTTTTCAACATTCATCATAATAATAATAATAATAATATATATATATATATATATATATATATATATATATATATATATATATATATATATATATATATATATATATATCCTATATATTTAGTATATAATCAGATAATGATTTCTGAAGGATCATGTGACAATGAAGACTAGTCAACCTTGGCATCACCGGAATAAATATAATAAATTAGAAAGTAGTTATTTTAGTAATAATAGTAAAAAATCATTTACAACATTATTATTTTCTAAAATAAAATTAAAAACATTTAAAAAAAATAAAATAAAAAAATAAAATGCTTTGTGGTGGTGATGCCATTATGTTTTATTGAAGATTCTAGGCACACTGTGATTGTGGTCTCATTCAAAACTTTGTCTCAGACTGTAACGAAAGTCTTGTCAATGACCACAAAGCGAAGCCCCCCGTCTTGGTGCACCCCCTCACATAAGTTGATTCAGAAGCTCTTCACAAAAAGGTCATTGCAAATAAATCATTTCATACTTCCGAGTCTCCACTGATCTCTCTTCTATCACACTTTGTGAAAAAGGCGTCGTCTTAATGAAAAGATTCTCGTGATTTCTCTCTGTCCTTTCATCACAGAGGTTCTCATATTCACTGAGTTAATGATTCTTTTGGAACAGCATGAACCAGACAGCTGCTCGTTTAAACTTTTTCTGCATCATCTTTGGACACAGACAACTTCCCATCGAATAATGTGTTTCCAATCCCTTCACATCACTCACCAAAACATGCACCCATTAAATGTGATGCATGTGATTAAGAGATAGATTTGCTTTGTAGAGACCTGTCTGATAAAAATGAGAGCAGAGATGCTAGCTCATAAACAGGCTGGCAGTTGTTATGCTCTTGAATAATTCATTTCATTCCATGTGTTGCCTGTACATTAACTATAACAAGCCCAAACCTGTCACAGTCAGAATATATCAAAGACATCACAATGAGCTGTTGAGAGACGGCAACCCAGTCTAAATGACTCATCTGTGTGTGTGTGTGTATGTGTGTTTGAGAGAACAAAGAGAGAGAGAGCTCAGATGCAGGTCTTTGCATGTGACCTACAGCACAGCAGGTCTATGATTCTGTGCCTGAGTGACTTAGACATTTGCCACCTGTGCACACATACAAGTCAGTCACAACCATACATGCTTACATGCCAGCTCTTCTATCATGGTGAAGACTTTCCATTGACTTCTATTATTTCTATACCGAGCCAAATTAACTCCTGTGGTTAAACTGGACTGGAAAGCACCTTTGAGTAAAAAGTTTAATTATATATATATATATATATATATATATATATATATATATATATATATAAAATGTAATTATTTAATATATAATAATAATTAAAAACAACAATAATTTAGTAATAGAATTTCGTTATATCATAATTGCTTATATTATAATCCTTTAAAATAATTATTTTAATATATGTAATTAAATGAGTTAATTTTTAACACATGAATTTTGTAGTAATTGTATTAAATTAATTTACATTTAATGAATTATTACATTTACAAATGACCTACGTTGATACTATTTTGTAAGTCTAGAATTTCTTTGAAACACAGATGCATATATCCTACAAATATCACTAAAATACTACTGAACCTACACATACCACATGTGTTAAAAAGAATAAACAAATTTCATCATACAATTTGACCTTTATTTAATTTTCATACCATCTGAACAATTCAAGCTTGAATTAACAAATGTGAGTTCACAGTCAGCTCAGCTCCAGCTGCTATCATTGTCATGAAGATGTTATTCAGAATGTTTATTAAGCTGTTTTCCTTCCAGCATTCCCCACACTGCAAAACCTGACCACCACACACACAAACACACTACTTTCATCATGAGTCAATATATTCTCTAGTCAATAGAGCTAAATTTGCAGAAATAACTTATCTGACAATGATGCAGGGAACCTAAATTTAGGCCTATATGCATGTTTATACATGCAAGAAAGAGTGTATATTACAGACTTGAGAGAGGAGATATCAGCCATTTCAATCCGCCAAGATCCATGGCAAACCTGCCAGGCTTGATTAAGTTTCCATATATAATCAGAGGACAACTAATATCAGCATGCTTTGAAGGATGAAGACAGAGATAAAGACCGATGAACAGTGTGTAAAAGACAAATTAACACAGACCTTGTTTACACATTAGAATGCATCAGATTATGTTGAGGAGTGGATTTCTGACTATACATCATTACTACATCATTGCTGTTCTACATCATTTGAACACATACAATGTGTTCAAATACATTTCTGACTACCTCTGAACGTATTTGAGTGATCAGACGCTTACATGTATTTAGTACTGTACATTTATGATCTAATCCTCTGATCAAAAAAAAAAAAGTGCTTCATCCTTGCGACACAAAATGGGCATGAATGTCCAGGTTGCTCTTTCCCATTCAATGATAGCAAATGGTGGCCATGGCTATCTCTGAAAGTTCATCATATATACCAATTTTATGGCTTCAAAAGATGTGAAATGGATTGCTTGAGTCATATAGACCAATTCTGTGGTGTGTTTTAGTCCGTTTTGGAGCTTAGTCCCCATCAACTTTCATTGCATAGATGAGAGCAGCTCAAACATTCAGCTACAATTCTCCTTTTTTGTTGTATGAAAAAGAACATGACTTTGGAACGACTTGAGGGTGAATAAATATTGAACGAATGTTCATTTTTGGGTGAAACATGCCTTACCAGGTGTAAACAGGGTCACATGTTGTCCGTCTGTAGCAACATTGCAGTCAAACAGCATATACAGTGGTCATCTCAAAAGAGAGAGAGCAAGCCGGAGAGGATAAAAGAGTGAAAACCAAATACAGCATCATATTCAGAGGAAGAGGCAGAAGGGATGAGGAATGGGAGGATAGATTACATGGACAGAGAGATGGAGAACTTTTATCTCTACCTTAAAGGGACTGACATGGTAGGGGCCCCGATGAGACAGCTCCTCCACTGTAGTCCATTTGTCTCCCTGTTCCAGTCTGTCTCTTAGGAACAAAATCAATATATCTAACCTTTTCAGCAGCCGGAGGCTTAACGCACACGCTCGCGCACACACTGACACACACTCTTCACCTCACCTTGCCTCTGCTGAGTAAGATTTAGTAAATCACCCATCACCTGCTGCTGTTCATCCAGAGACATGGAGCTAGATGGCACGTAAATGGCTCAATACACACACACACACACAAACAGACGAACAATAAATGAAAGATATACATATAGACAAAGACGCACAGGAAACTCAGAGGCACAGTGCCATCTGTAGGTCAATAAGAGAACGACAGCTTCAGTATGGGTAGCGATAGCAGGCTATTGAGTTTTCCAGAGGAGGAAGTCAAGTTCTTTGGATCACAAAAAAAAAGTCTCACAGCAATAATTGATTCTTTTATCCAATTCAACAGTGATGAAGCTGCGGTTTAATCTGAGAATGTCCAGATTTGAGATAAAATTCACAGTGTGAGTGTGTATCTGATAGAATTAAAGTGGAAAGGAAACGTTTTCTGTTAGATGCACAGACTGCTATTAGCAAGCTGCTTATAATCTTCATGGTGTCATTCTGCTCATCAATATGAGAGTTCTGATATCTGTATCGTAGGCTGTGAATGACGTGCATTAATCACCGTTTTATGATACACTCTCCACAGCAGCCCTCACAAAAATCAGCACAATCCTTCATTATGATTCATTGAGGAGAGGATACTTGAGACCTCTCAGACAGTCTGTCTGTATGTAAAGTACACTAAGAGACCAAAGAGTTCAGAGTTGCGTGTCAATCATGGGTACATCTACATTGCATAGGTACGACCTCAACTCATTCGTGTTCGATGAGAGCTGCTAACTTACAGTGACATGGGTGACAGCGAACAAAGTTAAGAAAAGTTCAACTTAACGCAAATGTAAAGTGCTACCAGTAGAAGTGAAGACATTGGACCTCATGTGATCATTATCTTTCAACTACAAATAATCTATGCAAGCAAACAATTTCGAAATTGTATGACATGTCTGATTACGTACAGGGACAATATGAACAAAAATAATGTGTGATTTGTAGTGTTAAAATCTTCTTATCTTTGTCTCTGAATGTCTGTGGTGGATTTATAAAAACATTTTATATATATATATATATATATATATATATATATATATATATATATATATATATATATATCTTGTGGATGACTCTCTCCCACCAACTCCCATACAACTAACATTTCTCAGAATTATGTGGTTTAAATATTTAAAATTGCTCAACTGCTTTTTCAACCACTAGACCGGCTGGTAGCAGACTATGAATCATCAGGGTCAGTGTCTTTTGAACTTGATCACAATAAAGAAAGATACCAGAAGTTAAAAAGCATGCTTAACACATTGATGTTAGGAAAAGGTTAGTTAAGAATGTCAGCTGCACAGCTTTTCTTTAGAGACCCTAGATGAGAAGGAGTTTACAGTGACAACATATTTCTGAAATATACCAAATATATAGAAACAGCGGATTCAATAAGCTCATCCACCCTCCCACTGATGGAGATGTGAGATAAATGTAAATGTATATTTCATATCGCCACTGGAAATATAATTTGCCACACTGATTATATTAAGGCAATTAGATTCAATTAGCTTATTTCAATAAATATGTTTAATTCAAGAGGTCAAGAATTTTCATTAAAGATGAGAATGAAAAAATATAAAGAATTTTTTATTTCGCTCACATAAAACATTTTTTTTCTAAAATATTTATTGTAGTGGAACGACAAGTGTGTGACAACAGTATGTGTGTGTGTGGGTCAGTATACTTTGTGAGTGAATGTATGTAAAAACCTGAAATCACCTACCCATTGGCTTGTTCCCACAACGAATCCATGCTTTTTTTAATAAAGTATTCAGATTCAGGCACGCATTTAATATGTGATTTGACTAACCGGTGACAAACTCTCAGGGCCAACAAATGTCATTGTTGAGACCTTCTAGTTTGACAGTGACTTACGTAAGTGGTTTGCATAAAGTAAAAAATGCTCTAATTTGTTAATTGCTTAAAATGGGTTTGCTAAAGTTTAAACAAGGCTATCTTAAATTGATACTTAAAGGTAAACTATGCAGGATTTTCACAAAAAAAAAAAAAAAAAAAGTATAGACTCAAAATGAATGCCTCTCAATTATTACTTATGGTCCACTAGAAGTGTGTGCTGGTGTTTGTGTCTACAGATTACCCTGTACCTGTATTGTAATACCGTCTTCTTAAATTCCTGCTACATCCTTTGGCCAGCAGATGTGTTGCTCCAGCCAATAACGACGTGCGACGCAGGTGAGGGCGGGACTTTAACATCTGTGTCTGAAGCGCGCAACACAGTCTCATCCCAAGGCGTCATCTAACTGACGCTTTTGACCATGCGTCAACATGCCGACGCACATGGCACCCTTTAAGCGTCAATATGAGACGCTCATCCTCGGGCGTCATCTAACTGACGCTTTTGACCATGCGTCAACATGCCGACGCACATGGTACCCTTTAAGCGTCAATATGAGACGCTCATCCTCGGGCGTCATCTAACTGACGCTTTTGACCATGCGTCTAAATCCGACGCACATGGCACCCTTTAGCGTCAGTTAGATGACGCTTCCGTTATGGGTAGGTTTAGGTCTGGGGTAGGGTTAGGGCTAGACCACTAGGAGGCGCGTCTCATATTGACGCGTAAAGGGTGCCATGTGCGTCGGCATGTTGACGCATGGTCAAACATGGTCAAAAGCGTCAGTTAGATGACGCCTTGGGATGAGACTGGGCTGGAAGCGCAGGAAGCTCTGCTATGTTGTCGTGTCTTGACATTCGTTAATGTAGCTATTGTACGGTGGCCGAGAGAGCTCAACGCGCTGCAACTGAAGCAAACACATGCAAAAAAAAAAAACACGTGCAAATAGAAAAAAAACACATGGAAATAGAAAAAAACGTGTGCAAATAAAAAAAACAAACACCTGCAAATGAATAAAAAAAACATCATCATCTGTTTCACAACACGTGTGCTCCAAATACAGAAAGTTCACAACACAACCAAATACAGAAACGCCCTGCAATTAACACAGACCACAACGGAAATGTTTCCAGGGGAACCAAATAAGTGACGAACCCGGCTGGGACGTGCTCGACGTGCTTATTGCTCGTGAGCCTCCCTTTGCCCTACTCCCTTCTAAGGGCAGATGGCAGAGCCCTTAAAGTGGGACTTGGAGTGACCAGGGCTAGTGTGCTGTTATGTAGCCGTGTGGAACGCACTTGATGTAGGAGCAACGAAAGACAATGTAATTCCTCATTATGTTCACCTGAAATGTTCCCATGACAACGCACCACGGGGTGTCCATCAGCTGAAGAGCTGTTCATACCACAGAAATATAATGCTGTTAACATGACAAATAAATTTTAATTTACAAAAAAGCTTTTAAAATATGTGTGTATATATATCTGTGTGTCTCAACTTTAAAACTTTGGACCCTACATCCCCTAAGATTTCTTATGAAACTTTTCTTTATGAAAATTTAAACATAACATGAAACAATTTGTACAGTGTAACAAGAAAGATAAATATTTTTCCATCATGTTCTTCTCTATCTTTTTTATTTATATATTTTAGTTTTCAGCTCATTGTTCTTTTCTCGTTTGTAATCTGATGACATTGAACATATTGTTAATAATTTGTTAATACATTTTGTATATTGTATACAAGTTATATGTCATAAATTTTTTTATCTCTGTATGTTTTCCAAAATAAATAAACAAATAAAGTAGAATTTTATGCTGTAAACTAAGCACCAGCACGCATAGATTTATGGATATCTATGCCAGCCATGATGCCAGCACGTCCCAGCCGGGTTCGTCACTTATTTGGTTCCCCTGGAAACATTTCCGTTGTGGTCTGTGTTATTTGCAGCGCGTTTCTGTATTTGTGTTGTGAGCTTTTGCAGCGCGTTTCTGTATTTGGGTGGTGTTGTGAGTATTTGGAACACGTGTGTTGTGAAACTGATGAAGATGTTTTCTTAATTTGCCGGTGTTTTTTCTATTTGCATGCGTTTTTTTCTATTTGCACACATTTTTTTCTATTTGCATGCGTTTTCTTTTATTTGCATGTTTTCTTTTATCTGCAGCGCGTTGAGCTTTCTCGGCCACCGTACTATTGCCTTATTTACGTTTTTATGATGACACGTAATAATTAGTGAACTACACTAAAGATGGCTAAACTCGCTCATAAATTACAACCAGTCATCTAACTATGGCATAACTGTACTTTCATATACACAAAAATGTTATTTATGCATGATAAACACAATATTTTTAAAACAGCTCATCACTCATCTTCCCGCAGCTGCTGGGGTGCGTGTGCAACTGATATCATGTCAACTGGTGGTGTTCCGCACACAAGCCAGGGCCAAGTTTGAATATTGTGTTTACAAACAGTCACTAAAAATCCTGCAGTAACATATAATTGAATGTTCATAATTTACTGCAAACCTAAATGACTTAAAGGGACACTAAGTAAGAATTACTCCCATCTAGCGGTGAAATTGTATTTTGCATTCAAACGAATTGTGCTCTCCAGCGCCTCGCGTTTTCAAATGCGTGTTGCATCTACGGTAGCCGTTATGTACCAAAAAGCTATGACAGGATGTCTTCTAATAGCACTATGTCGAGTTTTCCTTCGGGTGAACAGGTTTGTTATTTCAAACAAACTTCAAATTGACACAACGAACAAATGAATGTTACAGTATGAAATAATGAGTGTCAAAAACATGAACTATTGTAATTAGTAGTTATGCCTTCTTTATTCGTTATATTTTCTGAAGTAGCCTACGTGCATTGTTAGATATCATCATCAACTTTTAACTATACATGTTCATCTGTCTATAAAATAAAGTACACAAGCAAACAATGAAAAAAGCTTGTAATTAAGACTGTAACACTGACTTGCCTGTCGAGAAGAAAGCAGGACTTCAGCGTCTCTTTTGAAATCTTTCTCCTGCATTAGCTCTATCCACCTGGAAAAAGCTATCCCGACATTAACTTGTGTTTTTTGTAATCTCCGGTCATGTTTACTTTTACGATCTATTTTGGACTTTTCTGGCGACGAGGATTTGCAATGCAGCCTTTTAAACTTGCCGGGGCAGTGACAAGCGCCTCTCACTGCTCTGCTCCTCCGCTTCTGCTGCGTTCAGTCACGTCACGCCGGCTCTGAATGAAAACGTGTTGTGGAAACGCGTTGGCCTAGTACTTTTTGTCCCTCTCTGCTATTATAGTTTTTCAAGATGGCGGAACTACATGGAAGCCTCCGTGGACTTACCCGTCCCATGTATATAAATATAATAAATTCTTTGTTTACGAGGATAAATCAGATAATTGGCAGAGGTATTTGTGCACCATTGAGGACATATTTATGAATAAAAATATTGATTTTAGATTATAAATTAACTAAAAAGTTACTTAGTGTCCCTTTAAATTCCTCTGTGGAACACAAAAGAACATATTTTAAAGAACGTTGGGATCCAAACAATACTAGGACCCTTTGACTTCCATTGAATAAAATAAAATGTTCACAGAAGAAAAAATGACATAACATGATGGAGAGAAAAGAATTTTGAAATTAGGACAATCTCTTTAAGCATTCGGTGTCATGTCATGCATTTTTGGGGGGCTTTCCTGTCTACTTTGTGAGGGTTTTTAAAATGGCAATAGACTCCTTGATACTAAACATTGGCTGTGTGACATAAGATACTGTGATGTACGATTTCCATAGGGTGTCTTATTCATTGTGACACGGTGTTTCTTAACAGCGTGAATCGCAATGAAGGCCCTGGCTTAAAATGCAAATGCATGGGGTGCCAATGACTTGTACACTAAGAACTTGAAGCAAAATACTGTCATGCATGAGTGTTTTCCTTGTTTTACTCTGAATATTGTGTGCTGCTTTGGCTTGACTGTCACTGAGGTGCTAGATTTTTCAATATTGGTTTAGCGATACCTCCCTGTAGCTATCCATTTTCATTCAATTCAGAAAAAAAAACACCTCCAGAGACATTAGCTACGGCTGAGTGAAGTAATTCATCACTGCAAGCTCTTCAAATACACAGGCGTTGCGTAAAGGAACATTAATGTATTGTTCACCAAACATGATGCTCTCATTTCTCAAATGCGTAACTATGCTGCTTTGGGGTAAACCTTTGTGGCCTAAAAAGACATGTTGGGCATTGTTAAAGAGACGGTTCTGCTGAACTAGGATCAGTAGTGAGAGAGAGTGAAATAGCAGCATCCATTATGCCTGGGTGAAGAGACACATTTGAAGGAGTGTGTGGGTCGAAGATAACAGCGGGGTTTTTTCATTTGATTTTTAAGTGCTGTAAAAAAGGCTGACAGGTCATGTAAGTTATGAGAGGGTGAAAACCATCTCAGAATGTGACTGCACCAACACACATATATGCAAACTAGCCTGAGAAAAACACTCTGGGCACACAAATATTAGCATGCACAAACAATTCCCGCCCTTTGGTGTACCTCTTCAGCGGTGGAGAATTGATGAGCGAAATCATGGTTCCGTCACCATAACATCTGGCTGCATCTGGCTTCAAATCAGTGTTTTTGAACCAAAACTGTCTTACCTATGCCTCAAGGTGTCATTGAAAGAGGCAGGGTGTTAGTATATCCAGCACGTTTGGCTCACAGCACTCCACTAAAGAGCCGTCAGTGCGGAACATTCTGAATAAAGAAAGTCATTTAGCTGCGTTTTGCTGCCGGACAGAGAATAAGTGATTGCCCTGGGCTCCCTCTCTACTCGCTCTCAAAAACAAAGTCATAATTGAGGTCTTTGTAGGGGAGAACATTAGACTGTGAAACATTTATGCGCGTTCGCCTGCCGAATAATAATAATGCCGGCAGTGTTGTCTCTTTAATATTAAAAAACACAAACATTTGCACAGTTTCAACTTTCTTTATTACCAAATGCAATAATGAGATGTTTGCGCTACCAGATGATTCTAAGGGAGTTTCATCTACTGCTAACAACGTCAGCTTTGCAGAGGTAAATAGGTGACTATGATTTTTGCAATGCTGAAAACACAAACTGAATAATGAAATCCTGCAGTTCTGGCAAGTCACGTTAGCTGACACTATGTCTACCTATAGGAATATGCCGCCTATCACAGCATTCCTATTTAAGTTGCCTTTTCCTGTTATCCTTCAGCTGCTTTCACTGTGTTGCTCTGGAGCTAATCACCCTCCACCATCCCCAGCTCCTCTTCTTGTCCAGAGTCAGGATTTAGCCTCTGACATTCTCTAATGTCATTGTCATCAAGATCATTCATCTATAACAGATATCATTATTGTTGCTTCGGTTACCATACCGCCAATCCAACCTGTATGCTAAAGGACCTTTCACACTGTGCGCGATTTAGCAACGCAAATGTACGTCACGATAATGCTCTTGAATCGAAACAATAGATCCCTATGGAGCTATTCACACCGGGTGCGACCAATCACATTGCGACAAAGCGATTTTTTCCCCCCGTCGCCCCGCGATGAAACGAGCAGTCCAATTAGATTTGAGCTAGATTTGAGCCGCTTCTGTTGCACAAAAGTATGAGAGTGGTGGCGCTGTTTTGAAAACCTGTGTAGAAGAAAAGTATTTCAGAAGAGAGAAGAGAATGGATGTTGAGTGTTATCATTGGTGTCTGATAACATTGGTGTCTGATTATCTTTAATTTAATTAGACACGTTCCTATTTTGAATATCTGCCGTCTTAAGGGTTGTAGTCTGGTTGTTATTGTAGCACTTAAGTATTGCTGTTCATAACAGCTAGTTTCGATTTGGGCCATTCTCGGGATATTTGCTTTCGCTGTGCTAATTGCAAGGGCTATTAAAGCAGATATAAATTAGAAGTAAATTCAGGAGATAGCCAGGACAAGCAGTCACTCTGCGAGAACGGCTAGAGCGCGTAAGTTGTTTTTTCTTAATATCCAGTTCCCCTGTTGCTCTGTTTACCATTTGTCAAGTAAGTAGGGCTATTTTCGATTCTTTGCTTATTTGTAATTTTTATTTTCACTAAATATCTTTAATTTAATTAGACATGTTCCTATTTTGAATATCTGCCGTCTTAAGGGTTGTAGTCTGGTTGTTATTGTAGCACTTAAGTATTGCTGTTCCTTGCTGTGCTAATTGCAAGGGCTACCACAGCTGTCCTCACTCAGGCGATTGATAGCATTATATCTATGTAGTGTGCGCGCTGTCGCGGAAGCGTCAGCGGAAGCAGTCAGCGCTCGTGTTGAACCTCCTCGTGTTAAGACCGACTCGGGTAAAGACCTGTGACTCTACCTGCGCGACTCCACCGAGCAAAGACACCTGCAAGGCACTTAAAGTATCTTCTTAACCCTTTCCATTCCTACCTTTATCTTATTTCCTATTATCATTATGTGCTTTCAACACATTCCTGTTGTCTCTCGACAACGCTCTCTCACCACGCACAGAAGGCAGCGCAATACTGCTAATCTGCGCCCTATTCCCTCATCCTCACACTCACCTCTCACTCTTTCTATGGGTCTATGGAATTGTCAATCAGCAGTCAATAAAGCTGACTTCATTCCAGCCTTTGCATCTCATTCTTCTCTTAATATCTTGGGCTTGACTGAGACCTGGATCCGCCCAGAAGACTCAGCAACCCCTGCTGCTCTCTCTAACAACTTCTCTTTCTCTCACACCCCTCGGCAATCGCGGAGAGGTGGGGGCACTGGTCTTCTCATTTCTAACACTTGGAAATTTTCAACTCTCTCTTCTCTATGCAATAACAACTTATTTGAATATCATGCTATTACACTTACAACTCCCGTGAAGATCCATATTGTAGTTATTTATCGCCCCCCAGGTCAACTGGGAAGCTTTGTAGAGGAGCTGGATGTGTTGCTGTCCTCTTTCCCTGAGGATGGCATCCCACTTGTAGTCTTTGGCGATTTCAACATCCACCTAGCGAAACCGTATGCAACAGACTTCATCTCTCTCCTAGCCTCTTTTGATCTCAAACGCCTCATCACCACCGGTACTCACAAGTCAGGCAACCAACTGGACCTGGTTTACACACGCAACTGTATCACAGATAACATTTTGGTGAAACCTCTCCAAGTTTCAGATCATTTCCTCATTACTTTCAATCTACAACTCACTACCCATGCTCCACCAACCTCCCCACCATTTACTTTCAGACGAAACCTGCGCTCACTTTCTCCGTCCCATCTTTCCTCTGCTGTGTCATCTTCTCTTCCCTCACCCTCACATTTTTCATCTCTGGATGTGAATACTGCAACGGATACTTTATGCTCCATCCTAACCTCCTCTCTAGACAACATCTGCCCTCTCTCCTCCAGGCCAGCACGCACTACTCCCTCTAACCCCTGGTTATCTGAGGTTCTTCGTGAACACCGGACCAAGCTCAGGGCAGCGGAGAGGAAATGGCGCAAATCAAAAGACACATCTGACCTCAGTAGGTATCAATCTCTGCTCTCTGCCTTCTCTGTTGATGTTCACACCGCAAAATCTTCATATTTCCACGACAAGATCAACAGCGCCACTAACACACGTTCACTGTTCAAGACATTCAACTCTCTCCTCTGCCCACCTCCACCACCACCCACCTCCTCGCTAACTGCTGATGATTTTGCTAACTTCTTCACTAACAAAACTACAACTATCAGCAGTCAGTTCTCAGCTTCACACACACAGGAACCCAAACTAACCTCTCCCACAGCCAACAACCTTCTCTCCTCCTTCACTCCACTAACCGAGGAAGAAGTATCTAAACTTCTCCTCTCCAGTCATCCTACCACCTGCCCTCTAGACCCCATACCCTCACACCTTCTACAAGCCATCTCTCCCACACTTCTTCCAGCTCTCACACACATCATCAACTCATCCCTCCACACTGGCATTTTCCCTACAGCATTTAAGCAGGCTCGGGTAACTCCTCTGCTTAAAAAAACAACATTAAACACATCACTTCTAGAGAACTACAGACCTGTCTCTCTCCTACCATTCATTGCGAAAACACTTGAACGGGTTGCTTTTAACCAAGTATCATCTTTCCTGTCTCTGAACAACCAGCTGGATGTCAACCAATCTGGCTTCAAGAAAGGACATTCAACTGAGACTGCATTGCTGTCAGTCACGGAAGCCCTGCGGATCGCAAAAGCTGCTTCCAAATCATCAGTTCTCATTCTACTGGACCTGTCTGCTGCTTTCGACACAGTGAATCATCAGATCCTCTTGTCCGCCCTCTCATCACTGGGCATCACTGGAACCTCCCTCAACTGGTTTGAGTCCTATCTCACAGGTAGGTCCTTCAAGGTCGCATGGAGAGGTGAGGTATCCAAAGCACATCAGCTGACCACAGGGGTTCCCCAGGGTTCAGTTCTTGGACCGCTCCTCTTCTCCATCTACACCACATCACTGGGACCCATCATACAGGCACATGGTTTCTCTTACCATTGCTATGCTGATGACACCCAACTCTACCTCTCATTTCAACCAGATGATCCCACAGTAGCTGTACGGATCTCAAGCTGTCTGGCGGACATCTCGGCGTGGATGAAGGAACTTCACCTGCAGCTCAACCTGGCAAAGACTGAGCTTCTCGTCCTCCCTGCCAATCAGTCTCTACAGCACGACCTCACTATCCAGCTAGATTCATCCTCAATCACCCCATCAAGGTCGGTCAGAAATCTTGGAGTAATCTTTGATGATCAGCTGACCTTCACTGACCACATTACAAAGACAACTCGATCATGCAGGTTTGCTATGCACAACATCAGGAAGATCAGACCTTTCCTAACTGAGCATGCAACACAACTTCTCGTCCAGGCCCTGGTCATTTCTAGGCTTGATTACTGCAATGCTCTTCTGGCTGGACTTCCATCATGTGCAACTAAACCTCTACAAATGATCCAGAATGCTGCTGCTCGTCTCGTCTTCAACGAGCCCAAAAGGGCCCACGTCACTCCTCTGTTCATCTCTCTGCACTGGCTACCACTCTCTGCTCGCATCAAGTTCAAGGCTTTGACGCTTGCTTACAGATTGACCACAGGTTCAGCCCCCTCCTACTTCCACTCACTACTACAAGTGTACATCCCTACCAGAAGCCTACGATCGGTCAATGAGCAACGGCTCGTGGTACCATCACAGCGGGGCACAAAATCACTCTCCAGGACATTCTCATTCACAGTTCCATGCTGGTGGAATGATCTCCCCACCGTCATCCGGAATGCAGAATCCCTGACAACATTCAAAAGGCAACTGAAAACTCATCTCTTCCGGGAGCACTTAACATAAAAAAATAAATAAAAAAAATAAAAAAAATAAAAAAAAAATCCTTTCCTTTAAATCCTCGCTTGCCTGGCTTATGCTACTCCGAGCAATGTCTGAACTTTGTATTTTGATCACTTCTTGCGTTGTTTTTGCCTCTTCACGATGACTCGCTTGGTTTAGTCCTCAATTGTAAGTCGCTTTGGATAAAAGCGTCTGCTAAATGACTAAATGTAAATGTAAATGTAAATAACAGATTTATTCTTACATGTTCTTTATACAGATAATCATTTTTATTCATTTTCTACTAAATTATGCGATCTGAAGAGCTTGAAACAGTGTTTTCTTCCGTGGTGCCTGTTATGAGTCAGTGAGCTCATTCACTCTAGAGCTGTCAATTATATAATCGTATTTAGCCTTCATTATAGAGGGTATGCGCATGACGTCACCGTCGGCCGGAGTGAATGCGGTCACGCCCACAAGTGGCAAAAAGACTGAGCGGCAGCATTTGTTTTCAGCGTGAATGCCGTGAAAATCACACAAAACACATCTAAAACGGGAAAGAGCTTTGCGATTGACTGTACAACTAGATTTGACCAGAAATCTGAGGTACTGTATATTTTTACAGACTGCAAAAAGCTACAGAACAGACTACCGGTATATTCTGCATAATTGGATGTTTTTAAATAAACACTGACAAAAAACTATACAAGTTTTAGGGCTGGACGATATGATGATATACAGTATAACATTAATGTAAGTGATCACTCGGATTTAGACCTATCTATATTGTATTTATATAAAACGTTTACAGGCAAATTTTCTTCATTTATTTCCCCGGCGTCGAAAATCAGGCACATATAAATGTCAGGAAACACGATTCCTGGCTGCAGGTCAATATCCATGGATCACTGGATCTTTGATAAGTTGTAAGGAACACTATATCGAGTCCAACTTTTAGTTTAAACTGATAATAGTTTGTTTTACTCGCGTTAACGCAGTTTCCCCTATTAACTCCAGCCACGCAGCAGCTCTTCTGCCACTCAGTCCGGCTGAGGGGGGCGTGTTCCGGCGGGGAAGTGGCGTTAATGCATTCCCTCTATTTAGTTGATACAAATGTGGGCAGGAACTATATTCAAGCAACTAATCTTTAAAGCTTTAGTAAAGAGATCCACGTTGATAGTCTGTAGCATGGCAGCTGAATATTAATCTCAGTTTTAATGGAAGTTGTCTTCAGCACAACCTCATTGACCGCTTCGCTACTGAAGTGGGGAAAGGAATTAAGACATTATCACAAATTCCAGGGAAACCACACTTGCATAACAGTATTTTGGGCAGGCATTGCGAATGTAACAATAGCAAATACTTTTTTTAAAGTGATACTATTATGCTCTTTTACTTTTTCAACTTTCTTTAGTGTGTAATGTTGCTGCATGAAAAGTTATTTTAGCAAAAAAGTTACAAAGCACAATGTCCCCTCCAAAGAGAGTTATTCTATATCAGTAAACACTGTTTCTGAACTCCATGAAACGCCTCAATTGTAGTCTTGAGTTCTCTTCCTAGAACGTACACGACACAATATCTGTCATTTAAAATCATTCTCACCCATGGCATACACAAAAAAAAGGAGTGAGGCCTGGTTGCGTTGCGTTAGTTAGTAGTGTTGAAACGCGCTTATGGTAAGGGGTGTGACATTTCCGAAACATGTTTGAAGCAGCTGACCAATCACAACACACTGGTCCAGTGACCAATCGGAGCACATTGCGCTTTTCAAAAGGAGGGGCTTCATAGAGATAGGAAGCGAAGTGCTGCAACAATTTGCAAAAATTTGCAAAATCAAGACTTTGAAAAAAGGCCATAGGTTCCCTTTAAAGGTGAAAAATCTAATTTCTGCACAATTAGCAGTTCTAAATTGAATTGAAATCAGTACGTTTTAGACGTTTCAGACAAGCGTCATGTCATGGGATGTAATTAATTATGCTATAGGGGACTGACACGACAACACTGATTGGTCAATGGCACCAAAAGACCGTGCACAGCCCCAAGTCCTTTACAAGCAACTATCATGATGTTAAAAGGCATCGGAGCAGAAAAATCTAAGTCTATTTCATGTTTTTAAGAGCCCTCCAAAAGAAGGATCTGGCACATTCACAGTACATTGTACTTTTAAACGACCATCATTGGAGAAAGATGCTTTTTGTGTACAGATGGGTACGGAGTGACATTTGCTATGCTAATGTTAGGTGTAACTTGTCAGAGAACATACAAATTACCAGTTTGTGGAAGTATGTGTAAATTCTACACCCCTGCAAGTAGTCCAGACATCAGAAAACTGTCAGTCTAGACAGGGTTTTTTTCTGATATAAATCAGGAAATACTCCTGCGAAGAGAAGGGTTGGATTTTCAAAGAATGTGTATATAAATGCTTCACTTCAGTGTTGTCATGTCTGTAATTTTGCAGAGCAAAAAGTAATGATTATCATGCTGTGGCGAGCAGGACGAGGCCGAGGGCCGTGGGAGAACGGCGCGAGGCCGGTGGCGTGATTGATAATGAGTGACACGTGCGCGACGCATCGGTCTCGTATCTCACGGAGGAGCGAAACGGAAGCATAAAAGGAGGAGTGACGACGGTGAAGGACGAGAGAGACCAGGCCTGGATTTTATTTGATGTTTTGTTTCATGTGGCAGCAGTCGTCCGTGAGGGACTGCTGCCTTTACTTTCGTTTTGTATTTGTTTTTTTATTTTATTAAAATTTGTTGATTGTTCGCCGGTTCCCACCTCCTTCTTCCCATAACATTGAACATTGCTATACATGCATTTTTTTACCATGATTTACAGAAGACACCCACTAAAATGGCATTCAGTGTAAAAATATTTATGTATCAGAAACTCTTATCAGGCATATTTAAAACATTTAATGACATATTAAAAGACTATATTTAAGGATTACAGTGCTGTGCAGCCCTCAAATACTAATTTAAAATGTAATAAAATTTATCATGATCATACGGTGGCCGGGAGAGCTCAACGCGCTGCAACTGAAGAAAACGCTGGCAATTAGAAAAATACCCACAAATTAAGAAAACATCTTCATCAGTTTTACAACATATTTGTGCTCCAAATACTCACAACACAACCAAATACAGAAACGCACTGCAAAAGTTCACAAACCACAACAGAAATGTTTCCAGGGGACCCCAATAAGTGACAAACCAAGCTGGGACACGCTTATAGCTCCTTTTTTATTTTATTTTATTTTTTAAACTTTTTTTGTGAAAAACAGACGACATGTTTATGAAATATAACTTTGCATACAGTTTACAAAATGTATTAACAATATGTTCAATGTCATCAGAATACAAATGAGAAAATAAGGGTTAACAATGAGCTGAAAACTAAAAAAAATAATGAAATAGAGAAAAAGAACATGAGTGTAAGATATTATTCTATAAATCAGTTACATTGTACAAATTTTGTCATGCTATGTTTAAAAAAGTTTCATAATAATGTTAGGTAGAGCATGGTCCAAAGATGAGAAGGTAAGTTTTAAAGTTGAGACACTCACACACCGATATATATAACACATATTTTAAAAACTTTTTTGTATAAAATGTATATTTATTTGCAACAGTTATGTTAACAGCAATAATAAGATATTTCTGCGACAGTGCTGCGTTGTCATGGGAACATCCCAGGTGAAAATAATGAGGAAATGACGTTGTCTTTCTTTGCTCCCTTCACCAAGTGTGTTCCAAACGGCTACGTAATGGCACACATGTGCCCTGCTCTCTCCAAAGTCCCTATTTCAAGGGCTCTGCCGTCTGCCCTTCGAAAGGAGTAGGGTATAGGGACGCTCACGAGCAATAAGCGTGTCTCAGCCGGGTTCATCACTTATTGGGGTCCCCTGGAAATGTTTCCGTTGTGGTTTGTGCTATTTGCAGCACGTTTCTGTATTTGGTTGTGTTGTGAACTTTTGCAACGCGTTTCTGTATTTGGTTGTGTTGTGAGTATTTGGAGCACACGTGTTGTGAAAGTGATGAAGATGTTTTCTTAATGTGAAGGTGTTTTCTTCAGTTACAGCGCGTTGAGCTCTCTCGGCCACAGTATGATTATTCTTATATGCATTTTAATAAGTACAGGTCAGAATAAGTATATTGTTTAACTTTTACATAAATACATCGGTTACGCTGAATGACCATGGTTTGTTACTTTGAATGAAATTTTGCAAAAAAGGGAAATAATATTGCTATTGTAACCATAATTGCAATGTTTTTAGTATTAAAGGTGCAGTGTGTATTTTTTAGCGACATCTAGCGGTTCGGTTGCGAGTTTGCACTAAGGGCTCAGCCCACTGCTCACCCCTCCCTTTCGAAGAAGCTACGGTTCGAAGAAGCTACGGTGGCTCAAACGGGCAATGGCGCCACCAGGGGGTGGCCAGGGGTGGCCGTGGCCACCCCTGGCCGACTCCTGGCCACCCCACTGGCCACCCCAATGGCCAGTAGAAATTTTAGTAGCATCAGTTATGCATTTCATAAATAAGTCAAACATGTTCTTTAGTAAAAGAAGACGGGGAATTATGTGTCGTGACGTGCTTTTTAAGTGCCAAACGGTTACAGTATACTGTTTCAGCAGCTTTTTGATGTGTCTTTGCCACGTTTTGACAAGCAGGGATGCAAACAGCGCGCTTTTCGGCGCCTCCCGATTTTTTTCACTTCAGTTTGGGTGACAAAGTCATCTGAAGTCATTCCATAGCTTAATTAGAGGGACAGAAGTCTATTTACATCATTAAAGTATACGGAAACTCGTTTTCCCTCCTCTGCGGCTGTCAATCATTCTCCATTCATATTCAAACAGCGTGCGCGCCTCTTGGATGCACGTTAAAACTCTCTCCAATATGATATATTCACATTATAATGCATTATCTCTAGATAAAAGGCTGTAGATTTGCATAAAATTACTTTATTTTGTTGGAGTTTGTTGCTGTTTTTAATCGACTCACTACCGTGTGCTTGCTAGATCACACACATCAAGGACTATGAATCGGCATCAAACGGACAATAACTGGAATTCAAAACTGTGAAACAAAGGAACACATCGCACTAGGATTTGTGCGCTCGACATTTCTTCGCTTTGTGACGTGAACTTTTAAATGCGCACTTATGCAGCGCTGCACACTGTGACTCCATGTTGCTTTGAGTACATCATTCTGCACCCGCGAATCCCGCGATGCGCATACACGCTGCGTGCCTCTGTTTTTTATGTTATCATGGGTTTGCGCACTGAAATATTATTAAAAGCCAATATATTTTGTTATACCTAGCCCGCTCAATACATTTGAAATAAGCATAATTTAATTGCATAATTTTTGCACTTCCTGTCTGATATTTCTTTGTAGTGTAGGATATGCACTTCTGAATTCTTGACATTCATTTATAAATATAAAATTGTGAAATGTATGATTGCCTGATTGAATTTTATAAGAAAACTAAAAGTAATTTGTTTTTATTAACATATTTAGATTTTATAAAATTACAGTGCAGATTTTTTCAAGAATTGATTTTTGCTGCTGATTTATACACTCATTAAGTTTATTAAAAATTCATAATACATTTATGTAATATTTAAAGGTGTTAACTGTAATCTTACACTGCAAAATAATAACTTAAAAAGGATTAAATTCATCACAATTATGTAAGTATCTGGAAATTTGCCGCGGGCCGAGGGCCCTTATATATATCATTATATATAATATATATTAGTAGGCAGGCCCGGCTCCACGGGGGGGCCAGGGTGGGCCTGGCCCACCCAATCAGAAGCTTGGCCCACCCTGGCCCCACACCACATGACAGCCAATCACAAAATTGGTGCTATATTCAATTCAGCTCGAGATACGTTATTTTCTATTTTCTACCCAACCCCGTCCTTTTTCCCCTCCGAGACAGACTCAGTGTTGCCAACTTAGCACCTTTGTCGCTATTTTTTGCGACTTTTCAGACCCCTTTAGCATAATTTTTCAAAAAAGCGACTAGCGACAAATTTAGCGACTTTTTGGACAAACCTCAGTAACCTCCAAATGTTGCCAGTACTGTCCTGCGAGCGCGAGCTCTTGCTTTCTCCCTGTCGTCACTCTCGCTGCGTCTCCCCTGTTCAGTGAGTGGCTGAGAGGAGCGGACGGCCGCTGACAGACGCGAATGAGCTGTGTTTTTCCACGGACTTATCACTTATCTGCTTTTCTTTTGTTTTATTTAAAGTTTAGAATTTAGTTTGAACATTTTAATTTATTTTATTTTCTTGTGCTTCACAGAGCTTTAGTTCATCCGGTTCCCGAACTCTCTCAATTCAGATAATTTCCACATAAAAAAATGTAGTCATTCACTATATCATAGTGTTTAACATGTTAAACATGTTTATATAATTTAAAGTTACTAAATAGTTCCAAAAATTAAAAATGAAGAACATGTTAACATTTTAACAAGTTTGTTTTAGTTGATGTAGTTATTTTAAAATACATGCCCTTTTTTTATCAAATCTATAGTTACATAATTGATACAAGATCTATTAAGGGGTCAAAAAAATATTACAAATGCAAAAAGAGAGACCGTAAAAATAAACATGTTAAACATGTTTATCTATATATATATAAAGTTACTAAATATATAGTTCCAAAATATATACAAAAAATCTTAAAAAAGAAGAACATGTTAACATTTTTAGTTAGTAACAAGTTTGTTTTAGTTGATGTAAATAGTTATTTTAAAAGATCTGCTCCTTTTTATCAAATCTATAGTTACTTAATTGATACAAGATCTGTTAAGAGGTCAAAAAAATATTACAAATGCAAAAAGAGAGAATGTAAAAATAAACAAGTTAAACATGTATAAAGTTATATAAATAAAGTTATATATATAAAGTCACTAAATAGTTCCAAAATATGTACAAAACATTTTAAAAATGAAGAAAACACAAACACAACAATAACAAACAAACACCCTAACAATTGCCTTAAATGCATGATATTAAAATTATATCAACAGATATGTGAGACTAAAGTATTACCCCTCCCTCCCCCTCCCCCTCCCGCCCTCCCCCTCCCCCTCCTGACCGGCCCACCTGGAATATCACTTGGCCCACCTTTCATCTCATATCTGGAGCCGGGCCTGTTAGTAGGGCCCTACTAATATCATTAGTAACATTAAATATAACACAATAAACCAAAGTATATCAGTATGAGTTTCCTTAAGTCTTTCTGATAGTTTTCTACAGGCCGGTTTACTACAACAGTAGAATACAATTCTGAAATTATGGTTTATAGTTTTGGTGTGCCACCCCAAGATTTTAAGTGGCCCCATCTGGCCACCCCTAAGAAAAATTTCTGGAGGCGCCACTGCAAACGGGACAAACTTATCGTCGTTTGAGACAGAGAATAGCCAGAGTAAGCCAAGAGTGTGTAACATTGTCACAGTTTCTGTACCACAGTCCATTATAAACCACATCATGGATCAAGGGTCTTAATATATAATATAATAATAGTAATCAGCTGATTGTCTCACAAACGTAACCAGCACATTTCTCCCCACATAGAAAACCCTTAATACAGGAGAAGAACCATATTAAACTATGCAACTATATATTTTGTGTAACAGGGTAGTAAAAGTTTAGCTGGCTAATATGAATGTTACTATGGCTGAGCTGGTTAAAGCGTAAAGCCTTGTTTATACTCGACATGAGCGTGAGCGCAAAGGTGCGCAAAAATGACATGATTGTAACAGCGCGCGCGCCTCCACATCCCCTAGACACCATTTACTACAAAAGTCTTTGGTAACACTTTATTTTACAACCCGCAAACAACTGGGTAATTACACTGAAATTACGGTGTACGTTTCTGTAATTATAGTGTAGCCTACTTCCGTGTAGGTATAAGGGAACAATATGTTAATTTGGGGGTAATAAGGGGGTAACAAGCAGATATACAACCTGCAAATAAATTCGCAAGTAGACTGAAATTACGATGTACGTTTCTGTAATTATAGTGTACTTCCGTGTAGGTATAAGGGAACAATATGTTAAGTTTGGGGTAATAAGGGGGGTAACAAGCAGATATACAAGCAAATTATTTAATTAGTTAAATAATTGGTACAATGTTGCCTGAGGGCAACAGCTGGATAATAAATGTTACTTTTTTCATAAAAAATGAAATGTGTAATTCATTAAAAACTTGATAAATCTGTTTGTTCAAGTGTTTAGTTAAAGAAATTGATGTTTTCAATAAATCTATCATTTTTTTTTTTTTTCATGGAAATGTCAAATGTTTCAATTTGTCCATAGTGCTACAATGTTGCCTTGAGGCAACAAACTTTTAATTAATAAATAAATAAAAAAATAATGATAATGTTTATTGATATTGTTATAGTGTCCAATTTTAAGCAGGAAAAACATAACAAATATTTTTTTCCTCACTGATATCATATTGCGTACCATAGAGGGTTAAATACTTAAAAAAAAAAAAGACAAAGTCCTTTTAATATAACACAGCCAACACTTATTTAAATTATGCCAAGGAAAAAAAAAATGTTTTTTAACTTGGTATTTTATGTTTATTTAAAGATGTAATGGGAAAATCAAAGTCCGGACCATTACGCTGAATGACAATTTTTTTAAATTTTGTAGACACTTTACTTGCATTAACATGTTTTTTTTATTTTTTATTTTTTTATAAAATGACGTTTTTAATTTGACATGGACACTAAAGAGATGACGTCTCGTCTAGTCTTTATTCACACATAATAACCAGAAAAAATAATATTTTGCATGGCGTCCTTGATAACAGCTTTCATTCTTGCTGGCATTGTTCCCTATCAGTCGCTCATGTTTGACGTAACGTCGACATGGCGAGGTAATTGGGATCGCCTTGAGAGACCAATCTACTTCGAGAGTATGCATATTGGCATGCGATACTTGCATCAGCTGCTCTGCTTGCAGCGCGAGCATATAACGAGCAGCAGGTGCGTCGCATATTGTCTTTCGCTTCGGAGCCGAGCGGTTCTTCTGTTCCTGCTCTACAATCTTCTGACAGTGTTCAACTTCAAAAGAAGAAAACGAGTCTGCTCTTCAAGAGAACGCCTCTTCAAAGCTGGTGTTGCTGTTACAGCGCAGACAGCGCTGGCCGCGATCTCACAGAGAGCCGGCAAAACAGCTGTTTTCACAGCTCAGAATTTTGTGCCTTCAATGAGAATGTGAGTGCTCACATCAGGCTTGCACTATCAATGTTTTCAATAAAACATTGATAGCCGCGTCAATGTGTAGCCGCGTCATCCCTAGGTGCTTCAGCACCAGAGAGAGCAGTTTTTCCTGAAAGAGCATACACGGTTTGACACTGCGTCTTTTTCAAGAAGTCATTCAAACCGTGTGTTTCTGGATGCGGTCGTTTCCTATCCTCATGTGACGGCCACAATCACTGTTTCACATGCCTGGGCTAAGTGCACTGAAATTGTGCTCGTGGGTGGTTTATGTTCTCTCTGAGAGCATGACCACGTCGGCACGTTGTTCGTCTTGCCTTTCTTATTAAGGTTTAAGTGATCAGCGTGCCGTGTGCCGTTGAGCTGCCGGCTGACAGCGCGGGTTGTCACGGCAACCCAGCGCGCGTCGTTCGGTGCTCTAGTTACACGGTCAAGACTCAAGTACCTCAAACGAGGTGGAGTCCCCTCGCCTATGCCCCGCTTCTCTCTGTCCCATCCGCGCTCTGCGCCTGTGCGTGAATAGAATGCAAAGCCTCAGGACCTCAGATCAGCTCTTTGTCTGTTACGGAGGCCAGCAGAAGGGAAAGGCTGACTCCAAGCAGAGGATGGCCCACTGGATAGTGTGGATGCCATCGCCTTGGCTTACGAAGCCCAAGGCGTGCATTGCCCGCCCGGGTTGAGAGCCCACTCCACTAGTGTTGCTTCTTCTTGGGCGCTGACACACAGCGCCTCGCTGACAGATATTTGTAGAGCTGTGGGCTAAGCGACACCTAAAACGTTTGCTAAATTTTATAGCCTATATGTTGAGCCGGTTTATTCCTGTGTGCTCGCTTCAACCAGCCGGTAACACCGAAGTTTCTAGTGTCGGCTTGCTGCACCACTCCCCTCCACATGGAGCGGATACGTGCGCTTTTTTGCTTCAGTCGAGTTCCCCACTCAGGCGAACCCTGTAGAGTTCCTCCGCACTACTTCGGCAGTCGGACGTTGCAGAGCGTCTGACGCCAGGCCTGGTGCTCGTATGGTTGTGTAACTTGTGCTAGGCTGGGTTCCATATGTAGTGATCCCTGCGGCGATCCCATATGCGTATTCTTCCAAGACCAGCTCCCTGCGGTGAGCCCATGTCTTTAGTCCGCTCTGCCGTCACTGTCTGGTGTAGCCTCCCCCTTCTCAGGCAGGAGCTAACCCAGTGACATTCCATATGCTGCACAGCTAGGGCTGGGCGAGAAAACGATAACGATAGTTATCGCGATATAATTTTTCTCGATAAAACGATATCAAGAGTTCGAAAAATGTTCAATAATGTTTATGTGTCAAAAGCGGAACGAAACTCATTTGAACCGCGCGCGCCTCACAGACAGCGCAGCGCGAGCTCGAGCTCACTAGAGCAGCGTTTACTCTGATCGGCCTCGGTCACAAGATCCAGTGAGAAGCGCTTGAATTCAGCGAAGAACACAAATGTCTCAGTGATTTAAACCAGTTTAAAGGCAGATGAAACAGCGCTGACGAACAGGAGAAACACTGTGCGCAACGAAACAGTCAGGAGGCTTTTCCGTCTACAAATTCCTATCATTTTCCACGAATTTACTGTAACGTTAGCCTACTAACATTAACTGCACTATGAAATGTGGGATATACATATTGAATTGTATTATATTATTAATGTAGACAATGTAAGGACTAATGGAATATAATAACATTATTCAATAATGTATTTAGGCTACAGTTTTTCATACAAATACCATAGAAACCATAAAGTAACATATTACCATGATAGTGAGGTGCTATAGGCAATGACCGGTTTTATCTGTGGTTATCATGATCTAAATGCATGATGCTGGATGACCAATGGTTAATTTTAATAAAACTCAAACAGTCAGAATATTACATTTTACCAAATTTGAAAATTTGAAATTAGAAACTAAGAAATATTTTTTTCTATTAAGATATTTATTTTGTTAAGGAAAAATGACACATGTTTGAATGTTCTAACTCAACTGTTCTCGTGTTTGGCAAGTGTTTGTCATGATATGTTCTGACAATAAGGAGTAGTTTAAAACCATAACGCTCTGGTTTCTACAACTTTCACTTAGGAGCAAAAATCTGCCTTTAAACTTGAAAGTAATAAAAGATTTGACATTTATCGTGATAATTATCGATATCGACTGATATAAAAAAATTATCGCGATAATTTTTTTTGGCCATATCGCCCAGCCCTATGCACAGCCCCCTCCAGCCAGTACATATGTGTATTCTCCACGTTACTTCCCTTCAGGCAGGATGTGGCTTCTGCAGCGTCCCTCTCCCCTGGAAAGGCACGCTTTCCTAGTGTTATCCAAGAGTTCCACTGTGTGGGTTATAACGAAACAGCAGTTCAAACTCCCTCTACCCAGGCCTTCCGCCCCAGCCAGTTAGGGGTCTGAGAGTCTTGCGTAGGGCGCTGGATGTGGCAGCAACCGTGGCGTTTTCCATAGGGATCCCAATTATATCGTCACGTTGACGTTAAGTCGAACGTGAGCGACTGATAGGGAACGTCTAGGTTACTAATGTAACCCTCGTTCCCTGAAGGAGGGAACGGGAGACGTAACGTCCCGTCGCCACGGTTGCTGACCATCGCTGTACGGCCGAACACGTCTCGGCTCCTCAGCGTAAAACAATACTCTTTTGTTTGGCTCGTTTTAATACTCTCGAAGTAGATTGGTCTCTCAAGGCGATCCCAATTACGTCGTCACGTCGACGTTACGTCTCCCGTTCCCTTCATCAGGGAACGAGGGTTACATTAGTAACCGAGACGTTTTTATGTATAGTACTTTTCCACAGTCTCTGTTGTTATTGACTTACAAATAGTTTCTAGTTGTTCTCAAAGAGTGGTTATTGGAGCTACTGTTGCCTTTCTATCAGCTCGAACCAGTCTGGCCATTCTCCTCTGGCATCAACTAAGCATTTTTCGCCCACAGAACTGTTGTTCACTGGACAATTTCTTTTTTTCTGACCATTCTCTGTAAACCCTAGATGGCAAAGCATGAAAAATCCCAGCAAATCAAAAGTTTCTGAAATACTCAGACCAGTCTGTCTGGCACCAACAACCATGCCAAGTTCAAAGTCACTTAAATCACATTTCTTCCCAATTATAATGTTCAGTTTGAACTTTAGCAGATCACCTTGACCATGAGTGCATCTCAATCAGCTCCCTGGTTCAGTAGTCAGGGCACTAATCAGGGAGTCGGACATTTTATGGGCTGTCTCAATTGCAAAATCCTTCCAATACACTGGAACATTTGCTCCTTAAAAAGTCACACAATTCACAGTGAAACCCAGGGAGTATCAATGCTCACTATGGAAGTTCTAAAGCATTAAACATAAATCACGTGAACCAACTCACCACACGTGACGACACGTGACAGATGTTTTTTTTTTTTTATACAAACTATTTTTTAATTATATTTCAGCATAAACATACATCACTAGACAGGTAATGAACAAAATCTAAGCTAACATTTATCATTTATTCTACGGCTGAAATGTTGCATGTATAACAAGCAAAGTATTTATTATTATATTGTCCAAAACTTGTAATAAGTATAAATGCTGTAAGACAGGCATTTATTCTGATTTACAAAAGAAAAATAAATTGTCTTTGCACCTTTACTTTTTGAAAGCTCCTTAAGGCATGCACACTTTGAGAAGCACACACCTTAAATTAATAAAAGGTTTCATATTTCTTTCATACAATATAATCTGCATATTGGCCAACTGAATGAAGTAGGCGGGACATTCTTTAGAGCAGTGTGAAAGGCGAGAGAGAGAGAGAGAGAGAGAGAGAGAGAGAGAGAGAGAGAGAGAGAGAGAGAGAGAGAGAGAGAGAGAGAGAGAGAGAGAGAGATTTCTTTGCTATGAAATGTAATCTCCTGTATTGGTTTGTGAGTAATGGAGGCATATTCAGTATTTCATTAAGTTGGCCGAAGTGATGTATCATCCCTCTCTTCTCAGTAACGTTGCATTAACTTATTAGCTTTACTCTCTCCATCTCGCTCTCCCGTTTTCACTTGCTCTCTCTTTCCCCTCGTCTGTCATTGAAACATAATCACCCTGTAAAAGTAGAGATAATAAAAGTAGAGGGAATAAATGACTTGAAGAGACACAGAGAGAGAGAGAGAGAGAGAGAGAGAGAGAGAGAGAGAGAGAGAGAAGTAGTTTACAAGATGAGGGTATTTTCTCCCTTAATTTCATCACCGTGACCCAATAGATAGACTAATAGTCGGTCATATATGTGGTTCTGAAGAATGCAGCTGCATCTCTGTGTGTGTGTGTGTGTGTGTCTGTGTCTGTGTCTGTGTGCGTCAGTGCACATGTGTGCGTATTTCCATGTGTATTAATGGCTCTCTGCATCATTGGAGACAGTTCATTACTGAAGCTGTCCTCCATCCAATGATAAAGTCTTTTTAATTATGCTTCATGAAACAATATTAAAGATTATTGGGGTGTGCCTAATTTTTTCTAGATAGTGTCACTCCTCTGCGGGACAGATGAGAATGACTGGCGGCGGAGTGAACTATTGAGACACGACAGGAAGTCGCTTGAGAGAATTGGTGCCGACTCTTTTGGCTCTATTGGCCCATCTAGATGAAGAGCAAGACATCAGGGGCATTTTAATAATGGCAAATACTTCTAGCAGCTGTAATGTGTTAGAGATAATGTACAGTCAGTCAGTTATTATAATGGCACAATATTTTGTGATAATGACCACTGTACATTATCCATCTTGTCACACAGCGACTGAATTCGCAGACATTAAATATTGATTTAAGTTTAAATTATTTTCAAAATTATATATTTAGCTGCAGCTTAAAATGGTTTAAAAAATGTAAAAAAAAAATAAAAAAAAACCTTACCGTATACAGTGAAAAATTTTTGAAAATGGTTTAACATTGCATTGTCCTTTTAAAATACTTAATTTATGGTTTTTGAAAGAAAAAAATTAAGTTCATGCCTGAGACATCAAATATGATTACATTTCACACAAATAATTGTGTTTCTTCTTATTTCTGTTATCAATAATGTACTTTAGGGTGTTTTGTTTACTTTTCTGTTTGTTAGTTATTTCATGTTGATTGCATTATTTAAGAGTCATGTCTGTTACCCTGATGTTTTTTCTTTTTTCTTTTTAATATTGGCCATATTTTCTGGACAAGCCACGATGAACTTTGATTCACCATGTGGCTTTCTATACCACCAGTTTTATCATGGTGGTTATCAGTAAAATCTAATCTTGGTAATTCAATAAATAAAATATAATTTAATGAAATATAAAGTTATAAAAAAAAAATACAGACAGGCACCAATAATACCTGAAACAGGGTCATTTATTGACATTTTCTGCCAAGAAAAAAATAGTTGATACAATACAAAACAATCAGCCTGCAAACAAAACAATATTTAAAACTGCTGCAAAAATATCAATATTGAAGTCCTCTGAGGGCTTCATTGGACAAATACTATAAAAATGCACTCTTATTTTATCCCTGTGTTTGTTTGCAAATATTTTCAATGTGCTCAAGGGTGCTTAATTGACCAATTAACTTATAAAATAAACAGTTGATTAAAGAGGATATTCTTGAATAGAACATTCCAATGGGAGTTCATCTAGCAAAATATCAAACAATTAAATATACTATGTTGGTTATTAAAATAAAGAATAAATTCAGAATAAATTCCATTGTCTAATTAAAAGTGTTAATATGCCATTAGTCTTTTATATTAAAAAACGGAAAAAAGATAAGGTCCCCAAACACACCCAGAAAGGCTGATAGAAGCTGGATGAAGAGACGTGGGAGGGTATGTGTGAATTTTTTTTTTTTTCACTTTCATTTAGAAAATGTGACTGTCCTGGACTTATTTCAAAACTTGAATTTTCTCAAAGATTAGCCAATGTGAGCTCTTTTTTACACAGACACATACACACACATACACAGGCAAAGGCAAGCCACACAAATCACAGACTCCTCTGATGCACTGATGCATTTAATCAGAGCGGCATTTTTCAGCGGAGGGAAAGTAATCATTTTTGCACAATAAGGCCCATCTGAAAACGTCCACTCACATTTGTGTGGTGGCAGCATGCAGCCCGGTGGATGCATAATGCATTCCAGTGATAGATTAGACTCATAGTATTTGTGCTGCCCTCTTGATGCTGAATGTCACCTTCTTTAATCATTCTTTCCCAAACAAACAACTTGAGTCTGCTCTTTTCCAAAAAATGTAGGCCCAAAACTGAAGAGAAACCACTCCACTTGGAGTGCTGTGCTCATTTACAGAATGAATTGCAATCACGGAGCAAATACTGATTGACTGGAATAGAAGAGGTTCATGGAAATAAACTAAGGTCTTAAATGGGTTAGTTCACCCAAAAATGAAAATTATGTCATTAATGACATAATGTCACCCTCATGTCGTTCCAAGCCCGTAAGACCTCCGTTCATCTTCGGAACACAGTTTAAGATATTTTAGATTTAGTTTGAGAGTTTTCTGTCCCTCCATTGAAAATGTATGTACGGTATACTGTCCTTGTCCAGAAAGGAAATAAAGACATCATCAAAGTAGTCCATGTGACATCAGTGGGTTAGTTAGAATGTTTTACAGCACCGAAAATACATTTTGGTCCAAAAATAACCAAAACTACGACTTTATTCAGCATTGTATTCTCTTCCGGTTCTCTTGTCAATCCGCGTTCACGAGTCCGCAGTGACGCTGGTGACGTAAGACGCTGCTGACGTGTATCGGGTGCGTCCGTATATTTGGGTTCAAATAAATATGGCTGGGCAAAAAAATGTCCTCTGTTTCGAAATCCTTAGACATGTTTGTGAAGATTGTTTTGTTTATAGCGTGCGTCTCCCTCAGACTGTAAACGAAGCTCGAGCACACCAGATAACACGTCAGCAGCGTCACTGAACGCGGATTGACAACAGAACCGGAAGAGAATACAATCAGGGGCGGAGCTACGTGGTGGCCGGGGGGGGCCACGGCCACCACTGGTCAAGGATCGGCCCCCCTGCCGGCCCCCCAAACCTCACGGCCCCACCCCCGTCTGAGGAGGGGGGAAATAAATGTAATTTAAAAAAAACATCCTGAACAGAAACGGTCTAAAGGAAGCTGAAATGTATGCATTATTTTTTTTATCAAGTCATTTGTCAGTTACGCTACAAGCCCCACATTAGCAACATGTTGGGTCACGCCCCCATCAACAGTGCAAGACATTACGTGCCTGCATTCTGACAGTTCTTAATGGAGACTAGCAGCTAACCACTGGATACCACCGTAACTAACAGGTAAACGACGCGTAAAATCCATTTTAGACTAATGGTCTTTTTTTTTCGAACGTACGCGCCACTATCACGTCTGGTGTAGCCTATCCATTGATACACATTTATTATTCACAATATGGAAAGAGGAAATAAAGCATAGTTTGTTAAGAGTATGACTCAAAAATGCCATTAATGGGTTTTTCAAGTCCTCTTTTGTTGTTTGAATTATTGTTATCCATTCCGCATCTCCCACATGTGTGTTTTAGCAAGGCGGGATGTGTTGCAAGATGGCGCAATATTTCGGGAGAGACATGTGGGTCAGACATGATTTTGACCACTTCATTAAGTTTTGTTTTGTAGAAAGCCTTTCTAAAAAGTGAATTTCGTTTTGTATCATTTGTATCTTATTTTTAATCAGTGTTTCATCAACAAATTGCCTGGATTTATTAAATAAGAAGCAAACAATATAATCAGGACACGGAGGCGCCGGCGAGATTGCATTGCTCGTGAACTGGAGCTCGTCTCATAAATGAACCGAAACTCAGCGTTTAAGCTGCCTCACAGACACGAGAAATATATATAGAAAGCTTAAAATGTCTGATTTTAAACGAAACAATTCAAAACGAAATTAGAAACCGACTACTCTCTGCTTATGTAATCCGTAAGAAATGTGCATGTCTCTCTATAGGCGAGTTAACTACTGCAGTCACTATTTCAGCCGACACTGAAAACACTAATTTATTAAAAAAACAATTAAAATGTCTCCTTGCCATATTTGAAACATTCATAATCATTACTTTTAGCCGGTTCCTTGAGACAGCTTTTGCATTGTTGGCAGTGTCACCCTCTGGTTACATGAACACGGCGTCACTATCGAATCAGCACTGAAAACATGGGGATTTTTTTAAACAATAATCACACAACCTGTTCGATATTCTATAATTAAATTAACAAATCGAATATTCGAAAATAGTGACTCATCACTAGTCACTACTGCTTTATTAGTTTATCCAGTGTAAAACCCGGACACCGCCACACAAATGTGGCTTTTTGTTAATGACTGTCCTACTACAGGATTTAACACAGAGGAACAGCTCACTACCAGTTACAAAAGACACTGTAACAGTCACAGGCAATTCTAGTTGCATTTTTCATCCATTAATATCTTTAATTATGATCCCGCCATCTAGTGTAAAAAAAAATGTTTTGGCCCGATGCTAACCCTACTTGCCGACCCCTGGTTTATGGCCTGACGAGCCACGGGAAAACCGCTACTCTGAGTGATGCGGTGCGTGAGTTTTAAAATAGTAGTTTTTGACAATCAAGTGCCACCCCAAATAAAAGACTGGCCCAAGCTTTCAAATTTTATTTCACGGTAATGATATATTTCACGATATAGTTATTTATATATGTAGTTATTCTTGAAAAATCGACAAAAAGGGCTTTGAATAATAAATAAACCCAAATAATTTAGAAATGAAAAGTACTTCAGCATGTTTGATTTTTCTTTTATTTGGTAAATTATTTCTTTGGTAAACTATTTTGATAGCTAAATATAGTAAACAAAACACACTTATCAACTTTTAGATGAACTGCCCCAACTGATTGAAACTAATTAAATACAACTCATAGGTGCAATTAAACTTTAAATAAAGTGTTGCTTGCAGAATGATTTTGCTTTACCTTCATCAATTTATAATATCTGAATAATTTATATTGAACTATTCTATTCATAATAAATGAGTTACTTCCTTTTAATTTTGTAGGATATTAGTGATACTAGTTATGTTTAAATGTGTTCCCCGGTAGGCTACATGTTTACCATGTCTGCTATTATAGGCTACTGCGTTTTTAAGATGCTTGTTTTGCTCTTTTTGTGAAATCTGGCAACCCTCACCAAGTGTTCAGAAGTGACTAGAAGGAAAGCAGCAGTATGAAAACCGAGCAGCAGCTACTGTTAGTGTTGACTAAGTGGTTTAAATTATACACACCTTGTAACTGCGTCATTATTGCGTCATTATAACTGCGTCCCTCTCAGTTCGTGAGCACGCGCGCATCTTTTGTATCAGTAAAATGCGATCGGTTAATTTTAGTGTTAAGTTGTAATCACTTATCGAATCAAAGGAAGATTTTATTAGCTGGTCCAGTGGCCAAATTGTTTGTAGTTAGAAATATATAACTCGCGCTGCATATTTAGCAATTTGTTTTGCCTCAGATACAGGAGACATTCCTTTAACAAGCATTCCCACGGCAACCGCTTGCGTGTCATGCTGAATGCGCTGTTCGTGTTTAAGGTTATGTCTATTCGTTACGATATTGATATATGAAATGTTGTTATCAAGTAGGTAGGCCTACACTGTAAAAAAAAATATGTAGAAATTACAGTATTACTGGCAGCTGCTTGCCAGTAACTTACTGTAGTTTTAAATTGATGTTATTTACTGGAAACAGTTTGTTCAAAGTTAAATGAACATTAAACATTAACAAGTCTTTATCTTTACAGAATAAAACTAAAATAACAGCCTCAAGCAAAATATTAATGGGAACCAAAATCTGAAGGAAAAAAAAAAACAGAAAAAGGTTGATGAAGATGTCTGGTTCCCAGAATGCTTTGCATTAGATTGTTATTTTATAGTTTTATTCTATAAAGACAAAGACTTGTTAATGTTTAATGTTCATTTAACTTTGAACAAACTGTTGCCAGTAAATATACATCAATTTAAATCTACAGTAAGTTCCTGGCAAACAGCTGCATAACTACAGCAATTTTTTTACAGTGTAAGCTTAGTGCTTTCCCCGTTGCGAACGTGCACTCCTCTAAACTGTAGGGTGCTGCACTGCTCTTGTTGACGTCTGCGCCTTTCCCCCAAAAAATTACACAAACAATTTAAAAGCAGCACATTGGAAACCAGAAACGCGTTTTGTATAAACCAAGTTTCATTGGCTTACCTCAGGTCCTGATTCTCAGCGTTGGGAATTCGCGCTTTAACTTCCGAACAGTTCACACAATGTTAGTAGGCCTAGGCTAAACGAGATGACATACTGACATATTCATATTCTACATCTTGGTCTGGTTCATGTCCTCGAACTCGAAGTTATGCGCTTCTGCGGCAACACTATTAATCTTAAAATAGTCTAGTCGGAGCTCTAAGAAAATTGATTAGCAGTAGCTAATTACCAGTTAAGACAGTTTACAAATTGGAAACTGTAATTACGGTAATTCTGACATGGCGTGAACAACGCACCTCGTATCAGTAGGCCTATTCATTTGTAATAGGATAAATCATATTGATTTAAACATAGAAACGTTTAGATATAGATCATCTATTTCCAACAAAGAAAAATTATGTATTTTCTGTCTGTATAATTATTGACCTAACAGCTAGCCAACTATTTTTTAATAACGTTATCATGATCATCAATAAAATAAAATACACCAAAAAATGGATTGTGCCAATGGAATTATGATAGTGAACTCATGAGTGCTCATTAAAAAAAGGACACCAACTTTTTAAGTTGTTTTTAAAAGAATTAGAGATAAATAAGCTATGTCCAACATAGCAATCAAAAATAGCTATGCATTTATTCGTTCATTTACTTAATTACTTGCCTACTTTTTTTTCCACAAATTTTTATGGACAGAAAAAAAATATATAATAATAATAATAAACACCTATTAATTGATAACTGTAAGAGACGTTATAATAGACATTTGTGTTTGTGTAAACCACAAAGCTGTCTAAAAATGATATGTCCTTTTTAAAAAACACAAAATTAAGGGATGATGATGTTTCTAGCTTTCATATCAGACTTGTAGATTTTTTTTGCAATGAACTCCTGATATTTCAAAATTCACACATTATATGTTTTTAGTAAGACAGTTGCTATGTTCAAATCCTGCTCTTCATGCTGCTGTTCTCTCGGCTTCTCAGATCCAGTCTGCCCCTCAGCTTGACCTCAGCTTGACCTCCCTGACAGCCCCTCCGTCCATTAAATGTCATGCATCTTGATGGCCTCATGTGAATGCTGCAAAAAAAAGATAGATAGATAGATAGATAGATAGATAGATAGATAGATAGATAGATAGATAGATAGATAGATAGATAGATAGATAGATAGATAGATAGATAGATAGATAGATAGATAGATAGATAGATAGATAGATAGAGTATGCGATATGGCCACTAGATGGAAGCATTGTGCACATTGAAGACTCTAGATGTTTTCAATAAAATAGCAGGCACTGTGTATTTCAGAAGGAACACTGCATTTCACACAGCCCGTAAAGAAAGCACACAGAGAGGAAGAAAAAATGATGATGATGATGATGATGATGAGTAGGAGAAAGCTTTATCCTCATTATGTCCAGACTGAGGGGTCTCAGGACACTTAACATTTCTCAGGATGAAAATATCTCTCTTTCCCCCTTTGGATTTAGATCTTGGCACAGACAGATATCAAGAGAGCCATCCCCACTTCTCTTATTCCAGGGATGTTTATAAATTTCCTTAAATGTCCATTCAGCCACTGTCACTTGTTTGCTCCCAGAATATCTAAAGATCAATTGCAGCGGATGTCACTCTGCTCCCATAAGCATGTTGTACACAGATTAAGTTATGTAAAACACAGCTTCACCAAAGCCACCCTTCTCCCAAGAACGTATTTCTCTCAAAGTGATAAAGATGCAACAAAACAACCTAAACTTCAGCGCACACTGTTTATTTGGAATAAAATGAAGATTTATTTCATAACACATGCTTGTTAAATACATTTATTTGACCGACCACCTCACACAGACAACACTTAAATCGCTTTGACAATTTGAGAGAAAAAAATATGCTGTATTTCTATGGCTCATGTACACACACAGGAAGTCTTAAACAATCTTGTGTGCACTACTGTTCCCCGAGGAGTTGCAGTATGTTGTTAAATCAAGTTATTCGGCATGCGCTGAGTGTCCCTCTGTGCTCTCAGCAACTTGCCTGTGTCCTCACATTGAGAATATGAAAGGACAGATAGAACAAACTATTATTGACGCAACCAACCCCCAGATGACTTTTTAATCTACTCAAAACATGTATTGACATAATTTAGAAGAGTTTAAAGGCATATGAAGCATCTATCAACATCATATCAATCAAAAGCTTCAAAAATTGAACTCATGTGAAATGTAAACAACTTGGAAATACGTTTTGAGAGGGAATCCCAGCTTGAAGGATGCTTTGATTTGCCTGAGTACACTTGAAAAGAGTCTCTATTTTATAAAGTTGTTGGCATTAGTGCCTCCCCACCAGGATGAATCCTGCTTTCAAAGACTGGATTCCTACCTCAGCCACAACAGATAAAGACACCATATGTTTCACATTGAGCGTTCACAATGTAACCATGTGTTTTATACAAGTCATAGTCAAAAGGCTCATGTTGTGTTAGGCCTCAGAGAGATGGAAGCTTTACTTTGACCTCACCACTGCCCTTCAAGGCCTTGCTTGCTTTTCTTTCTTTTAGTGACTGTGTGTCACATGGACAACATAACAGTGTGGTATTTTCCTTAGGTTTATTAAGGTGTGGTCACATTGTCCAAAAAAAGGTCTGTTGTCAATAGTGTAGAGATGTATGAAGCAGTTACACTTTACAAGAAGGTCCTAATTAATTAACTAACAATGACCAACATAGTGTTACAGTATTTATTCATCTTTGTTAACGTTAGTTAATACAAATTTTCATGGTAGCTCTGGTCCATTAAATAATATACAACTTTTGATTTTAATAGTGTATCAGTAAAAGTTGTAGTGCCAAAAAAAAGTTGTTTGCTGAAAACAAGAAAAAAATCTCCCAATGGAGTATAAGAAAAATATTTTTTTTCCCCTTTGAATTGTTTTTTTTTCTGACCTCATTGGCAGATTTTATTTTTCTTGTTTTAAGCATAAACTTATTTTGATTCATTTTGATAATTTTTTCATAAAACGAGACTTAATATTTCATTTTGCTCCTCAAGAAAATGTGTCTTGATGTAAGATGGTTTAGATATTTGTATTGTAAAACAAGACAAAATGCCACGAATTTTTTTTTTAAATTACAGTGAAATTAACATTGACTAAGATTCATGAATCCTTTTGACATTTTTTTCATTTTTAGTTTATGTTAACCACACTGAACAAAATTATAAACGCAACACTTTTGTTTTTGCCCCCATTTTTCATGAGCTGAACTCAAAGATCTAAGACTTTTTGTATGTACACAAAAGGCCTATTTCTCTCAAATATTGTTCACAAATCTGTCTCAAATCTGCAGTTTTACTGTATTGCCGAAAAAGAAAAAAAGAGGTTGTTGATTGTGGCCTGTGGAATGTTGGTCCACTCCTCTTCAATGGCTGTGCGAAGTTGCTGGGTCCCCCCAGACCCCCCAAAACAGTAAAACTGCACATTTTAGTATAGTGGCCTTTTATTGTGGCCAGCCTAAGGCACACCTGTGCAAGAATCATACTGTCTAATCAGCATCTTGATATGCCACACCTCTGGGGTGGATGGATTGTCTCGGCAAAGGAGAAGTGCTCACTAACACAGATTTAGACAGATTTGTGAACAATATTTGAGAGAAATAGGCCTTTTGTGTACATAGAAAAGGTCTTAGATCTTTGAGTTCAGCTCATGAAAAATGGGGGCAAAAACGTGTTGCGTTTATAATTTTGTTCAGTGTAATATGGTTAACTAATTTGAACAAACTTGACCTTATTTTAAAGGGGTACTGAAGTAGACTTCACACAGATAATTCACTTTCAAACAAAGAAGCCTTATGGAAAATCTATGAGAAATTTTTCACCCTCATGCAACATTTCGGATCGTCCACGACAAATTCCCCAAACAATGGTAAATGTGAGCTGAGCGCACCTTTAGTCTATGCCACACCAAACACTTTTCAACGGCATCCAAAAGGCCCAAAATCTAATGCACCCTGACACACATTTCAGACAGGCTATTTCTCCCAGAAAACCCTCTTTCTCTCCTGTCACAGCCATCAGCTTAGACTGACTGTAATTCAGACAAGCATATCTGACACTAAGAGCACGAGGGCATGTTCAGCCCGAGCCTCCTGAGACTTCCTCCTTGAAGTGTAAATGAGATTTGTGTCCCTTGGGATTCACATCATGTCTGTAACAAAACTGGGTTGGTGTCTGGTTGACCTGAGATGGAGGATAAAGCCGCATCGAGAGGTCTGCAAAGGTGCTGGGGTTTTAAAAAGGTGCAATATGAACCGCATAACCACCGTGGCCTGAGACAAATGTGTCACAACAGGGTGCTAAAGAGCATTTTACCTACGAGACACAACAAGGCTGGCTGTACTTAAGGCATTTGAACATGATTTTATACAGGTGCACTTTGCAAAAAGACACAGCTCAGACAAGGTTATATTACTAACATGCCCCAAGCCATTTCATTTTCACACAAAGGAAATATTAAAAATGACATGCTTTATATTAGATATGAGTTATGTGAAGTCTTTGTGCGAAATTTGCATAATGTACCTGGCACAGGGACTTTATATCTTAATTTATGTTTACTGCACTTTAGCTTTTGCCTTCTGAAGGTTTTCTCAAGATAAATCATTTTAATAAATGTCTACTTGTGGAAATGTTATAGTGGCTCAGAGAGCTATAAGTGACAGTTTGTCTAGTCTGAAGCACAACAAAATACGATCAAAAAGAGACATGTCAAGATTTCAACATTAATCTGACGGTTTTAGTATGAAGCAAAGAGGGAAAAGGTTTGTTTTTACGCTATAGCTGAGTGTTCATCACAGCATTACTTAGTTGTCAAAGGCTAAGTAATGAAAGTAGGAGTGAGAGGAATTCACAAACGATAAATTAACAGCAATGCTAAACTGATTAATTAACCCATATTTCAGTTAGTAAGTGCTTCTCCAACAGCCACTTTTGGCCCTGTGAAAAAAGAAAGAAAGTAAACAAATACAATTAAAAATACAGTAAATGGCATTTAAAAAGAAGCCAAAAAAAGTCTCCATGGCAGTTTTAAGTTTGAAATATGTTCATTTTAATAAAAATAAATCCTTGGGACATAAAAGTGCCTGACGCTAATAAAATACTTGAGTGCTAGCGGACAGGGAATATTTACCATGTCCTACAGTAAATCATTCATCAAGACCAAGAGGGTCAGAAAAAATTATTTTAAACATCATTATGTATAGTAAACTAAACATCATGGGAAATGCCAAATCCCCATGCTAATAAGGCATTTAAGCTTATATCTCGGTTCAGAGGTATAAGGCACGTCCTCTTTCTCAGCTCCGGTACTTTCCCCGTGGCATAGAGAAGGTGATTCGTTCTTAGTTCCCACAGTCTGATGATTTGGGAATTAAAAGGTCCCTAGCATCAGTAAAAACACTCACTTCTCATCTGTGCTTAAGCCTGACATGCTTACATATTTCAAAACCAGAGCACAGACTACTGAAGTGAAATATAGCTATCTTGCTGTAAACAAGCAATCTTGCGACTAGCAATCAAACTATTCTGCGAAAGAACACAGAAGGTTCTTTTTTTATCAAAAATACAACCCAATTTTGAAAATGTGGCAGGACTACTTCCCTAGTGAAAAAAGCCTATGCCAAAATGTATTTGAAATACACTTATTTCATGCATAGTACAAATAGGCAAGGCAAGTTTATTTAGCACATTTCATACACAATCGTTTACAATTTGTCCAAAATGCTACGGCCCGTTTTCTGTGCGAAAAAAAAAAAAGAGAGAGCATATTACACCAATTCTAAGATCATTGCACTGGTTACCGGTGTGTTACAGAGTAGAATTTAAAGTATTGCTTTTAGTTTTTAAATCTTTGAATGGATTAGCACCAACGTATCTAGTGGAATTATTAATAGAACAAAAGCCTGCAAGGTCTCTGCGCTCTTCAAATCTGGCCTTACTGTCTACCCCAAAATCGCGGATAAAGCGCAGAGGAGATCGAGCGTTTTGCATCGCTGCACCTAAACTTTGGAATGCTCTCCCAATTAGCTTAAGACAGGCTCCATCTCTTACTATTTTTAAATCCAAACTTAAAACATATTTATTTTCAAAAGCTTTTGATTAAAAATTGTGTATTTATATGTGCCTACATGTTTCTTAAATATAACGTTCCTTATTGATTAGTGATTCTATGTGGAAAGCACATTGGTCAACAGCTGTTGTTTTTAATAGTGCTATACAAATAAATTGTCATTGTCATTGTCATTGTCACAATGGTAATTCAAAGTGCTTTACATAGAGGAAATTAAAATAATCAAAAGAAATAAGAATAATTAAAACAGATAAGAATAAAAAATAAAATAAAATAGAGTACAAACAATCGGACGAGAACAGTGGCACAGTGCTCATTCAGTAAATGCACAGCTGAACAGAAGTGTTTTGAGTCTGGATTTGAATGTGAATACTGTAGGAGCACATCTGATCTCCTCTGGAAGCGGGTTCCAGCTGCGGCTGGCGTTATAGCTAAAAGCAGACTCTCCATGCTTAGAGTGAACCCTTGGTATTTCTAGCTGATGTGATCCTAATGATCTGAGTGATCTGTTTATATTCAGTGAGCATATCTGCAATATATTGAGGTCCAGTTATAATACTTTAAAATCCATCCTAAATGTAACTGGGAGCCAGTGTAAAGACCTGAGGACTGGTGTGATATGTTCATATTTTGTGGTCGTGCTCAGAATCCTGGCAGCTGCGTTCTGTATGAGCTGCAACTGTCTTATGGTCTTTTTAGGAAGGCCAGTGAGGAGTCCATTACAATAATCCACCCGGCTGGTGATGAAAGCATGCACAAGTTTCTCTAAGTCTTGATTGGAAACAAAGCATCTAATTCTTGCAATATTTTTCAGATGATAGTATGCTAATTTAGTTATTGCTTTGACATGACTACTGAAACTAAGGTCTGACTCTAGAGACACACCAAGATTCCTGACTTGATTTTTAGTTGTTTGACCCCTAGCGTCAAGGAATGCATTCACCTTGAGAACTTCATCTTTGTTTCCAAACGCAATGACTTCAGTTTTTTCTTTGTTTAACTGAAGAAAGTTTTGGCACATCCAACTGTTGACTTCATCAATGCATTGGCACAGGGAGTCAATGGCGCTGTAGTCATTAGGCGATAGGGCTAAGTAGAGCTGTGTGTCGTCTGCATAGCTGTGGTAAGCAATTTGGTTCTTTCTCATTATTTGGCTCATTGGGAGCACATACATGTTGAATAGCAGTGGCGCAAGAATTGAGCCTTGAGGGACTCCACAAGTCATGGATGTCCACTCAGACTTATGGTCTCCTATACTCACATAATAACCTCTCCCTTCTAAGTATGACCTGAACCATTTTAGGACTATCCCAGAAAGCCCCACCCAGTTTTCCAGCCTGTCAAGAAGTATGTCGTGATTGACAGTGTCAGATGCAGCACTGAGGTCGAGTAGTACCAGTACTGATAATTTGCCTTTATCAGTATTCAAACGAATATCGTTTATTATCTTTATGAGCGCTGTCTCTGTGCTGTGATGCGATCGGAAACCAGATTGAAAATTGTCAAAGTATCCGTTCAGCTGATTGAAGAAAACTTTTTCAATGATCTTGCCTATGAAAGGAAGATTTGAGATCGGTCTATAGTTCCTTAACCCTCTAAGACCTGAGGGTATTTTTACAATAAATTTTCCGCCTGGTGTTATTCACTAAAAAAGCTTGTAAAACATCAACCCTTTTGTGCACAGACAATTGACACACATCTTTTTTTTCAGGACAAATTGAACTTTCAGCTTATTTGTGTTTCATTGATGTCACCTGAATGTAAAATAAGTAATGGGACCACAGACAAATGAAAAAATAAATCGGAAAATTGAATCACTCAAATATTTATTGAAATCACACACAAATAAATAAAAGCTAAGGAATTTTCCTCTGGAAAACAGTTTGTTCAAGTCTTTGGAGTCCTGGAGCACAGGAATGAACATTATAACTTGAACAGAACAAAAAATATTTACATTTTTCCAAAGGAAGTCCAGGCGTTTTGGGCCTCATGAAAATCACTGATGCCAAGCCTCAAAACAGTTCCTATCAGGAATCACACAGAGGGCCACATCACAGGCTTTGCATTTCCAGGGGGTGGCCTGTTTCACCTGCCTTGTCTGTTTGCAGTTCACACATTGCCTTCTACCATAGGTGGCCTTCTTGCTTGCTTCAGTTTGTTCCGATGTTTGGACGGGTACATGGTTACTTTGTTGCTGGGTGGGAGGAACAGCAACTGTAACACCACAGATTTGGGCTGTCAGCTCCTCCAGAAAAGCCCTGTGGGTCATGGGCTGTTGCTGCTTCTCATGGTTGAGAGACAAAGAATGTAATCCACAACTCTTACTACTCTGTAACAAACATAGAAAAACGAAATACTACTTTTACATGACTTATTTTTCCATATTTAGAAAATGTATATTTTATCATATTAGTTTTTGTTTATTTTTATACTTTTACAGTAAATAAATAAATGTAACTTACTCTTCAGCAGGGTCTAGACGATTCTGGTAATCAAGTTCCTAGTCAGTCAAAAAGCTCTCTTCTCCAGAAAATCCATCATCCTCCATGGCATCAAAAAAGGCCAGTGCTTGATTTACATCCATGTTTCTCAATCTCTGAGGATCCATCATTCTCCGTGTGTCTCTGTGTATTATTCAAAACTCGCGTCTCTTTGTGCGTCTCTCTCTCTCTCTTCGAAACCACTGTGCCGTCCGTCTCTCTCTTTCCAAAATATCACCCTTGGTTCATGCGTAGTGACGCACGCAACGTGGATGGCGGATCAGCCTGTCATTGGTCAACAACCTCATGCAAAGCATCGCGAGATGTCCAAAATGGCGGCTAGCATCAAGCTAGCGGCAAATATGACGGAAAATGTATAAATTATGGACTTCAAGTGATCAAAACTGGGATATGCGCGCATGGATTTATTACTGAAACACTCTGAAAGGACGCACAAGTTCCAGGTTGGATAGAAAACCTTCTGTAAAGGCTAGAAAGACACCAAAGACACCCCCGTGACGGCTAGCGCGTTAGCTTTCTGCTGCAAAAAACGGTAAGGAAATCGATCAATTTTTCATCAAATAATATCAATATTTATCGGAGGAGTCGTGTGGCGTCGTCGACGATGCCGTCTTATCCAGATTGCTCTTTTTCAGGAGGGGCTTTACAACTGCAGTTTTCAGGGAGTTTGGAAAACTCCCAGAGAGAAGTGAGACATTTACCACTTCTAGGAGATCTGCTTCTAATCTGTTTAACACATGTTAACCGTGTGCTCTCAATGTGCATTATATATATTTCTTTTCTTTATTATTATTGATTGATATTTATGTATGAAATGAATGAAATGACACGTGATGAATAATGGGGGTGTGTACATTTGTGATTGGTTGTTTAATGAATAAAATCACCTTGAGTGAGCACAGCTGTAGCTGTGTATGTGTTGCAAGTCAGATACGTTGTTGCGTTTTACTCTGTGAACAGGTTATGGGCCCAGAACGTCAGGAAGTCAATCGCTTGTTTTAGTAAAGCCATGAGTAGGCCTAACGCCAGAAAAACGGAACATAGCGGTCGCTGGTCGCGGCTACTGTTCGACGGGGATGAAAAGAATTATGAACTTTGGGAAGTTAAGTTTTTGGGCCACCTCCGGTTGCAAGGCCTGAAAGAGATAATTACTACGGAATCAGCGGGTGTGGAGACACCGGAAGAAGCTTCTTCAAATGCCGAGGCATATGCGGAATTAATCCAGTTCTTGGACGATAAAAGTTTGTCGCTTGTAATGCGAAAAGCAGCCGACGATGGGCGCGCAGCGCTAAAGATTTTGAGAAACTACTACGCAGGTAAAGGAAAGCCACGAGTAATAAGCCTGTATACTGAGTTAACCTCGCTTCAAAAATCAAGCAGCGAGAGTGTGACTGAATATGTTATTCGTGCTGAAACTGCTATCACGGCTTTACGAAATGCTGGAGAGGCTTTGAGTGACAGACTGCTGGTAGCTATGGTTCTAAAGGGGCTTCCTGAGACTTTTAAACAGTTTGCCATCCATATAACGCAATCGGATGACTTTAAAACAAAGCTTCGGAGCTACGAGGACATCGAAAAGATGCATGCTCCAGCTGTAGAGGATAACGTAATGGCCGTGCAGACAAAACAGTGGCCTGCGAGACCCACCAGTGCTGGCTCAATTGAACGGGCTGCAGCGGATGTAGTGTGCTACAGATGCGGTCTGAAGGGACACATTGCCCGCGCTTGCCGGCGCAAACTGTGGTGCAGCCACTGCAAGAGTAATACTCATCGCGACGTAAACTGCAGGAGGAGACGGCGCCAAGACGCAACATGGAAGGCCACCGAGGAAGCGACCGACAAGTATGTTTTCAGGGTGACCGATGGAGAGGCAGGATTCCAGTCAAACAACCAGGGTGTCGACGTGAGAGGCCTGATGGTCGACTGCGGGGCAACCTCGCATATCGTCACCGACATCTCCAAGTTCAAAAAGTTCGATGATGAGTTCCAAGCAGGGACTCATTACATGGAGCTAGCTGACGGCACAAGGTGTAAGGGAGTAGCAGAGCGCAGAGGTGACGCTGAGGTATGCTTGGTGGACATTCGAGGACGCCACCTAAAAACAATGCTGAGACGGGCGCTGTACATTCCCTCATACCCACAGGACATATTTTCGGTGCAAGCAGCGGCTTCCAATGGAGCAAGCGTGACGTTCAGGAAAGGTGAAGATATTCTGGTGCACAAAGACGGTACAAAATTTCCCATTCATTTACATGATAGATTATATTATTTGCATACAGTATCTAATGGATGTTATGATTTAAAAACATGGCATGAGATACTGGGACACTGTAATTTTGATGATGTGCAAAGATTAGAAAGTGTTGTTGATGGTATGAAAATTGAAGGTTCATCAAACAAACCTATAACTTGTGAAGTGTGCACCCGAGGAGAGTTTACACAGACCAGAAACAGAAAGCCTGATTTAAGAGCTGAAAAGCCTCTAGAGCTGGTGCACACAGATTTGGCCGGTCCAATTAGCCCTGAGTCCAGAGAGGGATATAAATATGTTTTGTCATTTACTGATGATTATATTAGTGCCGTGTTTGTGTATAGTCTTAAAAGTAAAAATGACACACTACAAGCAACGGAGAGGTTTCTTGCTGATATGGCCCCACATGGTAAAATTCAGCGTCTTCGATCTGATAATGGCACCGAGTTTACTGCAAAGCAATACAAAACTCTGTTGGTTAAGAATGGTATTAGACACGAGACTTCTGCACCATATTCTCCCCACCAAAATGGTACAGCAGAACGAAATTGGCGTACACTTTTTGACATGGCACGATGCATGCTGATAGAGAGTGAGTTACCTAAAAATGTATGGCCTCATGCAGTGCAGACCGCAGCCATAATCAGGAACAGGTGCTTTAACAAACGCACCAAACTTACACCAGTTCAGATGCTAACAGGGAGACGGCCCAATCTTGCTAGGATGCAAAAGTTTGGTTCAGAGTGTTTTGTTTATAAACAAGATAAAAGAAAGCTGGATCCAAGAAGTGAAAAGGGTGTTTTTATTGGTTATGATAAAAGCAGTCCAGCATACATTGTCTATTTCCCTGACAGCAGGAAAGTACAAAAGCACAGGTTAGTTAAGTTTCTTTCTAAGACCTGTGTTGAGCAACAGACTCAGACTACCATTTATGATGATGATGATGATGTTCTGAAACAGAAAGTCAATAGAACTAGGCAGGATGTAAATTCAAGTCTAGCAAAAGACCAGGTTTCAGTCAAAGAGGAGGAGCAGAGTAGTAGACTTGGGCAAATTAAGGCATTTTTTGGTTGATTTTAACCAAAGTGACAATGTGTGAGAACGTCACAAGCAAAATATGTGACCAAAATATTGCAAAGATTTAACATGCAGGATTGCAAACCTAGATCGACTCCTTGTGAACAAAAACTTGACTATAATAATGATGCCGAAAAGATGATTGATGTGAAAAAATATAGAGAGGCAGTGGGAAGCCTCATCTATTTGACCATCTGTAAGAGCTGATATAAGTTTTGTTGTAAGCAAACTATCACAATATTTCAAAGAACCAACTGTAGAGCAATGGTCCACAGTTAAACAGGTACTAAGGTATCTTAAAGGTACAATTGACAAAGAACTGTGTTACAGAAAATGTAATGAGACACTGGGAATAAGAGCATACAGTGATGCAGACTGGACAGCTAGTAATGACAGACGTAGTGCAACTGGCTATTGTGTAAGTTTAACTGAATGTGGTGCTTTGATTTCATGGAAAACAAAGAAACAGCCAACTGTCGCACTGTCCACCTGTGAGGCAGAGTATATAGCCCTAGCCACAACCATACAGGAGTGTCTCTATCTTAAACAACTGTTGAAAGATCTTGATACATGTCAATACTCGCAATCCAAAGTATATGAAGATAACCAAGGTACAATCGCCTTAGCAAAAAATCCTGTGAGCAGGCAAAGATGCAAACATAGACATCAAGTACCATTTTATTAGGTCTTCTGTAAATAATGGTGACATTGCATTAGTGTATTGTCCCACTAATGAGATGGTAGCAGATGTGTTGACAAAGCCTGCAACCAAGTGTAAGATGATGAAGTTTGATGCATTTATTTTTGGAAAATGTGTTCTATGTTAACAATGTGAGAGCAAGTGGGGGTGTTAACCGTGTGCTCCCAATGTGCATTATATATATTTCTTTTCTTTATTATTATTGATTGATATTTATGTATGAAATGAATGAAATGACACGTGATGAATAATGGGGGTGTGTACATTTGTGATTGGTTGTTTAATGAATAAAATCACCTTGAGTGAGCACAGCTGTAGCTGTGTATGTGTTGCAAGTCAGATACGTTGTTGCGTTTTACTCTGTGAACAAAGTTTTTTGAAAAAAGTGTGTTGTTTAAGTTGCTGTTTATAGTATTTGAGAAGAAACTCTGTCTAGCTTTGCCTAGTTCAATATTAAAAGCATAGATGCTGTCTTTGTAGATGTTATAATGGACTACACGTTTTATCTTCCGCCACATGCACTCTGCTCTTCTGCATTGTCTTTTCATATTTTGCACAGCTGTTGAGTTTCTCCAAGGTGCTTTTAGTCTACCACTCTTCTTCCTGACTTTCACTGAAGCAATATCATCAATTACACTTAACTTTTGAGTTAAAAGAATCAAGGAGAAAATCAACAGACTCAGCAGATATGCTTGTTTTTAAAGATATAGCCTTCATAAATAGTACACTAGTGTTCTCATTCAAGCATCTCTTCTTGACAGACACAGATCTAGCTTCAATGGCAGGAGAGATCAATATATCAAAGAAAATACAGAAATGATCAGACAGTGCTACATCCTTAATAACAATATAAATACATGATACTGATAATACAACTTTATTTGGAGTACTTCATGCATTTGCACAATGCAAATAGTCTTAATATTAAGCCTAAAATGTGTTTTAATTTCACTAATAGTAAGGAAAGTATGATCTTTGTATAATATCAGTCTTTAAATGCAATATATAGAAAGTGTACCTAAAATACTTGCAATAGTTAGGCTATAACACAATCAAATCAAGTGTATCTTTGGTTGGATCTCAGCACTATTTCCAGATAAGAAGTACACAATTAGTTGTTCCAATTTAGCAGACTTTAAATACATCAATAACAAGTACAATTGAGTAAAAAGTACAATTGCAGAGTATTTATATTAAGTACATAAATATGTAAATGTATTTGTTGTAGGCCTATACTTAGCATGAAATAAATGTATTTCAAATGCAATTTGGTATATATATTTTTGCTTGTTTGTTTTTTGGCTTCAGTTTTTTGGCTCTTGGTCAGTATGAATTGTCACTAAAGATGAAAAATTAAAAAATAAATAAAGGTTTTGTGTCCCATGGACAAGTCACACGGCATAAAGGTGAGGAAATGAGGACTGGCTTTTCATTTTTTGGATAAACTATCCCTTGAAGAGTCCATGATTTGATGAAGAGACTACGATTTGATCAAAGTTTATTCTGTCCGTGCTGTTGTTCTCCCCTGAGGCTTTTAAGTCAGTCAGTCTATTCCATTTAAAGCTACTCAATACCTGAACTCTATATAAAAAAGATTATTTTCAGAGTTCTCTCAAGGCATTGTAAACTGATTTTAAGTGGATGGATTTGTGTTCTTATTTCATGGCACCAGCAGATGCCATTGGGTTTGATTAATAACCAGGAAGGTCAGGAGGTTGTAATGTTCCCTTGCTAAAGAAAACGCCTTCCAGGTGCTTGGACAACCAAAAGAATTCTATCTGAATATGTTCTCTGAAAAAGGACATACTTTGTACATGGACCCTCATGCCAAGCATCAAATGTACATGATAGTGTCTGGCTGCACATTATGTTTAGTCGAAAATATTCTCTTATCAGGACTCAGATGCCTCATGTCTACTGAAACCCCCAAATCATAATAAAAGCACTGACATGAAGAACAACTGGAGCTTAATTAATATGTATGGGCAAGTTTCCTGGAAAAAGATTAACCCTCAGCATGGACTATTATTACACTGTCAAAGGAGATTCTACACTAAAAAGACCTCCGACTAGGATCAATCTGTATTAGAGAAACAGCTCTATGTTTTATTCATCTCATTCCCAAGCGCTACGTTGAAAAGAAGAAGCAGAATCTCACCTGTCATAGTCTCAATTTGGTGAACTAATATTATTGTTCTAGATAATTTACAACACAGCAGGCATGAATAGAGAATGGCAATTTGTCAACATTTCGAAAAGACTAATAATATTTAGCTAATGCTAGAGAAACAAAACCAGAAACATACACATAAGAGCTGACAAATAAACTTGAATGTGCGACAATGCATAAACAATGTAGCAGTATGCCTATAGTAAGTGGCAAGTTATTGCAATTCTTGTGTAGGAAAATCATTATTAAATTGCATACAATCTACTATACTTTTTTAACAATACTGTTCAGCAGCTTGCTATTAGTGGTTTCTTTCTACCAAAGAAACTCACCCTTTAGTAGCTTTTTTTGCAATGCAGCTGCTAGTAACTCATTGCTTTCAAAGGGAAGCCCAAACCTAAACATTTCTCAATATAAAACACGATCAAACACGTAAAAGTTAGATAAAAGTAGCCTACAGTTACAATAATTTACTTAAAAAAATTACACATAAAAAAAATGAATGCCTGAAAAACAACCATTATGTTAGCGTTTGTCACGTTTGGTTTTGGTTTATGTTTTCATGTCCTTTATTTTGTAACTCTCACTGTTTCCTGTTTGTCATGTGCTTCCCTTGCCCTCATGTACATAGACAAAATAAAAACATAGACGCCCTATAGAGGGTATGCGCATGACATCACCGTCGGCGGTGACACACGGTGTCACACAAAACACATCTAAAACGGTAAAGTTTTTGTTCCTTTCTAGAAAGAAATGATATCTGCGAGGATTTTCAGTCCGGATTTAGACCGTACCATAGTACTGAGACTGCTCTCATTAGAGTCACAAATGATTTGCTCTTATCATCCGATCGTGGTTGTATCTCTCTATTAGTGTTACTCGATCTTAGTGCTGCATTTGACACCATTGACCACAACATTCTTTTAAATAGACTAGAAAACTATTTTGGCATTAGTGAAATTGCACTAGCATGGTTTAAATTATACTTAACTGACCGTTATCAGTTTGTAGCAGTAAATGAAGAGATGTCTTATCGATCACAAGTTCAGTATGGCGTACCACAAGGCTCAGTACTAGGACCGTTGCTGTTCACTCTGTACATGCTACCATTAGGAGATATCATTAGGAAACATGGAGTTAGCTTTCACTGTTATGCCGATGATACTCAGCTGTATATTTCTTCAAAACCCAACGAAACTTACCAATTCACAAAATTAATGGAATGCATAGCTGATATAAAAAATTGGATGACTAGTAATTTCCTACTAAATTCTGAAAAGACAGAGATTCTAATTATTGGACAAAAAACTTCCACACGTAATAACCTAGCATACTGTCTAACACTTGATGGCTGCTCTGTCAAGTCTTCGTCGTCGGTTAGGAACCTGGGTGTGCTCTTTGATACCAACCTTTCTTTTGAAAGCCACATGTCTAGTATCTGTAAAACTGCATTTTTCCATCTTCAACAATCAATCAATCAACATTTATTTATACAGCCCTTTACAACACTCAAGGTGAACCAAAGTGCTTTCCAAAAACAACAACAACAATACAAAGCAAAATATAAAAATAAAATATATAATCAAGATATATAATAAATGTATGTCACAAAGAAGACAAAAAATAAATAAAAATATAATCTTAAAAATATATCTAAAATAGGCCATATGCTCTCATTGGGAAATGGGGAACAATAAGTTCATGCGTTCATGACCTCAAAGCTAGACTATTGTAATGCTCTACTGGGTGGTTGCCCTGCACGCTTAATAAATAAACTACAGCTAGTTCCAAACGCCGCAGCTCGAGTTCTTACCAGAACCAGGAAATATGACCATATTAGCCCGGTTCTGTCAACACTGCATTGGCTGCCTATTAAACATCGTATAAATTTTTAAATATTGTTGATTACTTACAAAGCACTAAATGGTTTAGCTCCGCAGTACTTGAGCGAGCTCTTAACGCATTATAGTCCTTCACGTCTATTGCGATCTCAAAATTCCGGCCAGTTGATAATACCTAGAATATCTAAATCGACTGCTGGCGGTAGATCCTTTTCCTATTTAGCACCAAAACTTTGGAACAGTCTTCCTACCATTGTCCGGGAAGCAGACACACTCTGTCAGTTCAAAGCTAGACTAAAAACACATCTCTTTGACCTTGCATACACATAATACATTATAGACTTCTATAATTCAATGTTAGGCTGCATAGATTAGGTCAGCCGGAACTGGGAACACTTCCCTTAAATCTTGATGTACTCATTACATCATAAGAAGAATGGCATATACGCTAATATTAGTCTTTGTTTATCCCAAGGTTTTCCCGCAGCCTGCCGGATCCAGGCCGTATCCAGATCTGACGAGGGAGCTTTGCCTGGACCCGATGACAATGCAGTGCTGAAGTGTCAATTACCCTCTCCCTATGGAGGATCCCTTTCCCACTCTACAGATAAAGCGTTGTGAATTTCGGTTCGCGTACCCCGAAGTGATAAAATAAAACACAATTCTGTATCAAAATTTATAGGCAAGACAAGAAGTTTGTTTAGGCATGGGTTGTATGGAATTACAAACCTGCGCACATATTTTCAAAAGCACATAACTATAGAATCAATTCTGAATGAGCATGTGAACGCCGTCAGCGTTAATCACAGGTTCGCGTTTAAAGTCTGATCATATAAATCCAAAACAATCTCTGTTACCTTAAATTATATGTTTATCTTTGTAAAGCTGCTTTGAAACAATCCATTGTTAAAAGCGCTATAAACAGCTTTGCGATTGACTGTACAGCTAGATTTGACCAGAAATCTGAGTTACTGTATATTTTTACAGACTGCAAAAAGCTACAGAACAGACTATATTCTGCATAATTGGATGTCTGACAAAAAACTATACAAGTTTAAGGGCTGGACGATATGATGATGTACAGTATAACATTAATGTAAGTGATCACTCGGATTTAGACCTATCTATAGTGTATTTATATAAAACGTTTACAGGAAAATTTTCTTAATTTATTTTCCCGGCGTCGAAAATCAGGCACATATAAATGTCAGGAAACACGATTCCTGGCTGCATGTCAATATCCATGGATCACTGGATCTTTGATAAGTTGTAAGGAACACTATATCGAGTCCAACGTTTAGTTTCAACTGATAATAGTTTGTTTTACTCGCGTTTTCGCAGTTTCCCCTATTAACTCCAGCCACGCAGCAGCTCTTTTGCCACTCAGTCCGGCTGAGGGGGGCGTGTTCCGGCGGCAAAGAGACGTTAATGCATTCCCTCTATTGGCCGCTGGGGCGTATCTCAACGTCGCCGCCATATTGCGGAGGGCAACTTTCTCATACTTCTTATTACGAGAATTGAGATAAATGCCTGTTTTGTGCGCTGCTTAATTGGGGCTGTAGAAACTGCCACACAATTGAAAACAGGTCTCAAGGAATTATCTTATACAAGCAAGACTGAACATTTTTGTTTCTGGTTGTATTTGGTCATGATATAAGTAATAGTAACGTTCAGAGGAGAAAGGCCGTGAAATTTAAAAATACTATACTGTTATTGTGTCATGAAATGTAGTTTTAATAGATTTTCAGGCGACAATGTAGTTGTTTAAACCTCAAATCTGTGGTTTATTTATAAAGATAGCGCCTATTTATACATTTGATCTGACGTTTTCGGAGTTGTGATATCCAGGGGATCACCGGGCGCTCAGCGCTCATGTACCCCGCCTGGAACAGCCTTACCTCGGCTAGTGCTTCTGACGTTTGCCGCTGGCTCTGATGTCTCTAGTCTAGTGGTTAAACATGAGATATAATTTGTCTTGAGTATATCTAATGGGCGATCTTTGGTCTCACAAAAAGAGACAGGGTTGTGACATTTTATTTTATATAGCCTATGTAGGAATGTTTTAAAATATAAAAATTATTTTACATATACATTCTCTTCACTGTGTGTAGGCCTATATAAAATAAAATGACACATCTCTTTTTGTTAAATGTCAGTTTAATGATCAATATTATAATGTTTCATATTTTTTTCATATTGTCTATATTATTCTGCAATTGAAATTACATTGTATTTGCTGTTCTTATTATACCACTTGCGATTATCAATCTATTACAGCTATGCTGTTGAATGATTGTACTATTCAGTCACTTTCACTTATTATTTTTTATTTGTCTATATACTGTAATTGATATTTCTCATTACATTACTATTATTATAGTATTATACATAAACTATATGCTATTATCAACGTTTGTATTATTATATTATGTACTTGTGATATTATATAGTTATACTATTTATTACTATTTTATTTGCCGTATAGCCTACTTTTTGTTTATTTTATTGACTAAGCTATTTACTATTAGGCTACTTCTCACTTTATCTTATATTTACTATATTTGCATTACACTGTAGTTGTACCATATCATATGTATAAAGGATCCATCAGTTATCTTTGTTATTGCTAAAATCGGGTCAATCACAGACAATGCTTTTTCCACAATAAGAAAACTTTATTTAATTTAATGTGAAAATTAAATTATATCTCAGTATTGGGGTCTTCACAATTCTTATCCAAGAATAAAAAGCCAGATACTTGACAAGCCTGAGCTTTGACAATTCATTATTAAAAAAAAAAAAAAAATACCGGTATGTTATAAGTCTAACTATCGAGATTTTAAATAACTTAGAGATGGAACTTTTTGTACACCACCTACAAACCACTGAAATCGGTTGATAAATAAAAAATTTTGTTTTGTTTTTATCCAGAAAAAACGCAGCTCACCGTTTACTTGCATTTGATTACAGTGCAGTCTTGCCCTCCGCAAAATGGCGGACGCGTTGACGTATCGCAGCAACGTTCCAAAGTGGCCTATAGGGCGTCTATGTATTTATTATGTCTATGCTCATGTATCTTCTTCTTCTTCTTCTTTTGATTTTTATGGCGGTTGGCAAACCAACCTAACGGTGCATTACCGCCACCGACTGGGCTGGAGTGTGAATCAGGAGATATTGGAACTTAACTAAAAAAAAAAAAATAATAATAATAATAATAATAATTAAAATGTAAAAAAAAAAGAATCCTTTTGGCTAAGTCTGTGTCTCTCAGAAACGTAAAAACAAAATGACAAATGTTACTGGATGTTTTCCCTAATAAACCTTGCATATGCTTTCTCAACATCAAAAAATACTGCTATTACCACCTCCCTATAATTAGTCTGTGCTTTCCTAATATCTGATTCTAAACATAATAATGAATCCATTGTACTTTGGCCCTTACGAAACCCACTCTGATATGGGGGGAAAATGTCATTGCTTTCTAAATAATGAGTCATTCTATCTGTAAATATTCTTTCCATTATTTTACACAACTGCGATGTTAAAGCAATTGGTCTATAACTAGACGGGTCAGATGGGTTTTTCCCTGGCGTTAAAATAGGTACAATAATAGCATGTTTCCACACTGATGGAAGCTGACCAATTTCCCAAATTTTATAAAAAAATGTTAGTACTATTTCTAGTGTCTCATCTGTCCTATTTGCTACCATTTTGTAACATACCATGTCTTTTCCTGGAGTAGTTTGTTTTGCATTAAGGACTGTTTTTTTTTTTTCAACTCAAAGATATTTAAAGGTATGTCTAATGGATTTCCTGAATGTCCTTTCTTTCCTAAAACATCTGGGAAACTTTCTAACACTTTCCTTCTGTTCACTTGTGCTTGTGCTTGCTCGGTGACGTTGTTGCTCGGTGAGGTCGTTGCTCAGCGAGGGGGTTGGTTCCGGGTTGCCGACACGGCAGACGAATGGAAGCCATGAGCGGGGTCTATCAAGGAGAGAGAGATAAGTGACATTCTGAGTTAGATTATGACATTATTGATGATTCTCGTAACTGTTTCAAAAACCTATGATGTGAAGCTGACTACTTAAGGGAAGTTGTCTTTGCAGTGAGTTGCCTACATTTCCCCATTGTCACGATCATGATTATCTCGATGAGCAATGGATGAAACGCCACGCTGAAGCCTTACCTTTGTGAGTGGAGTGTTTCACAGTATTTGATAGTATTTATTCACATGTGTTTCCCTGTGTGGATTGTAGTGAACACGAGTGTGGAGAATGCATTGCTGAAGCAGCGGTGGTAGCAACCTACCTCCATTCTCTCTTCGCCTGAGCCCCGAAGAGAACAGTTACGCTGGTGAGCAACCTACCTCCGTTCTCTCTCTGCCTGAGCCCCGAAGAGAACCGTTACGCTGGTGAGCAACCTACCTCCATTCTCTCTGCCTGAGCCCGGAAGAGAACAGTTACGCTGGTGAGCAACCTACCTCCATTCTCTCTGCCTGAGCCCCGAAGAGAACAGTTACGCTGGTTGAGCAACCTACCTACATTCTCTCTCCCTGAGCCCCGAAGAGAACAGTTATGCTGGTGAGCAACCTGCCTCCATTCTCTCTGCTTGAGCCCCGAAGAGAACAGTTACGCTGGTGAGCAACCTGCCTCCATTCTCTCTGCCTGAGCCCCGAAGAGAACAGTTACGCTGGTGAGCAACCTGCCTCCATTCTCTCTGCCTGAGCCCCGAAGAGAACAGTTACTCTGGTGAGCAACCTACCTCCATTCTCTCTGCCTGAGCCCCGAAGAGAACAGTTACGCTGGTGAGCAACCTACCTCCATTCTCTCTGCCTGAGCCCCGAAGAGAACAGTTATGATGGTGAGCAACCTACCTCCATTATTTCATCCTGAACCCCGAGCAGAACAGTACGCTGTTGAGCAACCTACCTCCATTCTCTCTGCCTGAGCCCCGAAGAGAACAGTTACGCTGGTGAGCAACCTGCTTCCATTCTCTCTGCCTGAGCCCCGAAGAGAACAGTTACGCTGGTGAGCAACCTGCTTCCATTCTCTCTGCCTGAGCCCCGAAGAGAACAGTTACGCTGGTGAGCAACCTACCTCCATTCTCTCTGCCTGAGCCCCGAAGAGAACAGTTACGCTGGTGAGCAACCTGCTTCCATTCTCTCTGCCTGAGCCCCGAAAAGAACAGTTACGCTGGTGAGCAACCTACCTCCATTCTTTCTGCCTGAACCCTGAAGAGAACAGTTATGCTGGTGAGCAACTTACCTCCATTCTCTCATCTGGTGCCCACCCCAGCCTTCACCGGTGACACTTTGTTTCTTGCTTTAACTACTTTACTGCACTCAGCATTCCACCATGGTACATTCTTACATTTCCTATTTCCTTTACTTTTAGGTATTGTTTCCTCAGCTGACAATATTATTTCATTTACTAATGCATTATTAAACTCATTTATTTCTATTTCTTTAATCTCATTAAGTTTAAGACATTTTACTGCACAAATGATCTGAAAATGTTCCCAATTCGCATTCTCTATTTTCCACCTTGGAATATTTTTTAATCTTGACATGTCCCTGATCCAACTTTAATTATAATTGGGAAATGATCACTACCTATTGTAGTTTCCTTATTCCATGTACTAATACCTGCTATTGCACTGGACACAAAAGTTAAATCAAGTACTGATTTAGTATTATTTATACTGTTAAACCGTGTTCCCTCACCATTGTTAAGACATACCAACCATTTGTCATCAATATATTCGTCTAACACTAAACCATTTGCATCTGCACTGTTGCTTCCCCATAACGTATTGTGTGCATTAAAATCCCCACACCATATTACCTCACTGAGTGATGATCCCACAATATTTTCCAAAATACTACCCTCTATTTTCCCACAAGGATTATAATAATTTGTTACATCTATAGAACCTTTACTAGTCCATATCCTTAACGTAATTGATTCATTCTTATCATTTACATTTATAATTTCATAGCTTAAACCATTTTGTATGAAATTTACTAATCCTCCCCCTCTACCATTCTCTCTATCTCTTCTAAATACTGAATATCCCTTAATAATAAAATCTAACTCTGATTTCAACCATGTTTCTTGCACACATATTATATTAGGTTTTTCTTTTAACTCATCTACATATTTCTTAAATTCTTGGCCGTTTGCTATCAAACTTCTAGCATTCCATTGTAGTATGTGTGACGATCTGCGGCTGGAGTGCCCGCTTGAGCCTCTGGGGGGCACTCCTTCCTAGTTTGTTTCCTTCATGTTTTTCCCTGGACTGATTATGGTTTATTTGTTGCACCTGTGGTAGATTGAGCATCCCTGATTTAAGCCTGAGTTTGGATCACCTCTGTCCATGTTCCATGTGCAGTTTCATGACAGAATACTGAGCCACTACTGATCCAGCGGCTGAGAGGAACACGGACCTCGTTAATGGATCCCACAGCACAGATCGTAAGCCTCCGCCAAGGAGAACGTCCTCTCAAGGTTTTTGTGACAGATTTTTTGAAGCTCTCTCATCAGTCCTACTTAGATGATTTTTGTTTAATGATGTTCTTTCGGGGAGGACTGTCTGAACCGCTCGGCTCTGCAATACCGTTTCCAAGTTCAAGCTGGACTCTTACCCAATATTTTGATCTGGCCCTTTCCATGAGCGGTTCGCTTTTTACTGTGGATTTTTTGGAACTTTTTCTTCACAGAGGACCCGACGATTCGCCATTTTACAAGGTACCCACTGAATCCACGCATCTAGAGTCTCCCGGTGAGCCAGCGCTTCACACGTGCTCCGCCGAGTTTGCGCTACATGAAAGCCCGGTTGAACCAGCGCTTCGTAAAGGGTCCTCCGAATCCACGCAACAAGTGAATCCCATCGTTCTAACACTTCACGTGAGCTCCGTTGCATTCCTGCCTCAAGAGTTTTCTACTGAGTCTGAGCGCGTGCCAGCCGAGTCAAGTGCCGAGTCAAGTGAGTCAAGTGTGTCAGGTGCCGAATCAAGTGAGTCAAGTGCGTCCAGGTCCGAATCAAGCCTAGTGAGTGAATCATTTAGTCAAGTGAGTGAATCATCTAGGCAAGTGAGTGAATCATCTAGTCAAGTGAGTGAATCAAGTCAAGTGAGACGCCGCCGCAGGAGGAGAAGGAGGACTCGTTCGGTTCGCCAGGCTCCGTTGAGCGTACCCAGACTCCTCGCCCTGCCGGCCCCGCCTCTGCGCCTCGCCCTGCTGGTCCCGCCTCTGCGCCTCGCCTTACCTGCGCCTCTCAAGCTTCGGGAGCCTTTTCCAGTGGCGGTTTCCAGCCCGGAGGCTTTAGCTTTAAATTTTCCCAAGAACTGTTTTGGGGGGGGGGGGGCAGTAGGTACCCTAAGAGGGCCATGGAGGTGGCATCTACGTGGACCTTTGCTCTTCCACCTACACCTGAGAGGGTCATGGAGGTGGCGCCTACATGGACCTTTGCACGACCATCTTCGCCTGAGCTTTCCATGTCACTGGTCCTGTCCAGCCCTGTGCTCCCTACGTCTTGGTCCCCTGTTAAGTGTACTCTGCCCTGGTCCTGTGTTATGTGTGCTCCGTCCTGTTCTCCTGTCACTTATGCTCCAGCCTGTCTTCCTGCCAAGCATGCTCCGCCCTGGCTACTTGCAGAGTGTGCCTCCCCGTGGTCTCGTGTCTTGCTCTGGTCTCCAGGCCTCCTGCCTCTCCACGGGCCTGGCCCTCCATCCCATCCCCCGTCGACCTCCCTCCGGAGCTCTTAGGAGTGTCTGGAAGCCGCTCCTTAGAGGGGGGGTTATGTGACGATCTGTGGCTGGAGTGCCCGCTTGAGCCTCTGGGGGGCACTCCTTCCTAGTTTGTTTCCTTCATGTTTTTCCCTGGACTGATTATGGTTTATTTGTTGCACCTGTGGTAGATTGAGCATCCCTGATTCAAGCCTGAGTTTTCCCTTTGTTCGGGGCTCAGTATTATAAGTGTCTTACTGCATCGAGCGTTTTCCTGGTTTCTTGGTGTTTCCGAGTGTTTTCTAGTTTCGCGGTTTCTGGACTCCCTGCCTGTATCTGGACTTCCCGTTTGCCTTATCCCTGCATTGTATTATTGCTGATCTGGACTGCTTACCTGGTTTTGACCCCTGCATGTTTCCCTGTACCTGTCTCTGGATTCTCCTCTTAACAAAGCCTGCGTTTGGATCACCTCTGTCCATGTGCAGTTTCATGACAGTATGCCTACATTTACCACCATTTTATCTATACCAGCATTGTGCTGGGTAGACTGAGTATCTGTACTTATGTTATCCCTAACTGTTTCCCAAACCATTCCTTTTATCCCCAAATATTTTTCAGCTGCTTTCACAATAATTTTAATCCTTTCGGTACGATTCGTTGTCTGTGCAGAACAATTGATAATTTCAACCATAAAAATCACAAAATCATGTTTGCTGACTTTCCATCCTCTTCATTTATTTTGTCATTTCCAATGCCCTCATATTGTTTTGGTATTACATTCACTCTGGGGACTAACTTTACTGCTTCAGAGTTGCTAATGCCTTCAGCTTCCTTAATCCTTTGTACCTCTTTGGCTCTTTTACTAAATTCACAGCCCTGATATCCTGCACTGTGAACAGAACTGTGCCTTCCTACCATTGTCCGGGAAGCAGACACACTCTGTCAGTTCAAAGCTAGACTAAAAACACACCTCTTTGACCTAGCATACATAATACATTATAGACTTCTATAATTCAATGTTAGGCTGCATAGATTAGGTCAGCCGGAACTGGGAACACTTCCCTTAAATCTTGATGCACTCGTTACATCATAAGAAGAATGGCATCTACGCTAATATTAGTGTCTTTGTTTATCCCGAGGTTTTCCCGCAGCCTGCCGGATCCAGGCCGTATCCAGATCTGACGAAGAAGCTTTGCCTGGACCCGATGACAATGCAGTGCTGAAGTGTCAACTATCCTCTCCCTATGGAGGATCCCTTTCCCACTCTACAGTGAAAGCGTTGTTGAAAATCCGGCTCGCGTACCCCAAAGTGATAAAATGAAACAAATTCTGTATAAAATTTATAGGCAAGACAAGTAGTTTGTTTAGGCATGGGTTGTATGGAATTACAAACCTGCGCACATATTTTCAAAAGTACATAACTATAGAATCAATTCTTAATGCGCATGTGAACGCATGTGAACGCCGTCAGCATTAATCACAGGTTCGAGTTTAAAGTCTGTTCAGAGAGAACGGCGTCGTCTTAGTGGCCCCTAATTTAATAACAAATGATCATTTCAATGGAGGTGAATCAATCAAAACTAACTTTAGCTAGAAATAACATTATTCAAGAACCGCTATAAAGCCAAAACAATCTCTGTTACCTTAAATTATATGTTTATCTCTGTAAAGCTGCTTTGGAACAATCCATTGTTAAAAGCGCTATATAAATGAAGATGACTTGACTTGACTTGACTGTGCTCTCATGTATCTTGTGAAGTGCTTCCCTTTCTATGTGTCATTATCTGATAGGTTGTTCTAGCCATGTGTCCTGTGTTCTCATTGGTTCATTGTTTGATTGTTCTCAGGTGTTCATTGTTAGTCATACTCTCTCTGTATAAATAGCCCTCATGTTCCCATTGTTCTCTGTCAAATTACTTGAAAAGAACTGGATTAATTAACAGAATTTAAGGACGTTTTTTTTCCTATTCTATTTGGGAGGTAATGGGTGTTGGAAGGCAAAAAAAAATGTGGCTGGATCATACTCCAGAATTTTTTTACTGGAGTAGATTAGGGGTGTTCTCGAAGCCAAATACCTTATCTAAAATCTCTATGCAATAATGAGTGAAGGGAACGAGTGAGAGTAAAAATGAAACGAGCGCAAATCCGTCTATGCCTGCATCTCTCAGAAACCAGAGCTTGGCAAGAGTAATATCAACTCAAATAGGCTACTACACATGTTCTACGATATGATATCGTATATTATTGTATGTATATTTAAATGATTTAAGCCATGTACAATATGATACTCGAATGAATGGAATAAGCACAGCACGATCACAAATCAAACAGCGCGTTAATTGCCGTCTCTGCGCATCTCCGTCTCTCAGCAACCAAACCAGCTCTAATAGCCTCAACTAAGATTCATAAACATTTATTACTACTTAATGTCTATTTAAATGTTTTAAACTTCGTATGATGTGATAAGCTACAGCAGGGATGGGTCCTGGAGGCACAGAGTTTAGCTCCAACCCTGAAAAAATCACCTGCCTGTAACTTTCTAGTAATCCTGAAGACCTTGATTAGCTTGTTCAGGTGTGTTTGATTAGGGTTGAAGCTAAACTCTGTAGGACAGTGGCCCTCCAGGACCGAAGTTACCCATCCCTGAGCTACATGATATATTTCTTTGTCTCACTCTCTCTTGAAGCTGATCCTCGCTGTCTTCGTGCGTATTTGGTGCTTGAACTGTGACGTTTTTTTTCCACTGCAACTTTGCTGGCTGCGCGTCGTCTCATTTTACGACTCTCAACTGTGTGGTTAAGTATTTTACAATGGCATCGAACACAGCTCAGCCAATAATAATCAAGAACTGGAAGTGTCTGTTTTTATAACATGTTCTGACACTTTTGTCTGGCTATAGCATGAGAAAAAAAGTGAACAGACATAGAGATGGTAAAAGTAAGTGGGTCCAACATCATTGGTCTTAAAGGGGTCATATAATGGTACATGCACTTTTACAAGTTGATTGTACTGAAATGTGTGTTGGCAGTGCCTGTACACAACCATCATATAATGATAAAAATCCATCCAGTGTTTTTGTTTTAATCTCCTTATGTTTTCCCGTCTCAAATTGAGCCGTTCGACCGTGTGACGTCACGCGGTCGGACGCCCCTCCCACGATTGTTGATTGACAGCAGCGTTTCAACACAGACCCGCACTGAGCGAGCTCGAGCTGTCATCATAGTCCGTCATTGTTGATACGCTGGAGCAGAATGGCGTCTAAGCCATTGTGGTGTTCTGTTCTTGGGTGTAATAATGAACACAGCAGTCATTTTGATGTTCCTAAATCCGAACCGCTGAAGACACAGTGGCTGAGTTTTGTTTTCGAAGGGAATATTCCCCACGATCAACATCAATGCATTCATGTTTGCGCGAATCATTTCTCACCAGACTCAGACTGCTTTATAAACGAGGATCAGTATGAGCTGGTTTTGCTAAGAAGCTGCTCCTGAAAAAAGAATCGGTAGCAACTATTTATGCTCCCTCTGCACCTCCAGAAGAAGTAAGTGTAAAGTTTTATTAACCTTTATATTAATATTTGCAAATCGCTAAAAAAAGTTTTTCATGACCATTAGTTCTAACGCCAATCTGTCAATGAACTAACGTATACATCAGTCACATAGCGTTCGTATCACACTACTCTACCCTGCCAGTGCATACAAAAATAGATCAAAGTGATATTGCGTTAACCAACCATTCAGAAACCTCCTGTTCGAGCCTTAATTGTCGAACTTCTTTGCGGCCGTCATCTTGTTCCGGGTGCGACTCCGGTTCAAACTGATACGGTTGCACAGATGTGTCCTCAGAGACTCCCGCTCCTATTCTTTCTTCAAAATATACACTCAACTGTTGTCAAGGCAACACTCCACATGCGTTGTATCAAAAAGCCAGCAGAACAGAGGGGCGGGGTGAGCGAAGATCATTATCATTTAAAGGCATATGCACTGAAACGGCGTGCCGAAAACAGAGCTGTTTTTGACCAGGTAAAATTTGTTTTCTTAAAATACTAATGAGAATTTTTATAGTATATTACAAAGTTTTCATTTAGACCCTAAACATTCATATTAACTTGTACAAAAATGGCATTATATGACCCCTTTAAAAAGTGGGTGGGTCTTGTCCCACCCATAATGGTCTCCGACACCCATGGGAGGCAGTTGACTCAGGCCCACACTCCATAGTGGCGATAATGCACCTTATACTTGGATGCCAATCGCCATTAAAACAAAAGATGAAGATTGTTCTCTGTCTAGCTTTGATGATGTTTTCTTACTGCTGTTTGGTGAGGTTTATTTTTCAGTTGTCAGTCAAGTACAAGTCATTGTTTATTTTGTTCAAGTTTTGTTAATAAATCCTGCACATGGGTTCTCAAGTCAGTGGACTTCTATGACAGTGTTTTGAATACTTTTATACTGCCTGTTTGGTCTTTATTATTTATTTATTTTTTACTTATTGTGCTTCAATGTTTTATATAGGCTACACCTTTCTTTAGATATAAACACAAGCGTGGACACATTTTGCTTAGCAAAATTATAGAGATAAATACATTAAGAAACTAGCTTTATGATCATAAAATAGATGCCAGTCTATTGACGTTTCTTTGGCGTAAATGCTGCAGTATCGAACTCAACTATAGCGCAAGCAGTAGAGCATAGTGCTAGCAACGCCAAGGTCATGGGTTCGACTCACAGGGAATGAAAAAAGATGCGTACAATATAACTTGATGTCAGTTTTAAAAAAATATGTCTGCCAAATGTCAAAGTAAAACAAAGTAAGATTGGGACCTAAAAACCTCTCCAGTTCCTGGTGCACCGTGAGATTAAAACCTCATGTCTCCAACCCAATGAGCTCATCTTCAGACTCCACAGGAGATATGCTAATGAAGTCTTTGGATGAGACAAATTTGTGTAGCAAAAGTGGCATGGTTGTTATGTGGTCTGGTCTGGGTACAAGTGTAAGCCAGAAATAAACCTGTGATGTCACACTACTGCATGCTTCAGAAAATGTTCTTGAAAACTAGATTTTTTTCTTTCCTGGCTTAATTACATTTTCAAACCTTAATTCAAAATTAACTTAAAAAAATCTAGTTGAACCAACATAAGAAAATGTATTTTAACAAATGTAATAATGTTAAGTTAAACATAGGCCTACTACAAATTAATTAAGTAAAAGTATATTAATTTGACCCAAACCAACTAAACTGGTTATTTTGAAATTGTGTGTAAAAACTTTCTTCAAATAAATGAATTTTTGAGTGTATATTTAACAATTAAAACAGATCCTCTCGATTGCAGTGGTCATCATTGAAAGAATGGCCTTTTGATTTAAAAACAAAATTAATTATCTGTCTGTTACGTTTGTGGGGTTGTATCTATTTTTTTCCCATTTTCACCTTTTTAAATTATTTGGATATATGGTGTGTATATAAAAAAGACGTCTTTCTCTAAACTAATTTGAGGCAGACAAATATGGAAATGTTATTTATAAGTGTAAGACACTCTCCAGATCCTCCCATGGCTAGAGCATTTGCCTCTTCAGCACTCATCCCCTGTTTAAAAAAAAATCGACATTCAGTTCGGAGAGACTGAAGCAGAGATGGGCGGTATTAAAGTCTTACCCCTGAGACAGAGACTATTATTTTCACATTACATGAGAGCATCAGAATGAAAACATGGCTCATTAGTAACTCACGCAACGTTCTAGTCATTCATTAGGAACCTGACTCAAGCGGCTAACCAACGTATCAGCAATGGAGAACATTTTTCGCCAAAATGAACCAACAAAATGAAGATGAAGTCACACTGTCCTGGGGAATCGGTTCTTTGGATGCGTATGAAGAGTCGCCGGTGTTTTCAAACTCTTCCGAGTTAAATGGCACAGGACTCGAGCCTCTACTCCTGTCCCGTGCCGTCCCGCTCGGCTTGGCATTGGGGACTTTCATCATCTTCGCGGTGGCTGGAAACATCCTGGTGATACTGTCAGTTGTGTGCAATAGGCACCTGCGAACTCCAACTAATTATTTCATCGTAAATCTCGCTATTGCCGACCTGCTCCTGGGTACAACCGTGTTACCCGTATCAGCCACCTTGGAATTATTGGATTACTGGGTGTTCGGGAGGATTTTCTGTGATGTTTGGGCCGCTGTGGATGTGTTATGTTGCACAGCATCCATCATGAGTCTGTGCGTAATATCCATTGACCGTTACATCGGAGTGAGCCATCCGTTGCAATACCCCAACATCGTGACGGGACCCAGAGCTTTGCTGGCCATGCTGGGAGTTTGGGTCCTGTCTTTGGTCATCTCTATCGGACCCCTGCTAGGATGGAAGGAGCCTCCGTCACCGGACCACACGGTGTGCGCAATAACAGAGGAACCCTTTTACGCGCTCTTCTCATCGCTCGGCTCATTTTATATCCCCTTAATTGTTATTCTAGTCATGTACTGCCGTGTTTACGTAGTGGCTAAACGGACAACGAAGAATCTAGAAGCTGGTGTGAAGACGGAAACGATGAATTCGGGTGAAATAACGCTGAGGATTCACAGGGGTTCGCAGGTGCACGAGGACACCAGCACTGCAGCCAGAAGTCGCGCTCATCAGGCGAGGAATTCTCTCACGGTCAAACTCCTGAAGTTTTCCAGGGAAAAGAAAGCAGCTAAGACCTTGGGGATTGTGGTTGGAATGTTTACGCTGTGCTGGTTGCCATTCTTCCTCACTTTACCACTTGGTAGGTTTTTATTATACACAGTTGCACAATTTGTCCCCCCTCTCCCATTCATGTTGGCACACTAAGTTGTCACAAAGAGAAGCTACAATGAAATATAGAACATTATGGGGCTTATTAATTAAAAAAGAAATCCATTAAATCCATCCACAGTGGTCTTGGTTTGAACTCTCCCAGACTGATCATCTAAAAACCAACAGGCAGTTGACAGACCAGGACTAGCAAAGCAGTTTAAGCTGCTTAAGTCTTTCTTTCTTTCTTTCTTTCTTTCTTTCTTTCTTTCTTTCTTTCTTTTACAGAACATATAAAGGTAACATACCATTTTTGGCCAATTTCGTTTTTAATTAATGATAACATATGTAGCAACTTGCACCAATTAAACTGACTACTTGCTTCAATCAACTGTTAGGTCTATTAAATATCCCCTTCTGAAAGCCCACATCTTTCTAGAGAAAACACACACACACACACACACACACACACACACTGTATGTGGTATATGGGGACTTTCTATAGACGTAATGATTTTTTATACTGCACAAACTATATATTCTATCCCCTTACACTAACTCTAAACCTACCCATCACATAAAACTTTCTGCATTTTTATATTTTCATATTAGTATGAGATAAGCTGTTTTCCTCATGGGGACCAAAAAATGTCCCCACAAGGACAAGGACTTCAAATATTGCCATCTTTGTTCGGGGACATTTTTTTCCCATAATATAGGGTTTACCAGGCCACACACAAACGCACATTATGCCAGTCTGAGATATTCTTGCTGCTCTTCCAGTTTGACCAGTAGAAAATTGGCCAAAACCTCTTTAAAACCAGCCAACAGATCAGCTCAGGAGACCAGCTAACCACCTTAGGCAATTGATATATTATTTCAGCTAGTGTTAGTAATAATAATAAATTGTAGTTAAAATACTGACATTCATAAAATTGTAAATTCTTAATGACATTCCTGTCATTAAGTTTGGCATTAAGTTTGGCATCCTTCATCCTGTTTGGCATTAAACATCTTGAAGCCATAATGCAATATGCCTGTCAATATTTGTTTTCATGTCAGTACTTAGGCTCTATGAAAGGTTACCAAACAGCAGTTAAGATGAAACAATCTTTACAAGAAGTAAACATTATTACTGTTTAAATTGAATGCAAATAATGAATCATTAACAAATAATGAATCATTACTTGGTCTATTGATTCTATGTCTTAAGAGTTTAGCAAGGTAAATGGAAAACAGTTTTTTTTTTTTAAATTCTATTTTCATTTCATTTAGTTATAGGCCTACTACAGGAACAACACAAAATACAGAATAACTTTATATTTATAATAATAATTAAAAAAAATATATAAAAAAAATATAAAAAAATAAAAATAAATAAATAATAATTTAACATAAGAAATTTGCTTAAATTACTGTGGAAGTGTCAATTCTGTGTTTTGTACTCACTTATTCTACTAAACAGATTTGCCTTACACTCACAGGAAATACGTACAAATGATTTATCCAACACAAAGCCTTCTGCTGCTGGACGCTTGAGGTCAGTGGGCAGACCGCAGAGTAGGGGTTAAGACAGAATAAATCTTTTTGCACTTTGTTTCCTGTTCCTCTCATGGGGCCTCCAGTGTGGGGTCCGCTGCATCCGTCGTTTGGCTGTCACAGCAGGGAGTATGAGAACAAGGCCCTGGACCGCAGCCATTCAGACTCAAAGGCAGGTTATTATTAAATAATTAGCATAGTAGTCATTCCTGTCCCAGACAGGGTTATCTCAGTAGGGCAGTGTGTTTCGAAGTTCAGCTGGCCTGGTTCTTAATTAGGCAACAGTGATTTTCTTTGAATTTAACTTAAGTGGAAAACAGTAGCGTATTTACTGGATCCTTACAGTGTATTATTTTAGATACAGAGGTTATATTAACATGAACACATCATGATACAATGTTTCAAGTTAATTTAGACAAGGTCACTTTGTGTTTAAATGAAAACGCTTTAAAACTTTGAATCTTTAAAATAATTTAATTTAAAATTTTTAGTTAGTAAGTAACAGTGTAAGTGGGATACTGATATAGGTATTAAGATTAAGAAGATATGCTCATAATTTTGGCTCATTCATTGCTGAACACATGATATGCACATGCTAACAGGGATTATGAGTCACATAAATCTTTGATAAGTTTCCTAACCTGTCATACTAGACAATGAAAGAAAAGCGAGCCACTTGACTGCATGCAAGTTGTACAAAAACAGGATGCAAGGATGTGGACAGTATTTAACTTGTTTGCTTCCTCTGAATCCTATTGTTCTAGAACAGTTACATTCTAGAAGAGGTTTTTTTTTTCAAGAGCGGTTATGAGAGTATTTATTATTTAAGTAGGCTGCATTGCAGTGCTAACATTAGTTAAGCTCTATTTAAAGTCCATTCATGATTTCATTAAGGATGAAGCCTAGATCTCACTTATACTCTCTTGGCCTTCATTCATGGAATCATTATTTCAGCCAAGTCTCATGGTTCCCATGGTGCTTTGAATGCAGTGGGTCAATGCACTGGTCATGAGGTGCACTGCAGCATTGAGGTGCTTCCGGTTTACACACCAGGGATCTCGGCCTAAAGCAGTTCATGGCACAGATCCACGGCTCTACCACTGAAATGTAAAGAGAGAGAGAAAAAAATGGGAAAAATTAGAAATACACCTTTTCTACAAATCTTGCTAAATGTTGGTTTTGTGATAAACAGATGAAGCTTTTCATATTCAGGTTATCAACTCACAACTGGCTCAGCAGATAGATATCTTTCGCACATTCATATTTCAACAAGGGCAAAAGTCCTGAATTTGGCCTGTTATGAGATGATGGAGCTAAGGTGGTTTTATCTTACTCTACTTATAGATAATCACTATTTTCTTTCTTCCTTTCTTTCTTTTTCTTTCTCAGATTTGGAATAGAATATCCCTAAAGTAAATTTCATTTCATTTAAATTTTCAGAAATTCAGGCAATTGTAAAACATTTACAAAATTTGAAATGTTACCTAAATCACAGAGTTGTTACCTAAATCACTTAGTTATATGTGTCCTAAAAACTTAAGCTTGATCATCCAAACTACTGCTGAATGACATGTTAACCAGTCTAATGCACCACGTGTCCTTTCTTCCAAGTTCATATCAAAGAGTAAACACAATATATTCATTTATTTAAACTTTTTTGTATGACAACTTCCTTCTTTATAAATACTATGCACATCTGCCATTAAGTTTATTGTCAACGACACATTTTTTGTTTCATACCAACTTGAAAGCGGACAATTTAGCTACGCAAGCGTTGCTGCCACCTGCTGGATGCTAAAGCAAATAACAGATCTTTAAAACAAATAACAGTTGTATGGCGGGGGGAATAATCACGAACAGTCACAAATTGTGCCGGCAGGGGGCACACCGGTCATGTGTTAAATGAGCGAGAGAAAAAAACATTGACAAGTTTTCTCTGAAATTCACTTCATTGCTTTGGCGTTCTCTGAAAATTGTGTCATATTCTTAACATGATGACAAGTGCAATGTGAAGCTAGTTTGTAATTTGAATAACTCATGTCATATGGCTCATTTAATGACAATAACTCAACCTTTACCGGTGTGCTTTCTCTTTGCAGTCGCATTCAACGCCAGCCTGCGGCCCCCTGAAACTGTCTTCAAAATCATCTTCTGGCTTGGTTACTTCAACAGCTGCCTGAATCCCATCATCTATCCCTGCTACAGCCGGGAGTTCAAGCTAGCTTTCATCCGCATCCTGAAATGCAGATGTCACCGCAGGAGACGGCCAAGTTGGAGAGCGTACAACTACCAGGGCTCGCACATCAACTCCTTCTACTCACGGCAGGACTCAAGGGACTCTGTGAACTATGGTAGTTACCTAAATGGGAGCCAGAGAACCCTGTCCTCTGCCAGCCCCAGCCCAAGTTATCATACCAAAGGCCTATCACATTTCCAGGAGGATGGACCCAGACATGCCCGGAGCAGGACACCATCTTTGTTATCTGAAAGTACTTTGGATCATCATCTTGAGCGTGTGGAGGAAGATCCAACCCAGTCTGTAGGCCACCAAACTGGTATCAGAAACTGGCCTCAAGACCAATTGAAAGAGTAAGGATGTCGAACTTTAAGTGGCACAAATTGTTTTGTTTTATTCGCCCAAAGTATTTATCTGGTCATGAGTAAATACATTTAGATCTGACATACAAGCCCATTTCCAGAAAAGTTGGGACATTTTATTGGGATTCTCTTTAACCTTTATTTAACAGACTAAAGTACAACAAACAAACAAAAGGATATCCGATGTTAAAAACTTTTCTGGAAATGGGGTTGTACAACCTGGCATTAATGTACATCACAGTGTGAATACTCTGGTATTCTTTAACAAACACAGCATTAAAGCAATTTTGCTTAATTATTTCCAATTCTAAATTATGCATCAATTATTATTTTTTTAATTACTAGAATCATTATTAATCACATGGGGGGGGGATTTATGAGCAAAGGGAAGGGGATAAATTTAGCTAAAATGGTTACAAAATTCTAACCTCCTGGAATGAGAAAATGGTTCACACATTTCAAGAATCTCTGAAAGGATTGTTTATTTATCATCAACATATGCATTTCAGTGGCTCGTTACTGGATATAGACAATGCACTGTACATTTTATTTACAGTCAATTTCCATACATTTTCATAAGCACCCATTTTCAAGAAAGGAGTTTCTATATACTTTTTTATCAGGCTACTCAATGAAACCCCTTAAGAAAACGTTAGAACTGGAGATCAGTTTTCTCAATACTGCCTTGAACACTTTACATGAGGAATGTAGAACAAGACTGCAAAAATACAAATTTATACAAGTCTTTAAACAGAATCAACCGTTGACATTCTCAAGCTGCAATACAAGAATTGTTTTAATAGTGTAATTAGAAATATCATGATCAGTCCACATCACTCGAACACTAAACCCAAAGCAGAAACAAATGGATTGAGTAAAAAAATATAAATAAATTACACTTAAGATTTAGTAACTGCAACTCAACATAAAAAGGTGAACAGAATAAGAAAGAAAAACATTCATAAATTGAATACACTTCCCATCCCCACCAGCGAAATATCTGCTAATAGTATGTAGTAACATTTTTTTTTAAAAGAACGTGGCTCTGTGTTTATACACTGTACAGTTTTGTAAATATCTGAAGGCCTTTAAATTTCTAGTGTTTCCCCCACAGAATTCTGTGAAAAGGTCAGATCCCAGGACAGTTTTGTTTGAATTTTTCTGTCTCTTTCGATGAAGATTTGAATATGATAAAGTTTCAGACTGTTGTTGCAGCATCTGAAATGGAATTATAGCATGAACAATCTTGCTAATATCTAGACTCTATCAAAAAATACCCACTGTTTAAAAGGCTCCTTAAGCAACAAACATATTCTTGGTGGTGGAACCACTTTTGGTGGCTGTGTCAGCATGTGACTGGAATCCAATGATGATCTTTGGTGGCACACCTAATCTTTCCTTGTACACACGCCTGTGAATAAACAGATAAAAATGTAGAAATTAACAGATGAAGGCAAGACATAATAATGTGTGTCTACCTTATAACCACAAATGAAAAGATTTGTAAAGATTTAAGTCACGATTAAACAAGCAGCGGCAGATCTTTTCTTCCATATTGGTGACGTAGATCCGAGTACAACGAATTATTGGAAAATAATAATAATAAAAAAAATAAAGTAGGACGGGGACTTGGAGATGTGGGCATGGCACTCAGAGTGTGTTCACACTTGCAGTTCGATTATCTCGGATCTTTTGGTCCAGACCAAAAAAAGAAAATAATACATTTAGTCCTGGTTGACTTTTTCCGACAGAGCTTGATGAACATCCAAAACAATGCTGTGTTCTAGGCTAAATGAGCTTGCTGTAGGTGTGTACATATAATGGTATTTTGACCAGCTGAGAACTCCAAGAATTTATAAAATGTGTGAAGGAGTCAAAACAGTTGCACACAATTCCTCTGTTGCACACAAACGAAGATCTGCTGCAATGATGGTGTTGCTGAGCTCCTATGACGAGAAAAAACAGGTATGATTCAGCATTCGGTCTTTTTGGTTCGTTTAGATGTCTTTGTTCCGTGTTGTGTTCATATTTCAGTCGAACCGCACCAGATTTCACTTGGAAGTGGACGAGATCCACCTTTTCAGGGGTCTCCGTCCGCTTGTTTGGTGCGCAACAAGGTTGGGGTTGGCAGTGTTCACACTTATTCAAATGAACTGTGCACCAGAGTTCGTTTTAATTTAACCAAACCTGCCAAGTGTGAACACACCCTTAAAAAGTCACCATGAAATCAAAATCCAGTTTTTTTATTGAATACCACAGTGTTATTGCAATAGCAAACCACCATGATCCAATCATTTCCCGATGGGCAAAATCAAGTCACGTCCTACATTTCTTCTTGTTTGAAAAGCCATTTCACTTGGATATACATCACAATACAGAGGAAAAGACTTCCATTCCATGCCGACTTTAAGAATGGAGGCAGATGAATTTGAGTTTGAAGGGGCGGGATTTAAGCAGACTAAATGAATGGAGAAGTACTGCAAACATCACCAGATAGAAGTCTGCAGTTTCAACTGAAGATCAAGTTATCACCTTTTGAGGTCAGAAATGAAACATGCGCGGATGAATCGGTGAAAAAAGATAAATAACATGAATTTCAAAAATAGATAGGGTGAATTTTAACCTGTGTTCATATTGGTCTCATTTCACAAAACTATTTTTACCCTATGTGTACAACAGCATCTTTGTTCTCGTAGTCTGTCGTCCATATCGCTATTTTGTCTCCCTTTGTTCGGATGTTGACGACGGCACCACAGACATCATCACTGTGGTCATCAAACGCTTCTCCCACAAGGCACAAAAGCTAAAAAAAATACATATAAAAAAACAGAATTGAGAGAGAGAGCATCTAAGCCTTCAGGTTCTATTAGCACACAATGAATTTTGCAGATAATGCAGTTAAACCGACTAGACAAGAGTGCCGACTTACTGTCTCCAGCCAGAAGCGGTCCAGGTCGGCTCTGCGCTGCTGTTTGGACAGGGTGATCAGCCAGCGGCCGCCCTGCTTGTTTCTCTCATCTTCCCACATGGGCTCAATGCCATCCTGCTCCGAAAAGTGCAAAAGGATCAATTTAGATGGATTCAAAATAATAATATATCTTGAAAATGCAATACTGTGCCTTACCTTGAAGAGGGAGTAGTCACATCCTGACATTAAGTTACTTGATAACTGAATGTGATTGTATAACCTGGGAACAGAGCACCAAAACCTGCATTAGTGCCACATTGCTGCATACAACTAACTATCGGTTTATTTAACCAAAGGTTTTCTTAATCATTCATCCTGTCTGTGTCGTTTCGATTCCCTCTTGTTAATACTTACGCCCAGAAGTCTTCAACTGTGTCAAACTTTGAGATGAGACGGAGATTAGCCTGCCATGTTTTGCTTTTGTCATTTTTAAAGAACCAAAGAGCCCATCTGTCCCCCAAAAACAAAACAAACAAAAAAACAGATCACTCTTGCAGATTTTTTTTGCATTACAATGCACAAAAAAACATAAAATGTGTGTGGCCTGGGTGACTTCACCTGTTCTGCAGAGGATGTTTAATGTAATCTTCCAGACTCACAATCTCTTGCGTATTTTCAGCGTTTTTTTCTTCTTCTGAATTTGGTGGATTTGTTGAATTTTCCTACAAGGAACATTTCCACTACATTACATTTAATTTTTATTACATTTCCACTATTTTATCTAAAGATTTACAAGCCGAATATTCAAACAATATACATTATACATTTATCTTTAAATATTAGGGATTAACAAAACACTAAACTTGTTTAAGATATCTGACACTATAAAAATAAACAGACTGAACAGAATAAACCATTGTTGGTTCTTCAGGCTCTGAACCTGGAAGAACCGCCTGAAGAACCTCTAGGCACCCTTTCAATATCCTGCTGCATACTCAAATAACTTAAATATAATATTTAAAGTGTCTCAAAGTATTTCCTTTATGACAGGGTTCCTGGAAGAATAATGGATATTCTTCAAAGTTCTTGCAGTAACTTCCTCAGAGAACTGTCCTTTTTTGACAATGTAGCCTATATAAAGGTTCTCCAAAGGCTGTATGTGGATATGGTGCCTCAAGTATCCTTTCATTTTTACAATAACAAATATGTATGTTTAGAAAGGAAAAGACAGAGAGGCCAATAATCTCGTAACTAAACAAGTAACTGTGTTAACTGTATACATTTTGACATTGACTAAAAGTTATTCTAAACATTACAAACTTCAAAACTAAACATCTAACAATTAGACTTATTTATTTATATTTTGTTTTAATAAAATATCTGTTTTTTTGAGCTACATGAAGCGTTGTCCATAGAGACTAAAAACAAACCACACTATATTTTTAGTGACACATCAGCAAACCATAAATCTAGATGGCAGAAACAGAGATGGTTTAACAACATGTTAAATTCACACAGAAAACATCAAATATGCTCACAGGCCCCCTTTCCAGATAAAAACATTAAATATTTAACACTTTTGCACAATATCCTTCAAACACATATGTGCGACAGTCAGACACATGAGCTCAATTGACTGTTTGCTTTAAGAGATATCACTCCACCGCAACATATTTATCCCTCTACACAAGCACTGACCAACATAAAACCCGTATTTACTATTAATAACTACCACGACTATCATCACAATGTTTGTAGGGGCACTTATATTGACTCACCGGTTCAGCAGTCGCCATCTTCTACAAATGTGAAGGGTCTTTCCGTGTGTGAAAACACCATTTGATTGGCCAAACTCAAGCGAACACATGTGAGAGAATGAGGAGCACGCGTTTAGACAGCGACCCCTAGAGGACACAGCGTGAAGATGACTCCCGCCGTAAAGCTATGGTTGTTTATGGTTCATTGCTTGAGCAAACACTATTTTTTCAGTTAAGTATTTCATTTATGCATATCAATATAATAGATTGATATGAATAAATGTATTTCAATGTGTAATTTTACATTTTCTATAACTGAAAGTAGTCAAATTTATTAGGGAAAATTGTAACCTATCTAAAGTCACCATGAAATCAAATTGGACAATTCTTTTTTTTTTACTCGGATATATGTCACAATGGGCTATATGCACGCATAAGTTCGGCATTTGACCCAAGGATGCTCTTCGGTTTCTGGTTGGGGAGATTAAAACGGAGGAAAACTGAGGAAAACGGGATTATGGCAGAGTCTTCAAAATTTACTGTCCTCCCGTCTTTGAAACGAAACTTTCATACGTTTAAATGTAATTATATATATATAGTTATGTTTATTTAATATAATTTTAAAAAGAAGCATAAACACAACGAGGGGTGTCTGTTTTATCTGTTTTTGTGACTAACGTTTCTTTAGTATAACCATGGAGTATAAAATTCAATATAAATTCTCGGTATTGCATTGGACTCTACGATCGGCGGAAGTTATCGAGCATCCTTAGACCTTCACCGGAAATACCGCCGTGCATAGAGCCCATAGGGAAGAAAAGACTATCACAACTTCCGTTTCATGCCTACTTTAAAGGCCTGTTCACGCCAAGAACAAAAAGTATGAAGATAACTATAAGGATAACTTTAGCATTCACACCAGTGGCTGCACTTTTGTTGTCTGCTGCTTTGACAACAAAAACTCTGAAATTGATTTTCAACAATATCGTTCCTCTGTGCCATGAACTCTGCTATTCTTATCACATTTGTCACAAATTGTAATAAGTTCACACATTTATCATTTATCAACTATTCCTTTATCTCTTTATCTTCATTGTTATTGTCTTTGATGTGAAGAGGCCATTAGAATTTCACCATTATTTGACTTTTTTTAACAAATCTTTTTGAATACATTGATTTATTTTATACATCTATCATATAATTTATTTGGATATTTTTATATAGTTTTAATGTACATCCAAAATTTATAACAGAGCAGATATACACAAAATGTTGAAATATTAATGGCTTGGCATCAAATTCTATTCTAACTATAAAAAATAGAATTAAAAAAAGGAGGCACAAAATGTTTTCTGTTTGATACATTTATTCAGTGTGTAACTGGAACTCTACACACAAATAACCATTAATTAACAACAGTCAACACTGTAACTATTGAGACAAGGACGTTGATGATTAGTATGTCTTCTTCATGGCAGGACTCACGTTTGAACCCGAGGCTCAAAGCTGCAGGACGGTTCGGATACTGTGGAATACGCACAAGAGAAAAGTTTGCATTAAGATATCAGTTTCTTTACCACATTGCATTAATATGATATTACCAAACAGCACCAGATAAAAAACAGGCATTTTATAAAGCATGTACCTCTTCCCAGCATGCATCAGGTCAAAGGCCTCATTGATCTGGGTAAAGGGCAATGTGTGAGTAACAAACTCATCCACCATCAGCTTCTTACTCATGTAGTCATTCACCAGCTTAGGAACACTCTCCACACTCTTCCAACCTTAAAAGCAAAGAGAAAATACTTCTGTTATGAAGTTAATTACCTAATATGTTATATTTATGCTAAATGCATAAAGCATATATCATATGCTATTTGAAAATGTAAATGGTAACAGAAATATATAATAAAGTTATATATCTTATTAAAAAAAAAGATAAAATAGTAACAATATAAAAAAACTAAATTAAATTAATATACAAAACTAAGAAAATCATATCTAACAATTAATTTAATATTAAAATAAAATGAATTATAACATTTATATTAAAATAAAATATCAATACAACAATAATATAAAATCATATCACAATTAATATATGATTCAAATAAATAAAAATATCTAAATTACATTTATTTCTTTTTTTAAATACACCCACCACCAAAAGCTGTGCCTTTCCATGTACGCCCTGTGACCAGCTGGAAAGGGCGGGTGGAGATTTCTTGCCCTGCCCCTGCCACACCAATGATGACACTGGTTCCCCAGCCTTTGTGACAAGCCTCAAGAGCAGCTCTCTGAATTCAAAAGAAAAGTGACAATAATAATGGTCATCCTGAGCATCCTAAGCCATATACAACAACTGGGCAATTATGCACTTCACATAAGTACAATAGTGGTAACTAAACGGTCTCTAATTATGAGTTACCATGGCAGCAAATATTTTGAGGAACAATGACGAATTCAACTAAGCTGAGATCTACAGTTCTCCTGTAGACATCTGGATGGCTGTATTAGTCAGCTTTCGTTCATCCCCATCTAAACAGCTGATGTTTCTGCAGTTTACCATAATGCCAACATTGCCGATGCATTCAAAGGAGTAGTCAACCCCTCCATCTGTCAGCTCCACCAGCACTTCCTGAATGGGCTTGCTGTGGTCCTTGGGGTTCACAAACTCAGTGGCTCCAAACTTCTTGGCAGTTTCAAACTTGTCTGGGTTGATGTCAATGCCAATGATCCTGGTGGCACCGACTGACTTGCAGCCCATTATGACTGCGAGCCCAACTGCTCCCAAACCGAACACAGCGCAAGTAGAGCCGGCTTCAACCTACCAGGGTGAATATGTGTCTATTGACCATGTGACATTAAGACCGAAGGAAACATTCTAGTAATTATAAAGACATGCACATTATTTAAATGAAGCAGACTTTAGCAGTATTGATGGCCGCTCCGTATCCAGTAGAGATGCCACAGCCCAGCAGACACACTTTGTCCAGGGGGGCATGTTCATCCACTTTGGCCAAAGAGATTTCTGCCACCACAGTGTATTCGGAGAAGGTGCTGGTACCCATGAAGTGAAAGAGTTGCTTGCCTTTACAGCTGAACCTGGAGGTGTTATCGGGCATCAGACCCTGACCTTGGGTCACCCTAAAAGAATTGCATCACAACTGAGCATCTATAAACCAAATGACAGTTAGTATGAACAATAACAAGACCTACACAACCATTAAAAAGTCTGGGTCAATCTCTAATGTTTACCAGGCCATGATATATTTTCATAAAGGAGAGAATGATGATGGAAAATAGATTCATAATTACCTGATTTTCTGACACAGGTTGGTTTTAGGATTTTTACAAAACTTGCACTCTCCACATTGGGGCACATACAGTGGAATAACAGTATCACCTTCACAAAAAGTGAAAGAGCTTCAGGATTTCAGCCTATCTTCCAAAATTGCTCACATTTTACACATTAAATGTCACTGAAGTGAGGGTAAATAGCCTGTTTTGACACACCTGGTTTGAATTTGGTGACCCCTTCACCAACACTCTCAACAGTGCCTGCCCCCTCATGGCCCAGGATGACAGGAAACAAGCCCTCAGGGTCACTTCCACTCAGGGTGTAGGCATCAGTGTGACACACACCTGTAGCATGAATCTGAAACACACAACCACGCAAGACTTCTCACCATTATATTTGAATATATATTATTATTAGAATTCAAAGCACAATAAATTTTTCTCTATACATGAGTCGATTGCACAATTATTTGTAATAAAGAACACAATCATAAACACAACACTTCTACATAATCATGCATGACACAAGACACTGAAGACAGCAGGGTCAGAACTGACATGCTCGGTGTAAATCTGTCAGAAAACATGGTGCTTTGACAGGGTGTAGCTGCAAGCCGGTTTGTTACAGCTTTAGCAGAGCTGGTGCAATTAAAAAGAGAAATCTTGTCAAGTCAAGTCATCTTCATTTATACAGCGCTTTTAACAATGTAGATTGTTCCAAAGCGGCTTTACAGTGATAATAGGTAAATAATAAATTAAAGTAACAGATTGTTTTGGCTTTATGGCAGCTCTAGAATAAAGTTATTTTCCAGTTTAAGTTAGTTTTGATTGATTCTCTACCATAAAAAAGAGAAATCTTGTATCAATTATAAAAAGATCTTATAATGTCCCGATATGTCAGTTTAAAATGTTATAGGCAGCATTAAATGGAAGTTGCGATAGTCTTTCCCCCCCCTATTGTATATCTGAGTGAAACGGCTTTTCAAACAATGATTGGATGGTTGTGGTTTGCTATTGCTATGATCTCATGTGAGTGACAGGTTGTCACTCCCTCACGCCAGTAAACACATCATCAGAGAACAGATGCTGTTCCAAGAGGGAGGGGAAGTTATTGTGATTAAAGATTATGAGTGCACATGACTTAAAAAAAAAAAAAAGGCGTGCACGGATAAATAATTTATAATTAACACTGCAATATTCCAAAAAAAAACAAGATTTGTCCATTTTGATTTCATGGTGACTTTGAAAACAAAGATTTTACGGAGCACCAAAGTACTCTGTGTCGTCTACAATCTATGCACATCAAATAACCTACTGCTTTTGTCAAGAGAGGTACAATGTTCAGATTAATGGTTTACCTTCACTCGAACTTCATGAGCTTTAGGTGGAGTAACCTCCACCTCCTCAATGGAAAGAGGCTTACCAGCCTCCCAGGCCACTGCTGCCCTGCATTTGATCACCTGAGGACGAATCAAAGAAGCTGTTAGCTCATAAACACTGTTAGAAGAGATGCTTCGGTAACTATTTTTGACCTAAAATTAAGGTTATGCAAATCACAGCTTTAGATGACTTTATGTAGATGATGTGCAGGACGAGATGCAGTTAAACACAAAACCAATTGATGTTTAATACAGTGTATAGCAAATTTAGCAAAAACATAAACATAATGTGAATCTCTATTCACATGCTGTAAAAATAGAATCTGTGGTGAAGGAGAAAGGCCGTTGAATGCAACAATATAGCATGTTTCTGATCTTTTATGCATGCATTGTCACAAAGCTGAATGCAAAAAAACAAGGGCAACGGAAAACAGGTCAAAGCAGCACAATGGATCTTTGTACCTAATCTGTACTCCTGTCATGCACAAGTGCTGCTACATATTTTGATTGAACTGCATTGTCTTGACACTCGATGTTTTTTTTGTTTTTTTTACAAATGTTGCACATTTGTGTACATTAAACGCGCACAAATGTATACTATTAATACTTTACGTAGTTGTAGTGTGAGGGCCAATTTCGCTGCTAACTTACTTTCCCAGTTGTGTCCATGTTTTCTTCCACTACGAGAGAAAGGGAAGGAGAGGTGTGGCAAACTAAAGAACTCTTTCCTCCACCAATGAGAGACCAGGATGTGGTTACGCTTGAGGAAAGTACGTTGTTTTTCTCAGCGCATGCAGCGCTTTTGCATCTAATAGGTCTTTTGACCTGATAAATAATAAATCAAAGAGCAGTATTCACTCGAACTAGAAATAGCCTGTCGGAGCATTTATTATGCTTTCTACACTGTAAATATGAAACTGATATAAGGATTAGCTTACACACTTTACGGAGAAAATGTTATTCAAAAAGGACCTATTTTTTATTTTTCTCAGGGAAGAGGTTTCATCTTATTTATGCGAGGAAAGGTGGATTTTTCAGAATGTCTTACAAAAGGAACAAGTGGCGAATTATACTTCCGGGTTCTGACGTCATATTAGCGCCGCTCTATAAACATTATATCACACATGCAGTTAGGAACTTTTAAATATACTGTCACCAAAAACACACCACTGTTTTTACAATGAAAGCTCTGGCAATCCTTTTCTATTTTCTTCCATTTAAAATGTCTGTACTTTTTTTTTGTTGCTACTTTAAGCTGTAGTCAGCAGCATAGTATTGCTTTTCCTAAACACTAAACACTCAGTTTAACTGTTGATAATACACATTGCCTAAAGTTAATAAACAATCTCTGATTGGTTTGCAGACTTGATCTCTCCTATTGAGATGTCACAACCATGGTCACAACCCAATATCTACACTTTAGCAATAGCAAACATGTTGGTGCATCACAAAATAATTAAAAATAAAACTACAGTTGTGCATATAACAGATTTTATTTTGCAAGTCCATGGTGGCATCTTGAGGTCAACTAAAACAATTTGCAATTCTGTAAATGCAGAACTTCCATTATTATCCAACAATAAAAATGTTTTACATCATCATTATTTGTGGAGTTAGCTTCACCATTTTGTCACTACATAACAAAACCCGTTACGTTACGTTGTTCAAGCAGATACTGGTCCAACCTCCAGCAAATGTAAAAACGCAAGTGGATGCAAACCAACCACGTAAGATTGTGGAGACTCCCCTTCTCTAGTACACAGACATGTGGCAACTTAAAACATCAGTCCTATCAGTAGATCAAATAAAAAAATCCACTGCTGAGAAAATTTATTTATAATACAAAAAGTAAAAAATTCAGCTGTACAAGAGAGGCATTAATTGACAGTCAAAAGACTCTGGCAAGGCCCCAAATGCTGCTTCTGGTTTCCACAGCAGATGAAAGGACAGATCCCACCCTATGAGTCCTTCATCATCTTCCACCTGCAAAGAAAGTAGAAAAAACATGATGTGTTACTCCTACTACAATGGAAATGGAAAAGAGCAGCTCAGATGCGTTCATACTTTATAAATTACCATTATTCAGCAAGGATGAATAAATTGATAAAAAGTAACAGCAAAAACATTTACAAAATTACAAAACATTCCTATTTCAAATACATTATGTTCTATTTGAACTTTCTATTCATTGTAGAATACTGATAAAATAAATACATCACAGTTTCCATAAAAATATTAAGCAGAAAAATAGATAAAATTAATAATAAAAAGTGTTTAAGCACAAAATCAGCATATTAGAATGATTTCTAAAAGATCATGTTACATCACAGGAATGAATTATACTTTAAAATATATTCAAAAAAAAAATTTGTATTCTAATCATTTTACAATATTACCGTACTATTTTTGAACAAATAAATGCATTAGGGCTGCAACTAACGATTATTTTGATAATCGATTAATCAGACGATTATTTTTTCGATTAATCGGATAAAAATTCTAATTTGATTTTTTTTTTTATTATAACTAAATAAAACCCTAAATCAGGGTTGTGGTGAGCAGGACGAGGCCGAGGGACGTGAGAGATGCGAGACCGGTGCGTCTCACAGGTGTCGTTCATTATCACTCACGCCACCGGCCTCTCACGTCCCTCGGCCTCGTCCTGCTCGTATTTATGTGTAAAAGTGTACTTTAAAGCAGCACTAAGTAGGAATTCTGTTTTTGTCAAACAGCGACCCCTAGAGTCGCTGTGGAGTACTTGTACTGTCGTGAATAGCACTCACGCAGAGATGGCTCTGCACTCACGGCCGGATCCCCTCCCCCTGTACACCGGTACCTGTTAGTAGGATGGACGCTGTAACGAGTGGAAATAAGGTATGGCCCCTTTAAGAGCTGCGCGCGCCCAACACCACATGTATACGGCGCCGGGTTATTTCTGTTTGATGCTCATTTTATCAGAATTTTATCAGAATTTTATCAGATCTGTTTTTTGCCGTAAAGCAATTCGTTACCTCGCGAGACTTGATATCACACGATACTTCCTAACACTGAGCCCGGCGCCCGCCGGCCCAAAGTTGCAAGGGTGGTTTTGCGGCTCACAGGCACCAGGGGGGTGCGAGACGACCACCATTCAACACGAAATCAGTAATATAAACATTACAATGACTCCAAAGCTGTTCGGTTAAGGTAAAAAAGTTACTTAGTTCACCTTTAAAAAGTGCAAAAGCCACACATTGAGTTTTACTAATATCAATATTTGCTTTGTTTTTAATGATAATTGCTAATGGCAAGTTGACAACCATGATTAATGTAAAATTAATTAAAAATTATATCCAACATATGTTTTAGCAATTTTTGTTAAAACAAATTTACACAGACATGTTGTTCAGATGTGAAGATATAAACTAAAAACATCTCAAATATATAATTAATTTAATTTTTATTTTAAATTAATGGAATTATAAGGATAATAGATAAAATAAATATAGAAAGACTGAAAACAAGCGTGTGAACATAGAGCTACGGTAGATCGCGTTTGAAAAACGTAATATTAGACAAATGCTATAAAAAGAACGGGATGGAGGTACGCAGCAAGCTAACAGGGTTGATTAAAAGGACAGGAAAAATTATGCATTAGTGCACAAGCATTCGCTGAAAACCACTGAGTACAGTGACTAAAAATAATCTTTTACTGCTGCTGTTATTAACTGCCTTTATATTTAGTGCTTCACTTTGTAAACACCATTTTAAATTTAACCTATTTCTGCGGTAGCGCTATTTTAATCCATCACTTATGTTGCGAGCGAACTGATTGTGCAACCTGATGCTCGAGACAAAATACAGACATCCCAAGTCTCGCGGAAGATCCGGGAGTCTCCCGCATATTGATAGCGGCTCCCTGATGCCTGCAAATTAGTTCAAACTCCCGGAATCTAGAGCGCACGAGCAAGAGCGCGCATGCGAGACAGAAGAGACTGTGCTCCAAACATAGACTGTAAAAAAGATCTCGGTCTCTGGGCGCACGGCAGATCGGTGAATGGAGTGAGACCTTGCGTGTGTCTCTTGAAGCGCAGCGCATGTAAGACAGAGAGCATCATGATTGGCCCGTTTCAACCAATCACCAGTAAACGCTTCCCGTGACGTAAGCAGACCAACTAATCGATAATGACATTCGTTGACAACTATTTTAATAATCGATTTTAATCGATTAAATCGATTAGTTGTTTCAGCCCTAAAATGCATGTATTGGTGCAGCATGAGATATTTTTAAAAAACATTATTTAAAACCTTACCAAACTCAAACTTTTGAACGGTAACCAAGGAATGTGTTTGAAAATACATGAAGGGGAGCAAATGATGGAATTTGCATCTTTGGATAAAATATTCTATTTACATGAATTAAGTACTTTCATCCAATTTCATTATTCATTTCTGAGGATCAGCATTGCTAACTTACCTCTGAATCCACGTCCACCGCCTCCACCTCGGCCTCCTCTGAACCCTCCACCACCACCTCCTCTGCCACCTCCACGTCCGCCAAATCCTCCACGACCTCCACGGAAGCCTCCTGCAAATACGACACTCGTTTAAGGATTCATTGTGTAGAGCACAATGGCCCTCATTTATTAAAAGTGTGTACACCAAATTTCCAGCGTACACCTAAAAGCACGGTGACTTTGAGATTTATCAATATGGACGTTGGCGTACAGCACGCTCAAATCCTACGACAGCTCAGGAGGTGGTGTACGCACGTTTTGAGTTAGTGCGGAAATAAGCAGAAAAACAATTCCTAACACCACAAAAAGCACTGACAAACTAAAAGATATTATATATTATGACCCACTGTAAAACAAAAAAACAACAACATAGAAATTATAAACTTCAGTGTTTATTTTTGTGCAACATGGACTTCAATGTTTAATTTGTGTGACTTTACCAAAGCATTTGATTTGTAAGCATATGTATTCCTTCAGTTGCGAGCCTGTGCGCTTTACCCTGACGTTTCAGGGTTTGGCCCGGCAGGTGCGCACGGACTGGGTTCGGTAACGAAAGGCTTTCAATGACCAAAAAAATAATTCAGACTGACAAAATAATAAAAAAATACATTCTTCTTTTAAATAATAACAATAATAATACAAATAATAATAATGCCATTCTTCTTCTAAATAACAATAAGCATCATTAATAATACAAATCATAATAATAAGAAGAATATTACAAATTGTCATGCAATTATTGATGTGAATGAATGGTACTCCACATCACATCATCATCATCACTATTGTACAACCCAATACATGTAACGTGATTCGAAATTGAATGCTAATTCAAAAGACGTGCTGTAAAATATTGCATTGTGATAGGTCATTTCGGCTCCACGTCAGATAAGTTTCTCTTCTTTGCCGTCTTCCGTGTGTCCATGGCGTAAAATGAGGGCGTGGGTGAAGCGGAGACTTGAAAATATAGGGGTAGGGCTGGGTACCGAGTTCGGTACTTTTTAGGTACCGACCGAATTGCTTCGATACTACCGAGTATCGAAACATGTCTTGTTTTTCGGTACCAAATTTCGGTACCTAAGTGGTTAATCTCGTCAACGTCAGTGAAACAATAAGCATATGATTGGCTGTGGCGGAAAAACACTAGTTTACGCAGCTGGCCATAGACGTGGCTCGTCGCACGTGAGGCTGTAGTGTGTGTGTGTAAGCTCCCCAATCCAGATAGATAGAAAATATGTGGAAATGATCCAAAGTGTACCTATGTGCCAGACTCGATGACAGAAGCAGGCGATGCAATATTTGTGAAAAGATAATTGCTGCCAAGACCAACACGGTAAATCTGATAAGGCACTTAGAAGCGCACAGAATACACTTGAGAGTAATGGTGTGTTCACACCAAACGCGAATAGAGCGTCAAGTACGCGTCTAGTTCATAGACTGTGGTCTAGTTAGACGCTTGAATCTTCTGATCAAGTTCAAATTTTGCAACTTGCGTGGAAGACGTTCGCAGCAAACGCGCACGTCATTCGCGACGCCCGGCGCGAATGATGCGTCTATTCGCGTCTTTGCATTGACTTTGTATGTAATCTACTTGCGCAAATAATTCAATTCGCGTTCGGTGTGAACACACCATTAGTAAACACTTGTTAATTAATAAACAGTTAAAATATCTCCTTGCTATTGTTTCCCAACACATCCATAATCATTAGGCTACTTTTGCCAGTGCTTTGCGGCAAGCTTCATGTGTGCTGAGCGCGAGGCATATATCCCGCCCCCCAGTAGCCTACATCTAATTTAATTCACATTTATTTGTATAGCATTTTTCACAATACATATTGTCTCAAAGCAGCTTTACAGAAAATGCATGTGTCTAAATTAATTTAGAGTGATCTGTTATCAGAGGTGACAGTGTAATGCATTTCAATTAATTTTCATTCAGTTTCATTGTTAAACAATGCATTAAGTTAAGGCAGAAACAATGAGCTCATTGAAGTAAAGAATACATGTTAAATGATTAGGAAACAGAAAACTTTAGCATTGGTGCTTTTTACATACTCAAAATATGAGTAAAAAACTTAAACTGAAAAAATAAAAATTAGGTAATGTTATATTGTTAAAACTGGCTACTAGAGATGCACCGATTGATCGGCTGGTGACCGGAATCGGCCGGTTTTCACGTGATCGGCCGTGATCGGCGACCGGCCGGTCAGTCTGACATAATCCGATTTTATGCCGGTCAAATGCACTCGGGCGCCGCATGATTAACAACGCGCAACATCAGCATCACACGTGCACACGGAACGCGCACATGTAGGAAACCTTTTTGTTCGGCGTGCATGTTAATCAATGAGTGCATTCACACCGGGAGCCGGAGCAGCGCGTGAGCGTCGAGCAGGAGCGTCGCGTGAGCAACAGTGAAGTGCGTGTTTCGGCGCCGAATCTATTTTTGCTGCGCTCAATTTAAGTGAAAGCACACTTTTGATGGACAAAATAAATATTTCATCCAAAAAGTGCCCAAAATGCAAAGAATTTGCATGTCTGGTGTGTTTTAACAAGAACTTAAGTAGGCTAGGCTATGTCAGAAAGAAAATGAAGACTCAAAAATATTTACAGAAAATTTACCCATTTAAACTTGTTTTTATTATTATTGAATTGTTTCCCTGCACATGCTCCACTTGTCCTGTTTAGCTTGGCTGGACATGTGTCAGATGAGAGAAGAACTGCTTGAGAAATATAACTTGCCATTGATATACAACAAGTGATTGCAATAGGCCTGTGTGTGTGTGTGTGTGTGTGTGTGTGTGTGTGTGTGTGTGTGTGTGTGAGAGAGAGAGATAAATATCTTTATACTGCAAGGCTATATTTATTGAATTTTTATTTGTTATTTATGTTATTTTATTGCCATTACCTGTTTTCATACAGAAGTTTAGTTTGCTAAATATATATAAAAAAAATTATTGGATATTGGATGTGAAAAGGAAATGGTTCTTCCATAACACTACACTTTAAATGTGTGAGAATTTCCCACACTAGGAGTCATTTATATAGTTCTATTTTATAGCGATTATCTGTTCAAAAAATGTTCTATGCAAAATGTTCTATTAAAGAGAAGATAGAAAATAAATATTTGTGTGTGCTGTAAAGTGGTTTGAAAAAATAAAAGAATAAAGAATAAAGAAAGAATAAAATCGGAATCGGCTAAAATCGGTATCGGCAGGTCAAACTCAAGGAAAAATCGGAATCGGGATCGGCCTAGAAAATTGTAATCGGTGCATCTCTACTGGCTACATAAAATTGGTATCGAAAAAAGTATCGTTCAGGAACCGGTATCGAAGTCAAGGTATCGGTATCGAACATTTTGCTACGATACCCTGCCCTATATAGGGGCGTTATTCTAATGACGATCGTTTTCAGCCGCGGGATTTATCAAGGGCAGGTATTGCGTACACCTGGATTTCAAAGGTACGCACAGCTTCATAAATCAGGCGGTGAGAGGAGTGCAAGCATAATCTTACGCCAACATATATGCCCGTTTCTACGCAAGGATGATAAATGAGGGCCAATGTGAATGCTACACAATTCTGGGTTAATTAAATAGATGTTATTACCAGAGATAATGATAAAACCGAACCAATCAGCATATGTATATTGTTTTCTTGTGTGGTCTTACCTCCTCTTCCACCTCTTCCTCCTCCTCTACCTCCACGGGGCGGCCCCTTCTCACCTGGAGGCCTAGGGAGGAATCTCTGGAGGGGCAGCAGCTTCATGGGGTCGATGTAGAACTGATGCGAGGGGAGAGAAAGTTCATTAAAATATTCTTCATCATAATACTGTTAGTCACATCCTAGTGTATTGATAAGATGCAGAACAGCCGAAGGAAGCCGCTAAAACTGCTTAAAGGCTCATAAGAATCCCTTTGATATTTTCTTTAGCATATATCCGCTTCTAAATTATGGATATCCTAAAAGAACACTGATCGTTGTCTAATATTTGAAATAAAACTGATAAGCAATGGGGTGAATTTTAAAAAAATATTAAAGACCGCTTAAAAAGGAAAAAGTTATGTGGCGTTACATCATGCTATATATACAGTGAGGAAAATAAGTATTTGAACACCCTGCTATTTTGCAAGTTCTCCCACTTAGAAATCATGGAGGGGTCTGAAATTGTCATCATAGGTGCATGTCCACTGTGAGAGACGTAATCTAAAAAAAAATATCCAGAAATCACAATATATGATTTTTTAACTATTTATTTGTATGATACAGCTGCAAATAAGTATTTGAACACCTGTCTATCAGCTAGAATTCTGACCCTCAAAGACCTGTTAGTCTGAATTTAAAATGTCCACCTCCACTCCAGGGTACCCCCAGGATCCTCCAACTTAAATTCAAGGCTTTTTAAGACCTTTTTAATACCATTTCAAATGAAATTTAATGCCAACTTCGTACCCATTCCGACAGAAGTATGAGGGGAAAATGTCAAATCTGTATACATTTTAAACCCTAGAAAATAATTATGTACAAGGAGGCTACTTGAATTAAATAAAACATTTTACTTAAATTATCAGTCATACTTACTACATCCGCAGCAGCATTGTAGCGCGCACGTGTGTGTAGGCCAGTGTTAATTTTGGCAGCCATTTTTGATTTAGTCTTAGTCTTCAGACGAAAATGCTTATTGGTCTTAATCACATTTGAGTCATACTGTTTTTTATAGTTGTAGTTGACGAAAAGTCTTTGCATTTTTTGTCAACTTTTGGTCAAACTGCAGTTACTTTACTTTTGATAGTTATTTTATATATTCTGAATAACTATATAATATATTTTATATATTATATATTCTTTCTTTAGACAGAAAATGTCATAATAATTATTCTCTCTAGGCCAATTCAATTATGCTTATGAGAAATTATTGACATTGCACTCTTTAGCAGTAGCACTTGTAATGATAATGATCCCTTTTCCTAAGTTCTGTGGTTCTCCAATTTTTTTAGAGTGCCGTACCCCCTGGTTAGCCTGACTACGTCAGACTTCCTACTTCCGCTAATTTCATTTCGCTCCTGTACTCAGTCTGAGATAGCAGCCTATCTTTCTGTTTTCCACCGGCCTGAAAACAGCCGGCCAATCAACGAACAGAGGGCGGGCTGAAAGCCGTGACGTAGTCGGTAAGCGCCGTGTTTAAGATTAGGTCAGGGAAATCGAAAACGACCGCTGATATGGAGACGCGGATGCAATTCGCTCTGTTGTGGAGAATATTCCCGGCATTAGCAAACTGAAGCCCGAACACGAAGAGTGTGTATTAAACATTTTGAATGGAGGTGATGTTGTGGCCCTACTCCCTTTGGGAAAAGTTTAATTTATAAACTATTACCGATCGTCAGCGAGAAACTGGGGAGCCTTTTGACAGGTCAGTGTCTTTTTTCTTTTCCAGGTCTTAAATACCGTAAAACTTCAAATAATAGGCCCGGGCTTTTATTTGCCCAAATCGTCGAACTGCACCGGCTTGTACTTGAGATAGGCGTCTAACTTATATGAGACAGGCCTTTATAGTTGAGATGTTGTTCATTGAGATGTTGTTGCTAGAGTCTATAATCTCTAAAAATCTCCAAATGCTCCACGTGAAACCGCGGTCTTCCGACCTCTTACTATCTTGTCGATTGATTTTTATGAATATGCGCGAGGGAGAGAGACTCGTGTTGTTTGTAGACGTGGGAATGCTCTCTCTCTCTCTCTCTCTCTCTCTCTCTCTCTCTCTCTCTCTCTCTCTCTCTCTCTCTCTCTCTCTCTCTCTCTCTCTCTCTCTCTCTCTCTCTCTCTCTCTCTCTCTCTCTCTCTCTCTCTCTCTCTCTCTCTCTCTCTCTCAGCAGTCATTCTATTACATCACTCACAGATCAAAAAAGTCGTTTACAGCCATGTTCACTCGGGTATTTCGCTCGCATCATCAAGTGTTTACAGTGGAAGTTCGATGATAGATTTGAGTTCGATGCATGATGTCTGTGGTTCGATGCGGCTGTGTCGGCGCATAACATACGTCATAAACAAACTTATCTGATTGGCTTACGGGTAACCAATGATTTTAAACTTCAGTACGCGCCCCCTAGCGAGAGAGAAAACACTTCTCTATTATGCTATCCCAGACTCTGTGTACGAAGCAAAGTGAAGTAGCAGAGTCTGGTATTACCAGGCTACCCCCTGGTGCCCTCTCTTCCACTTAGACTGCAGTCACACAATTTCCATTAAGGGACAAGATTTGCCCCCTTTAATACATTTTTCCATTTAATTTTTTCATTAAATTTGCAATGTTAAAACACATAAAAATCACCAGTAGGTGGCAGTAACTCACTATCTTTATGAGTGAGTCTTTGAGTCATTCATTCATTGAATCTCACGATTCGTTCAAAGCCACATATTTAGTTGCAAAATAGAGCAAGCCTGACAATGCTGTTTTAAATGTAGTACATCACTTAATGTTACCCTTTTTTCTTTTCTTATTTACTGTTGTATAAAATCAATGTCACATTTAAAATCGTGTGGATATTCGGGAAACATTGCATTCTTGCTCGTATGAACACTGGTGGATATATATATCAGCCTGCATTTTGATCGCAGGTTTAGTCGCACAAACAGCGCAAGCGGCTCGTGACAGAACACTGACTGAATGACACTTTAATTTAAGTAGAACATCTTAAATAAAGATCGCTGAACTCACGCTTGTCTGTGTTTTCAGATCATCCGTGCTTCTTCAGCAGTGTAGAGAGAGTGCGCGCGCATGGTTGCCAGATACTATTGAAAAGCTCTTATTTGGGGTTTAAATTCTGTCATTTAAGGCCACAGCGGATTAAACTAGGCTAGGTACTATCTTGTTCTGTACCTCACTTGCCTAGTAACCATAGTAACGGGTGCGCACGCGATCGCTTTTTCTGCTATGACGTGGAGCGCGAGGTGCACTCAACGCTGCATATTTTGAATTAGCCTACATTAGTAACAGTTAATTTTGTTACGGTATGAACTTAATCCTAGCAAAGGCAAAAAAGTATATTTAAGACATTTGTATTGAAATCCAAGACTTTGTATACTAAATTCAAGGCTTTTAAGGCCTTAATTTGAGATGATCAAATTCAAGACTTTTTCAAGGCTTTTAAGACCCGCGGGTCTTCCATCCCTACTGTGAAGCATGGGGGTGGTAGCATCATGCTTTGGGGGTGTTTTTTGCACATGGGACAGGGCGACTGTACTGTATTAAGGAGAGGATGACCGGGGCCATGTATTGCGAGATTTTGGGGAACAACCTCCTTCCCTCAGTTAGAGCATTGAAGATGGGTCTTCCAACATGACAATGACCCAAAGCACACAGCCAGGATAACCATGGAGTGGCTCTGTAAGAAGCATATCAAGGTTCTGGCGTGGCCTAGCCAGTCTCCAGACCTAAACCCAATAGAGAATCTTTGGAGGGAGCTCAAACTCCGTGTTTCTCAGCGACATCCCAGAAACCTGACTGATCTAGAGAAGATCTGTGTGGAGTGGGCCAAAATCCCTCCTGCAGTGTGTGCAAACCTGGTGAAAAACTACAGGAAACGTTTGACCTCTGTAATTGCAAACAAAGGCTACTGTACCAAATATTAACATTGACTTTCTCAGGTGTTCAAATACTTATTTGCAGTTGTGTCATACAAATAAATAGTTCAAATATCATACATTGTGATTTCTGGGGTTTTTTTTATTATGTCTCTCACAGTGGACATGTACCTACGATGACTATTTCAGACCCCTCCATGATTTCTAAGTGGGAGAACTTACAAAATAGCAGGGTGTTCAAATACTTATTTTCCTCACATACATTATATATATATATATATATTAGGGCTGACTTCTAATAGTCAAGGATTCGACGATTCGATTCGGAGAGGTCTGATTCGACTATGAATCTCATAGTCGAATAGTAGGGAAGTGTTATGTAACCAACAGGGGTGTGACGGTTATTATATAACTGTGAGACCGACGGTTATAGTTGAACACCGTCATTAGAACTCTATAACCGCCGAAACCGTGCTATTAAAATATTTTTACAAACATTTTTTCTCATAGAGAATGTTTAAATACTAATATCATCTTACGAGGGAAACGGAGGCGGAGTTAGTGGTGCGATCGGAGGCTGGTACTGCTGGAGATGATTCGGGAGAGGTCTGTTCCCCTTTACTGATCAGAGCGCACGCTGACACGGAGTAAATCCTTGTTTATACTCGACGCGTCCGCACGAGCGGTGCGCAAGACCCCATTTCGCTTGGCTCTGTGCACGGCTTTTCTTGTAACAGAGCGCGCAACGCCGCGTCCGAGGATGGCTTCAAGCCGAATCTGCCCGAGCATGTAGGCTACGTCTCACCGCACTGGCACGCAGTTTGCGCGTCTAAATGGCAAAGTTCATTGCAAAGTTTTTTTGTTAAGGTTTTGTTTACTGTGTGTGATTTATTTAAAACGAAGCACGTTTTGGCACGTTGTTGTTTTTGAAGCCAATTTGTTCCTATTTTATGTGAACTTTTCTGATGTTTGATATATGTGTGATATGTTTTGTTCACCTGGCTTTAAATGAATAAAAGGTATTTGTTACACACCATGTTTTTCTTTTAGTTTTTTTAGCTTTTTTGTTTGAAATGGAAAAAATCTAGCTGCTATCTAAAAAAAAAAGAAAGAAAAAAAGGTTCGACTATCAGTCGACTACGGCAAAATCTAACGAATCAGATTCGACAATGAAAATCCTTAGTCGAAAACAGCCCTAATATATATAGCTCAACAACAAATGTTTCAAATGGTTTTCCCCAAAAGTTAAAAATTGCAACTTTTAATAACTTCTGCAGTCTCAAAATTATTCAACCCACTGAATAGAATCCCCCACAACAACATAAATCTGCAAAATGTGTGTTGTGTAATCAAGCGCTTTATTAGCTGCACCAGGTGTGCTTCAGATAGAACATGAAATATCTGAACTGGCTAGGTTTGTGGAGTGTTGCATTTGACTGCATGTTAGAAATATGTCGCTAGAATGGTCCAAAAATTTAAGAGAAGATTGGACCTTCCAACAGAACAATGAAGACTTGGTTGCAGAAGAAGCCCTGGAAGATTCTACAGTGGCCATCACAGTCACCTGACTTGAACCCCATAAAAAATCTCTGGTGGGATTTGAGGAATGCGGTTGCAGCACGCAAACCCAAGAACCTTACTGAACTGGAGGCCATTGCTCATGAGGAATGGGCTAAGATTCCACAGAAATGCTGCTAGAAGCTGGTGTCTGGTGGTTATACATCTCGTTTGCAGCAGGTCATAACAACAAAAGGGTGTTCTACTAAGTAGTAGCCTAAAGATGCTCGCCATGAAGGGGCTGAATAATTTTGAGACTGTAAAAGTCATTAAAAGTCACATTTTCAGTTGAATTTTGGGAAACCAATTGAATCATTTGTTGTGTTGAGCTATTTCAATTATTTTTGTTTGATTTGTTTATTGCAAACAGCTGAAAGTCTGTAAATTATGCCAATAAACCTGATTTGCATTCGCGGTTGAATAATTCAGATTACAACAGTGTTGAGCATGTGTGTGTATATATATGTATATAAATAAAGTTAAAAAGTACCATAAAAATAGGGTTCAAAAACATTACACATCCAGAAAAATAAAAGACTCAGCTTACCTTCTGTAACTTCTTGAAGGAGGATGCCTTCATATTTTCAGAAAGTTTGACTGAAAAATACTGAGGAATTTGTTAAGGAAACAATTTAGCTCTGATATATGAAATAAAATTCAGTGGAAATGTATTAAACCTTTAGAAAAAAAAAGTTGATTTGAATATTAAAATATGATTTGAAAAATTAATATCACTATGAAATCTATTCTTACATTTTTGACACCAAACACACAAGTGTGCCACTTTTTTTTTACATTTATACTAAAAGGCTTTTTAATTGCTAATACATATATATATGCACACACATAACCTATCAATTGTGTGCAACAGTTTTCAGCAAGGTTTTGATCATGTTGATAATAATTGGATATTAGATATTCATGTATCAAACACAATACAGTAGGCTTTCCCAGACAGCAACATAGTAAAGCTCACATCTGGTACACGTTAATACCACAAGGCCCAGATGTGGGCCGACACTGTATTGCTGTCTGGATTTATAGTTTTAATTACACAAGAACACTTCCCCTAACTATCACGATTAAGTTTCGAAGTCGAAGAAAATTTTGACAGAACTGTCAACATCACATGCAAAAACATGTAAGGATACAAAATCACGAATCTGCCCAAAGATCTCGTCCACTTTTCCAATCTGTTCTTTGTTTTCCAGATATATAGGAGCGTTGAAGTAGGGGACTTTGTTTTCCTCCGTCACACATTTACAGACAATTTCATCCTCACAGGGGTGCAGGAACTCTCCCACAGCTGAGACACGAGGAGCATCAATACAATGTATTGCATGAGACAAGCAGTCGCAAGAGAATGCAAATACAAACAGAGGCATGAAAGGAAGCAAATATACCTTACCGATAACATATTCCGGTGGACCAAAGTCTTGATATCTGTTAAATCCACCTCGACCTCCACGACCCCCTCCAAATCCACCTCCACGACCCCCTCCGAATCCACCTCCACGACCACCTCCGAATCCACCTCCACGACCACCACCTCTGTTAAAACCACCGCCACGACCCCCTCCTCGACCACCACCCCCGCGGAATGACATGTTAAAGATCCTGTAAACCACATAAACGAATCGCGGATTACACTAGAAGTCAGCATGAAGTTTAATCATCGTGGTGATGCAAACAAACCCTGGAGGAAAAGACTAACGTTAACGTTACATATCCAGGCCTGATGCAAATTTTGGGGATTTTAAAACTTTCCTATTATCATATTATCATATCTTACATGAAAGAAATAACAGTTGTAACTGGAGTAAGTTACTGTCGAGCATGGTGAACCAGAGAGGTTAGCCTTTTAGCACATCTAATACCTCCGATTGTAAAAATGTAAATAACTTATAGACAAATAACACCAATCGGTATTCTACATAAACGTATGTTATTCTAAAACGTGCACTGAAAAGTGAAAAGCACAATTTACCTTTAAACGTGCCCGGTTGGACTATCAATGAGCACGCTGTTGACTCTGGAAAAACATGTGCCTTCTGCCAGACTGCCTGCCGTAAATGAACACCGGCTCAAAGACTGTCGTAAACAAGGAAGTCATGACCATGTTTGGACGATAGGGGCGTTCGTGTCAAGTAAAAGCAAACCTTGCGGTTTAACATTCTTTAGAAAAAAGTTAACGTCTTACAACAGCACACATTTCAAATGTTTATGTTTATTTTTAAGACTTATACATACATATTTTTTTCTCATTTAGGGCCTATATATGTTAAATTAAATATTTTGATCTAATAGTTTTGGCACATTTTTACTGTTTACATTTTTAACATTTGTTTCACATTTTTGTTACTGTTTGATGTTAATTTAATGTAAAAATAGGTTTCATTCATAGATCACTTTTCTAGAACTCACTTTACAGAGCCTGTAAAATATAAACACAACTAGATGACAAAAAAAGATTTTGAAGAAGCACGTCTCAGATTCTAAATGACTCGTAAACCATGTCGAGTTAAGTCACCTTTATTTATATAGGCCTGGCACTTAATACAATACAGATTATTTCAAAGCAGCTACAGTGATAACAGGAAAATGATTCACTGATGTGAACAGAGTTCGTTTCGGCTGTATACAGCATCTCTAAAAGAAAATAGTGTCATTGTTCAGCTGAAGTCACTTCAGAGTTGATTCAGTTCCATTGTAAATATCATCAATTATTAATCTATAAAACAGTTCTGCAGACAAACAGTGATGTGGTAGTGCAGTCAAATCAATAATATTGTTGAATATTAAGTGAATGTTAAGCAAGCCAGAGAGGTGACATTGGCAAGGATCCCAAACTCCATCAGGTGACAGAATGGAGAAAAAAAATCCTTGGGAGAAATCAGGCTCAGTCTGGGGGCCAGTTCTCCTCTGGCCAATAAACGAACACAGTGTCATTATGATTAAGGCTGCATCACAAGTCAGAAATCAGATTCTGGATTGGTAGCATTCAAATATTTCATCCAGTCCTTTTGCTTGAAGATCGGATTCAAATCACACAGGTAGAGCCGAAGCTATGTCTGTGCAAAGGACCTGTCTGGTTCTTGTGGTCTTTGCTGAGGATCTGTGCTGACGGTCACGTCGACGAGGCCTTCACAGACGACTGTCTAGTTGAGGATCTCTGCTGACATTTAGGGCTGCATTGTGGTCTGATCTGGATACGGACTGGATACGGCTGACATTAACCTCTGGATAAAGAGAGATTAATATTATCATATATATATATATATATATGTGTGTGTGTGTGTGTGTATATGAAAGCATGCACTGAGGTAACAGCAGAGGTCAGTCTTGACACATGATGAGCTGAGCGGTAGATTACAGTTTCTCTGAAGGGGCTGTGATGACTGTGACGGACAGGAACATTTGGATTCTGATCAGGGAACTGCTGGCTCTCCTGGGTCTACACACTAGAAGGTGATATCTGTAAATAGAAGCCAGTTTCCCCCAAATCTCTCAACCTGTTTTTAAGTTTTTTTTGTTTTTGTTTTTAGTTTTTAGTTTTTCTTGAATGCCGCAGGCAACTGTCAGCATCCAGCATGGGAACTTGAGTAGTGTACTGAAGAAGAGGGAGAGAGAGCGCTGGACAGCTAGAGAGAGAGAGAGAGAGTACCCTACATCAAGAGGAGTGCCGCACTTTATGTGGAGCTTATAACCTTGTGTTGTATATCTTGTACCACAAATACCTTTACACTTTCCCTTAAACCTTTTAGAGAATAAATCCTGCCTTTATACCTGCACTTAACTTGACAGTGACTGGAATTTTGACTTTATCTCTTCTTGGCTGACTGAGAGACACTACAACATCTGAAAGTCAATATTTGATGTTAGGCTTATAGCACACATGCTCAGAAGCTGTGCTACGTTTCATTGAGGAGATGGAAGACATACCCAGACAATGCTTTGTATGTGCAAAGCATGTATTTAACATATGAATGCACTTGATGAACCCTTCATAACGTGTGAAATATTAAATAATGTTTAATATTAGAAGAGCCCAAAATTTAGTTCATCAAGGACAATAGCATTCAAAACAAAGGCGTCTAAAATGCTTTGCAGTTCAAATTCCCTATTGCAAGGCTCACAAGTTCTTTACCTCCACAAATTCATTTTGTGCATTTCAGGACATGAACCATGTGATTTAATTGCACAAATGTGGAGTGGTTCCTATCCTAATGTATCGATTTTGTGGTTGGGTAATCCGTGATTGTCACACTGGTCAGTCAAAGTACGGGGTAGAGCATGTGGCCTTGTAGATTGTAATGGGGGGAAAAGTCTGTTAATTGCCCCTGAATGCTGAAAGTAAATTAATTATTGATCGCTTACACCACTCTTTTTCTGTACTTACATAGCTTTACAAATACTTTTATCTCCCCTAAGTGTAAGTACTTTCCGCTCCGGCTTAATTACACATGGAGGGAACCCCATGGACCACTAAGCACCTCATTAGTCACAAAAAGTTGTCTATTCTGGATTTGTTTGTGAATCTGAAGATGTCTCTCAAAATTTTTGAAATCGCAATTTTTTAGTGCAAAATCTAATAATGAGTTTGGACTTAAATTTATTCCAATTTTAGTATAAAATTTAGAACTAACCACATTATGCAAAAGTCTTTATAAATATATTTTTCATATATTTATATTTCTAAAAAAATTATGCACTAAAATTCATAACAATTTGTGTTCAGTAATACTTTTATTTAGCAAAGACACATTTAACTGATCAAAAGTGACATTTAGGATATAATGTTACAAATATTAATATTTCAAATAAACAAAGGTTCTTTGTAACTTTCTATTCATCAAAAAATCCTGAAAAATCTCATTTTTCAACATTGAAAGACGTGTTCTTCAGCACCAAATCAGCATTATAATGATTTCTGAAGGATCATAAGACACTGAAATTACATTTTAAAGCTGCAGTCCATAGTTTTTCCTCTTTTTTCGCCATCTCTGTTCAAAATCTGCAATTGCAGTTATTCGAGGAATTATAAACTTCACGTGGGTTGTGCCTCGGCATGGCACAGCGCAGATGAATCCAATGTTTTGAGGAGAATGTGCGGCTGTCAGTCATCGTGCCGGTGTGGATACTGTCATTCGGAATCACAGATTCTACTTTTTGGAAGTATGGACATCTCATGTCATCTGAACAAATAAGTAACATCCACTTTTGTTCTGACCAACTAAGGGAAAAAAAGCATTGCAGTAAATCGCGCTGATTAAATCTAATGATCGCTTATCATATCACGTCAAACCGTGCAAATTATACTTGTTCTCAAATTGTTAATGTGAAAAACATCGGCATTGCGTGACTACATTTAATGCCCTTCAGATCCTTGTTTTCGCATGGGCCAGGTTGCAGTCTCTTTTTTTTTTTTTTTTCTCTAGCCAGTCCGAAGTCTTTTTCATTTTACAACAGGTGAATCTTCAGTTGTCACTGATTGTCGTTTGAACCTTTCTGGATCCGCCATCAAATTGATAAGTTTAATTACATCAAGTGCTGTGAGAAAAGGCTATAAATCTCCACCTCCAGCATCCTCACACGCAATATAGCCTACTAGCCGAGACTCCTTCTTGTACAGATGTGACGTAATGACGCGAAGACATGCTCGAATTTCCCGCGGAAATTCACCAGTCCGACTAGAGTTAAAAATATTATTACAGAAGCTTACCGCTTTGAATCGAGCTAAGGCAAGCAGAGTTTTGAACACTGGCTGGTATGCAATTTCTCAAAAATGTATTTTGGATCATTTTTAACCCAAAAAATTTACGGACTGGAGCTTTAAGCTACTTGCAAAAACGAAAACAGCATTTAAAAATGTTAATAGTATTTCACAATATTGCTGTTATATTATATAACAGTATATATATATCGAGATCCTTTTCACTGAACATAATAAGCAACTTATTATATGTGGAGAGACAGAAAAAGAGAGTAGGAAAAAAGAAAGAATGTAACTGAATGAAATTACTTAATGTGGGTGAGGGAGATCTCTCATCCAATCTGTGTTCAGGATGACACTGAATGCAAAGCACAGATCCAAGCCAACACAAGCCTGCATCATTATTCTGGCCATTGATTTTCGGGCAACCAAAGGGCCTTGTGCTCTTTGAAATGAAGTATAAACAAAGTACCAGCATGATATAACAGCATTTTTATTTTGCTTCGGGAGGCAGCAAGCCCTATGGATTAGAGGTTTCGCTCAAAGAAACACATGTGTGTGTCCATTTCAAATGGCACACTGTTCTCTCAGCCCGTGTAAATGACACATGTTCTCTGATCAGGTTGAGTCAGTGCATTCTGAGTGGGTGAGGAGAACTGAACGTTCAGGGACATCTGAAGACAGGTCATCTGATGCATAGAGCCAGCCTGTGATGCATTCTGAGTTGGCATTTCACCTCTTGAGATGAGAGACGATAAGAGCTGGCATTATGTTTGGTTTTCTTTAATGCTTTGACAGGCTGAGTCTGATTTAACCGAACTGGGTGAAGTGTCAGGACCAAGGGTGGGAAGAATAGCAGTGTTAAAGATCATATCTGTTAAGATCCCAGAGTTATTTCTTGGTTTTGTGTCGGCAGCCGAGTATAGGTTATAGTTAAAAAAGGAAAAGAAAAATAAAGAAACTAAAAAAGAAATAGTGGTCAGCTTTTTGAGTGTTTCTTCAAATTTAATGTCTATATCCAATCCATAGTCAAGAATTTCAAAACATTTTCATATTCATGTTTTCTCAGGCGGCAGATGGACTCTTTTATTACATTAAGAGAATATAACCATAATGGTTCTGTACAGCTACAAATGGGAAACCCAAAAGTCCATGGCACCAGGTCAGATAATTGTTAGTTACAAGCAGGAAAATCTCATGTTTGGTACTTTGATGTTAGTAAATCAAATACTTTCATGTATTGTAATTGGTTCCCTTTGATATTGGCCAGTTTTACACATTCCATCTCGCTTTGCCTTCTCCATTCCATTCAGAGCAGCATTGATGACCAAGATTATACCCTGAAAGCACCTATACATACAAATAGCAGTGTCATTAGAGCTGAGAGGTTTTCCATGCTCTCCCTGCCCCTACTGTTCATCCACACTATCCTTTCAACAAAATCAGAGAAGATAATGTGTATTATTAGGTTTCTCATTCTCTTTAATAAGTGATGGGTGAGTGCATTTCTTTTTCCATGTATCAAACTGGTCTGCAGGGGATTCTCGAGTGCCATCGCTGGATGAACTGGACCGAGGGACTTTTGAAGTCTGGTCGTGATAGAGTAGTGGTTATAGGAATCGTTAAACCATAAATGATAATTCTTTCTTTTACTCACCCTCATGTTATTTCAAACTTGTTTGATTTTGTTTCTTTCTTCTGTGGAAAATAAAAAAGGTGAATTGACTGGGGCTTCGATCTTCAAATAGGACACAAAGTATCATAAAAGTGATTCATACGACTTGTGCCGTATATTCCAAGTCTTCTGAAGATGATAGATTTGTGTGATGAAAAAGACTGAAATTTAAATAATTTAGATAATGAAACTTGACAACTAAATCTCTCTGAATTGATTCTGATCCATTTATTTATTTATTTATTGTAATTTTTGGAGCTTGTTCCCCCATATTCTGTTGCATTATACTTTCATCATACAAATTAATAATAATGTGTGTTCCATGGAAGTTGTGGCACGAGGGTAGTAGGCTAATGGCATAACTTTCAGTGTTGGGTGAACTGTCCCTTTAAAGGTTGTTGGATTAATCACAGATATATAGGTGAGCCATAACAGGCCATGAGGTAGCTATTTCACGGTTGAGGCCTCGAGCACGGCACTTTACCTGTAATTATATTTGCTACAGTGTAAGCCACTTGAGAAAGAGTCATCTGCTAAATGTCAAGGAACTGCATGATGTTTGCACTGAGGAGATCACTAACATTTAAAGAGACTGTTAAGTGCCAGTGTAGGAGCCATGTTCATTTTTGTTTCAAATACAAAAATAAAATAAAATAAAAAATGATTAAAGTTTTCTGTTTAGTTATGTTTTCTCAGTGTGTGCTCCTTCTGCATGTATTGGGAGAAAATTTGCAATAAAGGCTGTCATTCAGTTCTGCATGAGGTGCTGATACCAGCCTAAAAGTCATTAACTGCAAGATGAGAAAAAGCGGATGAGCATTTGACAGCGTGTGTTGGAGTGACAAGCTTACAGGGCTTAGCATTTGTGTTTTGTTATATTTATATTCAACAATAAATATCAATGAACGTCATTTAAAGGGATACTCCACCTAAAAATGAAAATTCTGTCATCATTTACTCACCCTCAAGTTGTTGCAAATCTGTATGAGTTTCTTTCTTCTGATGAACACAAAGGAAGATATTTTGAAGAACGATTAGAACCAAACAGTTGTGGGGCACCATTGACTTCCATAGTAGAAAGAAAAATACTAAGTCAATGGTGCCAAAGTTACAATCGTTCTTCAAAATATCTTCCTTTGTGTTCATCAGATGAAAGAAACTGAATGAAAATTCCAACCATGCTCCAAAACACCTGCATGTAATTTTCAAGTAAACCCAGGCGTTGATTAGCTGGTTGTTAAAAAATGTAGTCCCAAATATTATACAGGATGCATTGCATGTGCTGCTTGCATAAACATGTCTCTCTTTATATATATATATATATATTTCTTGAAACATAGGCTAGTTCTTAAATTGTGTGGCTGGTCCTCTCAGGCAATTTGGGGAAAGTATCCTATTTCCTCTCCACAAATCCACCTCACTTTTCCATTATATGTCACATCAATGTTTCAATAGCCACTGTGTTTGTGACCAATATGATTCCATTTATATTTAATATCTGCTTTATCCAAAATATTCTGCTGACCATAGCAGTGCTGATTCATGCAGTGTCAAGAGCAGACACAGCAAGACTAGAGATGTCCTTATGCTGATGGGGTATTGTTTCTGTACCATTGAGAGTTTTCTAGTTGTCAACAAAGAAGAATCCAAAGCTGTGTATTTCAAAGTCATGCCACCAATGACACATTAAAGAATTGCTAACAGTGCTCCAAGACAAAGTCTTCATTCAGCATGACAGATGTGCGACAAATGCTGGAATAAAATGGTAAGCATTTTACAAGAATTATTTTTCACAGCTGACTGTGTGGCCGTTGTAATAATGCAATTAGATTTTTTAAAGCAATTTAATAAATCAATGTTATTGATTTTTGTATTCATTTATTTACTTTTTTTTCTTAAATCAAACATATTAAGTTCTCATGTTACTCACCTTAGGATGATACACTTTGTTTTGTAAGTCACCTTGGATAGTAGTGTCTGGAAAATATATAAGAAAATGTAATTATATTAAAATTAGCATAATTTTATAAATGCTACCTTCATGCCAACTCCACCCCACTAATATAGGAATATAATTTAACCAAAATATGCAATTCACCAGCATGCTGTTGTTGTTATCAACACAAGAGGATATAAATACAGTATATATATATATATATATACTGTATATATATTAAAATATGGAGAATTGAGTCCAGGTTCTGAGATCCGCAGTAGGGGGAGGTTTAGGGGGTAGGAGTAGGGGGTTTCTCAGTTTGTTGCTCACACAAAGCTCTAGAAGGTTCGGCAATTACTGTAACATACATGTCATATGGAACGTTATGGTTCCTTTATGGTGCTTTTTGTTCTTTTTGGAGTTTGACAGTCATCATCACTATAAACTGTTGAAAGTGTCTGAAAGATTATTTTGAAGTCCTCCTCTGTTTTTGACATGAAAATTAACAGCATATAGGTTTGGATCAACACTGAGGTGAGGAAGTGATGACAGAATATTTATTTTCTTCTGATGCATGAGCAATGGTCTCTCATGTCACCTATAGCAAAAGCTGCATGGACCTGGGGAAGAATGTTTCAAGGGCCAAGAAGCTGAACAGCTAAAGAAGTACCCCAGACCAGACCTGAAAAAATCCTGGCTGCAGAACTGAGCACCCATGAGCAAAGATGGCAGATTTCGGATCATTTGAGATGAATGGGAATGTAAGTGGATGGCTTTCTGTAGGTAATACAGACCTCCTTATAGCTGGACTGGGTAAATTTGTCTAAGAAAGAGATAAAAAGGTGGGGGTGAACAGAGAGGGAGAAGATGGGAGTCATTTAAACACTGCCTCTTCCACCCACACTGATACTGCAGCAGCTCCTCATCCGCAGTTCCATGTTAAACACCATCAGCCTTTCCTTTTTCCTCTCTCTCTCTCTCTCTCTCTCTCTCTCTCTCTCTCTCTCTCTCTCTCTCTCTCTCTCTCTCTCTCTCTCTCTCTCTGCTTCTCTGAATTCTGCTTGTTGTGTCCACAGCTTTTATTGCAGTACCCCTCAAGTGTCCTACAGTCTCTGCCTCATGTTTGAGGAAGAAAAAGATGGACATTTCATAGAAAACAATGTTCTTTGTGTCAAGTATTCCCATTACATATTATCTAACAATGCGTTACTGTTACATGTGTATACTATATTCCTTAAGGGGGTACTTTACTGCTGGCAAAATGGGCTTTCAACAGAACATGGCTGCCTATACAATAGAAAGATGATTTTTTTTATGCTACATGAATAGAGAAAACCAAGAAGAAAAGGCTGCTGTCTTCCCTTTTGCCAAATAGGTAGGAAAACGTCAACACCCATAATGCATGTTGCCACTCCCACCAGTCTGCTATGGACATGACATTACCAGAGTAAAAAAACAACGCCTTGCTTTAGTTGGAAATAACTTTTAGTCATAATGGCGTCTTGTTTCCAAGAATGGATGCAAGAATTCAAAGAGTAAACGTTTAGCGGGAGTGGTTGATGGAACCAGCGCATTATAGGCAGTGGCTAAAGGCTGCAGAGAATTGTAAATACGGAGAGAACACTGCAACGGAAAATCTGAAAAATCCTCTGTTTGTTGTCAACAATTCAAATTTCATGCCCATTTTTAGCGTGATGCTGTTTATAGAGTAGACATGGTACGATCATTTTTTAGTGATAAACCTATTCTTACAGTAACTGCTCTGTTAATAACCCTCTGTCGATCAGACTGTCCGTGGGCAGGACAACAAAAATGCGGAAGTATAATCTAGTTTTTACGAAAGCCCTAGAGCTGTCAGCCAGCTGACTTTTGCTGACAAATAAACACAAATTTCTCAGTGCAGGTAACATGGAGAACGAGTAAACATTTGTTCATTTACATATACTACTGACATTGATTTGTATCAATATAAAGCGGTTCAAAGTTACACTTGAAAGTTACACCAATCGGCTTTTTGATCAAACTTTTGTTTTCTTTTGAACTCTTAGAATATGCAAATGCATTACCTACAACAGAAAAAAATATAATTAAAGCAAAGTTTATATATATTTGACATGCTTTTGAACAAAGTTTTGCTTAATGATTCACATAAAGTTGCAATAACCTTTAAAGTATCAAAATGTATTGTCCACTCACATGTACTCCTACCCCTGTTCTTCTCAAACCTGTATACTATTTTTTTTTAACATAGCACCACTGGTTGTCTCTATAAAGAAAATGTTTAACTATATCTTGAGGGTTTTTCTTCTTCCCCCATTCAAGTATACGTATTGGAGCTTGTATGCTATTTCACATAGATAACAGCTGCTCAAGCCGTTTCCAAGATGGCCGCTGAGTGCTATGCTGTATGTACACATACAATCTACATAAATAGTTAAAACGTTCAACATACAGCTCCTCACACACGCACAATCTCCAACACATCCGCTGTGCACTTCAACATCTTCCACTCCTTTTACCCTGCCTCAAATTTTTCCTCTGTGCAATCCCTTTGCATAATTCATCTGTTTTATCACCGCACAAGGGTCTCGTCAACACCGGCTAATTTTAGCGAGGGACAAGAGGAGGCTTTGTGATAAAGCTGCGAAGTGTCTTTTTCTGCTCCGACTTCAAGTACATGTGGATATGTGTGTGTATGTTTGTGGCTAAGCACTGTTCCTCTCAACATTCTATCACTTCAGTGAACCAGTTTTATGCCGTGTGCTTTTATAATATCTCTGCCTCACTCTTTTTTTTTTTTTTTTCATTGTTTCCCCTCTTTTTACAACTTTCAAATTCTCTTTACATTTCACTTTCTCTTGGTTTCGAAGGATATTTCAGTTCATCAATGCTCATTCGAGCTAGCATGTGCTGTTGCGGGTTGTCTTTACAGTGACAGGAATGTCAGTGCATAACAGTAGGGTTTCTTGTTTCTTTGTCTTCTCAATTATGCCCTGCCTAGCTGTCTCCCTTTCTACTGAAGATAGCGGTAGCTTCATATCCTATGGTAGGCCTATGTTTTATTAATTGGAAACTCCACAAAATATTGACCCCGGTATTTGTCCAACCTAATCGTGTTTACTGTGCTTCCCAGCGGCATGTAAATAATCCCAAATCAGCTTTAATGAGTTAGGAGAGAGTTTGAACTGCCTGCGAGCATGAAGCGTGGATGATTCAAGCTTTCGGAAAGGGGAGCGGTTGGTTTCTATCGCTTTAGCGCCAGTGCTATAGAGTGTGTTTTTGTAAAAGAAGGGGAAATGGTTGAGAAAGATGAAAGGGTTGCAATGAATATGTGACTGCCACTTCGCATGCGTGTTTGTGTGGGGGTGTGCTGGGGCAATGCGGATATAAGTGTTTGATGACAAACTCATTTGCTCTATGATGTGATCATTAGCATTGACGTTTGATTTGGTCAGCAGAAAGAGAGAGACATGAAAGTAAGGCAGAAAGAGAATCTGTATGTGTGGGTGTGTGCATATGCAATTTGTGTGTATATCTGTTCATATGTTAATTACCTTGAGGGTCATAAAAATGTGTGAACATCTTGAATAATATTTAAAGGTTAACCCAGCTGATTCTTAGAAAATTGATAGTTAAAATAGAGTTACTTTTCTGTGAACATGTTGGAGAATATAATTTCTGCTGGTTCTTAAAAAAAATTGCAGTTGGCAGAACTTTAACTTATGACTCTTAATCGATGACCTTTTTTTCTGCTCTTTTGAAAAATTATCTCTCCATACATGTCAATGACATATTAACATTATAATGCGGCTAATGATCTAGGTGATCATATTTATACATGGGTTTATCGTTCATCTCTCACTGACAGCTTCTTAAAATTGCATTCTAAACACAGACTCAGCAAATCTATGAATACCCGGGCACATAAGATTCATGACCACATTAGGGCGATCACTAATGTGTGGGATGAGAAAAGGAAAAGAGAGGAAACGCATTGGCAGTTGAAATGTAATTTGAAAAATATAATGCATCCTTTAACGCAAGCTTGGTTTGAGGAAAAAAAATGAGTATGGTGATGTATCATTTCAGTCACTCTGATGTACAAAACCTAGAGCACTTTATATGCAGTAACACATAGATGTGAATTGAATAAAGAGTCTATTTAGCGAATTCTGACTGACATGCAAACGTTGACATCAGTGTGATTTCAGTGTATACAGTGCCATTCATACGTTTGGAATATTGTGATGACTTTGCATTTAACTTTGCATCTTCACAGTTGCTAAAGTGGCATATTGTTTATATTTTGAAGTGGAAAGTGAGATTCCCCCCACCCAAGGATCTCCATGGAAAGATAAATAAAACAAATGAATGAAGTTTTTATTAAAGGTGCAGTGTGTGATTTTTAGCGGCATATAGCGGTTCGGTTGCGAGTTTGCACTAAGGGCTCAGCCCACTGCTCACCCCTCCCTTTCGAAGAAGGTACGGTGGCTAAAACGGGACAAACATATCGTCGTCTGAGACAGCAGAGAATAGCCAGAGTAAGCCAAGAGTGTGTAACATTGTCACTGTTTCTGTACCACAGTCCATTATAAACCACATCATGGATAAAGTTTACAAAGCCATAGTCAGGTGAGGATCAAGGGTCTTAATACATAATATAATAATAGTAATCAGCTGATTGTCTCACAAACGTAACCAGCACATTTCTCCCCACATAGCAAACCCACAATACAGCGAGGGAGAAGAACCACATTAAACTATGCAACTATATATTTTTCTAACAGGGTAGTAAAAGTTTAGCTGGCTAATATGAGCTGTTACTGTGGCTGAGCTGGTTAAAGCGTAAAGCCTTGTTTAAACTCGACATGTCCGCATGAGGTGCGCGCGGCAAAAATGACATGATTGTAACAGCGTGCGCGCCTCCACATCTCCTAGACACCATTTACTACACACAATAGGCTTTTTTTCTCTGATTTTGAAAACTCTTCGCGATCGACTTAAAATGCTTCCAAGATCGACGGGTTGGTGATTCCTGTAACGTTACTGTTTTATGGTCAATGACAAAAGTAATTAGCTGTCTCACGAACGTAACCACTAACCAGCACATGTATCCCCACATAGCAAAGCCATAACACAGCGAGGGAGAACTAAGTTACATGAAACAATCCAACTACATATTTTACACCACTGACAAGGGAAAAGTCACTACTCACGGTGTTTATGGCTAGCTTCTAGCTTTCTGCTGCTTCTCTTTCAAGGTAGTGACGAAACGCGCTCTGCGCTGTTTGTGCGCGTTCGGCTACGGTAGAAACATGACGTCACAATATGTCGACCTTCATAGAAGGGGGTGCCCGCGGTTATGGGTTATGTAGATATAATTGTCTCTAATAAAAACATTACAGTTTATTAAGTAAGGTCTTTATACACCAAGGAAAACATAGTTAGGGATGTCATTTTGCATTTCTGTTAATAGATACTCAAAATTTTTACTGATTGCACCTTTAATTCCATATATTAGCCTACATTTAAAATTACTCATTACCTATACCAATCAAAGTTACTAAGAATTTTTTTTTTTGAAATAAGTCTCTTATCCTCACCAAAGCTGCATTTATTTGATTAAACAATAATTAGTGGATTAAAAATTATACTTTTTTTCAGGATTCTATGAATAAAAGTTAAAAAAAAAACAGCATTTATTTGAAATAGACATTTTGTACTTTACTGTAAATTTTGATCAATTTAATGCACACACACACACATGCAAATATAAATTGTAAAAATCCATGAATTTATATAGAAAATCTGATACAGCAATTTACAATAACACAAAAGAATTTAAATACATAGTCATAAACAATATCTAAATTATAGCATTTGTGAATCAAGCACTACAACAATGTGTATATAACATTAACTGCACTATCAGCAGCCCCATTTTATTTAAGTGAATTCCCCTCCATCTTCAAAACCAGTGCTGTATTAGAAACTGCCTTTTTCCAATGTGCCATGTGACCGATGAAATGAACTGTGACCTTTTGATTTCCCTTTTTCATCTCTGAATAAAGACTTGACCCCATCTGCAGCCACTGCTGACACTTATTGCAGTCCTCCGTAAGGGAAACGGCCTCTCTGAGGAACATGGACCCGAGGTGGCGAGGCCTCACTTCAGTCTGCCATTGCGGCGACCCACGTGAGTGTGTTTATAAGTGGCGGGTGTATTAGCGGGTAGGTGGATTTGAGCGATGACTGTATTTTAAACAGCCCCGTGGACGAGTACGCATGTGGGCTGAGAGGTTACGAGGTACAATTCAGGTGAGATGAAGCTACATTGTGTGCTAGTGTGTGTTTTGTGTGTATCAGCAGTACCTACTGACGAGCACCTGGAGAGTAATGGAAAGCGGTAAGCAGTGTAGTGATGAACTACGCTGGAGCAGCCGGTGGCATTCACCTTCAGACAGGGGTCACACACAGCCTCCGTAAAGAGCCTGTAATAACTGTTCTCCCAGCTCGAGCTTACTGGTACAAAACAGCTAGAAAACAAACCACGCGAGTGCTTAAACATAAAAACACCGAACCGCACGAATCTCTTTGTGTATGTGAAGAAAGCGCTCATTGATCAGATTTTAATTGTTTTTTTTTTGCTTCTTCCCTTCCAGCTTTTGTGAAGAGAGATTCAGGCAGATGTCAATTAAACTGCAACTGCAGTAAGCTGGCAAAAAGTGGGCAAGTGTGACGTTCTGGAGATGATACCCTCTTGACCTCTCCAGGAACAGCTGGCCGTTGTCAAAAACATCATTAGGCGAGTGGTGTGATGCAGAGCTGTTCCAGGTAGGTCAATGTGACACATCAACACTCACAGTGTCTCGCGCTACTTCCTCCTTTAGCTAACAACTCATCGTGCTGACTGATCTTTTTTGATCTCTGGTAAACAGGCCTAAATTAATCTCATTGTCAGACTGCGTAACACATTCCATATTTAACTATAGAAAGATCTTTTAATGCCTGTTTATAAACAAGGATTGAAAGCAGAATATGTGCCTGCAGTGTTAAGCTGGAGAGTCTGTGTTTCTCTCTCGCTACAAATCTAAATCACGTGTGTAACACATCAACCCATAATGCAATTACAAGTCAGCAAGAATTATTTTCCATGTGACAAAAACCCTGCTAACAGACTATTAGCTCTCATAATTTGTAAAATGATGTTAGAAATAAGCTTTGTGAAAATTACAAAGAAAAAAATGTTGTGAAATTTGAATAGAGATGGCTCAAGAAAAACATGACAAAGTGTTATTTTCACATATGAAAAATGTGAAGTGCGTAATTGTCATATATTCCCCATGTCTTGTCTGGAGTTGTGTTGCATTTCCTTGCCTAGTGCCATGTTTTGTAGTCCTTTGTAGTTTTTCTTGTTGATTAGTTCTCTGATTGTTCCCAGGTGTGTCTTGTTTGAGATGCCTTGTCTTGTTTGTGCCCCTTGTGTAGATATATACCCCAGTGTTTCTCATGTTATTTGTCTGGTGTTGTCCTACGGGGATGTTATGTGTGCTCCGTTTAGTGCTGTTTGGATGTCTTATTAATTTCTGTGGTAAAAATCATTAACTTAGGGGCCGCTTACACGACACCGGTTTCAACCGAAAACAGAAAACTTTTAATGCGTTCTGGGCATTCAATTACATGATGATGGCGTTTTGGTGGCCTGATAATGCACACTTTAAAGTAGGTTTCAAAGTGCAAGTTTTTGAAAACGAGTTTTGAAAGCGATACCATTATCATCTCTGTGTAAACTTAAAAAATGTGAATCTGTGAAAACGTGAATGCACATGCGTATTACGTGTTTAGTCTATAGGCATGCACGTTTGAATGTGTAAGCACGCGGGTGTGTCTTTATAGTCTGTCTTTACAAAGTGACATTGCCAATTACTCATCTGGCATACATAATGCAGCGTTTTTTAGTCGTTTCTCAGGGAGTTGTCCCAGGGAGTTGTCACGACAGAATTATTTACTTATTATTATTATTAGTATTATTATATCATTAAATATATATATATTATTATTACAATTAAGCATTGTAATAAATATAATTACAATATAAATAAGTTTGTGATGACCATCTTTAAATCAAGGAGGAGCATAGATCAGCAAATAATTATCATGATTCAAAGCACATTTTTATGAAAATTCTTTAAATATTCCAGAATGCATATAAAATCACTACTGGAGAAGAAAACAACAACTTTGCTTAAAATGGACACATGTAACATATAATGATGCATAAATCTGCAGCATGAACTGCAAATTCCATAAACAATTCATTGAATTTTAATTATCAGAGTATCAATGCATAACATCCCAAGCATTTATATCATCATACTAATCGTTTGATATTGTCATACTAATAACTATGGTGGAACAGTAACTGGGTGCAAATTATCAGAGATTATCTCACCAATGAGCGTGAAATGGAAAACCCAGATTGGAGTTGGAGTGGAGTGATTACAAAACTCTGATTGAAAGTATATGTACTGAGAAAGAATGGAAGGCTTAAAGTTAATCTCACTGCAGAACTTCCCTCTAGCTTCTTCCCTATCTGTCCGACACAATGATCCCTCAATCCCATTGAGTATACTAACCCAAACAACATTTCATTTAATCATCCACATCCCCGCCTCCTCGTTCGCTCTACCTTGTCTTCTTGAAGAATAGACATGTGGCTTGTGCAGACAAGGAAGGAGTTTTCCATTCCCAAAATGTAATCCCATCAGTTTTGGTGGACTAGAAGACCAAGGATGCCCCGTTGGGATCCGCTTCATCAAAACTCTTCCCTCGTCCTGCTCCCTACCTTTGTAGTGAAAGTGCTTGTCAAGAACAAAGCCACTGTAATGGCGTATTCAGAGGTGTGGATGGGGGAAACGGCCAGAATGACATCTCAATGTCACTATGCTGGAAAAACGTTCAAAAAGGCGTTTTGCTCCCGCTTGTCTCTGAGGTTTGGATCATATCCAGATGTATCGCATGCTCATTCTTTTATGTCATTGTGGGTTCACGCATCGTCCATCCATATACAATCACTTTGCTTTTTTGGTATGCATCAGCCATCGATGCGGTTGCAATGTTCAATCTTTTTTTTTTTTTTTCACACACCCTCAGTGTCAGGGAAATAACTTAATATGATAGGTTCAATCCAGAGAGGCCTGCTGTAACACCAGCTGAGTATTACTTTCACATCTGAGCTTGAGAGCCATGAAATGGCTTCCCTCTTGCCTTCCAGCTTTACAATCTAACATTACACCAGGTCCTGGAACACAGTCCCGTGGGGCGGTGCACCTTATGGTGGATACATCACAGGGAAAAACAGACAAAATCAACAAGACCACGGGCCCCTTGGGGCCAAATGCAGGCTCGATTGCATCGAAGAAAGAGTCCACCCTCACCTCGCTGCTCTTCTCCACCACAGAAGTGTGTGAAGTGTATCCACTTGTTGGCTGCTATTAAATCCTTCTGCCTCTGACAGAGGTAGGCTAGTTGTCATTTTAGATGACACTGACACTACGGTCAGGGTATATTCTGGCAAACCGTTTGCCAATCACGTCTAGCAATCGGCAAAGCAAGCTGTGGTACACGCCATTTACCAACAAGCGATGGGTAATTCGCAAAGCACAATGCTATTTTCTGTTTTCCCCGCACGATACCATAGAACGGCATAAAGTAATAGGTTTGAGAAAGTAAGAGGCGGGGCATCAGTTAAAAATTTCAAAGTTAAAGTTCAGGCAAACAGGTATTAATAATATAATAAAATAAATAAAATACCCAGTAAGAAGTGATATGAACATGTAGGCCTATTGCTTAAATATGCTATTGAACAACATAATATTTGCTATAGATCGACATAACCACACCTGTTTAAGTAAAAAAAAAAAAAATTAAAAAAAAAAATATATATATGAGAGCCATTCCACCGAATGGGTGACATTTGCTTGTTGTAACTCTTCAAAATTAAACTTTAATTTAAATTTTTTTCAACATTGAATCTATTACTACACACATTTAACTATTCAAAATGTGCATTGGTCAATCTCAGGCAACTTTATTTATTTTTTACAAGGTTTCTAAGCAGAATATGGACGCATGTTTTCTCAGTCCTGTTACTCATGTGCCATTTAAAAAGCATGTTTAAAAGCATGTCTATTAATTCCTTTGTTTTCCCCACAAGAAAGTGTTTATTTTAAAGAAATTGTTGGTTATATTGTTCAAATAATTGATATTTGTGACAAAAAAAATCACTATATATTATGGCAAGGTGTATTTTAATATAAAACACAACCCCTTTTTTTTTTACTTTAAAGAAAACCGAAGCCTCAAGTTTGCAATTTTTTAAAATAATTTAATTAATTAAATAAATGTATAAATGATGAACCAAACAAAACTGATAAAAACAGTGGTTTAACATTTTTTTTTTAGAAAAAAAAATTAGTAACAGGAATAGTAGCAGTTTTTTTTTTTTTTCTCCATTGGGTCATCTGATGGTGTGTTAGGACACCTTTAGGTCACTGGATGGAGTTTTTCGGTTCCTTGCCACTGTTGCCTTTGGCTTGCTCAGTTGGGGATATTCAAATTAATTAACCGATCATACCATTGATCAGCTCTACCAAACTTGGATGTCTTTTTTTCCAGTAATAAACAAACATTGTTAAGTTGTTTTGATTGATACTGTGAAGCAGCTTTGATACAATCTGTATTGTGAAAAGCGCTATATAAATATATTTGACTTGACTTGACTTGACTTGAATGAACATTGGCTAACAGGAATGAGTGTCTGAATGAGTGTGTATGAGAGAGACTTTACATGACTGTGTGTGTATGAGAGAAAGTGTACATGAATATGTGTGCATAAGATTTCTGTGTTGAAGTGATTTACTATGTGCTAGTAGTACTTCACAGCGAAGGAGGTGGAAAGAGAAAAAAGGAGAGAGAGAAGAAGAGAGGGAGGGAGAAAGAGGGAAGTTAAGACAAAAAATGGAGAAAAGAGAGGGTTGCAGGTGTGTCTTGCTTCTTCCCAGTGCAGCATGCCATAGGTGGGTGTTTCTGGCACCTAGTATGGGGTTTATCCATCTTCAACAAAATATAAGAAAGACAAAGACAAAACGTTTAAGTCACTTTGTGGTGGACTGGCTTCCTGGAAGTATGGTGTTCACATTGTAAAACTAATGCTAATGTCTACAATTTAAGTAAATGCAACCTTAAACCTCATGATTCAGGTGAATAGTATAATATCAACTAATATTTACAGTATTAAATCAACAAAACAGAGGACTCTACTCCCTCCTGTTACTTTAACTCACTCCTGTTGTTTTTCATACAAGTAACAGGACTGAAAGTAACAGGATTGAGTTTTTAAGTAAAAAGTTATCAAATACATGACATATGGCCACATAGCACAGGCCTACATGCTAATAGCATAAGGGCACGTAACAAATTCTAGTGATTTACCAAAAGTTTATATTTTTAAAATAAATGGATAAAATCTAAGAAATTATTTAGGTAACAGTACAGCATGTTGAGATTGACCTTCTCAGTCATATTTACAATTTCATCAAATATACAGAAATTAAATTGTGAGAACTTACTTATGGTCTTCCCATTGCCTTCAGAAGATCCAGATGATGCAACTTCCTGTTGAAAATGTGTCTTGTGGAATATTCCAAGGTTTTCAGAGGGGGGGATGTGTTAGGGTAACCGGACTGAGTGAAACCCGGGGACTAAAATTTGGATTTTATCTAAAATATTAGATAAAATATTTTTTTCTAATGAAAAAAAAACAAAAACATTTTAAAGCATAGATTGGATATAAAGTCACACAACAATGCAAAAAAATTCAGATTTCTGAAGGATTTTAATCATTATATTTCATAGTAAAGTTTAGAGATGGAGATGCAGAAAATGCTTTTTTTGTGTTCTATGTAGTTTTTATTAATGTTTTTAATTAAACATTTTAAATTTGTAGTTGTAGTAATGAGCAGGACATTTTGATTAATAATAAAATGTATTTTAGAGTTAATTTTCATGCATTTTTAATACATATAATGTCCTGGGGACAGAAATGTCACCCTTTCGGTGGAATGGCTCATATACATATATATTCACATTTTAGCACTGCGCGGTTTTTATTCCCATTGTACGCACAAAACCCAGTGGCCAGGGCGTGTAGGCTATTCTATTTGTTAGCCTATTGTCTTATTTGTCACCATGGTTTTGCTTTAAAATAAATCACACTTTCAGATTTATCCGATGTTTTACTGAAATACAGTGAATTATTACATAATTTATGTAAAATAAGTTGTTTATTCACAGATCCTAATGGAAAAAAGTAGAAGCATAAATTATATAAAATTACGGAGCCCTGCATGGCATGCGGAAAAATATTGTCTCAGCCTATAAAATATCTCTCCTTATGCCATTTCATGCAGTCATGCTCATTGCCCACTAAAAGCGGCACTGATTTATCGGGTAAATTAATCTAATATTATAGCTAGGCTGCCTAACTCTCAATCAGTGTATCGTTTATCAGCAATATATTTTGTGATATCGTCGTCTAGCTATAATAAAACTGCTCAATATTAAAGCTTACAAAATTACTCATTGTAAAGCTGCTTTGAAACGATGTGAATTGAGTGCTATACGCAGCTATTTTGACCTATTTTTTACAGTCTATGATTTTGACAGTAACTTCATCTAAGTTGATTCGTAAGTTCATCAAAACATTATCCAATTGATCGTTACTGAAACATGGTTGTCACTTAATATTTTTGTTGTAGTCTAAGCTACGGTCAAACAGCGTCGTTGACAGTAGATCATTCATAAACCCGTACCAGACTTACACAAAGGAATGCACATGCTCAACCGTCTACCCCAATAAGATTGCTGTATTATAAACCATAAAATCGGTCGTGTATTTTGCACTCTACTAATTCAGCTATAAACAATCAATATTTGACTAAAACTTGTCTATTAATACCTGTTTGCCTGAACTTTAACTTTGAAATGTTTTAACTGATGCCCCGCCTCTTACTTCTCTAACCTATTACTTTATGCCGTTCTATGGTATCGTGCGGGGAAAACAGAAAATAGCATTGTGCTTTGCGAATTACCCATCGCTTGTTGGTCATTGGCGTGTACCACAGCTTGCTTTGCTGATTACTAGACGTGATTGGCAAACGGTTTGCCAGAATATACCCTGACCCACTACCCCCACTGTTCACTGCAGGTGAACCGCACAGCAGCTTGGAGATCTGGCCCAACACAGCTGTCGTTAATGTAAAAGAAAGGGAATTCATTACAGAAACCTGCTTTCAATTGTTATTTCAAGTGTGGGCACTGTGGTTATTTTAACACTTTAGAATACTGTCCTGTCATTAATGAATAACTGCACAGGAACAAATGAGTAATGCAATATTAGCATTCTAGTAACTGCTATTAACTAACAAGAAACTCTGATTAATTAATAAGTAATAGCGCTCAGTTGAATGAGGTATTTCACTATATAGCTAATCACCTCATTTAAAATGAGTGCTATTACTTACTAATTCGTTAATCAGAGTTTCTCGTTAGTAAATAGCTGTTACTACAATGTTGAGTTACTCATTTGTTCCTGTGTAATTATTTATTAACGATGGAACAGTATTCTAAAGTGCTACCATTTTTTAAATAAAGGACATTAAACTGTTAATGTAAATATCAAAAAATGTTTTTACTTTTACTTTAAACATTTTAGTTTTTAATTATTTATTTAATTGTTTAGTACTCTGTTTAGGCATTCATACCTGGTTGTCTTAACTCTGGACCAACACCAGGTTTTACAAATGTTACAGTTTGAAAATGGATGGAAGTTCATAAAATACGCTGGGATAGAATTATAGTAATAGATATGCAATTTCTGAGCTAATAACAACAACCAGTTGACATGCAGCAGCCAGTGCCAGCATTTTTTACCATTTTCACAAAAATGTTCATGCAGCTGCCAAAATATGTTGTTGTGTGAATATCTGAACATGCAATATATCAAAAGAAAGAGCAGAAACAAAAAACAGAAAAGAAAATGTTTTTTTACACAAACAAACTTTTTTTTTCTAGCTTCATGCATTCTTTTTTAATCAATAATGTGGGTAAGTTAAGTTTCATTTAACATTTGAACAAAAACATGAAAAATATTGTTTTTGTCAAAGATTATGTCTGGATCGGGTTCAGAAATTATGATCAAAACATAGATGGAATAAATCGCTTCCATCAACACCCCCAAAGCTTCACAGTTGTATACCTCTACCTGGGTCGACATTTCATTCTGTAACATTAGGCAGTTTTGATTTATATGCTCATTGCGCAGTTTAATGTTTGATGTGTTATTTTACGTCAAGTCAACTTCATTGTTTCAAAGCAGCTTTACAGTGATTATAGGAAATGAATGCAACAAAGCTTGTTTTGGCTGTACAGCAGCTCTAGAAGTGTCACTGTCCAGCTTTTTCATTGATTCATCTCCATTGTAAAAATCATTAGTTATTAATTAGGGGCCGTTTACACAACATCGTTTTCAACTGAAAACAGAAAATGTATAGGCGTTTTGGTGGCCTGAGAACAAACTTTGAAATAGTTTTTTTGAAAACGATATCGTTATCATCTCCGTGTAAACTTAAAAAATGTGAATCTGTGAAAACGGTGACTGCTTGCACATGCGTATTACTTGTTTAGTCTATAGGCATGAGCATTTGAATGCGTATGTGCACGGACACGTAGTCTTTGTTTACAAAGTGACATCACCAATAACTTGTCTGGAATGCATAATACAAAGTGTTTAGTTGTTTCCACGGATCCGCGTGAACGGGAATCATTTTTATAACATTTTCACCTGTACAGAGGAAAAAAAACTTTTGTCGTGAAAAAAGAAAGAAACTTTTGTAGTGTCGATGAGGCCTTCGCAGGGGATAGTCTAGTTGACACGGTCTCTGCTGACACTTCAGGGCTGTGTTGTAGTCGTGTCTAGGCGCAGATCCTTCATCTGATCTGGATACAGCCCGGATATGGCTGACTACATCATGCGTTGTGGTCATGTCTAGACGCAGGTCCACCATCTGATCTGGATACAGCCTGGATCCGGCTGACTACGGTAAACCTCGGGGTAAACAGAGAGACTAATATTAGCGTAGATGCCATTTTTCTTATGGGAAGTGTTCCTGGTTCCGGCTGACCTAATTTATGCAGCCTAACAATACATTTACATGATTTGAATAATAGTGTGTCTGCTTCTCGAACAATGCTAGGAAGACTGTTCCAGAGATTAGGTGCTAAATAGGAAAAGGATCTATCGCCTGCAGTTGATTTTGATATTTGAGGTATTATCAACTGGCCAGAATTTTGAGATCGCAGTAGACGTGAAGGACTATAATGCGTTAAGAGCTCGCTTGTTGGCCATGCCAATGCCAACAAAATGTTCGAGTCTATTTAAAAGAATGTTGTGGTCGATGGTATCAAATGTTGCACTAAGAACCAGTAAAACTAATAGAGAGATACAACCACGATCGGATGATAAGAGCAAATCATTTGTAACTCTAATTAGAGCTGTCTCAGTACTATGATACGGTCTAAATCCTGACTGGAAATCCTCTCAGATACCATTTCTTTCTAAAAAGGAACAGAGTTGTGAGAATACTGCATTTTCTAGTATCTTTGAAAGAAAAAGTTCAAGTTGTGTTTTTTTAATAAGTGGTTTTTAATAGCCAGCTTAAAAGTTTTCGGTACGTATCCTAATGACAAAGATGAATTATTAATATTAAGAAGAGGATCTATGACCTCTGGAAGCATCTCTTTCAGTAGCTTAGTCGGGTCTAACATACACATTGTTGACTTAACAAATTTAGACAATTTTTCCTCAGGGACACTACAATGCACAGTCTGATGCAGTATACGGTTGCATTGTTATAATTTTCTCTCTAATATTATCAATCTTGCAGGTAAAGATGTTCATAAAGTCATTATTGCTGTGCTGTTTGGAAGCTTTCTTTCATGTTAATTTAGCCACTGTATCAAATAAATACCTAAGGTTGTATGTGTTTTCTTCTAAGAGGGTCGAAAAATAGATCTTGCCGTTTTTAAAGCCTTTCTATATGCAATAGAGCTGTCTTTCCATGAAATGCGAAATAAATCAAGTTTTGTTTTATTCCAGCTGTGCTCCATTTTTCTGGCTGCTCTCTTGAGGGCCCAAGTGTGCTTGTTGTACCATGGCATTGGAATATTTTCTTTAACCTTCTTTAAAGGTACAATAAGTAGGATTTTTAAAGTAAAATATCCAAAAACCACTAGGCCAATGTTATATATTTTGTTTAGTTGATTACTTACAATATCCCCAATGTTTCCAACTATTTGTAAATCACGAGAAAATTGCGATTTTAACCAAGGAAACGGAACGTGTCAGCAGGGGTGAGGAGTCGCCAGTCAATGGCGTCGTATCCGCGTTACCCTCGGTTTCCGCTCGTACTGCCATAGTAACCATGGCGACAGACGTGGACAACTGGGTTATGCTTAGCAGGACGCTCACGCTGTTGTTGTTTTGTTCAAACATTATGGACCATGCCAAGCAGACTTTGAGACAAAAAGAGTTCTAGAACGAAGATTAAAATCTTTCGAGATGCCGGGAGCTCCGCTTCCGCGACTAACTTCGACTTGACAGAGACGCGATTGTTCCATGTACTTTATTAGACAGGTGAGCAAATGTACATAAAACTAATCAATGTTATTTAGTTCAATATATTGAGGAAATGTTAGAATATGATCTGTATGTTATTCTAATGTTGATCTAGCTCACTGCTAGTCTCATGCAGCCAACAAACAACCTAACTAACAACATTTTACACACTCAAATGCCATTTAGTGTGATAGTGTAACTGTTAGAGCAAGTGAAACAGCGCTGCGTTAACGTTACCTCAAGTTTAATTCGTCTAATAAACTGACAGTGTGTGAGTATTAAGTCAGCACTTGCGGCTAGTTCGGTAGAATGAAATGTCCTTATTCCTTTATATCCGCGGGACTCGTGTTGCGTGTGACGCTGGTATACGTCTCTCATTAGCAATCGCGCCCTGCTTCATACCACAGTCATGTTAAGAACATCACTGTATTCACTCATCCATAAAAGATCCATCAGCGTGATGACAAGATCCATAATTCCACTTGATGCTTTACGTCATCGATATACGCCTTTGTTATTGTAAGAGATTAGCGACCCCTGGTGGCCAAAAATCACATACTGTACGTTTAAGTGCAAAGGAGCAACTATGTCTAAAGTGTTGGAAAAGAGAGAGTCAATAGTTTCTGTTGCAACACCGAGTTATTCTAAGTTATCTGGGATGCAGAGGAGATGAAACTGATCAGGACGATTATTTATAAAGCAATCTCTAGTGGTAGAAGAGATAGTTTTACCATATTTATAACAAGGAGTCAGTTTTGCAGCCTTAGCTAAATGTAGTATACACAAGCAAGGCCGGACTTACCATTGGGCTTGACTGGGCTCAAGCCCATGGGCCCCGCCCAATAGGGGGCCCCGCTCGTTTACGTTTGATTTTTTTTCAATATGTCAGTCATTTAATTTTTCATTTAAAGTTTGCTGATTGGTCTAGCATTGTTACCTGGCCCTGCCCTGCAATGAAAAATGTATTTTAAGTAGCTTATGTTTCAGGTCTGTGGAGTAGGCTACTTATACGCTGAGTTTCGGTATTGAGAATGAGAATGTGACGTCACGCGTATCACTCCGCGTTGCATTGTGGGAAGGATGCGCCATCTTGGAAGGATACGCTATCCGTTGTCGTGGTTACTTCGACCGTGAGACCGAGAGAAATAGCGTCAGAGAGAGAGAGCAGCTTGATATTTGTTTGCATTTTTGCGATAAGGCACAGTTTCTTTGGAATAAATGAAGAAGGGGGAAGCAAAAGGAAAGGGGCTCTATCGGGAGAGACAACAACACAAGCAGCGTTATTTAGAGAAACTACTTGACATCAACAACATGGACCCGTACGACCTGCTACAGAATGGACGAAAGACCCAAAGCACTACCACCTTTCACATACCCTGACACAGTCAATTACCTGGTTTATGGTATCAGTGCCTAACGTTAGTTACTGCCTAAGTTACACAATGCAAGAGTTCAGAAGCTTTAAGTCATTAGAAGCTTATGATCAATTCTGCCGCGGCTGGGTGCAAGACAAGAAACCCCCAAACCTGTAACGTTAAACTGTGAGAGTTCAGTCATACTTGATGTTTCAGGCCTCATTCATATGTGGAAATAAATCTGATATGAATCAGATACGTGCATTTGCACCTGCCGTGCAACATTAAGCGGACAGATCGGACATTCCCGTCACTGCGAGACGTATGTCATTCAAAAAAAAAGTGTATTTTTAAAATATTTCGCGGTACAGATATATCTATAACAAATTAAACAACTCTAGTTGAATAACAGAGTATTCATTTCGTTCGTTTGTGTTAAATAAAAGGCGAACTGTGCTGAAATGTGTTCCTTTTGAAATCATGCTTTGCTCGCTGTTGCTGCTGTCAGTTTATTGACAAGCAGTTTCTCTAAATAAAGCTGGCTAGCATTGTTATTTAGTCTCTCCCGATAGAACCCCTTTCATTTCTCTTCCTTCTTCTCCAAAGAAACTGCGGCGTATCGCTAAAATGAAAAATGTTATTTCTGGAATGTTTAGTCGCGCCTCTGTGAAGTTCTGAAGGCGTTGCCCCTGGCAACCGATAGCGTCTCCTACCATCATGGCCGACCGGATCAGACCACGGCCAAATCGGCACGTGACTCCTCACTCTCAATATTTATGAGACGCGCTCCAGTTCACGCGCCGGCGCCTCCGTGTCGTGATTATCTATAATTGTCTGCTTTTACTTCTCATTTATTAAATCCAGGCAATTGGTTGATGAAACATTGATTAAAATCAAGATAAAATTAATACAAAACGAAATTCACTTTAAAGAAGGCTTTGCGCTTTTCTGTTTGGGGTCTGTGAAAGTTTTAAAGCAGTTTAGGCCGGGGACACACTGCGTGGCATGAGCGTGGCGTTTCTGTCGCGTGTCGGCTGCGTCGCGTTTTCTGTGTCTTTGCACACCAGAAACGTGTCTGACGCGACGCTGCTGCTGCTAGGTGATACAGGGAGGACGTATTGTGGAAGCCCTATAGGCTACTTCATGTTAAGCATTAATATAAACCCTACTGATAAAGACACTGTCAGCAGTATTGACAGCAAAATAGACTAGGCCTACATAATATTTCGTTCTGTATTGACAGGTGCAATATTTAAAAAATGATCGGCTCGAGCCGCGCCTGAGACGCGTGTGCAAGCTCTAACCTGTTAACATGGGAGCCGAAATAAAATCGCGCACGCCACGCAGCCAGTGTGTCCCAGGCCTTAAGTGCCGCTTCAGAGCGCTCGCGTCCGTAACGGAGAACTGTCACGTCTGTAACTGTTTTTTCCTCATAAATGCGAACACTTACCAGGAACAGTTTTTTTTAAAAGATTTATACACTCATAGATTTAGCTCTTTATATGTAATACAAATGATTTGTTATGATTGCAACCTTACAGGGTATTTGTTTGTTTTTCAATATGTTTTCCAGGTAAATAAGCGTTTTATTCTCATTCTGACAAAAGACATTTGTACATTGCAATAAACACATGATCACTTTGAACTTTTTAAATCATTATTTATTTATTGGAAAAAAAAACTTTAAGCTTCAATCAGTGGTCATATAAATAAATTATTACTTTTTTTTTACATGTGACTCTGTCTATGGTACCAGTCACCTTATGAAAGTAGCTTTGCACTTCAAATAAAGATTGGATCGATTATATTGTTAAGCCACCACATGGCGACATTTCTCATTGAATCGTTCATTCAAGAGATTTGTTCAAAAATGCTGATTCATCTATGAAACAAGTGTATTTGATTGAGGAATTGAATCATTCAAACCCAAGGTTTTTTTTAATAATTCAGATTAATTAAACATTTTTAATATACTTCAGCAATTAACATAAATTATGTTATTTTGTTAAGTGGTTCGTTCAGAATCGTGATCTCTATTTTTATTCTCAAATTATCCAGAATTGTGTAGCTCTAATACATAGCTTGTGTATGTATCATTTAGTTCTATTTAAAGCAATGTATAAGGTAGGGCCCGAAAGTGACTCAAGCCCAGGGGCCCCCACCACCCTAAGTCCTGCCCTGTACACAAGACTAGATAATGATCTGAGATGTCAATGCATCTGAGATGACGTGCATAAGCAATGCTTCTATCACTTGTTTCTGCTTCTTCGCCTGTGTTTTGATCTGGAGATCAAATATACTTAGTCTTTTCTGTCAGTATTCGTGAAGTAAATTCTTTCTTTTGAGTAAATTCAAGTAAAGTATTTCTGAGAAGTAGACTGAAAGTATACTTTCTTATTTCTAGCTTAAAATAAATATAATAGCACACCTGAATAAACTTCTTTTTTTGCAAGGGTCAGTAACATAATTTATGCATTTTTATAATAAAATATTTATAAATCTATACGTTGCTGCTTTTTAATTTGAACAGAAATGTGTGTCTATAGAAAGTGTTCAGATTTATAATTCATACATTTTTATTTTTAATATAAAACTTAGTTGTGAATCAATACATGGATTATTATCGAAAACAAACTGTAAAATGATCATGTTTTGAAGATAAACTCCTTGATTAGAAGCCCTAGAAAATCCAATCAAAGGGGATAAACAAGAACTGATAGAAAACAAGACAGGTTCATTGTCAGATTATTTGCTCCTCCCCCAGGAACTCAAAACCACCTCAACAATACAATGCAATAGGATTTGGCCAGAAAGAGGATTCTGACAGCATCTTCAAAGTTTGATGTAGAAAACAGCGGGTGAGAAATCAGGACATCTAAATGGGGAGGGAGAACATAAAAGGACAGTAAATGGGATAGAAATCGCTGGGCAGCACAGGACAGCGCTTCTTAGGCAAAGTCTCCTGGAATATAATGGCTACCTGAGAGGAATAAAAGATTGAAATTGTTTTGTGTTTTAACACCATCAAAAGGTTTTTTTTTTTTTTTTTTTTTTTTAGAGAGAGTGTTCTCCTAGCATGGCATCAACTGTAGCAGAGGTAATGCTGATTGTCATAGAGAGCTTTTATAGCTTTGGATGAGACATCTTGCTGCTGACAATATTTACATAGCCCCCCTCAACCAACGCTGTTCATTTTTCAGGGTAATTAATTTTACCACCTGGCAGACAGAAATAATAAAAGTGAAATGTATTGACTCGTTTTATTTTGTTGATGCAGGAGAGAAAAGGGCACTGCAGTTTGTAAATATACAAGGATTCGTTATTATAAGTAGAACATACAGATAATGGGCTTCTCATCACATCTGGTGTTCATGTATTTGAATCTGTTGAAAAAGAAACTTTATTTAGCAATGGCAGCTCATGGCAACCTTGAAGATCCTGTGACCTTTCATTTCTGCTATAGATCTAACAATTTGAAAATTCAAGTTTTCTTGGCTCAGTGTGATTTACACAAGTATACCAATCTCCTGGATCAACATCTTTCTTTCCTCCTGGAACAACATTGTTGATCAATCAAAATAACAACTCCTACAATCACAGGTCAAGGATTGGTTGATACAAATTGTGTACCAGAAAAACAAAGGCAGTTATTCCAGTAACATGTTCTACTGGTGTATTTCATTTTAAAGGGTTAGTTCACCCAAAAATGAAAATGATCCCATGATTTACTCAGCCTCAAGCCATCCCAAGTGTATATGACTATCTTCTTTCAGAAGGATTAAAAGGAAAAAGTTCTTTGTTCAAAATCAGCCGTTTCCAATGCGGGTGACTTAGTGAGATCAAATGTCAGCAGGCAGATGTAGCTACAGCTGAGGCAACTGAGAAAAACATTTCCCTCGCAGACTGCAGGCAAATTTACTGCTGAAGAAAAGAAAGAAGACAGGGAACACAATTCAGAAATACAATGCATCATTACAAGAGCTAATCAATGGGTATTTATATGAAGGTAAAATGATGCCTAAAAGAATCGCGTGCGCAGGGTAAGATTTGTAAAAGTGTACATAAGACTGCAAGCGTAAATTAAATTTGCGTGTGCAAGAGAAGATTTGTAAGCGTGTAAATCGCATATCAAGTGTAAGAAAAAAATATTTGCAGCATTTTACTGTTATTGGTAAGTGTAATACATGTATTGTGAAACTGCAGCTTCATGCTAACGCAAAATAAATAGGATCTGTATTCTTCTGACTTCCATTTTTCCGCGCTTACACTTTTGGCACGGTTTTTGCGCACAAATGCGGCCAAAAGCATTGCAAGCCTGTGAACAGCTATTTGCAACCGAAAACAACAGAGTCAGGGACTGCAAAACAGATTGATCGCGTAAAATCAATCTTTGTGTAAATAAATCAACTGTTGCAAATGTCTAAATGACTTATTGTGTACATGCGGCAAAAAAGTTCCCGAAATAACCCGATTTGTACAGTTGCGTCTTTCTTTTACCCGCGCTTCCAATTTTGGCACGATTCTCTCACTGAATGAGTTTTGCAAGCGCGAAGAGGAGGGCGGGTCCACCTTCATCATGCAGCCAATCAGATGAGCTTCTCGCTGACACTCGATTTACTCTTATCTGATTGGTTCAATAAACACGTCAGTCTTCAGAACGCATATTTATCTTAATTTGGCTCATTCTCGTTACTTTTAATGCAAACATACATGTTAAATAAATACATAAATCATGATTGTTTAATAACCTGAGCACCATTAGGTGGATTATTTGAGTAAATTCTGAATTTAGAGCTGGTGTGTTAAGAAAGAAAATTTCTGTATATTCAGTGCATGTATCCTGCTCATAGACTGTGATCCTGCTCATCATCATCCTCCTCAGCAGGCCAGATTTGTTTGTAATGTTGATGTTGCTGAATGTAGGCCTTTTTGAACTGCATGCATCATTTCACCTGTCAATTAATCGTGGGCGATTCCAGAATTATTATTATTATTTTACTAAAATTAGTTATAATAATATATTTTTCCCTTTAACGTGTATTTTAAGGTCATCTCTAAATTATGCACCATTTATCAACTGCAATGCCATCGTGTAACCACTAGATTGCTGTATAGCCCTATATATAAACACATATGCTGTGTATTCCCTGGCTGCTGGGTTTTTATTCAGACATAATTAGTTGCTTTGCATTTGATTTTGCATGTGGGTATATATATATATATATATATATATATATATATATATATATATATATATATATATATATATATATATATATATATAATTATTAAAGACTACTTTTTGTTAAAGTTGAATTTATCAGTTTCAGATTTATCAGAAATTAATCCGTTTTTCATTAGCTACAGTCAAATCTGGACACAGAGAAAGCATTTCATTATACTAGCAACATAATAGCTTGATCAGTCACACGAAAGTAATCAGAATTGTGACAAAGACAATATTTAAAAATATATGTTAAATACCATGAACAGAGACATGATGTGAAAAACACTGCATCAGAATGGTATTATTCGGTATTAAAAAATGGGTATTCAATGTTTTCTTTTTGTTTGTTTGTTTGTTTGTTGTAAAGTTTAACATCAGCTCAGTGGTGTAACAGATAGGCTTATAATATATAAAATTTAAATCCAATAACACCGCTCGGAATTCAGTATTTACTCAAATAATCCACCTAATGGTGCACAGGTTATTAAACAATCATGATTTATGTATTTATTTAACATGTTTGCATTAAAAGTAACGAGAATGAGCCAAATGAAGATAAATATGCGTTCTGAAGACTGACGTGTTTATTGAACCAATCAGATAAGAGTAAATCGAGTGTCAGCGAGAAGCTCATCTGATTGGCTGTATGATGAAGGTGGACCCGCCCTCCTCTTCGCGCTTGCAAAACTCATTCAGTGAGAGAATCGTGCCAAAATTGGAAGCGCGGGTAAAAGAAAGACGCAACTGTACAAATCGGGTTATTTCGGGAACTTTTTTGCCGCATGTACACAATAAGTCATTTAGACATTTGCAACAGTTGATTTATTTGCACAAAGATTGATTTTACGCGATCAATCTGTTTTGCAGTCCCTGACTCTGTTGTTTTCGGTTGCAAATAGCTGTTCATAGGCTTGCAATGCTTTTGGCCGCATTTGTGCGCAAAAACCGTGCCAAAAGTGTAAGCGCGGAAAAATGGAAGTCAGAAGAGTACAGATCATGTTTATTTTGCGTTAACGTGAAGCTGCAGTTTCACAATACATTAATTACACTTACGAAAATCAGCAAAATGTTGCAGTTTTTTTTTCTTACGCTTGAAACACAATTTACACCTTTACAAATCTTCTCTTGCGCATGCAAATTTAATTTACGCTTGCAATCTTATGCACACTTTCACAAATCTTACCCTGCGCATGCAATTCATTATGACATCATTTTACCTTCATATAATAATTGTGTATGCCAAAATTTCATACGAGTAAGAATGATGACTGAGCTTTAAACATAACAAGCTGGTTTTAATTGATAGTTTAAATCTGACAACATCTTCACTAAAGACTTCGTAGGCTTCTCGTTTATTGAGCTTCATTTATGAGCCTGTAATTGTATTACTAACAGCAATGTTACGAGGCCATTATCACTGCAACATTAATTTGCTATGTGAATAAATACTAGCTTTAAGCAAATGTGGATCAATTCTGAATGTTCTTGGCTCTGTTTTACGTCATTATCACAGTAACCTTTATAGCATACACACTTTTCACCCTCTAATAATGGCCCCCAGTTCCTTTGTTTTATTGTGCTCATCACACATGATTTGAATATTTTTGTTCTTAATATGGGGGTACAAGAGGGAACATGACCTTTGGAGTACATCCCGTGAGTGGGAGGCATGGGACTCGTTCAGCCCACTGAGCAGCACTTTATTTTCTGAAGAACTGTTTCAAACCATTAGAACAAAATAGAGGATACAAAATATCTATTTATTTTGAAAGATATCACAAAAAAAGGTCAGGTAATTTAATAAATACCTTTTTAAAACATGATTACAGGCTGAAATTGTATATTAAACACAATTAAACAGACCCACATGTGAATCACAAAAGAGCCAAGTAATAAAGCGTCAGATTCAGCATCAGGAAGAAGTCAAAATGACACGGCAGCAGGCGGTCTTCCTCCCCTCGGGCCACAGTTCTGAAGACAGAGGCTCCAGATGCGTTGTCATAAACTAAATCCTTTTGGGAGATAGATGGGAAGAGAAGAAAGGATTACATTCTCACTGAGATGGATAGTGCATGCTTGATTTCAGCAGGGCACAGTTGGTATCGATGTTTTGGAAGAATCATTCTGTATTAAGGTGTCATCCCACCAGCTGACTTGTAACAACTTGATTTTGGTAGGGGATATCACACCTACTCACTGTTTGTACGGAAAACTGCATTTCCCATTGCAACAGAAAGTTTGCCGTGACATATTGAAGGGCTCATCTCTTTAAATCACTAATCATAGCCGTGATGTTCAGAAAACCATTCTGATTGTGAATATTGCTTTATGCAACAGAACAATAAACAGTCATTTTAAAGCAGCTTACATTTTAGTGACAATATTTTCAGTTACTTTATCAATTTCTGCTCTGCCAACAGAAATGTTTCCAAACAAAGCCAAAGTACTGTTGCAGGATTACACAATTAGTGGTGCTTCATTCCTAAATTATTTTTTAACAATATATTTTCATCCATTATGAAGACAAAGCATAGATATTTTACTACCAAAAAGAATATATTTATTAATAATAACAATGTAGATAACTGTTTATATACTCTCACTTATATACTCTCACTACCTGAGACTTCTTTTAATCAAGGTCAATGTATTCTTTTTTTTAATGAATCAGTTGAGTAAACGATTCAATGACTCACTCATAAAGACACTTTATTTTGAACAGTCGTTGAACTAATGATTCATTGACTCACTTATAAACACAGTTATCATCTGAGTAGCAAAGAATGTTTCACCACATGTTATTCTGAAGAGGAAAAAAAAACTTTTGTCAGATGAACAAATCACAAGTCATGACAGAAATGTTTCCTTATTGGATGGCTAGTATGTCTTTGATTTTATTCACTCATGTCACTTACATCAGTGAGGATCAGACAATCAGACTTTTTTTTCTGTAAAAGGTGTTCCGAATATATGGTATATGACCAAATAAATCAAGTTAAGAACAATTAGCAAACGTGATAGGAACAAATGTGAATAGACGAACAATTTAGGAACCGTAAACCTTGATTTCTTCCACGTGAAACAACACTAAGCTCTTTTCATTTTATTTTGACTCAGAGAAATCACACTCTAAAAGATAGCAAAAGCAATTTTCCACATCCATCAGTGACATTCATATCTTATCTGTCTACTTTGCTTTATCTTCTGCTCAGTTACTCTGAGTAAAAGACTTTCTTTAGTTCAATGACCTCTCATTTATGCTATCAGAGTTACTGGTTCAATAAGACATAAGCTCTTCATAAATTTAGTTTCACCGAATATTATACCCAGTGTTAGAAGAAAGCACTTTCATAGCACTTTCAAAGATGTCAATGAATCAAATGCAAGTTCCGAAGTCCTTTAAAAAATGTGTCAAATATTTTTACAAATTTACTCGAAAAGTAAATTTAGCTCAATATGTTCATGCAAAAGCGTCTGTCTTTTTATACAAAAATTGTTTCATTACCAGTTACGCACTCATCTGTGAGGCAGAAATGCATGTCAAAATAATGTCTGACTAAGTTAAACAACCAAATGTAATTCATTGCTGCCTTACTCTTTATCTCCAAAGAATAGTTGAATGCCTTATGGAGAAAGAACACATTGCCAAATGCTCTAATCAGAATAGAAAGACTTGGTCCTTCTCATCGATTTGTCTGAATTATTTGAGAACATACAGTTGCTGCCTGACAACCTCAAGACTAATGAGGAAAATATCGATGTTTCTCTCTTTGTTAAAGGGCAGCTTTTGTTTTCATATGCTGAATTTCGAAACCTTGTAATTCATCTGTAATTATGATCTATGTGTGAGTGATTGAAATTTCGGTAACACTTTACAATAAGAAGCAATTTATTAACATTAGTTAATTCAGGTATCATGAACTAACAGAGAAACATTTTTAATGACATAATATAATTAATATTATATTATTATTATTTAATATGTATTAAAGGTTAATGTTAATATAATACGAACAATTATAAATAAATAAAAATTCTATGTTGGTTTTTTGCGTTCCTGATTATTTTTTAAGCAAGTCACAATATAAAATGAGTTTTTGCTTTCATAATAAAAAAAAAAAAAGTGAAAATACTGAACCACACCTCATAATTCTTTGAAAAGATCAAAGTGGAAACTACAATAGGAGTATTTATTGTTGCTCTGGCCACAGTTTGGTAGGCACAGATTAATTTGAACCAAATTGAATGACTCTTTCCAAACATTAATCACATTATTCTCTACTTTAAATAAGAATGAATTGCTAAAAAAACATATTAACCTTTATCAGATAGAGAATACAAGGTAAGGCACCAGATAAAAAACACTCCATTGGCTCTCTCTCCATTACTTTCATGGCATGTTGCTGTGTCAGTTTCTTTGACGGAGCTCTTGTGCTGTTGAGAGGTGTGTTATTAAGCATTTTAATTTTGCGAAGCTTGTCCTTACAGCAGGCGAGTGATTAAATGTAGTGTCACTGTTAAATGCAAAGGGCAAAGGGAGTTGTTTAATGAAAAATGCATTTTTTTCCATTAAAACCATGCAAGTACAGTGCAGCCTTGCTAAACATGTTCTGTCACCACAACACTGAGCTGAATTCAGCTTTATTATTAAACGTGTCACAACTCCCACATGCTCGTAAGCTTTTTTGAACATTTGGGGGGGGGGGGATGTATTAGACCAGAAAATACCATAATATCATCATAATGCTGATTGCAGATTCTTGCTTTTTATTTTTTATAAAACTGTAGGCATTAATATCTCAGATATGCACACAAAATAAAAAACATAAATATGATCAAATGGTCTTGAATTTGGTCTACCAATGACAGCCAATATACTGCAACTAAGACTAATCAATTGCCACATAAACAAAAGTTTACAGGGCATGCATGTTTAAGGGACCAGCATGTTTCTATGCTGCACAACCTCTCCACTATCTCACTGTGAAAGCAAACCAGTAAACAAATTAGGAGATAAATGTTTTCCTCTCATTACAACGAAATGACTCAGCAAAACACCCACAATCCCTCTCAAAGATGCTCCTCTTGAATTCATCTCTGCTACAGTTTAATAACAAATATTCGAAAGTCTTTTGATGTACACTGATTATGCAGCACTGATTTGATTGAATAAAGTTTCCTTTTCTATTTTTGTAACACTCCATTTTACGATATTTTGTGTTGCCTATATTCTGCAGATTTTTACCCAGATTTGTGGCTTCAAATATAATTTTTATTTTTTTTATCACAAGTGTATTGCTCTGCCACTCCGTTGTTTTCATACACATACATCTCTACACAACTTCATACTGTTTGACTTGTGACACTCACAGTGACAGAAATCACACATTCACGTCTAATGGTATTGCTTTTTTTCTGTTCAAAAGTTTAAGGTCAGTAAGATTTTTTTTTAATGTTTACGAATGAAGTCTCTTATGCTCAGCAAACCTGCATTTGTTTGATCAAAAATACAATAAAAACAGTAATATTTTAAAATATTATTACAATTCAAAATTACTCTTTTGTATTTTCATATATTATAAAATGTAATTTATTCCTGTGATGGAGAAGCTGAATTTTCAGCATCATTACTCGAGTCTTCAATGATCCTTCAGAAATCATTTTAATATGTTGATTTGGTTTGCAAGAAACATTATATTGCATTAATACATTGTATTATCAGGATTCTCTGATGAATAAAAAGTTCAAAAGAACAGCATTTATTTAAAATAGAAATCTTTCCAACTTTATAAATATCTGTACTGACAGTTTTGATCAATTTGTTTGCATCTTTGCAGAGTATTAGAATGCATTTATTTATATAAATGTAAACATATTATAAAAACGATACCATTAGACCAACACATACTATACTGATGTAAAGGGTCTTTTCTCTCACCTTCTGTGATATCTTTTCGCCTATATATCGCAGAGTGAGTCAGAACTACTTCATCATAATCACCACAATTTAAACTGTGGAGGGAGGAAGTGATTCTTTTGTTTCAGCCTCCACTCCACCTTTCTGTCTTGATCTTCTGTCTCCAGAGCCCTAGAGCCTCTGTTCTTCACCTTTATCTCAGACTGTCTTTCACCAGCTTCCCCTCAGCCACGCTGGGGCTGGCACTAAACATCTCAGTGATACCAGTGCTCATCAGCCACAGAATTCAAGCAGGGTGGGAGGAGGAGGAGTGTATCTCCAGAGGAACTGCCAGGAATAATAGTCATTTTGCTCTTCTGCAGTCTCCGGTCCAAGGGCAGCTCACCACGGACTGATAGATTAATTTCTGCAAGAAATAATTGGAAATGTTTCCATTCCCTTGTTCTTTTTTTCCCTCTTTGAGATAGTCAGAAACTTTGATGTGCATTCACACGTGGAATGAAACAATGAAGCAAAATTCCTCTGAGCCGCTGAGTGTATTGTTTTGAACCATCTTCATAGTACAAAAGTGTTTCTGCAATAAGTTCATGCCTTACGTTACAAATATAGGCCATAAAATATACGTACGAAGTCTTTGAAAAGCAGTTTAACAAAATAATTAGCTTGAAAGAGTCTCATGTTCCAATCAGATGTCAAACTACTTGCTCATTACCATGTATGATGTTTTTAAAGTACATTCAATATCTGTCTGTCAAATCTAAGACCTAACAGACCACACCATTCTATAGAAGACCTATAATAACTGGAGAAAGCGATCTGTTGGCATTCCCATTCATCTCAATGGCAGTTCAACCCTGGACTAGTCAAACTAGTACATTAGTTTTCCCCCATGGGACTATATTGATCACGCTAACCAGCCAAACCCAGTTACAGTAAAACAACCTTATTCACATTTGAATCCCACCAACACCTTGCTCTTTAAATTGAGTAACACTAAAGGTATTCGGTGAGTGATTGCATGAGATTTTGATGTATTATGTGAATAAACATCATCCCTCTGATGTAACTGCATTATTCTCGAGCTGCAGTCTTTGTGACAGTTTATTAGGTTTGTTATTGAGTCCATGTGTCATTGTCGGAGGGTGCTCTTCAGGCCCAGCGTTACATCTGTCACTTGTGATTGCTGATGTAAGTTATGTTGAAAATGAATGCCTGAGCACTCTAGCATTTGTCTGTCATTTTCTGTATACAGAGTGAAGAACCTTGAAACTCATGAAATTTCAATAGTTAATAAACTGAGCAATTCCAAGAGGGTCCTCGCACCATTAGTGCTTGAGCCTTAAAGGGTTAGTTCACCCAAAAATGAAAATTAAGTCATTAATTACTCACCCCCATGCTGTACCAACCCCGTAAGACCTTCGTTCGTCTTCGCAACACAAAAGAAGATATTTTTGATTAAATGTGACAGCTGGATCACTCCTCCATAGGCTCCCTAAGGGAATGAATCCTGACGTCCCAGAAAGTCAATGAAGAAAATGTTTAAATATTCCATGTCACAACAGTGGCTCAACTATAAGTTTATCAAGCGACGAGAATACTTTTTGTGCGAAAAAACAAACAAAAATAACGACTTTATTCGACTATTCCTTTTCTTCCTTGTAGGCCTGAAATGAGACTTCAAGAGATTTCCACGACGCGTACGCGCGAGAACTTAACTGAAGTAGTTGAAGGAGATCGCAATTCTCGCGCGTGCGGTTTCCAAGTTGACCCTCCAATAATGTCAGTACAGGTCGCAATGAGAAGGAACTTTGTTTCTCAATGCTCGACAGCTCCTGCCACGACCAATGAGTCCATACCATATCCCTACGAATGGGCCAGTGAAGTCAATCTTGTAGTTTCACCCTGTCCAGAGTCCGCTCCAGCCCATGAGCCCAAAAAAGCAAAGCAGAGTCTGCTCCAGAGCTCAATCCCCTAATCCTCCACTTCCTTCAGTTTGGGCACTACGTTGATCCCAGAATTAAGAAAGAGGAGGAAGAAGGGGTCCTCTCCTACATCCCCTGATGGGATCTAAAATCCAGCGGCTCTGGAGTCTCGTCCAGCTGTGTTCTCTACCTTTTCTCCCAAAGAAATTTTGGCGGCACAAGCTATCCGTCCAGGCCCATAGAGGCTGATCATAGCTCCCTCATCACGGCCATGGAGGCCGATCAAAGCTCCCTCGTCTCAGCCATAAAGGACGTTCTGGTGTCTCAAGTCTCAGCCAAACTGCTTCTAGTTCTCCCGTCTTATGTGACCCAAGATATTTAAAACCAGAGAAACCTTCTGCCTGGTCCTCTCTACCTTCCTTGTCCTCTCTACCTGCCCTGTCCTGGTAGTTGCCTCCGCTGCCTGCTGGCCACCTAATCAGTGGGATCTACCCTGGCTCCCTGAATCATCTGCTCTGCTTTGGTGGTCTTCTGCTCCACCGTGGGAATATTCAGCTTTGTCTGCTCGGCTGTGGCGTTCTTCTGCTTTACCGTGGGTGTCGTCAGTCCCATCTTTGCTGTGGTGGTCTTCTGCTCCGCTCTGCCCTCCGGGACCAGCTGGGGGTCCTAGCATTCCTCCTGCTCATCACCTACACCTGATCAGCAAGCTCATCACCTTATTAGTCACCGTCCCACAGGTGGGACGTTTGCCATTATATTTTTAAAACAATGATATCTTAGTAAAAACCTTAAGTAATATTGACAAAGTATATATCATTTGAAAGCTTACAATCTATAGTTTCCATATTTGGTGACTGATTATCAAAATAAATTACAGAGGAGCCGTAATTTATCAATTTGCAACAAGAATATTTCCATATTCCTAAGGCATATTCAGACCTTTATTTTGAAATAGCAATTAACATGAAAAATCAGGAAAAAATGGTAGAAACCTCAGTTTGTTTTCATGCAGTTCAGAAGATAGCATCCATTCAATTATTTTAGAAAAAAAGGTCTGAAAATGTTTTAAATGTAAAGAAAATAATAATAAATTCACCATTTGTGATCTGGCAGCGAGCTATAACGCACATGCGTGTTCTTTGTATGTGTTTCTTAGAGATTGAATTCATATCAAAATCTGCCAAACTTCCTATACAACTTCTGAATAGGATCTCTACTTCATAAATTGTATGAAAATTGTGGAAATAATGGTTCAGATCACTCAAAACACATATGGAAATGGAGGCCCCCTTATATGGGCAGTCATGGAGTCTGGTTGTGACCTAGTGAAAAAGTTTGGTACTGCGCCCAAACAAAATCTTACTGAAAGCTCATTTTTTGAGATATCAACATAAAATTTTAAACACAACTTGTTCAGATTTTTGTCTTTGATTTTTCTGCAGTTTTAGAGTAGCCCAGGTTTTGAAAATATATATTTTATATAAAATATGAATAATTAATTATTTTACATTGTACATTTCAATAAACACAAACTTCTATAACTTTTTTCTGTTTCATATAATTTATTTCACTTCTACAAAAATCTGCCAAATGTCTTCTTTAAAAGAAGACCAATCTTATGTCTATATTCCAAAGCATTCTCGAATTACAACCATTTAAGTTCAAAATGTGCATTTTCATGTCTATTCAAAAAAAGGGGGGTGACACTTAACAGGTTAAACACACACAGTCAGTGACCTCAGTCACACAAATTGCCTGGTCTACAACTACGATTACTTACCTGTGAGATATTTACCTCCTGTGATTTCTACAAGTTCCTGTATCCTTGTTCCCTCGTCAGTTCTCAGGCTCCTGCAATCCTCCAGCGTTCACGCTATCCCTGTAAGACAAAGACATTTGTTGTTAATCAGTCACCCTAACAGTAACTAAAGCCGGGGACACATTTAAAGTCCCTGTAAAGTCAAAATTAAGTATGTGTTCTGAGTATGTCACACCACAGAAAAATGTGTTATTAGCCATCCAGCCAAATTTGAATGATAAAAAAAGCCGGCAAGTACATAAAATAAGCTATCAAAATCTTGAAAAAATGAGCATTACTCTCTGCTTTTAAACGCTGGGGGCGTGTCCACTGGCTGCGCTGAAACCACGCCCACTAGCGGGAAAGCTGTCGACGGCGATATTAGGCGATACTGCAATCGGGACGGGAGGATGAACGCTGGCGGGGGATAGTCGTTTCGGCCCCGTTCACCAATAACAGCGGATTATCAGTGAATCCCAGTTGTCTCTGAGGAAAGTTTATAAAACGATCCTGTGTAAAAGGATCACTACAGAGTGATCCTTTTGCAGGTGTTGCCGGTGATCCTCAGCTCTTCATCAAGGTTGGCTCTACACAAAATTAATCCACCTCTTCTTGATGTGATCGTTTTTAGGAAATTTAAATAAAGACACTGATCTGTTTTGTACATGATCGCATCCAGGTAGTAGCCTATATGCATTTCTGTGTTGAAGGCATAGCTAGCTAGCAAACAGTAGGCTGTAGTAACTAATAGTACTGACAGTAACTCGCGTTTGAGCGGCGAATGCGAATGGGGTCGGGCGAGATCGGCCTCAGTGGCCTCGGTGTGTCATCAAGTAGGGGCGTGTCCACGAGCTCATGGGCTCCAGTGCGTCATCGAGCCCCGTTTTAGCCCCGCCCAAAAAAATCCGTAAAATAGCAATGGTGAAAAACTGTTTAACAGTCTAACTCCGCATTTCAGTACTTCACAGTTCACAGTCTTTGTAATATGTTTTAGCAATACATTTGTAACATTTATAACGTGTTTAGAATTTTTTTGTAGAATTGCCTTTACAGGGACTTTAACGACTAGCATGGCGAGCAGGACGAGGCTGAGGGCCGTGAGAGAGCGGCGCGATACTAATGAGCGACACCTGGGCAACGCACTGGTCTCGTATCTCTCACGGAGGAGTGGAAGCATAAAAGGAGGAGCGATGACAGTGGAGATCGAGAGAGGCCAGGCCTGGATTTTATTTGATGTTTTGTTTTATTGTGTGTGACAGCAGTCGTCCGAGAGGGGCTGCTGTCTTTTACTTTCGTTTTGTATTTGTTTTGGTATTAAATTCTTTGAATGTTCGCCGGTTTCCGCCTCCTTCTTCCCAAAACATCTAACCTTGTTACAGACTGTAAGGGCGATTATGAATGTAATTTGATACCTATTTCTGATCATGCCCAAACCCGCTGAGTCAGAGACAGTTTATTTCAGTCGGTGTTCACAGTCACTGTTTAAAATCTGCTCCAGTCGTTGGAAACGGTCTGTAAGTGTGTTTAGTTCAGTCTTAGAATGTTTCAGCTAGTGGATAAGTGTGTCCCCGGCATAAAAGGTGTGTGATTCACCCATCTCTTTCTCACTCACACACACACACAATATGAGAACATTTGTTTTACTGTAAATAGCTCTTCTGGCAACCTTTTTGAAAGCCACTGCTGTCTGCTGTTACACACACATTGATACCCTGACCACAAACTTATTTACATATTAATTAAACAGCATTATCATTATTTCAATATGTTAATATATTGTGCATTTTATCTATAATTGCTGTTAATTAAAAGTAAATGATTCCCAGTCCCTTGAGTAACTTGCTCAGTGATTACTTCTGATCAGCATGTGTTCAGATATTTTTTTTAGATATTTTTTTTCAATAATTCTTGGCCTGTTTTTCCCACAATGGCAAGATCCCTAAAATACTACAAATTAAAGCTATTAACTGAACCACTATGCTATTGTGCATGACATTACAAGCAGTGGAAACACATTAAAAAAAGAAAGGAAAAATCAAAACAAAGCTTCAGAAAGATAATGAGTCAACCAAAGAGAGATATCATTTATCCATGCTCCATTTAAACCAGTTTGCTAAGGATATTATCTGATGAGTTTACAATTACTAAGCCAATGCAATTTTAATTAAAGAGATCGTCACCCAAAGATGAAAATTTGGTCATCAAATACTCACCCTCATGTTGTTCCAAAGCTGAATGACCTTTCTTCTGCATGTGGAACGCAAAATGAGGTTAATTTTTGGGTGTACTATACCTTTAAGGTTTAAAGTATACACAACAAAGGAAACATCTTTGTGACACAGGGTTGACATTATGTGTATGTGAACCTATTGGCCTTTTTTTATGTCTCACCTTTTCTCTCTCTCAGGAGTCACTGAAAAATATTTCAGGTTTGTATCATATAAGAACTCCAGCCAGTTCTTGTTGGCTCTTTGTAATAATTCACTATTGATTTTTAGCTTTATAAGCTCTCCGTTCTATTCCATGACATTTTCAGCAGAGAATGATTCTTAAGCAGGAAGCCTGGGGTGAACATTCATCAATAATCTCTTCTAAAGTTCCACCAAAGCACCCTCCCTCTCTCTCTCTCTCTCTCTCTCTCTCTCTCTCTCTCTCTCTCTCTCTCTCTCTCTCTCTCTCTCTCTCTCTCTCTCTCTCTCTCTCTCTCTCAGTAATTTCTGTTATGCAGTTCATAACTTATTATGATATTGTAAATTATTCTCCCATTGCAAATCAGGTTTATTGAGAAAATGTACAGACTTTCAGCTGTTCGCAATGAACAAATCAAACAAAAGTAATCAAAATAGCTCAACACAACAAGTGTTTAGTGGTTTCCCCAAATTCAACTGAAAATGTAACTTTTAATGATTTATTCAACCTTTCATGGCAAGCATCTTTACTACTTGGTAGAACACCCCTATGCTGTTATGACCTGCTGCAAAGATGTAGAACCCAACCCTATCTCATTAAATGCAAATCTATTGCACGCATTGTGTTTATTGTGCAATTTTTACGCGGAAAAGGAGTTTTTACATGCATATGATACGCACTGTAAACCCCTTGGGTAGGATTAGAGTACGTGCGTATTATATGTTTGGGTAGGATTAGTAGTGTGGGGTACGTGGGTATATTACACGCAATAAAGTGCATCTCATATGCACGCGAAAACTGCGTATCATATGCACGTAAAAATTCATTTTCGCATATAAATTGCACGACAAACACAATGCGTGCTATAGATACGCATTTCATGAGATCAGGCTGTATAACCAGACACCAGAGATTTTCTATGGGGTTCAAGTCAGGTGAATGTGATGGCCACTGTAAAATATTCCAGGACTTCTTCTGCCATCAAGCCTAGGTAGAATTTGAGGTATGCTATCATTGTCCTGTTGAAAGGTCCAATGACTCCCAAGCTTCAGCTTCCTCATTGATGGCATGATGTGTTATCCTAGGATTTCCTGATACTTCAATGAATCCATCTTGCCTTCCACACGCTGCAGGTTTCCAGTGCCAGAGGATGCAAAGCAACCACAGAGCATCACAGAGCCACCACCATGCTTAACTGTAGACAGAGTGCTCTTTTCAGCATATGCTTCATTCTTCTTCCTCCAGACATACAGCTGATCCATTGGGCTGAAAAGTTCCAGTTTTGTTTCATTGCTCCACAGAACAGAATCCCAAAACTTCTGTCGCTTATTTATTTTGAGCAAATTGGAGATAACTTTTCTCACGATTTTGCTTTTGGGTGCCCTTGATAGCTTCCTTTTTCTGCCCCGTCCAGGTAGTGTAACCACTGTTCCTTAACTTTCAACTTGCGAACTATGGTTCCAACGGTGTCTCTAGGAACATATAGTGCCTTCGCTATCTTTTTGTATCCTGTTCCTTGCTTGTGAAGGGTGATGATATCTTCTCTTAACTTTTTGGAAGATTCTTTTGACTTAGCCATATTTCTAACATACAGTAAATGTGACACTCAACAAACCTAGCCAGTTCAGATATTTCATGTGTTCTAGCTCAAGCACACCTAGTGCAATGTAGCATCTGGACCAATCAGACACACACAAATTATTCATTATATTTAAAGGGGTCATGACATGAGAAACCAAATTTGCCTTGATCTTTTGGTATTTAAGAGGTCTTTGTACCATTAAAACCTCCTGCAAGTTTCATAGCTTAACCCTTTAGGCGCCAGAGGTTTTTTCCATAAAAGTTCGATTTTGACATCTTAATTTCACAAGGCTCTATCTTAAAAGTGAAAAAAGATAGAGACTTTCTGTAAACTAGAGAAATATTAAGGATGACCTAAAGTTTATTTAGGGATTACATTTTTCCATCTAATTTGCATATTATGACGTCATATGGTGGCAGAAATCTTGGATTATAGAAGTTTCATGAAAAGTCACATGTTTAAATGATAAAATGCAGCATATCTTTCCCCCCAAAATGTCCATTACCTTCTGTATGCTATATTGCACAATACTGAATGCTCAGGTATATAGGAAGTAGTAAACAAACTGTGTAAATAATTACTAATAAATGGTAGAACAAACCGTATGCATGTAGTGGTTGGCCTTTTGCTGTAAAGATTTTCCATTTACTACATACAGTAAGCACTCTGATTCCATGTATGGGGCACATATATATTATTCATATGACACACAAACACAAGTAGACAAGACCTGTTTAGTTCAAAAGATCACTCGCGACGGCAAGGCATCATGAGTGAGATGATACGAGCAGCGCGAGCGCGGCCAGATCTGCCTCGCGCGCGCCGAGTATGCACATTCATTGCGACTCCCCACCCTGCCTTCACGTTGCCCCCTAACTGTACTATGAATACTTCGACCTCGTCTAACATACCCAGTGATAACAGACAAAGTCTCCACCACAATACTGTCGCCGCGATTACGGAGAGGCCCTGATAAAATGCCTCACTCGCACACTAGCTCCGCTTTTGATCGCACTGATTCAATGCGCTCTAACTCGAACATTTTGTACAGAAGCATGATGTTTTTTTGAGTCTGAGATGAAGTATGACATGTCTGCCATCCAGTGGAGGGGAGGTCGAACGAAATTTGACACCCAATTTGGCAAAATCGGCCGTTTTATTCAGTGCCGCATCTTGTCGAGTAAACTCGACCGTGGCGCCTAGAGGGTTAAGACGTCCTCCCCATTATAAACGAACCATTTATTTAATCAAGCTCTAAATACAGCTCGTTCTAGATCCTTTAGACTTAGTGACGTCACGGTACGAAGTGACGTACCAGTCGTTTGCATATGACCGCCTCCAGCGCAAGACAACTATGCCTCATTTGACATCATCGCATGCGTTGACGTGCAGCGAGTGGGTCTGTTTACAAGATGACTGCAATGCCACGCAGATGTGCTGTTCCTGCTGTGGACAAACAACATGTTTGAATACGCTGCCGAACGATCCAGACGTCAGGGAAAGCAGTTGGATGCAGTTTATTTGCAGCATATGCAGCTCGCCAAAGCCTTATTTGTTCGGTGAGTGATGTAGATGAGTGTGACAGGGCGCATGTTACTGAAAGAACGACAAAAGAGAGAGAGAGAGCCCCGGCACGCACGCCTTCAAACTGTCTTTCTCTCCCTCTCTCTCTCCCTCGCGCATATGAATCAAAAACAATTGAGAATTGACACGATGGTAAAAGATCGGAAGACCGAAGTTTCACGTGGCGGAGCATTGTGTAGCCTACATGTGATACAAAATGATTAAATAATTTATGCATAAGCAGCACTGACGTTAGCCAATCATAACAGTGGGCGTTAACACTGAACTCTTAAAGGGGAAACACCTCCAAAACAGACTGTTTGAATCAGAGGGGGAGAAACAGGGTGGGAAAAGGTCATAAATCACTACATTTTTAAAGTTTTTTTGTACAAAAAACTATAGTAATACTATAATTGCACATAAAGGAACATAATAAAACAAAACAAAAAACCATGTCATGACCCCTTTAATTAATAATCCAGCAAACTCACTCTCCCAACAAAGGTCTATGAAACTTCCCTGAAAACTAACATCCAAAATGAAGCTAACACAGTGGCAGACTCCGTTGTCCTGTTACAGGACACATAAAGACTGATAAGTTATGACCCAAAAGGAATTTGCAAAGAGTTGTGTGTTCTGAGAAGGAGAAATTAACCCTTTTAATCCTACAGTATATATTCTATATATAACCATGTATTGAGAAATGTATAAACATGTATCCAATTTTCCCATTTCATGATTTTCCTTTTATGGTGTTTTTTGGCCCATATATTCATTCTCTCTTTTAAACTCTTTTGGATTAATGTTTCAGACTTGCATACTATGGTTAACCAAAATCATATGTGTAGCATGTTTGGTACCTTTAAACTCCAATCATCGTCCCCCGTTTGTTAGTTTAACTTTAACTTGTTAGCTAACTTTGTGATGCATTAGTATTATAATAATTTTGAAGATTATTTTCTTAAACACCCAATCAAATTACATATTCAAAGGCCTGCTAGAACAAAGGGTCGTAAAGAAATTCCCTCCAAAGGGAACAACTTATTGGGTCACACACCTCCAGAGGGTGTGACATATTCACGCTTTAAAAATCAATGATCACAAGATCACATCTCTCAGTTTCTTTCTGCAAAATCCTGATGTGAGGATGATGCTGAACTGAAAGTCTTCTAAGGACCCCCAAGCTTGTGCCAGACTGCTGCCTTGTCTTTCCATTCACCAAAGATCCTCTGACTCTCATTGGTTCTCTCTCATCCATATTGACATGATAGCATCACGGAGTTGCACATCCATGATGCGAATCTCCCATTCCACCATATCCCAAAGTTGCCTATTGCCATATCCCTATTGGATTGAGATCTGGTGACTGTGGTGACATTTGAGTATAGTGAACTCATTGTCATGTTCAAGAAACCAGTTTGAGATGTTTTGAGCTTTGTGACATTGCGCGTTATCCTGCCGGAAGTAGCCATCAGAAGATGGGTGCACTGTGGTCATAAAGGGATGGACATAGTCAGCAACAATACTCAGGTAGGCTGTGGTGTTTCAACGATGCTCAATTTGTACCAAGGAGCCCAAAGTGTGCAAAGAAATGATCCTCCACACCATTACACCACCACCAGCCTGAACCGTTAATATATATTTTAATATTATATATAAAGGGAGGATGAATCTATCCTTTCATGTTGTTTATGACAAATTCTGACTCATCTGAATGTTGCAGCAGAAATCGAGACTCATCAGACCAGGCAATGTTTTTCTAGTCTTCTATTATCTAATTTTGGTGAGCCTGTGCAAATTGTAACCTCCAATTGTAGTTTCCTGTTCTTAGCTGGTAGGAGTGACACCTGGTGAGGTCTTCTACTGTTATAACCCATCTCATTCAAGGTTCGGCGTGTTGTGCGTTCAAAGATGCTCTTCTGCATTCCTCACTTGTAACGAGTTACTGTTGCCTTTCTATCAGCCCGAACCAGTCTGTCAATTTCTTTCAGATCAAAAGAGTGTCTTTGTGTTAGACAGAGAAACAGTTCTGAAGGATCTGCATTTGCATTCTGTTTGGAGAACTTCATAAGGCGATGATGATGCAGGGTCGAGAATATTCCATCAATAAACGACATCACTTATGAAATCTGTCAGAGCTGACAGCTCACCCTGTTTTGTGTTTGAAACAAAGAAAATGAACTATTAATCTAATGCATTGATATAAAAAGAGCCTGAAGCTGCAGATACCTCAGAAATGTTCCTTAGGACTTCATAGCCATTCCTTGCATTGCTTCACAGCTGATTCTATTACTCATGCAGGGTGGTCAGCATTCTGGTTTTGTCTCATTACACGAGCCATGGGCTTACTACTCTCTCTCTCCCTGAGTCAGGAGCCACTTATTGCACATCATATAATAAGCTGTGCTTGATTAGAGCAGTGCCATGGGGTAGCCCTAGGGCAAATTATGAGCCTGTTTTTTTTCTGACAGGAGCTCTCATATTAACAATTAACAAGGAGAGAGCTGCTACGTCACACTAGAAAATGTATATATATATATATACACTCACCTAAAGGATTATTAGGAACACCTGTTCAATTTCTCATTAATGCAATTATCTAATCAACCAATCACATGGCAGTTGCTTCAATGCATTTAGGGGTGTGGTCCTGGTCAAGACATTCTCCTGAACTCCAAACTGAATGTCAGAATGGGAAAGAAATGTGATTTTAAGCAATTTTGAGCGTGGCATGGTGGTTGGTGCTAGACAGGCCAGTCTGAGTATTTCACAATCTACTCAGTTACTGATATTTTCACGCACAAACATTTCTAGGGTTTTACAAAGAATGGTGTGAAAAGGGAAAAACATTCAGTATGCGGCAGTTCTGTGGGCGAAAATGCCTTGTTGATGCTAGAGGTCAGAGGAGAATGGGCCGACTGATTCAAGCTGATAGAAGAGCAACTTTGACTGAAATAACCACTCGTTACAACCGAGGTATGCAGCAACGCATTTGTGAAGCCACAACACGCTACAACAGCAGAAGACCCCACCGGGTACCACTCATCTCCACTACAAATAGGAAAAAGAGGCTACAATTTGCAAGAGCTCACCAAAATTGGACAGTTTAAGACTGGAAAAATGTTGCCTGGTCTGATATATATATATATATACATATATATATATACACTCACCTAAAGGATTATTAGGAACACCATATTAATACTGTGTTTGACCCCCTTTCGCCTTCAGAACTGCCTTAATTCTACGTGGCATTGATTCAACAATGTGCTGAAAGCATTCTTTAGAAATGTTGGCCCATATTGATAGTATAGCATCTTGCAGTTGATGGAGATTTGTGGGATGCACATTCAGGGCACGAAGCTCCCGTTCCAACACATCCCAAAGATGCTCTATTGGGTTGAGATCTGGTGACTGTGGGGGCCATTTTAGTACAGTGAACTCATTGTCATGTTCAAGAAACCAATTTGAAATGATTTGACCTTTGTGACATGGTGCAGTATCCTGCTGGAAGTAGCCATCAGAGGATGGGTCAGAAACAATGGTCAGGTAGGCCGTGGCATTTAAACGATGCCCAATTGGCACTAAGGGGCCTAAAGTGTGCCAAGAAAACATCCCCCACACCACTACACCACCACCACCAGCCTGCACAGTGGTAACAAGGCATGATGGATCCATGTTCTCATTCTGTTTACGACAAATTCTGACTCTACCATCAACAGAAATCGAGACTCATCAGACCAGGCAACATTTTTCCAAGTCAAGTCAAGTCATCTTCATTTATATAGCGCTTTTAACAATGGATTGTTTCAAAGCAGCTTTACAGAGATAAACATATAATTTAAGGTAACAGATTGTTTTGGCATTATAGCGGTTCTTGAATAATGTTATTTCCAGCTAAAGTTAACTTTGATTGATTCACCTCCGTCTAAATGATCAGACTTTTAAACGCGAACCTGTGATTAACGCTGACGGCGTTCACATGCTCATTCAGAATTGATTCTATAGTTATGTGCTTTTTAAAATATGTGCGCAGGTTTATAATTCATACAACCCAGCCTAAACAAACTACTTTTCTTGCCTATAAATTTTGATACAGAATTTTGTTTTATTTTATCACTTCGGGGTACGCGAGCCGGAATTCACAACGCTTTATCTGTAGAGTGGGAAAGGGATCCTCCATAGGGAGAGGATAGTGGACACTTCAGCACTGCATTGTCATCGGGTCCAGGCGGATCTCCTTCGTCAGATCTGGACACGGCCTGGATCCGGCAGGCTGCGGGAAAACCTCGGGATAAACAAAGACACTAATATTAGCGTAGATGCCATTCTTCTTATGATGTAGCGAGTACATCAAGATTGAAGGGAAGTGTTCCCAGTTCCGGCTGACCTAATCTATGCAGCCTAACATTGAATTTATAGAAGTCTATAGTGCGTTATGTGTATGCTAGGTCAAAGAGATGTGTTTTTAGTCTAGCTTTGAACTGACAGAGTGTGTCTGCTTCCCGGACAATGGTAGGAAGACTGTTCCAAAGTTTTGGTGCTAAATAGGAAAAGGATCTACCGCCTGCAGTCGATTTAGATATTCTAGGTATTATCAACTGACCGGAATTTTGAGATCGCAATGGACGTGAAGGACTATAATACGTTAAGAGCTCGCTCAAGTACTGCGGAGCTAAACCATTTAGTGCTTTGTAGGTAATCAACAATATTTTAAAATTTATACGATGTTTAATAGGGAGCCAATGCAGTGTTGACAGAACCGGGCTAATATGGTCATATTTCCTGGTTCTGGTAAGAACTCGAGCTGCGGCGTTTTGAACTAGCTGTAGTTTATTTATTAAGCGTGCAGGGCAACCACCCAGTAGAGCATTACAATAATCTAGCCTTGAGGTCATGAACGCATGGACTAATTGTTCCGCATTTCCCAATGAGAGCATATGGCGTATTTTAGATATATTTTTAAGATGGAAAAATGCAGTTTTACAGATACTAGACACGTGGCTTTCAAAAGAAAGGTTGGTATCAAAGAGCACACCCAGGTTCCTAACCGACGACGAAGACTTGACAGAGCAGCCATCAAGTGTTAGACAGTATTCTGGGTTATTACGTGTGGAAGTTTTTTGTCCAATAATTAGAATCTCTGTCTTTTCAGAATTTAGTAGTAGGAAATTACTAGTCATCCAATTTTTTATATCAGCTATGCATTCCGTTAATTTTGTGAATTGGTAAGTTTCGTTGGGTTTTGAAGAAATATACAGCTGAGTATCATCGGCATAACAGTGAAAGCTAACTCCATGTTTCCTAATGATATCTCCTAATGGTAGCATGTACAGAGTGAACAGCAGCGGTCCTAGTACTGAGCCTTGTGGTACGCCATACTGAACTTGTGATCGATAAGACATCTCTTCATTTACTGCTACAAACTGATAACGGTCAGATAAGTATGATTTAAACCATGCTAGTGCAATTCCACTAATGCCCACATAGTTTTCTAGTCTATTTAAAAGAATGTTGTGGTCAATTGTGTCAAATGCAGCACTAAGATCGAGTAACACTAATAGAGAGATACAACCACGATCGGATGATAAGAGCAAATCATTTGTGACTCTAATGAGAGCGGTCTCAGTGCTATGGTACGGTCTAAATCCGGACTGAAAATCCTCGCAGATATCATTTCTTTCTAGAAAGGAACACAGTTGTGAAGATACTGCTTTTTCTAATATCTTTGACAGAAAAGGCAGATTCGAGATCGGCCTGTAATTGACTAATTCTGTAGGATCAAGTTGTGTTTTTTTAACAAGCGGTTTTATCATAGCCAGTTTAAAGGTTTTTGGTACGTATCCTAGAGACAAAGATGAATTAATGATATTAAGAAGAGGATATATGACCTCTGGAAACATCTCTTTCAGTAGCTTAGTCGGTATAGGATCTAACATACAAGTTGTCGATTTAGATGAATTAACGAGTTTGCAGAATTCTTCCTCTCCTATAGCAACAAATGAATCAAATTTTTCCTCAGGGAGACTACAATGCACTTCCTGATGCGATACTGTGGTAGACGGTTGCATAGTTATAATTTCGTCCCTGATATTATCAATCTTATAAGTGAAGAAGTTCATAAAGTCATCACTGCTGTGTTGCTTGGACACTTCTGAGCTTGAAGCTTTCTTTTTCGTTAGTTGAGCCACTGTTTCAAATAAATACCTTGGATTATGTTTATTTTCTTCTAATAGGTTTGAAAAATAAGCAGATCTAGCAGCTTTTAAAGCCTCTCTGTAAGCAATCGAGCTCTCTTTCCATGAAATCCGAAATACCTCTAGTTTAGTTTTCTTCCAGTTGCGCTCCATTTTTCTGGCTGCTCTCTTAAGGGCCCGGGTGTGCTCGCTGTACCACGGCGTTGGGCTATTTTCTTTAATCTTCTTTAAGCGCAACGGAGCAACTGCGTCTAAAGTGCTGGAAAAGAGAGAGTTAAACGTTTCTGTTGCAATATCAAGTTCTTCTAAGCTATCCGGGATGCTGAGATGATGAAACTGATTAGGAAGATTATTGATAAAGCAATCTTTAGTGGCAGAAGTTATAGGTCTAACGTATTTATAACACGGAGTCGGCTTTGCAGCCTTGGCTAAATGTAATTTACATGAGACTAGATAATGATCTGAGATGTCATCGCTCTGCTGCAGAATTTCAACGGTATCAACATCTATTCCATGTGATAATATTAGATCTAGAGTATGATTACGACGATGAGTAGGTCCTGACACGTGTTGTCTAACTCCAATTGAGTTTACAATGTCTTTAAATGCCAATCCAAATGCATCTTTTTCATTATCTACATGTATATTAAAATCACCAACAATTAGTACTTTATCTGCAGCCAATACTAATTCTGATAGAAAGTCCGCAAATTCTTTGATAAAATTCCAGTCTTCAACTGTCCAATTTTGGTGAGCTCTTGCAAATCGTAGCCTCTTTTTCCTATTTGTAGTGGAGATGAGTGGTACCCGGTGGGATCTTCTGCTGTTGTAGCCCATCCGCCTCAAGGTTGTGCGTGTTGTGGCTTCACAAATGCGTTGCTGCATACCTCGGTTGTAACGAGTGGCTATTTCAGTCAAAGTTGCTCTTCTATCAGCTTGAATCAGTCGGCCTATTCTCCTCTGACCTCTAGCATCAACAAGGCATTTTCGATGTTTTTCCCTTTTCACATCATTCTTTGTAAACCCTAGAAATGGTTGTGCGGGAAAATCCCAGTAACTGAGCAGATTGTGAAATACTCAGACCGGCCCGTCTGGCACCAACAACCATGCCACGCTCAAAATTGCTTAAATCACCTTTCTTTCCCATTCTGACATTCAGTTTGGAGTTCAGGAGAGTGCCATGTGATTGGTTGATTAGATAATTGCATTAATGAGAAATTGAACAGGTGTTCCTAATAATCCTTTAGGTGAGTGTATATGAAGGTGATGCCATTTTTGTCACGTCCCCGGGTCCAATGGCAGTTTTATTTATTCTTATTTTTTTGTGCACTATATTAACAACAGTCAATTTGTTCCTTACCCTTCTTGCTTATGCAAATGCATAATAATTATATTATAAGAATAAATAGATCTTTTTCAATCACCCATAATTATATAAATGCCGAGGTTAAATTTGTGCAAAACAACCAAGGGTCGCAGTTTAAGCTCAATGTTTAATAATCTGCCTGCTGTTTCCCATCATCGCTATGAGGAGAACTTTGTAGACCCCCGTTGCTTAACTATAGGTGTTGTTTGAAGCATTGCTGTGTCTGCCAAGACCCCCAGAGTTCTTGTCATGCTTGTAATGCCTCCGTCATTTGCTCTCTGTGTGTGTTGTGTTTACTCTGGGCAGTTCTCTCTGGGAATGCTCCGGAATGGCTAACCAGCCCCCAAGTTCTAAGATTGTGAAGATGTCTTAGGTGAAGTGAGTGCGAAACCTAAGAGAGAGAAAGAACAGTCCAACAGAGAAATCTTGACATCATCCCTCAAGTGATGAACTGCAGAGAATCCGGTTTAACCTTCCTTACTATGGGCTCCCCAAGTATGCTCATCATTTGTCTCTTTCTCTCCCTCTGTCTCTTATTCTCTTTTGCTAAATTCATCTTCTTTGTCTAGTTTTTCTTATTCCTGGTTTCACTGGTTTAAGTTATTTGAAGCTTTCTAAAGGCTTTCATGTGAAAACGAAATGTGCAAATTTTAAACAGGTTATTGTTTGTCCTTTCAGTCACATTCATTTCATTATCATGAATATATATGGGGTAAAATACCTCAGGGTATAATATCCTTTTGGTTTGATTTTCTCCCAAAACAGCCAATAAACAGCTCTTTAAAGACATACACCCTAAAAACATTACATTTGCAAAAGAGAAAAATGTTGAATGTTTTTTTGCAGCAAATACTTTTTTTTTTTATACGAGATGAGAATGAATTTGTTGTAGATGATGTGCAAAACAAACATATTTAACTCTCTCCCCAACATTGACGGAATTTACAAGACAACACTTGCCCGCCATTGACTGAATTCACCGGCTTTCCGTGTTTTTACTGTATGTTAGGGGGTGCTATTACGCAACTTCTGAAATAGAACAGACAGAAGAAGCAGAAAGGGATAGCATATGTAAGCAGATGTATATGTAATAAAGGGATCATCAACATTAAAAAGCAATAAAATCAAAATTACCTAACGTTACCGAATAAAGTGTCAACCCAGGACGAGCTAGGACTGTGCAAGCTTTGGGGGGTGTTGATGGACTTGATCTACTCCATCCATGTTTTGATCATCGTTCTGAATCTGATCTAGTCTTTGACAAAAACTTGATTTTATCAGCTTTTTGTTCAAAAAATGCTTTTTTCTTTTTTTAAATGAAACTACCCATATTCAAGTGTTAATAGAAAAAGAAGCTATAGAATAAAATGGTTATTTTTAGTTTTTATTTTAAAGGGGACCGTTTCTTTATTATATTGCATGTTCAGATATTCAAGCAACAAAATATTCTGGGGGCTATATGAAACTTTTGTGAAAATTATCAAATATGCGGGCACTGACTGGCTTTTCAAAAACACTGGCGGGGAAATAGTTAAGAATTTCCTTTTCCAAACGGTGTTGCTACAAAATGTTTAAAGTCCCTGTAAAGGCAATTCTAAAAAAAAAAAAAATGTTATATAAATGTTAGAAATGTATTGCTAAAACATATTACAAAGACTGTGAACTGTGAAGTACTGAATTGTGGAGTTAGACCGTTAAACAGTTTTTCACCATTGCTATTTTCCGGATTTTTTGGGCGGGGCTAAAACGGGGCTCGATGACGCACTGGAGCCCCTGAGATCGTGGACACGCCCCTACTTGATGACACACCGAGGCCACTGAGACTGGCCCCTCCCCTAACAATAGAGCACATTGGGCCGATGAATGGGTGAATGGGGCCGAACCGACTATCTCCCGCCTCGGCATTCATCTCCCCGTCCCGAAAGCAGTATCAGTTAATATCGCCGTCGACAGCTTTCCCGCGAGTGGGCGTGGTTTCAGCGCAGCCAGCGGACACGTCCCCAGCGTTTGAGAGCAGAGAATACTGCTCATTTTTTCAAGATTTTGATAGCTTATTTTATGTACCTGCCAGCTTTTTTATCATTCAAATTTGGCTGGGTGGCTAATAACACATTTTTCTGTGGTGTGACAAACTCAGAAGACATACTTAATTTTGACTTTACAGGGACTTTAAAGTAATATATTAAAGTAATTATATTTTTCTATTGTCATACACTTTAAGGGAAAAACAAAACACTTTCCTCTAAACGGCCTTTAGTCCATTTTACCCTGCTATTATAATTCTGCAGACATAGCCTATATCACATTTTCTGTTTTCATCTATCATTAAACAAAAAGCTTATAACACCAGGTTTAAAAAATTTATAGATTTCCAGAATTTCAAAGACATTCAAAGATCAGGAGATTGCAGGAGAATAACATAACCACACAATACACTGACGATAAGGAAACATGAAAACACAGGAAACTGAGGGCTTAATACACATAGGAAGCTAATCAACAGAAACAGAAGCAGGGGCCTTTCTCAATATGTGTTCTTGTCTGTACTTGTGTCCTTGTGTTCTTGTGAAACGTCATCTTTTGTGGCCCAAGTACTGTCCCAATACACAAGTTTGCATTTTGGCAAGAATGGTTAAAAATCCCGGATGTGTTCTTGACACGCCCATTTTACCGAGGATGCATCGGTTGGTAACTTGTGTGAACTTGACGGCAGAAATATCCCAGCATTCAGTTTGGCATTCGAGGAAGGAGAGGCAGGTCAATACAGTAATTCGTTTTTCTACAATTTCGTACGCTATTTCATCACTAAATTCACTTCTGAGAACATTTGATGCGAGAAATCAACTGTGTAGATTTCAAATATTGGCATTTTTACGAAAATCTATGGCGAATCGAAAATGTGCTCAAACGTTTTCGGAAGTGAGAATCTCCGTAAGCGCCTGCGGGTGTTAAGTTAGATAGCGAGCCAACCGGCCAGTCTGCTCACAGACTCGTTTTACCCCACAGTCAAGAGACCATTGCAGCCTGGCTGTTATCGTCAATAATTGTCGTTATGTTTGGGTACTGCAGACGGTGTCTGTGCGGGGTTATTATTGCGCAATACCAGCAAGAACACATCGTCTCAAACTGTCAGCAGCGTTCTGTGTGCTCGTCACCTTGTGAGTTCATTCTTCCAAGAACAACTAGCAAGAGCCTTCTCCCCAAGAACACAAGTCCGTTCTTTGCATTCTTGGTTTTGAGAAACACCACAGGTGTGTAACTCATCAGTAACCATAGAAACAAACTACTGGTGGGAAAATGAGAACAAAAGGAAACACTAGAACTAGAACTAAACCAAAACAGAGTATATAGGCTACATGTTACATTACTAGAAGCAGGAGGAAGTCGTCTTTTCTTTCTTTCACATAGCTTTTCTTTACAAAGTGACCTTGCCAACTACTGGCCTGACATGCATAACACAGCATTTTTAGTTGTTTTCACGGATCCGTGTGAATGGGAATTGTTTTGACATTGTATAATTTTTAGTACATTGTTGTTGTGTAAATGTACCTACTCTTGGCTCACATTTTATATGCATTTCGGCCTGGCACTTACACATTTTTGAACATGAGAAAGTTTGTACCCTATTCAGAACTTTGTCATCACTCCACATTTCCTACTTCATTTTATAATCCCGCGTATTTCCAAAAGGCACACAGCTAGAACAAGGTTTCCACGACAACACATCTCAGTGCCACTGCAACCTACCCTGTGGGTTCCTCACACTGTCGGATTTTCAAAACAACTCACTGGCATTCGGTCAGTGGAATTGTGACAGGCACAGGCATCTTTGATTGTTCTCACAGCTAGATTTGTCCGTGGAGAACTTTTTCAAAAGAAAAAAAAATTGTTGTGGGCTTCAGTGCAGCCCCTCTGAAAAGAAGTTTTGGTAGGTTTTAAAATGTCAACCTTGTCTTGACTCTGTTCAGACATAACAAAATAAGACATGACTCAGCAGGGCGCCCTGAAGTCCGTTTAGTTCAGCCTAAACTTAGATATTCTGGGACACTGTCATGACAATAAATTACCTAAACTTTTAGCAAGGCGAAGTTCGCTAACAATGGGCATTCAGAAGGATCACACACAGCACATTCAACAAATAACTTTTTTTTGAACACACACACAGAGACCTTTTGAAGTCACACTCGACCTTGAAGTATTAATGATGATTTTTTTTTTTTTTACTTTTAAACTCTTTCATAGCCCTGCACACAAAAAAATTGCCAACACATTTTAGCAGTTTGACAAATGCCTCAACAAATTAAATGTATTCCTGATTTAATTTCTATCTATCAGCTTTAAACTTTTTTTTCAGAACATTCCAATACTTTGATGTAAGTGCTTGGAATTTTTTTTACAGAAGAAAAATGGAGGCAAAGAGTCTCATAAATTATTTTCCCTTCTGGAACAAATTTTAAGCTTCCTCTTATCTCAAGGTAAGATTCAGAGTTTCTCGCAGCATCTCAGGGATCAGAAATTAGCAGGCAAAATACCCATGAAGCTGCTAATGGTGTTAGATCTAAAGCGTGAGAAGTGGCTCCATGAAATCTCAGTAAATTTTGAGACACGGTGGCTGATGACTGAAGCAAGCTCGACTCGTCTGGAATGGATTAATTCACCATAAGTCTGAATAATTTTGTTATGGGCCCAAGGGCTTTTTAGAGACTTCTCAGTATGCCTATTTTCAAGTTTTGACACCATGTTATTGACATATTTTTCATTTCATTGTCTCATGGAGCCATGTATCCTGTCAAATAGTGATTTTCTCAATGCAGCGGTAAACACATTGAGATTGACCATTTAATATAGTAGTTTAAACCACTTAAAAATGTTTTTTGTATTGTATTTTGCAGACAGCACACAACAGATCTGTGATAAAGGGAGCAGTTTAAAATTGTTGATCTCCCCTTGCTTCTAGCCAGTCCATCGGTGTTCAGTTGTTTGTCTGCCGAATCTGAAGCAGATAGAGATCATAATGTTTATTACAAAGGTCCTCAGTAGAGCTGGAACAAGCACTTAGAAGAGATAATGTAAGAGTGAGAGTGAGTAACAGTTAATGGGTCTACTCTCCATGCAGCAGTCTTATTTCAGCTTTTATCATTGCAATAAACAGCCAGATAAACAATTGCATTTATAAAGGGCCGTTAATTCGCCTCTCTAGAACATTTCAGATGTGGTCATGTGATTTCCATTCATCGCTACATTGAAGAAACTATGCATTAGAGGCACTTACTTGTTCATGAGGCAGTTAACATTTAAATTGTGTGGTTTGTTCGAATGATGATAATAATAATAATAATAAAAGCATAGAATCAGATAAAATTATCCTCAAGTGAGGTAATGGTTCGAACATTTCCTTTCTACTTTTTGGAAGCACCAACTATACAATATACAATGCCGTGAAAAAAGTATTTTCTCCCTATTTCTATATTTCCCTATTTTAATAATTGCATATTTGGAGAACTAAATGGATTTCCACACAAAATATATTGCACAAAGGGAACCTGAGTAACAATAGAGCATTTTTATTTTGCTTTTTTTTTTTTTAAAGACATCAAGGCATGATTTTCCGTAAAGCCGCTTTCAGATAACCTTTGAAAAGGATTATACAAATTATTTTAATTTGATCTGAAACAGTTACAGTTAAAATGAGAATAGTTAACAGACTCATATTACACCGGTTTGATATAACTGCGTTCAACTTCTTAAGCATGAATAATAATAATAATAAAGGTCCATATATTCTATGATTTGGGACACTCTAATTCTAATTTTGAATACTATTTAGGATGTCTTCAGGATTACTAGAAACTTTCAGGCAAGTCTGTATAGACATTGGCCCTTTAGGAGCAGGACTGTACGGAGCCCCTAAAGGGACTTAAAGGGAAAAAAAATTAGATGGAGGAAAAATAATAATAAAATAATTTGCATTCCCTCACAAAAATGTTTGCGTTCCGCCAAGAAACTTTGTATTCACTAGCAAAGAGCTCAAAAGGTTTTGCGAGCGAACGCAAAGTTTCTCGAGAGAACGCAAAAGCATTGACTTATTTTCCCTCCCATCTCATATTTTTTTTCCACCACCAGGTCCCTTTAATGTGACTGGACACTCCTGGATTATTGCATTATTTTCCCATGGCCTCCCTGTGCTGATTACATCTCTCTGGTGGAAAGTTTCAATATATGTGCAATTTACAATCAACAGGACCGGTCATGTCTGTGCCTCCTAAATCTATCAACAACAAAAATTAAATTAAATAAACCAAATAATACAATAAAAACAATGCTTAGTTTCCCCCTAAGGTTTCCCTTTCTCAGGTTTTTAAAATTGCATTTGATTATATGAAATCATTATGTGAGGGAACCTTGCAATAGAGGAGGAAATCAGAAAATACCTTTTCACACCACAGAATAAGTGGACATCCAAAAGTTTTAGGATTACCATGTTAAAGATGCAACACTCAATCCAGCCATCCATATTTTTAAAGCCATTATTTTGAGCTCCTTAACATTGCAACATTTACTCCAGAAAACCAATGTCATCTCAAAATACAGTTTGTCCGTCACACTGTTACCATTAGCACCTTTGTCTGCCCCTCAGATGCATTAGTCATTGAATAAAGAATGAATTAATTTCTGAGTTTTTGGTTACCAGTGCCATTTGCCTGGATTAAATCCCTAAAATGATTGATCGGTCTTGTGTACTTAAGCGCTGAAACCTTCAACGTTTTCGAAAACCGGTCCACTTGCGCTAGCCAATTATTTGGTTATGTAAAGTGAAGGTTTCGATAAATAAGGTTCCTCAGAAGTACTTATGTGGTTAAGAGGGTAATTTCTGCCTCAATATAGCTACTCCACTTATCAGCCGCTCTGTTGATGAACAATCAGAATTGCTCAAAGCACTTATGCAATTGTAATAATGGAGCAATTTACTTTTGTACTTTTAGGGTGCTTTCACACTTGGTTCGATTGCCTGTTCCGAACCCGAGTTCGATTGCTCCCCCCCTCCCCCTGCCCCCGATGGACTGTGTTCACATTATATTATTTCTATCCGAGCCGCGGTACGCTTGCGTCATCAGGCTGCAGCTGGCGTAATGGTGTTGCTTGGTAACCGCGAATGAAAAGGCGCCCAAAATGGAGACTTGCTCGGTTGACATTTGTTCTTCTATTTTTTAACCTTTGGTTTTGTTTTCAACATAGACATACAGAAACACACTTGCGTCTGTCTACCGCAAAAATTCTGAAAACGTTTCAAAGACAGCGGGCTGTCCGCCGAAGACAACTTTTGCGGAGGCAAGCAGAAATTATCTCTCTCCTTGCAGTGCGCCAATCCCGCTTTTCATCAAGGTATATATACACACACACACATACACACACGCACGCACGAAAGAGAAAGTGATGCGCGTGCGACAGCCGACTGTCCTGACGACCACATACATCAATAACGGTTCACTTCCGCGGTTTGGTTCGATAGCGTTCATATCAGCAGCGAACCGTACCCGAGTTCACATGAACCGTACCCCAGACCACCTTTTTAAGCGGACCCGAGTATGGTTCGCTGGTGCGCACCCGAGTTCGGAAGACAGTGTTCACATTATCAAAACGAACCGAACTCTGACGTCATTCGAACCCGGGTGCGCACCGAAAGTGCTAGTGTGAAAGCCCCCTTAATAACAACCAGGTGCTAAAGAAAACCATCTTAAGGATTTTACATACATACATGTGGGTGGTGTAATCAGATCATAGGACTCAGATGCTAAGGAGTAAAAAAAAAAAAAAAACCTGGACTATTAATGTGTGACAGCTTTAGCCACTATCCATTTCCCCTGTCCGCCCCAAAAGCCTTCACCCAGTTACAGAGTTTGAAAAAAAATGAGGGTAAGATGGTAGCTGCATGCAGTCAGAGCATCCTCCGCATGTGGGTTGCACTTAAACAGGCAAAACGGAGAGGTGGAAGGGAGAGAAAAAAAAGTGTCCCTCAATATCGTTATTTCCCCATGTTAAGATTCTTCTCACGCCGCCAGAGCAGCATGCACGTCAGGGGTACGAATGCAGCCTGTGCAATCTGTCTGTGGAGAGTTACTTTCTTTTCCCCGTTATCATTATACAACTACTACTGTGCCTCTCTTTTCTCACTCTTCTCATTCCGCTATTTCCCCGTCCCCATGCAGCCCCTGAGGTGGGAAGTAATTGAAGGTTCTGATCTCTGCAGTTCCAGATTTCTTTACGTACTGAAAGCTTACGAACACCGCAATGTGTGTTTGCCTCATCTGATTCATGAAATCTGGTTCATTTGAACCTGTGAATATTATGGTGCTTTATCTGAGTGAATACAAACATTAAATGTTAATGTTTAAACATTAAACTAGAGAAAAAAAACTTTTTTATTAACATAGAAATAAACATAAAATGTTCAAAAAGGGGAATAAAGTGTCCATCAGGATAGACATGTCCAAAATACATAGGGGATCTGGTGTCCTCGTGCTGGGCCACGTGCAGGGTAGGTACGTACAAGGTAGTGCTCAGATGGGTTGTTCCAGGAAAAATGGGGCGGGGTCCTGGCGACCGCACACACTCCCCTCTTTAAAAGCCACTGTGGCGAGCAGGACGAGGCTGAGGGACGTGAGAGAGCGACGCGAGGCCAGTGGTGTGATTAATGATGAACGACACCTGTGAGACGCACCGGTCTCGTATCTCTCACGGAGGAGCGACGACAGTGGAGATGGAGAGAGGAACAGGCCTGAACTTGTTGTTTTGTGTTTTATTATATGTGACAGCAGTCGTCCGTGAGGGGCTGCTGTCTTTTACTTTCGATTTGTATTTGTTTAATTTTTTACTAAAGTCTGTTGATTGTTCGCCTGTTCCCGCCTCCTTCCCACAACAATGAACCTCGTTACAGCCACCTTTTACAGTTCCTCCTGAACCAAAACAACAAGCTTATGCTGCGTTCACGCCATAACTACCGTAATTTTGAGGAGATGGAAACCCGTGACGGTATACCTTCGGAGCGGTTGTGGGATCTTATTTCAAAGCTCTCCGAACATTACCTAGCCTACCTTTAATTTAAAAGGAGCATGGCCACTCATTTGTCTGCTCTCAAAAATAAAATAAAAAGTTTTCAAATTATGGGTATTTTTATCTTGTATGGACAATTTTGTAGCTGATAAAAATACAATATTTGCGGTTTCCTTGAATTATGTCCCTGCTGTTCAACTGCCTGAGCACTTATATATCAGCTCATTTTAGAGACAATAATATAATTATTTTTAAATAATTCCTTTGGAAACATGTACCTGTAGATGCTACAGACTACTAATTTGACATTTAGATGTCAAGCAGTCTACTGTATACATACAACTTGCATGGTTACTTTATAATATGAAAACCTATAATATGTCTAATTGATGACTAATAAATGACTAATTATTTTAAAATAGCAACAACAAAAAAATCATGACAACACTGACACAAGAATACAAAACCTTCTCTATCAACTATCCTTTCAGACTTTTGAAGGGTAAGTTCACCCATAAGTGAAAATGTTATCATAATTTACTTACCCCATGTCGTCAAAAACCTGCTCTTTCTTTTGTTAAAAAAAAAAATCATTCGGAATATGTTTTTACCATTTCGTTGTCCATACAACGACAGCCAATAGTCCTTTAAAATATCTTATTTTGTGTTCTGCAGAAGAAGAAAAATCTCATACCGGTTTGGAACAACATGAAGGTGTCACACGTTGGTTGCATCTAGGATGAAACTGGTTCTAAGTGCAGCAGTCTTCATTTAGAAATAAACTCCAATCTTCACAAAACAGAATCTCAGGACCAGGAACAAGAACCAGAACCAGAACCAGAACAACCAACTAAACACGACGTAGAACTGACACAATGAACAGAAAGACACACAGGGCTTAAATAGACAGGAAACCAGAGGGGCTAATTAACTAAACACACCTGAACAGAACTCAAATCAGTTACCAAGGAGACAAACAACTGTCCTGGCAAAGGACAGAACTAATTAGCAAATATAACTTATGTTTACACGAAACCGATATGCTTAAAACAGAGAAGTTTTTCCTTTGAGTTTTCCAATTAGATGGCAATTAAACACTTTAGACTGAACACGTGATATGCATGCATGTTCATGACGTCATTGTCTTTAGAGATTCGTGTTTTTGACTTGCACTTTGAAACCCGTTTTAAAAGTTTGCATTTTCAGGCACCCAAAACGCAGTTGTCGTGTAAACGAACGGCCAAAACGCATAAAAAGTTTTATGTTTTTAGTTGAAAACGGTGTCGTGTAAACAGTCCCTAAGAAACACAGGCATTCACAGAACAGGAAAACATATCAGAAACAAACTCAAAACGTGACAAACCAACTCAAAACATGACAGAAGTTAAATACATTTTATTTAACTTTTGTTCAGAGTGTGGTGACACCTTCGCCATCCAGTGCTGTCCAGAACAGGAACATGCTGGACAAGGTGAATAAAATGGGCAGGAAAATGACTGGATCCGAGGTTAAAAGCATCTCCAACCTCACAGATCAGTATACCCTCAATCTGGCTCTGAGGATACTGGATGATCCATCCCACCCACTTTTCTCAGAGTTTTCCCCCTTCTCCTCTGGACGTAGATTTCTAATGCCCCGTTCAAAAACCAAACGTGCCTTTACATCATTTGTGCCGAGGAACATTCAGTTACTGAACAGATCAGAAACAGGCACATAGACATTTTTATAATGTGCACAATTAATTACTTACTTTAATATTTATTTATTCATCTCAGCTATTGGACTGATGCTTGGATGTCACCACCATTGCTGTGCTGTTGTTGTTTATGTTCTGTTTTCTGTATCCTCTATGTTTACCATGTTTGGTGTGTTTTTGGGTGGATTATCCCTTAAAGAGTCCTCCACAAAAATGTACAATGTGGGATGGTAAAACAGCACAAAAAAACAACAACAAATTTTTAAAAATGCAATTATCAAATGTCACAATCGACTAGGAAAAAGTGACAAAAAAACAAACAAAACATAAACTATCCTTAGTGCCCATCAGTAGGATGCATGGGTTCTTCCTAGTTAGAACCAAATTGAGAGAAAAAAGGACAGGCTTGACTAAAGGAATTTGACATGCTTCCTATGAACCACAACATCCTGCAGTCAGTGGAGCCGAACACAAGTGTGTAGGAGTTTCTCACACTGATGCTCCTCTACTTTGCAGTGATTAGCCCGTATACAAGCCTCATAAATCATAAACCCCACTCGGACAGAACATTCAGCGGACTCTTGCCGACAGGACTGCCGTGGGCGGTTCGACACAGTGATGATAATGTGGAAGTCTGGTGGGAATAGTCAAAAGTTCAGGGCCAGATTATTTGCCCTTGCTGCGTCTGATGCAAGAAAAGCTATAATTAATATCCTGCTAGTTAAACCTATGACAAATATGCTCCCCTCAAACTCCCTGCTATCAGTTACCTGTTGTTGGAGACTGGCGAGTGAATTCAGACCAAAAGCCTATACACTTCTTATTTCTAGAAATAAGAAAAGATCGAATCCAAGAAAGCAGGAGAGGGATTTCTACCTTTTCTCTCAGCTGCAGTATTGCACTGTCTCATCTTATTAGTAGGCTAATGCAACTGTCTGTTTTAATACCATCCAGCAGTTTTTGTATTTTTTGTATTCTTCTCCCACTCCTCATTCTATGTCCTGCTCACCGCTAATCTAACCCACTCTGGCAGATAATAAGACAGGTCTCATCCGTTTCCCACCCCAACTCTCTCTTGCTAAACTTCACGCATGATCCTTTAGCTATTCAACATCCTTTTTAAGAACTTTTAGAAGTGCGGTAGGGGAAGTTTGAAACACTTTTGGGAGTGTTTTTCGCCTTTGTTGTTTAATGTGTTATTCCTGAATCTTTTCTTAGAGGTGATATTGAGGTTTTTTTGTATATGTGTGCCCGTCAAAAGCTTTAAGGCAGAAGTAGTAAAGCTCCTTTGTTTTACGCACAGACAGAAAGCCAGGTCTTAACGTCTTTGAAGTGCACAAAGCATCTGGGCTTATACCGCCATCCCAGTGTGGGAAGGACTGATGTCTGGGATGAATTAAAACCTGCAGAATTAGATGCTTGCATTAGGCTTTATATGTACTTATGTTTGGCTAGAAGTGAAGCTAGACCTTGCATACAAATATACCGCAAATCTTCATTCTAAAGCCTGCGTATCTATAGATGGTAACACTTTCTGTTAACGAACCATTCGCTCGTGTACTTTAATTGTCAGAGGCGGTTTGACAATGGCGGTTGCTCTTGGGGTGGTCGGTATTTCCATGTTAACGTGCTGCACTGCCCCGCTTTTTCCATTTTCTATTCGCAAATTAGCTATTCATTTTAAAAACTCCAGTTATTTTAAGCCAAAATGGGGGTCAACCTAGAACAAATTGCAACAGAAGCAAACTCAACTGATTTTGTATCCTTAATATGTCCTGAGTAAGGAAAAAAAATGCCCCAAAGAATCCCATTAGGGGGAAGTTTCAGAAAAAAGACCCAAATATAGCCTATTCATTCTTTTTCTCACGTGAATAGGGTAAAAATGTTAACCTATAGATATCATCATGAAAATTACTGAGTTGATTATTTACAGCAAGACAAACAAAAAATGTATTACAAGTTTTTTGAAATTGTTTGTTAACATGGACAAACGGTGCATAATCCAATTACGTATGTGTAACGTTACCTTTCTGTAACGTTACAAGATCGACTGGCAGACTAGGCTACTTTTTACAGTCAGTATCATTCTTATGTTGAAACTCCTTTTCCTCGATTTACTGAAGCCTATATGTAAAACGCATTTGCTGCTGCATAGCTCGCTCATAGGCTGTGCTGCAGCAACTGCACATCCAATAGCGCGGGCGCCTCTGACGTGCGACCAACTAGCTCGCAGATCAGTCTATTCTTATGTTACATTTATTCATTTGGCAGACGCATTTACAGTGTTTCAAACGTCAGTTATAACCATGGGTAAAGTACCTCGGACGCTAACTTATCTGAGGCGATTTAATGCTAACTGTTGCAGTGCCACTGCCCACAAACATTGATGCTAAATACCGCTAACTACGTGAAATAGTAGGCTGAATGTCACTTACCGGAAAAAAAAGGAGCGAAGTACTCATACAGTGTCGGTTAGTGCAGTTTATAGCAGAGCAACCCATTTTATGTACGATATTTCAATACAAATGTTCAGAAAGGATACAGAGGTGGTATGATGTGTTGTGTAGTGTCTACTCGGTGCAGCCCGTTATTAGCTGTCAATCAAGCTGTCAATCAAAGTTAGCCCTTATTTGTCATACATTTTATATCTAAATACGATCTAAACTAACGAGTTAGAAAAAAATTCACCCCCTCACAGTTGTCAGGCGACCCATTCCACCGAAAGGGTGACATTTCTGTCCCCAGGACATTAAATGTATAAAATTGCATGAAATTTAACTCTAAAAGACATTTTATTATTAAGCAAAATGTCCTGCACATTAAGCTAACTACAAATTAAAAATGTATAATTAAAAACATCAATAACAACTACATAAAACACTAAAAAATAGCATTTTCTGCATGTCCCCACTCTCTATCTCTAAAATTTACCATGAAATATGATGATTAAAATCCTTCAGAAATCTTAATTTGTTTGCATTGTTGTGTGACTTTATATCCAATCTATGCTTTAAAATGTTTTTTTTTTTTTCATGCATAAGAAAAAATATTTTATCTAATATTTTAGATAGAATACAAAATGTAGTCATGTCCCCGGGTTTTCACTCAGTCCTGTTACCCTAACACATCCCCCCCCAAAAAAACTTGGAATACTCCACAAGACACATTTTCAACAGGAAGTTGCATCATCTGGGTCTTCTGAAGGCAATGGGAAGACCATAAGTAAGTCCTCTCTTTTTAATTTCTGTATATTTGATGAAATTGTAACTATGACTGAGAAGGTCAATCTCAACATACTGTCCTGTTACCTAAATTATTTCTTAGATTTTATTTGTTTATTTTAAAAATATTAACTTTTGGTAAGTCATTAGAAATTGCTCAGTGTCCTTGTGCTATTAGCATGTAGGCCTGTGCTATGTGGCCATATGTCATGTATTTGATGACTTTTTGCTTAAAAACTCAATCCTGTTACTTTCAGTCCTGTTGCTTATATGAAAAATAACAGGAGTGAGTTAAAGTAACAGGAGTGAGTAGAGTCCTCTGTTTTGTTGATTTAATACTGTAGATATTAGTTGATATAATACTATTCACCTGAATTATGAGTGTTAAGGTTGCAATTACTTATAAGGTAGACATTAGCATTTGTTTTAGAATGTGAACCATACTTCCAGGAAGCTAGTCCACCACGAGCTGACTTAAACGTTTTGTCTTTGTGTTTCTTATATTTTGTAGAAGATGGAGGAACCCATACTATGCAGGTGCCAGAAACACCCACCTATGGCATATTGCAATGAAAGGAGCGAAACACACCCGCAACCCTTTCTTTTTCCCCCTTTTTTGTCTTAACTTCTCCCTCCCTCTCTCTTCTTCTCTCTCTCCTTCTTTCTCTTTCCACCTCCTTCTCTGTGAAGTACTACTAGCGCGTAGTACACCACTTCAACACAAATCTTATGCACACACAGTCATGTACAGTCTCTCTCTCTCACACACATATGGACACTCATTCCTGTTACCAAGTGTTCATTCCTGTTACTATTTTTTTATTTTTTCTAAAAAAATAAAGTTAAACCAGTGTTTTTATCAGTTTTGTTTGGTCCATCATTTATACAATAGTTTAATAAATTAAATTATTAAAACAATTATAAACTTGAGGGTTCGGTCTTCTTTAAAATGAAAAAATGGCTTTTTGTTTTTTATTAAAATACACGTTGTCTTAATATATAGTGATTTTTTTTCCCCACAAATATCAATTATTTGAACATATAACCAACAACTTCCTTAAAATAAACACTTTCTTGTGGGGAAAACAAAGGAATTAATAGACATGCTTTTTAACATGCTTTTTAAATGGCACATAAGTTTCGGCAACAGGACTGAGAAAATATGCGTCCATCTTCTGCTTAAACCTGGTAAAGAAAATAAATAAACTTGCCTGAGATTGACCAATACACATTTTGAATAGTTAAATTAAATATGTGTAGTATTAGATTCAGTGTTGAAAAAAGATAAAAAATCAAGTAAATTTTGAAGAGTTACAACAAGCAAATGTCACCTATTCGGTGGAATGGCTCAGGCACTTGGAACCTATCGAAAAATACAATAAAAGTCCATGGGACCAACCTGTAAAAACATGAATTTATGCTGTGAAAACGGACATTTTAACATGGGGTCTATGGATATTTGCTCCCTTTTGGGACCTCCCTCTAGCGGATTTTGGATGTATTGAAGTTTTTTGCACTTCCGGGTAGGCTTCATTTTTCAGATTAGAATGTTGCCGCTTGATATCAACCTAAAATTTGAAACACAACTTGTTCAGATTTTTGGCTTTATTTTTTTTTGCAGTTTTAGAGTAGCCCAGGTTTTGAAAATATATATTTTAAATAAAATATGAATAATTAAATATTTTACATTGTACATTTTCATAAACTCAAACTACCATAATTTATTTTCTGTTTCACTTTCTTAATTTATTTCACTTCTACAAAAATCTGCCAAATGTCTTCTTTAAAACGAGACCAATCTTATGTCTATATTCCAAAGCATTCTTGAATTACATCCATTTAAGTTTGAAATGTGTGAAATTTTCATGTATATTCAAAAAAAGGGGGGTGACACTTAACAGGTAATTTAAAATGCTAAATTATCAACATGATGCATCTTTTTTTGTCTCATCTTTGTTGACAAAATGTAAAAAAAAAAATCAACATTTTTAACAAAACATTACAGACGACTTCCAGTGTCCAACTACAATATTTGGCTCACATAAGGTGACCCATAAGTGTGTCATATACAGAAGTTGCATCAATACACATTCATATTAATGTTGTATTTTTTGCTATATTCATTACTGAAAAACACTTGATTGTCAGAACATACAGTAGCCTACTGTTTTGAGCTGCTAAAGCATATTAAATAACTGTTTCTGCTAATTGAGCTCAGGGTCAGTGAAGACCATCTAACAAGTTACACAAGACCCTGCAGTGAAGCAGGCAGATAGAGGAAATGAGGGGGCATGAGCGGATTGTGGATTGGATCCGCTGTGATACTTCTGGGAGCCTTGTCACTAATGTTCCACTTGGCCATTAATCATTCAGAGAAAATTACTCAATGGAAATAAACCAGGAAAAAAAAAAAAAAGAGTATAGAATAATCATATCATAAAGAGTGATATCAATAATAATGAGTGCGCTGAATATCAGAGATGGGTGGAGCTATTAATTCACTTTTACAGGGACTGCTGCTCAGATTTTAATTAAACAAAATTAATATTTAATTTTAGCATGCCATTTATAAGCTATGGCTGCCCATGCTTGTCCTATCGCATGAGTGCAAGAAGAGTCACTGCAAAGGTCAAAATACAAGATTTGTTCAATTTCAAATAACCCGAAGTTTTTATATTCAAACTGACACCATGGTTCACAATGGTATCATGGGATATTGTTCCGAATCCTCTTTCAGGTTGGGCTGAATTCAGATAGTTTATTCGATGTGTAAATAATAACAGATAATCCAAGCACATTTCACTCCTTGCTGATGTATCACATGAGGTTTGGTTGAACACAGTGTTGTCTTTTATTTGTTTACTTATGCATTTATATGATGGTATTTCCAATATGCTTTATTAGCCTATTAGTTTCATTATTTTTTTATTGCTATAGTATACAAACAAAACATTAAGAATGGAGTTAAACATTTACACAAATGACAACTATTGTACAATATGAATTTACATGATCTGGTTGACTTAATTATTTGAACACATTTACTACATGGGGGGCGTGAGAAGCAAGAAAATAATAATATTTCTAAAAACTCTCAGAGAGATTGGTATTTGTGATGGATAGGGCAATGTTGGTCTTGGTGAAATAGATCTGCTACGCTGCTACTGATGCAGAGCAAGTACTGAGACTTGCTACTGCCAATACATTCACTGCTGTGAGCATATAATACATACATGTGCAGCAGCAGCAACATACATAAAATACCCCCCCATAGCAGATCTATACAGGTGAAGCTGAGGAAGGTGGAGGGTTTCTAAAAGCGCTCTGCAGACTGCTAACAACCAGTATTTGAATGTTGAGCCGCAGCTCATTGGCCATTGATGCAACAGCAACAAATCATCTGCACTATGTAGATGACGATGCGAATTGAAGTTAGGGACCAGTGTGCACCATCAAGAGTTTCATGCCAGAACTTGGTATTTCTAGCAATAATAACAAAAAAGATAGATGCCCTCAAGCGTCCCCCAACAGGGCAGGATCGTGTTAGCTTTTAAAAGGCTCACTAACTTTCAGGCTCCTTAGTGCACTTTATGTGTTAGCCAGCAATGTTTTATAATTTGCTAAGTCAAGAGAGTGCAGCAAAACTGCAATAAATGCTCATCAAAGCCATATGGATCAAATTAGGTTTCTGTTGATTCAATTCACCTCATATAGCCGTAATGAGAGTGAATCCGCCCAAAAGCACCATGCCACCAACACCCTGCGTATAGCTAACAGAACTTTTGAGGCTGTGAGCATGTTGATGCAAGCACAGGGCAATCTTCTCATGTGGTGTTGAAAGTTTTATTTGAACAGCCTGGGCAAGGAGATCCAAATGCATAATTCGAGGCTTTCTAACTCGCAATTACAACATTCTGGCATTAAAAGTTGCAGGTTGCTGTTGCACCAAACTCAAGTGACAAGAACGTCTTACCTCCGGCTTATCAAGTTCTCTGGTGGCATGATAAACATCTATTTTTGTCATCTGATTGGGTGACAAAAGCAGATGAGTCTGAACATCTTTCATCGCCAGGGGTGAGACGTCCTTCTGTAAAAGTGATTTCAATCTGGTGAGTTAACGGGGCCATGATTCAGAATCTGATTTCCAAATCTCTACTCTCAAGTGGTGCACATTATTTCTGTACTAACAATCTATGAATTCCCACTTGAGCTTATTTTAGAAGATTGTCATCATGAAAGAATATATTACCTTTCAAACAGACATAAAAGCTGATATTTTGCTGTTGAAACTGCATACACGTGGATAAATACATTTATTTCTAGCATAATGGAGCATAACGATATATTCTGATCCTTAAGATCTGAGTTTGTGCTCTGACTCCTAATTCAGGTGAGACAGCGGGGGGTAGTGAAACACTCAGATATTCTGTGATGATTTCACATCACATAAACTAAATTGAAAATAATACTAATAATACATGCCAACCAAAGAAATGTCAAAAATGTATGTATATATTCTATATTTTCTATTTTATTTTATTTTATGAAACGTCTGTGTTCAGCCCAACTTGAAAGAGAATCCTGAACAATATCTCATAAATACCAATGTGAACCAGGTATCAGCTGGAATATATATATAGGCCTATATATATACACACACACACAACATAAAATAACAAATAAATAAAAAATCTACACAAAATATGGATTTGTTAAGTTATTTCGTAATTTGATTCATTTGCATTTCAGTGATGTCTCTAAAAACGGAGCTGTAATGTATGTAAATTTAAAGATGACATATACATTTGTTTAATTCCAAAGGTTCACCATGGGGTGCATAGTAAAAAAAAAAAAGTTAAATCGATTCCATAAAGAATGTTGCTGTCTTCTGCATTTGTTGCAGATTGCCATGGGGAGGAAGTGGAATTCTCAACTCCATGTCAAGTTGAGGCAACAACCATCACTTTAAAGGCTTCTCAGCAAGATTAACATTATACAGCACAGTGAGAGGATAAAAGTGTGAGCTTATACCTTCAAAATAACTTGAAAAAGATTCAAAAATACCCTGACCTGAAGAGTATAATTCCCTTTTCTCACCGACAGATGAGTGACTGTGCTATCTGTGATCTGATCTGTGTGCTAGCTCTCAACAACAAAGAACAACAACAAAAACGATCTAAAATTATTTTAAAAGTGTCTAAAAAGGTGCAGTGTGACAATAGAAAGTTGGGAAAGACAGATAAATAGTACTTTATTTAAACATTCCTTTAAACCACTTAAATTAACTTTACACACGCATAGCTTTAAGGCTGCAGTCCGGCGTTTTTCCTCTTTGTCGCCATCTCTGTTCGAAATCTGCAATTGCAGTCATTGGCGGAATAATCAACTTTATGTGAGTTGTACTTCAACACCCTCAACACGGCACAGCGCGGATGAACGCAATGTTTGAGGGGACTGTGAGGCTGTCAGTCACCACGCCGGTGTGGATACTGGCATTCAGAATCACAGATTATTCTTTTTGGAAGTATGACAAACATAAGAATTTTCACCGGAAAATGTCATCTGAACAAGTAAGAAACATCCACTTTTGTTCTGGTTCTGACATTGCGGTAAATCGCGCTGATTAAATCTAACAATCGCTTATAAGTTATCATATCACGCAAAACCGTGCAAATTATACTTTGTTCTCAAATTGTTAATGTTAACAACGTCAGCATTGCGTGACTACATGTAATGTCCTTCCGATATGTATCCTTGTTTTCGCATGGGTGCGGTTGCAGTCTCTTTTTTTCTGTAGCCACTCCGAAGTCTGAACGAAGTCTTTTGCATTTTACAGCGGGTGAATCTCTAGTTGTCACTGGGGATTGTCGTTTGAACCTTTCTGGATCTGCCATCAAATTGATAAGTTTAATTATATCAAGTGCTGTGAGAAAAGGCTATAAATCTCCACCTCCAGCATCCTCACACGCAATATAGCCTACTAGCCGAGACTCCTTCTTTATGTGTACAGATGTGACGTAATGACGCAAAGACATGCTCGAATCTCCCGCGGAAATCCACCAGTGCCACTGGAATTAAAAACATTATTACAAGCTTACCGCTTTGAATCGAGCTAAGGCAAGCAGATAGTTTTGAACACTGGCTGGTTATGTATTTTCTCAAATATGTATTTTGGATAATTTTTAACCCCAAAAAAGCTACGGACTGCAGCTTTAAAGACAATCACTACTGTATTTCTAAAAGATAAATCTTTAAATGTGTCAATACTTTACATTTATTTGATACCCACTCAGGCGAAGACCTGGAAGCTAACTGATAGATCGGGTTGGATTGATCTCTCTCACTGTTTGCATGTTCAGCATTGGTTTCTTATATTGACTATACTAAGTATCAAACACAGTATACATGGGGAAAAATGTCCATCTTCTTTAGTTGGAGGTATTGATAGGGTTTTTTCCGAATATGCAGAGCCTTCAAAATGAATCCAATCTCCAGTCTCCAGTCCTTTCTGACCATATGACAAACTCTAACAGCTAACAGTTGATCTGTTCAAGACATTTTAGTCAATCTACAAGGTAGCTCAATTTGATTAATTATCTGAGCACTGGCTGGTTATGTTATTTGGAAGAAGAAAGGTTATTTGGAAGAAGAAAGGCCATGGAAGAAGAAAGACAAAACAACAAAACATTATTCAGAAACGTCAGCCTTATGGAAGAAGAAAGACATAACAACAAAACATTATTCAGAAACGTCAGCCTTTTAAAACATTTCAGTCCTAAATTGGTCAAGGTTTCTGCTGCAGATATGAGTGGATAAATCTCTAAAAAAAATTATAACAAATAATATCAAAACTGTAAAAATCACACTGTAAAATTCACAGTGTCAGCCTGTGTGTGAGCAGTCAACAAAAACAGATCCAAACAAAGCCACTGCTAAAATGTTGCAACACAGAAGTATCAGCATTTCTGAACTAATCATTTAAATGAATGATTCAGTGACTCACTTTGTTCCTGAAGAAATCAGAGGCTGCATCCAAAAACGAAGGCAGCTGACTTGTTGCCTCGCTGCCCTATCAGGAAATGACTTTGCAGGTAGCGTTTGCTCACGAAGGTACCTCACGAAACTGATTTCGGACAGTCTTCTGATGCAGTGTTACGGTTTAATGATCTACAGAAAAATAGAGCAAGCTTTGGTGAAACTAAGTGAATATTTAATGACTACAATAGCAATTTCTCGCATGACATCATAAGTGGAAAACATTGATCAAAAATGTATTTACACACAAACTGATGCCCAGCCTTAACTTTCAGAAGCCATCTTTATTTTTCTAGCTCAACTGGTCACAGATTGGAAAGCAGAGGATTGTGGGATATCACAGGCAGCGAAGGATAGGCCTACATCTATGCTGCCTTCAAAAATGTATCAGATGAAGGCATCTCAGGAGAGAGGAAGTGAACCTAACATAGCATTCAGATGTGCCTTGATGCCTTCCGACCTTGGAATGTGTCCTCCGAAGGCAGCATTTATCAGTTTTCAGACGCAGCCATTGTTATCGAACAAATTGGTTGCATAAATGATTCACTGACTCAATTATAAAGATAGCCACTTGTTTAGTTCCTGTAGGAGTCAACGTTTTTGTACGATTCATTGCACAGACTCACCTAAAATATACATTTATGAAATATTTTCTTAAAAAGGACAAAAACAACAAACAGAATTAACACTGTAAGTTATGCAACACTGTTTTCGTTTTACAAGTACCATTCCCAACTCTCCATTCATGTTTCAAGGTGTCTGCACAGAGTTACTTTCATCCATTACATCTCTTGCTGCCCATTGAGTCGTGAACCTGTGTGTATTCTCCCTGCTTACTCTCTCTCTCCTTCACTCGCTCAAGTTCAAAGCACACAGGTAAAAGCACAATCAGTACCCTGGCAACCAGGGGGCACTTCGTCATCCACCTCAGCGAATGCGGTCTGTGTGATGTCCAGTGTTTAGCTCTGCTGGGTTAATAGTTGGAGACCTCAATAGGTAGAAAGGGGTTTCTCATATATAACAGCACCTTTCCATGGCTAAAATGGACCCATATCAGCCAACAACCTTGGTCTCATGTCTCCCCTTGAGAGAGAGGAAAAGCATTCATGCAGAATCCCCGAGTCCAGCAGCAAATCATTCCGATTTTTTGCAAAAAGGTAACAAAAAGAGGACAAGCTTGTCTGTTTGCATTTATGGAGCTCAACAAAGAGAACATGGCATCTTGTTAAGATAGAGGATGGAGTGAAAATATATAGAAGATAATGAACATGCACTGATGTAAGAGGATGCTAAATGTAAGTTGCAGTTTCACATGTATGTGATGGAATGTCGATCAATTATGCATTGTTGCAGTAGAATGAAAAAAAAAAAAAGATATTTCTGGTGTTGCAATGAAATGCAATGCTACAACCTAAACAGAAAAGAAAAGGCAAATAAATAAAACCTGGTGAATCTTGTGCAAAAGTGAATGATTAATTAGACTACAAACAAACAAGATAACAATCAACCAATCAATTTTGGCTTCAGAAGAGTTGGAATATAGAGCACAAATTATTTTAATAATATGCTTTTGTGTCTTTTTGAAGCTCAGCCTGTTTAGTCCGCATAATCAAATGGATGAAAAACAGCTAAATTCTTTAAATTCCTTCTTTGAAAATAATGGGGGAAAAGAAAGTCATACAGGTTTGGAACAAGATTAGGGTGAGTAAATAATGCAGCATAAATATAGATCCTTCACTTGTTCCTAACTTTAACATCTCCCATAACAAGTTTATTCCTCTTACAGCTATGGGAAATTGAAGGAGACACAAGCAATGGACAAAGATGTTTAAATCAATTTGCATTAGAAATAAAATCAGGGTTGTTCCGAAGCAGATAGAGATCAAGATCCGAAGAGGATATAACCACATTTCTTATCCAACAAATCAAATTTGAATGGCATAAGAACAATTACACTGGCCTCCACCGCTATGAGGGCTGGCCTTACATATATACAATATGCCCACTGAAGAACCCCTGGAGCTAAATGTTGGCAAGAAACACATTAGATGGCCATTAGGGAGCTCTGGTCTGACAGCACTCATCATTCACTTTCTTTCATCTTCAGTGGCCTCGTCGATGGTGATAGTGTGTATGGATCATTATACACAGAAGACAGTGTATTTCTTAATGGTGGGTGGGGTGTGTTGGGGCGCACTTTCGAATAAAGATCTTTAAATGCGATCTCTCTAGAGAGATTTAGAAACGCTATATACACTGGCAAGTGTTTGCTGCTTATAATGTCAAATAGGAATTATAACGTTTTTCAAGCCATTATGTCTAGTTTGAGACATCCACATAAATACTTGTAGCTCATGTAAGTGTGGCGTATAATTCATGCGTAAAGCGAATCTCTGTGTGTGATTGAATGGAGAGGCTTTTTGAACAAAAGAACATGAAAAAGCATTTGTGTGTGTGTGTTCATTTCAAGCTGTAATTTTCCTCTGAAAACCATCTCTGCTTTACTAGTCACATGATAGAAAGTAATGGATTTAGCCTGAATGGGTGCTGGACAGACATATTGATTGAAATTCGCCTGAAACTTCCCAAAGAAGTCTGTTATGCCAATATAAATATTTATTTTATAATAAAATGATAATTAGGCGTGAAATGACTGGTTCTGAAAATAATAATTGGCTGCAACAAGCACATAAACAAGTGCACATTTCAAAAGACTGATCAAAAACCTGCTAGAATCTGCTGTGAGTTAAATGGTAAATTGTGCTATCTCAGAAAGTGTGGAAAAAACACTGTGTGCCTTTCCTGATTTCTTAAGAGCAAGGGGGAAAAAGAGGTATAATAGCAAAAAAGACACCGTTAAGCACTCTTAAGTTCCAATATTATCCATCTTAGATATTTTTTAGGACAGCTGAAGATGAGACAAATATACAAACAACTAATTTTGTCCTGCTAGATTTGTACTTTCTAAAATCAACATTAAATGAATGTTTAGGAATTGTTGGCAAAAATAACTAGTTAAACTCAACACAGGAGAACACAAGAAAGTAAACATGTCAAAATATTGTCAAAATGAAATTGTCAAAATAATAGGCAAAGTTGTCACAGCAGTTCCAATGCAGATGGGTCTAATGCTGCCTTCACGTGCTATCGGGATAATCATACTAGTTTCTTATTAAAAAAAAGGAAATGAATGCCCTCTTAAGCCACAATTTGACTGCAATGAGCTCGTAAACACGACTTCAGATTTGGGAAGTAGGACATTTCTGATAGCACTTTCCACAACTGTGCCTGGAAAATCGCATGGCCTATTATACTCACCCAAAATAGTTAAATTTGTGCTTTCATTGTATTTTTAAAAAAACGTATTTATATTTAAAGGGAAAAAAAACATGACATTTAATATACTCACACAATTTATATCAAAATATAAAAAAAAACAATAAAAAAAAATCACACAGACTGTCACTGCTGCACTTTACCTTAATACAGGAAGTAGGCTAGTTTGCCATTTAGCCCAGTGTTTCCAGACTTACGATGTAGAAAAATAATGAAAGAAATACCATAATGTACGATAATTTCAGAATGCATGTAAAAAATAAAAATAAAAATAAATAAGTGGTGTAATGCATGTCTTCCATCTCATCTCACGTCTTCTCGGCCAATCATCGAGGAGAATAACTCACTCACGAGCATAATAACTCACTCACGAGCATAATAACGTTCCAGGCTGCCGCGCACAGCGCTTGGTCAGTTTTTTTTCCAAGAGCGATAGTCGATAGTTTAGCAATAAAGTTTCAGGTTGTGTCAAAAAGTTGTTAGTCTAGATTATATAGCTATCTTCTAATCTGTACTCGTTACCATAATTTTCTTCCAAATACAATATTTGTTAGCTTCTGGCACTAAACTTGGACATTTCCATTGAACACTCATGTAGCCAATTAGCATTTGATCTGACACAATCTGGGTTGAATGGATGTATATTCAGCTTTACAGAGAAAGTAAGGTGAGTAACTACGTTTTTAATGTATCTCTCTTTTGCTGTGTGTTCTATGCCTGCTCTGCTGTTTATAATATCTGCTTTGACAATTGACATTGGTCAGTTTGTAAGTAAGCAATACTGAATGAGAGGCTGGTGCTGTAACGTTACGTTGAACAAGTCACGGCTGAAGGGCGAGCGGAGTATATCGAAGCGGAGTATATATAAAACAAATATTAAGGGCAAACAATATCAATGCAAGTTTCATGAAGTAAAATAAAATATATAATATTACAGCTCCGAGTCCTTTCCCAGGAGCTCTGCGACTGCGAAGAACAGGTCGAATTTGGCCTTTTGAATTAATATACATGAGCATCGGTGTCTTCTGATTGGCCTGTTGTTTTCTGAGTGACGCACGGCCAGGCCAACCACAGGACAGGTAAGCCTAACTAGGCTCATGTATGCTGCTGTAGCCTGCTGTGGGTTGGTGATGCTCACAAGTAAGGTAAATAAAACACTGGTAGTATATGGACATTGCTGAGGGAAATCCCGGCCTTATAGACCTTATGTAGCCCCGCCCCCTTTCAGCGCTGCGCTCGTTGTCTTTTGACTTCCGGTCTGTATTTTCACAGCGATCTTGCATAGGTATGAATGAACTGCTCGTAAATAAGTTCCCGGTCGACATTTGTTAAGACATCTGCTTTACAATGCTTATGATAAACATTACAATGCTCATGATAACTTTTGTTAACTCTACAATAAGTAAATCCACTTCACCAGCTAATTACTCCTGGACCGCGATGCCATAGAAATATACAGAGCGACCGCAAAACGGAAGTTCAAAGACAATATTCTAAAGATGACGGCGCCCACGTTTCTCTGGTGCACAAGGTCTATATGTTGACCATATTATGTTCGAGCCGGACTCAAACCCCGAATCGGCGACGACAGGAGACAAACAACAACCACCTCAACAACCTGTAAGAGTATTATAGGCTAATTAATTACCATTAACATTACATGCTGCACGCAGATTTAACGTTAACGCTATTAAACTGTTTGTAAACAAACTCCGACTCAAATTCGATTTAAATCTCCAAAATATGTATGTTAATAGCTAGTTATACACATATTTTGAAACACTTAAAGTAAAGATAATGCAACGTGCTTACTAAAAATAAAGATAATAACCGCCCACCATTGTTTTTTTTATGTTTTTTTATACCAAAATGCTGAATATAATATGAAAAGTTGGTGTTTTACAGTGGTTTTAAGCACGCCCCCTCCCTTCCACTAGGCTGGGCGTGACGTCATAAAAGGTACTCCAAGCTTTTACTGTCTATGCTCCAGGCCTGGAGTTACGTTATATTGGAGACCTAGCTAGCAAAAATGGTTAGCTTTTGTGTGTGCGGGATGTACGAATACATAAAAAATGGGGGAGAGGCTCCACAAGTTCCCCAAGGACAAACGGCTGATTCGTGCCTGTAAGTGTTTGCATAATTTACCCGAGGTAGAGCTTAGATCGGGCCCAAAAAAATCAAGCAAGACCCTACCCGAGCCCGCTTTGTCCGAGCCCGGTCCGGCCCTGCCCGACACATTAACTGTAATTATGAGCCCGAGCCTGGTTTAAACCCGACTATTTTTTAATACGTGGGTCGTTATAACTGACGTTCTCAACTACTTTCTATATTACTTTCTCCCGCCCGCAACATTTATGTTTTGTCCCGCTCCCACCCGCAAAAACGACTTTTTTTCTGTACCTCCAAATACTTGCAAGTTAGCCTACGTGTCACCACCATACACATCAGCATACATGCTCCTGATCAATTATTTGTTATAAAGCATTAACACACAAACCACTGTTATAACCAAGCGGCAACCTCCCCGTCTCTCTCTTGAAACCAACGCGGAAGTGAAATAAACTGCAGTTCATCGAGTGGCCGCTTGAGGCTGACTGCAAAAGCGAGTCAAATCTGTATCTCCCCCATGTTAAAATGCCCAACTTCACAGCAGAAAAAAACATGTTTACAGCCTGATGGCAAATAGTTGTTTTGGTCTATATCGCTAATTTTGCCCTTCATGGCGACTGTGAGGGGGGTGAATTTTTTTTACAACTCATCCGTTGAAATTACATTAAGCCTTAAAGTTCTGCATAATTAAGGGCGTGGCCACTTGAGTGACAGGTGGATTGCCGCTGATGTCACTGCTAGTCGTTTGTCTGCTGTCTGTTAGCGTCACCCTCAGCTGTGTTTCTGCTTTTTTCGGGATTATTTCATACAATTTAATACACGTATTATACCTTCGCCCATGCACGCCGTTGGATTCCGTCGTTGTCGAGGATGGAGAGAACAACCAGCGCTGTATTTCCAGTTGTTTTCCTCGCATGCACTAATCTGGATGTCTGACAATTTCATTGCTTTTTTGAGTTTAGATTTAAAAACGTCTGTAGATCTAGAGACCACACTCATTATGCGGTACTGTTGCTCTCACGGAACAGATATGCTTATTTAACTTTGTAGTGTAAAATAAAAAGTACCGTCAGATGAAATCCTGCAGGTGTCAGCTTTCTTTCGTCCATGCACACTTAAATGAGCGCGGATTTCTAGTGCATTTACTTGAACTTCTGAGGTAAAATCTTTAATTGCTGGTTTAAAAGCTGGTTTAACCCATCTGAGAAATTGAGAGGCGGCCAAAATCAGATGAAAATCAGACTGAATAAAGCTCTTTTACGAACTTGAACTTGATGTGCGATGCCATGCTGACTGACATGTATGTGCATGAATCACTGTCACACGCACAAGCTCAGAGCAATACTGTAAGTAACTGTCTGCATGATAATACATTTTTAACTAGCAGAATAATAATGCATCACGACGATACACATAGTTGACTGCTTGTATGTTGTGAGAAATGTGTGTGATCTGTGTTATGTACTGTTGAATAGCCTACATGCTCTTAACTAATTGCCCCTTTTGGGATTAATAAAGTTGATAAAAAAAGTAAAGTAAATAGTCTCACTTTTAGTTACGTCTTTCAACTATTATAATATTTCGAAAGGCAAAAAAATGAACTTTAACTATTGGCTTTAATTCTTCAAACAGCTGTCACTTTAGCGCGAGGCCAGTAGCATATAGCATTAGCACCTCTGCTCCACCCACGACCCGCCTCTTTGCCCATTTTATTTTATCCGGGAGTGACGAGAGGTGACGCGCTGCCAAGATGGCGACGGTTAGCCCCGCCCACTTTAGGCTTCAAAAACGCTCTTCAGAAACCTACGGGTGACGTCACGGATATACGTCCATATTTTTTAACAGTCTATGGTTATAACATAAAAGCAAGCGGGCTACTGCGTGCATGGTTTGGCATGACTGCGCGCAAAGTGCGCTCCCATAACAATTCCTAAAAAGCTGACATCAGTTCATCGCAATCTCACACATCTCTGTTATTATCAATGAAGCTTTCATAACATATAGGCTACAATATGTTTGTTATAATTAGAGGATTTGCCAGCATACAGAATTCAGCACTGAACAAAAAGTCAGTTTTGAGCGGTGAGGGAAGTCTATCTTAAATGCTTTTGATTGGCCATTATTGCATTCAAGAAATCAACACATATGTCTGTGATTGGCTACATCGCTCAACGCTGCAGACATGTTAGAAATAAAAACTCTGCCTGTAAACCGTTTCTATTTTGTTTTAGTTCTTATTGCTTTTCTGCAACAGATGAATAAAAATGTATTTGTTTTTATGTTTTATTCATAGATATTTCTAGTTTGCGGGAGTCCCGCGAATCGTTTTATTCTCCCTCAACCGGCACACACAGAGTGAGTGCATTACCGCCCTGCGCTCCCTCTTATGACGTCATCACCCAGTTACGGTAAAAAAGATGCTACTTTTGAAGAAACCCCAATAAATGTTATTTTAACGCATTTTAAGGCGGAAATTTTTACATATATACACATTTAGCACTTTAATTTACACATTTATTGGTTGTGGTGGTTAACCTGCAATTTACACTTTAACTGCTTTATAATGTAACGTTAGCAGATAGAGACCGAATGCAGTAAGCTATGTAACTATTGCTTTCCTACTGATACAGTAAGTTGACGTGCTACAATTTATTTGACAATGTTACTTTTTTCTGTAAAAGGTGTACTTGTGGTAAATGTGCAAGGTTGCCCACAGAACGCGAGAACATATGCTGCAATTGACGCCCAAGGTAAACTTGTAAAACTATGAACTGTAGGGACTGCAGCATCTTTGATGAGTACTAGCTTCTTTGAAAAACCGGCATTGAACTGTGCCTGATTGACGAAGCAGTCACTTGTGAAATATGCAGAACAGACGGTTAAGGTTGAACTAAATTGCTGTGGTGTTTCTGAATAAATAAACATTAGCCAGTGTTCTCTTAATGTTGTTCGGAAGCCTGTGCAATGATGTAGTTTCCTGACGGCGGGCCGGGCAGTGCTCCTCGGGGTGGTGACTGAGTAGTACTGACATCTCATTTACGGAAGTCACAACGGCTTGTGAAAAGGCACAGCTACTTTATGCAGGCTGTGTGCATTTGTCTGTGGATTGACTTTTTTGAAACTTATATGGTAGTTTCTTAGCCCCTAGACCTCTGTTATCATGAAACAAGCCAGGAAATTTCAGTTTTGACAATATGGGACCTTTAATGAGTGAGTCAGTCAGTAGAGAAGACTTTTATATTGAAAGGACTGAAACTTGTTGTAATTGTGAACACTGATAAGCAAGATGCAACTGACAAATGACTAGCGTGTCAGGGCACGGGAAAACCCCAACTGTTAAAAGGACAAGATATTGCAGCAGACATTCAAATGGATTTTTTATTTTGAATAGGACTGACCTGAAGGAAAATGGTATATCTACTAGGGCTGTGCTCAGAATATCGATACAACGATATATCGTCATGAACTCCTGGCGATACGCGTATCGATACAGCAGCTGCCGTATCGATACTTTTGTGCTTTTGAATGTAGCCAATTCAGGGCTCCAATTTCGGCGCAGGACATAATTTGAATAATTCCCGCAGTTTATAATGCGGAAAATTCCCGGAAACATTGATTCACTTTAGCATGTAGGTTGTAGTATTAGTAAATGAATCCACACACATTATAAAATCAAATCAGTCATTTTAAAACTTTCTGTGAGACGCAATTTCACAAACAGCGTGAGTTCAATGCAGTGCTGCGTCTCTCTCTCTCGTCGCGGGCAAGCGTCCAGCGCTGCAGCCGGTGAAACTACACGCTCACGGTTAGGAGTCGGGACATGACGGAATATTCACTTGCATAATCGGGCCATCGTGACTAAAGTTGACCATTTGCATGTCTTTAAGTCTTACCAGTTTAAACATTCAAACGATTTTAAACTATTCAGTAGGCCTACTTGCGCGCTCTCTGAGAGTTGGTTTTCTCTGCGTGCATACATAGACTAGAGTAAAGCCGCCTCACATACAGCTCGCGAGATTATATCGCTTTAACAGACTAAAACACGCAAAATGATGGAAAAAATTTCGTTCTTGGTAAGTATCCTCTAAACACAGTTGGTTATGTCTTAAATAAGCATAAAGATTTTTAACAGAAACGGCAATTCCCCGGTTGTATGATGAAGTTAAGCGAGATATTCTGCTGTCACTCTCTTAACCCTGAGCATGTCAATCAATTGTTGTTTCTGCATAAAAATTTGAAAATGTAATCATTTAAAATGATTTCAACGTAGAAGAAATGACTTTGTTTGGTGCACATTCCAACACTTAAGACCTGTTAAATACTAGGTGTTTAAAAGAGTTTGAGAAAACTAAGTTAAATTTAAGTTGTTACCGTTTTTGCTTTTATTAATGTTTTAAGTTTTGTTTAGTCATTGAGCAGTGTAGACATGCTTCAGTGTCACTATAATTGTCATTTCAGTTATTGAGGCAGACTTTAAAAGCATTTAAAAGCAGACTTTAAAAGGAAGAGCCATTCTAAGCTTTTTTTATTCATTTAACTCATTGTTTTTCAGTTATCACAACTGTTATAACACTGGTTATTCAATAAGCAGATATTACTGTTACTAAACTCAGCTCAAAAGAAATTTAAATTCCAAATTGATCCATATCGTGATACATATCGTATCGTGGCTTTAGTATCGTGATACGTATCGTATCGTGACATTGTTGGTGATACACAGCCCTAATATCTACTGTACACTCCTTTACTCTATCTCTCACAATAATCTACTCCAGTGTTTCCCAACCCTGTTCCTGGAGGCACACCAACAGGACACATTTTCCAACTCTTCCTAATCGCTCACACCTGAATCAACTCATCAGCTTGTTAGTAGAGACTCCAAGACCAGAAATATATGGGTCAGAAAAGGGAGACATCCAAAATGTGGACTGTTGGTGTGCCTCAAGGAGCAGGGTTGGGAAACACTGCTCTACTCTATAAGCTTCAATGAACAATATCAATGAGAATATGTTTAAGTTGCTAGGAGTGGTTGCTTTGGGTGTATGTAGTGATACATAGAACCATTGGGTGAAGTGGCCATAGCCGTGTTTTATCGTGAATAAAACACAGCTATTGACCGATTAGAATCAAGGACTGGAACTAACTGTTTTATAAAGAAGTTTTGATTGCTATAGTGTAGGCTTTATGATCTGCTTGTGTAACCTGCTGTGGTTTGCATATCATACAAGTTTTATTTTTTAGTCTTATTGTACTTGTGTATTCAAACGACCAAGGGTTTGCTAGTGTGAGACAGTTTTGCCATATTGTGGCCAAAAATCAGATTTATCCATTGATTGCACTTCAAATTAGTTATAAAGAAAATATATTTGGAAAGTATGCTGATCAAAATATTTTTACCAGTCAGTCTCATTTTATTTGAAAGTTGACGTGCGATCGTCTTTTCTGCCCTATTGTGATGCATATCGAGTAAAACTTCTCAAAGAGGAAAAACTGTAGGACGGGACTTGATTTTGTCTATGGGAGTTGATTGGATCGTTGTAGTTGTGGATGTGAGTGACTGGTTGTCCCGCCCTCACGTCACCCCCTTACGAAAATTAACCATGGTTTTACTACAAATGAAAAACAAACAAAACAATAGTTATTTTAGCCACAAATTAGGCTAACCATGGTTTTGCTACACTAACCATAGTTTAGCCATGGTATTTATAGTAAAATTGGTTATACAAATAGTAATCAATCTGCCAAAAAACGAGGGCACATAAAAAAAATATATGCATGGATAAACCATTTATAATAAATATATTGCAGTATTCCATAAAAAATATGTTGTCAATTTTGATTTAAAAATGCTATATCCAATATTATAATGCTAATAATATAAGCTTACTACTAATAATAATTGTATAATGCATTATTATTATTAAAATGATTATAATAATAAATTATTTTATTTTTTATTATATAAACCAAAAATTTTATAAAATTTGCGAGAAACAGGCTTTTTTTCCAGAACATTGTAAAGGAGTTCATTTCTCGAAACATTTCAACGTGTGGCCATCTGGTGGTCAAAATGATGAATAGCATCTACCAAATTGTTTATCTATACAGTATCTATTATGTAAAATGAAGTTTATATAGAGACGATCATCACAAGTAACCAATTTAATGCTTTTTTATTTATATAGTGTGTGTGTGTCTGTGTGTGTGCGTGCACGTGCATATGTACAGGAAAACCGTAAATGAACCTCTGATTCTGCACCCAGTCAGTTACACTACACATTTTAAGCTGAAGTACAGACGTGGCTCCTGAGCTGATAAGGTAGGGGCAGCGAAATCGCAGCAAAGCTAATTAGCCTAGGAAAATTGGGCAGTAGTCCATATCGCTCGGCTCCAGAGAAGCCAATCTCTCTGGGCCCCAGGGGTGCAAACTTGCTGCCTGACATGGCTTGCCATTGATAGCTAAAAGGGTTCAAGTGATTTCCAAGCAAAATAAAAAGACAGAGGAAGAGAAAGAGGGGGAAATGTCTGGAAGTCCTTTACCAGGCAGCCTGATGTGTAATGCAAAACAGTTTCTGATTCTTGCAATGCTTTTCATTTTCTGTGGAGTATGAAATCAAATTCAGAGTGTATGGAAAAATAAGCACTTGCAACCCAAAATAACCTTGAAAATCATGTAGCCTAAGCTACACAATCAGTGCACAGGCAGGAGGCTTTCACATCCTCCACACTTTTGCCGACCAGAGAACTAAGGTCAGTGGGTCTTGGTTGTCAACTTCTTTGATCTTGACCTTTCACCCTCAAACACAGACTTTAAAGAGTAGAATCTTATAGGCTCTATGATGGATACAGTTAAATGTAACCAACAGACGTGAGGTATTTACAAGAGTTACATGATGCTGATTATGATTTCAGATGTAAACACTGCCCATGTCAGTGCCATTTGCGATAACCTTCTGTCACCCTGTTGTAGATGGCACAAATGTAATTTCATGCATATTTATTATCCAGTAATGCCAGCTAAGCGCTTCATTTTACTTCTCAGTATAGCTCATCAGTGACGCGGTAACTAGGTCCACTGTCTGATTTTTAGCTGTGTGTTCCAATTAAATGAAAGTCACATTGGAAATATACAGACAAATCATAATCTTAGATTATCTTGTGTAGATGAACCGAAACCGAGAGAGTTGGGATTTGAGAAACGTTGAACTACACACAGAATAATTGGATTGTGACAGGCTCACAGGCATAACGCCAATCATTTCAAAGGCTGTTCTTTAGTTTTATATCTTCATACTTTTTCCAGATTCAGACTTATGTACTTTTCATTTGCCAATGGGGGGCTTTAAGATAATAATGAATGGTTGGGCCAAAAATCAATGGTCACCATTCTGAAGATGGCATAAAAAAGCTTATAAACACTACTGGCAGGAGAACAGCATTTAGGATTGGCCCAGTGGTGAAACATGGCTGATGTTTGAAGCCATTTATGATGCAGACGTATTATTCTAGTATATTTGAAATAGAGAGGCAACAGATGGGCCAAATTCTTCTATTGATTTTATGCTCTTTTACGTTTTATTCAGTTGTGACCTAAAAAGGACAGAATGCTGAAGCATACCTATCTTTCTCTGCTAATTACAATTACAGCGTTCTGTTCAGCGTAATTACAGGGCCAGAAACACCGTCTCCTTCGTTTGTGAGCAACGGTGGAATTCCTGCTGCTGTTTTGACTCCTTCACACATTTTTTAAACACTTCAGGAGTCCTTAGCTGGTCAAAATACCATCATATGTAGGCTACGCGCATTAGTGATGCGCGGGTCGACTCGTAACCCGCGACCGCGGGTAACCCAGGGTGGGTTGGGGCGGGGAAAGAAATTGTCACTTTATTTGCGGGGCGGGTCATTAATTTTTTTTTTTTAAAGGTGCTCTAAGCGATGTCGGGTGACGTCACTTCTTGTTGACGTTCGAAGTATTGTCAAACAAAACGGAGGCTAGCTAGCCTCCCTCCTCCTCATCCCGTCCCCTCCCCCTGTAGTTTTAGTGATACTTCATTCAAGGTGTAACGTTAATGTCGCCAATTTAGATAAATGCTTGCATATAATGCAGAACAGAATGCAGAAAAAGATCAACATTACCAGAAAAACACCATAAAATGTTTCGCCACATGAGGTTATAACTTTAGCTCCCATTAGGGATGCAAACGGTTAATCGATTATCGGTTAATTGTCGACAAGAATTTACTCGATTAAATTAAATTAATTGTCGGCTAATTGAACATTGCGAACGTGATACGAGATTCTCACACGAGAGAGCCGACACAAACTTGCAAAAAAGAAGAAACCAAACATGAGACGGTCAAAACGGAGTGGAGTGCATCGATATTGACTACCAGCTATACAGCGTGCTAACCTCGAAAATCCAGCTGTATTCTAACAATAACTTAGCTCATACCTGTCAACACTGCCGTTTTTCCCGGGTTTCTCCCGTTTTTTAGCCCTATCTCCCGGACCCCTCCCGGTTTGTTATTTTTCCCGGGAAACTAGTCTAACTGTCTGTCACACGTTCTACCGTCCAGATACAAAATGTGCTTCAAACAGAAATTAACCGCATACATGAGGTGTTCGCATAAAAGGGGTGTTCGTGGCGCACGGCAGTTCAACAGGGAGCGCGCTGCTCTTAAAGGGGCCACACCTTTTTTCAACTTATTACAAGTTGTAAATTTTACTCCTCTTATTTAACATTTATTTTATGTTGCTTAATGTTTCACATGCAACAGGGAGCCAGTGCACAATTATTTTTTATGTATTTAAATTTTCTGTGCATAATTTTGTTAAACTACATAAATGCCATTATCTGTAACGTATCCCAACTGTTACAATAAAACATCAATCGAGCAATATAATATTTATTCAGTATACAAGCAATATTTTGGTTTTTATGTTAAATTGATACCGTGAGAAATTTACATTCTCAGGAAAATAGCCGCTTATCAGTTAATCGTTAATCGATCGATAAGGTTGATCAACTAATGATTAATGAATTAATCGATAATTTGCATCCCTAGCTCCCATACACAAGGACACGATAACGTTAGCTTCGCGTTTCCCAGTGAGCATAAACAACGGCTCCGTCGTAGACAAATTTAGTCAAAGTTGTCAATAGGCTATGAATGAACATTCAAATTCATAACAAACAGTTGGTGAAAACAATCATTCACACAAACTGTCGCCCTACTGTGAGTTTGCTTGATCATTTACAATAGAGATCGATAGCTATCTGCTAGAAACAGTTGTATTCACCAAAGTTAGCACTGACTGCCTTGTTCTAGCTAATTATATCCTTGTGTTTGTTAGGCGAACATGAAAGTCCATTTAGAAAAACCAATCTGGATTTACCCACCTGTCCAGCAAAAACAGAGCTCCCTGCCCTTCTCCGAGAACTCCGCCACCTTTCGAAGGCTTTTCTGATGTAAATCCGGGACTTCGCACGTTCCTTCTCATTTTCCCTCTTCTTTGTATTTTTGCAATCTGTTCATTGGAACGTAGTCTCTTTGGTTGTGTGTTGGCCATATCAAACTTAAAAGAGTTATAATTCTAACTTGAGTTGTCAAAGACAACTCGATCATGCAGGTTTGCTATGCACAACATCAGGAAGATCAGACCTTTCCTAACTGAGCATGCAACACAACTTCTCGTCCAGGCCCTGGTCATTTCTAGGCTTGATTACTGCAATGCTCTTCTGGCTGGACTTCCATCATGTGCAACTAAACCTCTACAAATGATCCAGAATGCTGCAGCTCGTCTCGTCTTCAACGAGCCCAAAAGGGCCCACGTCACTCCTCTGTTCATCTCTCTGCACTGGCTACCACTCTCTGCTCGCATCAAGTTCAAGGCTTTGACGCTTGCTTACAGATTGACCACAGGTTCAGCTCCCTCCTACTTCCACTCACTACTACAAGTGTACATCCCTACCAGAAGCCTACGATCGGTCAATGAGCGACGGCTCGTGGTACCATCACAGCGGGGCACAAAATCACTCTCCAGGACATTCTCATTCACGGTTCCATGCTGGTGGAATGATCTCCCCACCGTCATCCGGAATGCAGAATCCCTGACAGCATTCAAAAGGCAACTGAAAACTCATCTCTTCCGGGAGCACTTAACAAAAAAAAAAAAAAAAAAAAAAAACCTTTCCTTTAAATCCTCGCTTGCCTGGCTTATGCTACTCCGAGCAATGTCTGAACTTTGTATTTTGAACACTTCTTGCGTTGTTTTTGCCTCTTCACGATGACTCGCTTGGTTTAGTCCTCAATTGTAAGTCGCTTTGGATAAAAGCGTCTGCTAAATGACTAAATGTAAATGTAAATGTAACTTCCCTCTTCATGCTCCTCTCTCCTCCACACCCCCCTTCATGTGTACGCGCACTAACCCCACCCCCAAATCATTCTTGTCGGTTATTGGCTGGAACACTGTTTGTTATGTTTCGTGGAGCGGGTTGCCGCAGTTTGTTTTTGTTGCCGTTTGTGAAGCCTGGGCTGTCTGCAAAGACCGCGCTTTTTGTTTACAGTGTGTTCAGGGGGTGCCAGCTAGCGGATAGTTAGATGTTTTCTGTATGTGACAAAAAAATGTTTTGGCCTAAAAAACGCATGACATTGCTTAGAGCACTTTTAAATCCATGTATGTTGTGTGCAATTTCCAGCCTATATTAAATATTTGGGAATATCTATTTTCATATTTTTTATTAGGTTCTTTGATAAGGTTAAAATACGAATGCCTTAGCAACGTAACTTGCGTTATGTCCCCAAACCTGCGCGCCAAGCAGCTCCCGCCGCCAGCCACGACAACAAGAACGGAGAAATAAAAGTGAAGATGGAAGATGAGGTGCTGGAGAAATTGAGGTCGGGAATTTACATACAGAAAAAAAGGTCAGGCTGCTGCTTAATCTAATGTTTTTGGACCGGTTCTCAGAAATAGTTGCAGCATTAGACAACAGCAGTATCGGCTACGTGAAGTGCAACTCGTGTGAAAAATATACAAACCGGAGAGCCACAAAACGAGCACTTACAGCATGTCAAGACATATTTGTGTTGTTAATTGTAATCATAATCGTAAACATAATCGTCTGTTGTTGCCAGTTTACAGGGCGATGTTTCCAAGCACTTTCAGGCTGAAATAAAGGCTGTTTTCATTTACATTACAATGCCTACAGGGAACTACACTGCGACCAAAATGGTCGCATATGCGACCTTTTGAAATGCCATTGCGACCCTAATTTTTAGTGGGTTGCAAATGTATCACTGACTATTTTTGTACCTACCTTATGTTTTAGGCAATATGCTATGATTTACTATGAGCATTTATTAAAACAGAAATGTGTAGCCTATTTTAAGTATACGTTTTATGCTCTGAGCATTCAACACATCAAGTTGGCTTCAGCCCCGCGAGAGAGTGAGAGGCGCAGGCGCGATCGAACTCTGTGTGTGTGTGAGAGAGAGACGCGGACGCGATCGAGCTCTGTGTGTGTGTGAGAGAGAGCCGCGGGCGCGATCGAACTCTGTGTGTGTGAGAGAGAGACGCGGGCGCGATCGAACTATGTGTGTGTGTGTGAGAGAGAGAGAGACGCGGGCGCGATAGAACAGTGGAAACATAAAAACATACTCCGTCATTTTGTTCATACAGGATATGATTCAAACTGCAAAGTGTTTACTTATATTTGTATACACTCGCAAAAAAAGTGAAATCGAGAATCGAATCGAACCGTGACCTTAGAATCGAAAATGTAATCGAATCGAGGATTTGGAGTGACACCCCTACACTGTAAAAAATTATCGTGATTTTAACGGTAAAAGTCTGTAAAAATGCTACAGTGAAAAACTGTTAATTGGTTAACACAGGGGTTCCCAAACTCGCCATCTTCACAGTAACGCGCCAGAGAGAAATACAGATTTCATACGGACATAAGCAGAGAGCAGTCTGTTTTTCGTTTTTAAATGTTCTGTTTAAAAGTTGACATCAAGCTTTCTATATATTTCTCAATTCTGTGAGGCAAATAGCTACATTATACGCTGAGTTTCGGTTCATGAGAAAGAGTCCAGTTCACGCGCCGGCGACTCCGTGTCATGATGATCTATTTTCTACTATATTTACTTCTTATTCATTAAATCCAGGCAAATGGTTGATGAAACATTAATTAAAATTAAGATGCAATTAATAAAAAACGAAATTTACTTTAAAGAAAGGCTTTGTGCTTTCTGAAGTCTCTGTGGAAGTTTTAAAGTCGCTTTCAGAGCGGTCATGTCCGAAACAGAGAACTGTCACGTCCGTATTGTTTTTTTCCTCATAAATGCGAACACGAAAAATAAAATAAAATAAAATAAAATAAAATAAAGAATATTTTATGTTCTGTGGAGGCCGACCCTTCTTCATCCGGTTATTAGCCTACTTTTGTTTTGTGTAATTCAGTGTAATTCGTAGAATTATTAAAAAATATTATAAATATTATTATAAAAAATAAAATATAAACAGTGCCGCCGCTCCCACCACGCGCTGTGCGTAGGGCACCAAGTGCTGAGGGGGCACCAAAAATAGCCTAATGAAAAATCAATCATCAAACTTCTTGTTATAATCAGATTCAGCGCGTTCTTCATCTTTCATCTTTAATCCGCAGCGGCGCCGAGCAGAGAGCACGTCAGAAACAGAGGACAGGGGGTGTGTGTGTGTGTGTGTGTGTGTGTGTGTTCTGAGCCTCATTGGTCTGTCACTGCTCGTCAATGTCAGAATATTTGAGATGACCAATCAAATCAAAGTAGGCGGGCTTTATGTTCACAGACGCTGAGCGCGAATTTTAACAGTGCAAGTTGCAACTCGACGCTTCAGTGTACGGTCAAGTGCGAGATAAGATGTAAGTAGCTAAACTTAACTTTATATATTTGACAGGTTTTTCTTAGGTCATAAATGTTAAACGAATGACAAAAAATAATTAGGCAAACTAATATAGTTTTGTCTAATTTCGCCAAAATAGGCCTATGTAACATGTAGCCTAGTGTAATAGTTTAGGCTACTGTCATTGTGAGGGGACAAGAAACATGAACAAAGCCGTTTTCATTATGTTAGGCACAGGATTAATAATGAATGTGTACATATTGAGAATAAAATACAAATTGTAGCCTTTAGTAAATTAAAAAAGCCAACTTTAGGAGGGGAAGAGACAGGGCAAGATAAAAACAAAGAGAAAAAGAGTGTGATGCTGATGAGGAGAGAAAAATAATCAGTTGCCCACTGACATGGTTTTAAAGCTGTTGCTATCGAATTTTTTTTTTTTTTTTTTTTTTTTTGCCTTCACAACATCTTAAAATGCACATCTTCAGAGAAATTCAAAATTTACTCGGGGAAACCCCGAACCCGCTAGCTAACCTGCCTCAAATTCGGGACCATAGTGATTATAAAACCATGCCATTGCATAGTAATGAAACTAGATAATAGTAAGCATAAGTCCCTAAACTAAAGTGTTACTTTTTAATTTGTAAAAAATAAAATTTTATCATACCCCCTAAATGAAAATCCTAAATGAAAATGTTTTTTTTTTTTTGTGAGGGGGGGGGGGGGGGGGGGGGGGGGGGGGTGCATCATAAAGGAATTATGCTTAGGGCACCAAAATGGCTAGCAGCGGCACTGCACATAAAAGTTAAAGATTTTTTGTGTCACGTCACATGTGTATTTCGCTCATATTAAATATAAAACGCATGTGTAGACTGATATTTTTCTAATGTCTTGACTCCTTTATTAAAGGGGTATGGATATATAAACAGACGTTTCAGTTTTAAATACATTTTCTGATCATTTATATTTCAAGTTTTGACTGCAAATGTCACGTCCATAACGCTGGAATTGCCCAATTTTAAAGAATTTATCCTCAAATAGTTTTTTGGTGTAGGTCTGCGTGTTTCCTATTATTTTAACTTCAAATAATACTAATAGTAATTTAAAAATGTGATAGCCCTACGTCACATCACACTCCACTGTTATGGTGGCAATTTCAGTATTTACTCACTAACATTGTTGTGGAAAAACAATAAGAATGGAAACTAAAATATGGAAGTATCGTGCTACAGCGCACATTATATCAGCTGCAGTTCTGGCGCTTCAGTCCCAATACACTCAAACACTCAACGTACATTCATATCACATGTTAATGCAGCGGTGGAGTTACACTCACAGGACACTGCACTTATTCGCAATCACAAAAGTTAATTATTTAATCATGCTTTAAAGCTATGCCAGGTAAACATTTCATTGACATTCTGTACATGATGTAGGCTACTTTTTCTGAGCGCCCACTGAAGCGCGCGCGCCCACTGTCAGACAGCGCCAAACTGGATTTTTGTTGGGAGACCCATCTGATAGCGATGGGGAACCGAGACCCGAGAGAGCTACATAAAGCTACATGGAAAAAATATTTGAAATTTTGCTGTTTTCATGGATACAAAAAGTTGAATGACCCTCCCCTCAACAAAGAATAAAAAGACATGACCCTCCCCTATTTTCCTCCGGTGGACCTTTCCATAAATACCGAACGGTCCCTTGGAAATCATCTTGCGACCCCCCCCCCCCCCTCGCTGTCTCACGCCCCCCCGGGGGGTCGCGACCCCTACTTTGGGAACCACTGGGTTAACAGAAAGTTTCCTTACTATATACGGTAAATAACTGTGATAGATCTAACGGTACATTTAATGTAATTTTACTGTAAAATGCCGTTAAATTTACAGTTTTTGAAAGTGAAAAAGAACAACTCATTGTATAATTTACAGTGAAAAACCGTAAATTGACATTCCCACAATTCCCTGCGTGACACTTCACATTTGATGTATTTTTGTTGAAATAACTATGTTTCTTCTTAGTTTGCTTAGTTCTTTTCTAATCAGTTATGTACATTAGAGTTTTATGTTACATTTAATGTTGTTAAATTAATGTTTATTGCATTTTTAGAATTTCATGCGTTACCATGATGCTGTTTAGTGTTTGTGCGAATGACACTGTGCAGCTTCTATATCGTTCTCATGGAAGAGCTGCTTGTGATAAGCTTTGATTTATCATGTGACTTTCATCACTGCTGTGATGATTTTTGGTTGTCAGTGTATTACAATGTTACAAAACAGATATTAACCTTCTGGGGATCAAGGGGTTTTTGGGGCCCTTGGGATGTTTTGACATGCACTGACATTTGTGCTTTTTTCAGTTATTTATAAACATGTTAATGGCAAAGGTGTAAATTCACTCAAAATAGCACAAACTGGGCTACCGTAATATCTTAGCAACAATTATGTACATGTTTGTATTTTTGAGAGAATATTGCTTATGCATGGTTATTGAAAAAACTAAAACTTAAAGTGTCTGAAATAAGGCCACAAAACACATATTGATTATTTCTTCACAAGACTTTTGAAACTTGTATCACATAGTCTAGAATATTTGCTCCAAAACTATGTGAGAATCATCCTGACTACTCATTCAGATAAGTCAATAAAGTCTTTTAGAATGTGTATGACGTGTTTTGTTTGAGAAAGCTTAATGCGAGGAGGCTTGATCTCTCATTAATATGTATGGAATTTCACACCTGAGAAAGATAAAGACCCTCTCATAATGGCCCTATTAGGTGCTATCAGGCCATTATAAGGAGCCTTGCACAAAGAATGAGGAGATTTAAAAAAAAATGGCTTTTAGAATGTTTGGATTTATTTACAACACACACACACACACTGCTTAGAATAAGTGAACACACCCATGCTAAAGTTGACTAAAAAGAGGAATAAAAAATCGTAATGCGTTAATAAAAAAATGAGGAAAACTCCAACCTTTAGGGACATGAATAATGTCCTTGGATTCTTTGTGAATGAATAATGTATCGCAAATAATTAAATGTTCTTCTTTAAAATACAGGGTGCATACGTCTGGACACTTCTATCACACACCCTTCACCATATAGACATGGTTTTATTTCAGTTCAAAGTTAGAGTTGGAAACATCTTGAAAAGAAAATTGTCTTTTTCCATAAATGTCTTAGTTTGATCATACATATTTCAAAGTTGAGGATTCATTATTTTGATATAGCTTGCATTGGAACAAAAACTATAACATCTTAATTGATTAGTTTATTGACAAAACATACTGTATATTTAACATATGAGCAGAAACTCCTAACAAAAGATTATTTTATGTCTATTTTAGAGTAAAAACTTTATACTCTATCCAAAACTAGTCAACAAAATGTATTTTATTTCGTCTATAACAGTGCGTATCTGTGCATTCATTCACACACACACACACACACACAGAAACATGATTCACATTTAAACAGTAGCCTATGCTATTTTTCCGTTTACAGACACTAACGTTATTCTATATCGCGATTAGAACAAAGCACAAGCATAAAACACGTACACTTCTCAGCTGAATCTGTTGCTCCTCCTCGTGGTGAAAATAAACCAGCACTTGTTCTGAGGTAAGTAAATGTCCCAGGATTATTCCTCATAGCCGCTCAAGATGACAGTAGATTAATCTGACTAAAAAAAATAGTGTGTTTTCAGAGTTTATGGGCGTTAACGCGTCTCAATGTGGTGCTTCACATATTTGCGTTTGAATAGCGCGTGCTCTCCGTGGGCGTGTCACATTACCAGAGATAATGAGCTGAGAGAAAGATAATTAGAATGGCTGACACGTCTCTCTTTTTTTATATAGATGACATAAACGGAGAATATTTATTTTAGTTTTGAATCGGATCATTTAAAAGTACAAACTCAAATGATTTAAAAGATATATTGCTCATGTCTGGGTGAATAGTATTTGCTGAGTTTTGTTGAAGATTAGAGACGTGCTCCAGGAAAAAAGTTCACCGTGACTGAGAGGCAGAACACACACCCTGTTTATATTCTTTATTTTACAAAAGCACAATATTTTATCTCGATTGTATGTGGGCACATAAAAAAAGTAGACATTTAACAGATTATTTTCTCATATTTCTTAACTCTATATGAACAGAAATGATGGTAGTACTTTAAGTCTATTTTTCTGCTATGTGAAAAAAAACGAGCAAAACGCGCCGGCGCGTGTCTGGTCCCCAGAGGGTTAATACATAAATAGTTTGGTAAATTAACATATCAGATAATGAAATACGGTTTATTACTGTAAATTTTAAGTTAAGTCTGTAAAACCAATAATGTCTGTACCATATTTTTGACGGTAAAGTTCTGGCAACCACAGCTGCCGGTATTTTACCGTATAAATGGCATTTTATTTTTTACAGTGTACGATACACGGCTCACGATACGATATATCACAATACGATACAATATGATATATATTGTGATATATTGCGATATATTGCAATAATTTAAAAAAAATCTGAATATACAACTTGCTATGTACCACCTGGGGTATTCAGGTATGTGTATCACATTATATTGATAACTCAGCAGACAAAAAACGTATATTCCAATTTATTCGCAAAGGTATCTGCATTGTACAGTCACTGAACAGTGAACACACCGAAATGTATGAAGTGTATATCACTAAAAACTAAAAATGTAGATGCCACACAAATTATATAAAAATAAAGTGCATCAAGTAAACAAAATTTATAAAACTGAAATAGTATGTTGTAACTTGTAAAAAAAAAAGTGCATTAAGTAAATGTACATAAACTCATAAATTATTACATTTTAAGTTCCCAATGTGAGTAACTTTACTCTTTTTAAACTTTTTGTGTTTGTAACTTTTTGCCTGGTGTATTGTTAGGTGAAAACGCAAGTTGGTTGTGTTTCCTGAAAATTTAATTGTAGCCAGGCAAAGTTTACAAATGGCATTGTTTTTATCTAGTTCATTACTGCCCGTCTTACTTTTAAAACCAGTGCTTCCACACGTCGGCTCTGAAAGTATGGCGTTATATGTGTGCCTCAATCCTGAGCGAGTAATTGTAAGTTTTGAGCACAGAGAACTATATTTTGCAAGCACAGTGCATTATATTTTGAACAGAAATTAACAATCACAAAAAAAAAAATTCGTTTGAGCAAAGAAAAAACGATTCCGTGCTCAATAAATGTATTTGGTATTATCCATATTAACGTGCAATAATAACCCCTCTCACGCAGTTTACATGTGCTCTCTCAAACTTATTCTCTGCGCTCCTGTCAAGTCTCTCTCTCTCTCTCTCTCTCTCTCTCTCTCAACCTCTTAAATCTGTGCGCGCTCAACTCTTCACACACACGCTCGCTCAACTTGCAACAGCGTTACAAGTGTGCCACAAAATCAACCAATCGGAAAATTAAAGGTCAATTGTGATTGGCTGTTGGTCTCCAATCAAATCGCTACTAGAACCAAAGCCCGTCTGGTAGAACTTATGGGTAGAACTATCTACTACAGCATCCCGGAAGCTTACTGAAAAAAAAAAAGCGAAAAAAATAACTGACTACAGTGAGACTAATGGATTAAAACACATTTTGGTAAGTATTTTTTATTATTATTAACTTAAAAGTGCCTTGTTAGTTTTGTGTATTAGAAGTAGGGCTGTGCAAAAATATCGATACAGCTAACTATCGTGTTTTTTTTTTTCCCATGATAGTGTATCGATATTTCAACCTCTAGTATCGATTTTTAAAAAAAAATATCCGAGTGTGTCTAAAAGAGCGCACACATACTAATGCTCGGACACACTCGGTCTCTCTCGCGCGGAGACACCGGTCTCCGTGACGCGTCTAGTTGTCTCTCATGTACGGCCAATGTCTCAGAAGGCGCCGACACCGGCCTCCCTGACGCGTCCAGTTGTCTCTCATATACGGCCAATGTCTCAGAAGTTAGCGGAAGTGAGACAATGGCGGGAAATTTAAAAACGCCTGCAGCTTTCAAAGCTGACATGTGGAAGCACTTTGGTTTTAAAAGTAATATATAATCACAGCACAGAGGAGTGCACTTAGCCCAGAACATGTTGATGAAATTCTGTTCCTGAACAAAAATTTTAAGATAAAGTAGGCCTGCTATTGTTGTATCCTTGTTGTTTGTTCAGTGTTCACTTCAGATGGGCCTAAAGTTACTCAGGACCTGTAAAGTTACTCACATTGGATACTTAAAATGTAATAATTTATGAGTTTATCTACATTTTGTTGCGACTCAGGAGACGGAGACAGATCCATGTGCAACAATTTATTAATATAGTGAAAGTAGTAAAGGCAGCAGGCTGAATCGAAGTACACCAGGCAGAAGTTCGGGGCTGGCGGCGAGTATCAGAGTCAGAGACAGGCAGAAGTTCGGGGCTGGCGGCGAGTATCAAAGTCAGGTCACAGGCAGAGTTCACAAGGCAGGCTGCACACAATCAGAGAGAGGTGGTTGAAGCAAAGGTTCAATATAACAAGGCAACAGGCAGGGTAATTTCAAAAGACGCTCAGACATGTAACCCAGAAGTGAGACAATACTTCGCAATGGGCGTCGAGATGACAAGCTAGATATATGTTTGAACTCCGAGTAAATTACTAACAGGTGGAGAGTAATCAGAGCGTCAATGATGCATACTAGGAGGAGTGTGCATAATTAGTATTCAGGGGAAGGTGCTCGAGACTGAGTACTGGGAATCTCACTAGACGCCGTAACAGATCTCCTGATTCAGCTGCTCAGCTTGGCCGTTGGCCTGAGGATGGTACCCAGACGTGAGGCTGACATTCACTTGTAGCATCCGGAAAAAGGCTGCCCAGACACGAGAGGTAAATTGTGGTCCCCTGTCGGAAACGATATCATCAGGTAGACCATAGAACCGAAAGACCAGATTGCAGAGATGTTCAGCGGTTTGCAACGCGGTAGGCAGTTTAGGAAGGTGAATCAGTCGGCAGGCTTTGGAGAATCGATCTATTACAGTGAGAATAGTCGTGTGACCATCAGAGGGTGGCAGATCCGTGACGAAGTCAATCGCAATGTGTGACCATGGACGTTGAGGTACTGGTAAGGGTTGAAGGAGGCCGGCAGGTAAGAGATGCGATGACTTCTGTGTATTGCAGTTGTGGCATTGTTGAATGAATTTTGTAGTGTCCTGGACTAGCGTGGGCCACCAGTAGCGGTTCTGGAGGAGATGAACAGTGGCAGTGATACCTGGGTGCCCGGAGCTGGGCAGAGCATGAACGTGTTTCAACACCTCTTCACGGAGTGCCTCTGGCACGTTTATTTTCTCAGAAGGACAATTTGACGGAATCTCAGCGTTGGTGTTGGCTTGCTCTAGCTCAGTTTCGATGTCCCACTGAATGGGACCAAGGACCAGATCGGGGCAAAGAATGTTCTCAGGAGCTTGACTGGAGACCTCAGAGTCGTATTGACGGGACAGGGAGTCTGCCTTGGTATTCTTAGACCCAGGGCGGTAGGTTACAGTAAACTGGAAACGCGAGAAGAACAATGACCACCTGGCCTGGCGTGGGTTCAATCTCTTAGCCGTGCAAAGATACTCAAGGTTCTTGTGATCAGTGTAGACAACAAACGGTTGGGAAGCTCCCTCAAGCCAATGACGCCACTCCTCAAATGCTGACTTCATTGCCAGTAGCTCACGGTCTCCGACGTCGTAATTCCGTTACGCAGAATTAAACTTCCTGGAGTAGAATGCACAGGGGAACAACTTAGCAGGATTGCCTTGACACTGAGAGAGAACGCCACCCAAGCCCGTATTGGAGGCGTCTACTTCGACCACGAATGGCAGTTCAGGATTGGGATGATGCAGGATCGGAGCTGTGGTGAAGTAGCGCTCTCGTTCCAGGGGAACCGAGTGGTTCCTTTCCGCACCAGAGCTGTCAGAGGTCCTGCCACTGAGCTGAATCCCCGAATGAACCGCCGGTAAAAGTTAGCAAACCCCAGGAAGCGCTGCAGTTCCTTGAGAGTAGTAGGTTGGGGCCAGTCCACCACCGCCCTGACTTTGCCCTCATCCATGGCCACGCCCTCGGGGCTGATCACGTAGCCCAGGAAAGCAGTTGCGGTTTGATGGAAGTCACATTTTTCAAACTTGGCATAGAGCTGGAACTGAATGAGTCTTTGAAGCATGGCTCGTACGTGCTGTACATGGTCCTCAAAGGTATTCAAGTAAACCAGAATATCATCGATGTAGACGATCACGCAGCGCTGAAGCATGTCTCGGAATAGGTCGTTGATGAAGGACTGGAAAACAGCTGGACTATTAGAAAGCCCGAAGGGCATAACCAGATATTCATAGTGGCCAGTGCTTGTAGAGAAAGCCGTCTTCCACTCATCTCCCTCTCGTATACGAACCAGGTTATAAGCGGAGCGTAGGTCCAGTTTGGTGTAGAATTTTGCTGTGCGGAGAAGCTCAAGAGTGGCAGGGGATAACGAAATTTCACTGTGCAGTCATTGAGGGCTCTGTAATCGATACATGGACGTAACCCACTATCCTTTTTCTTGACGAAGAAGAAGCCAGCTGACATAGGAGAGGTGGATGAACGAATTAATCCTTTGGCCAGTTCTTCCTCTATGTATTTCTCCATAGTCTCTGTCTCGGGCTGAGAAAGGGGGAAAATGCGTCCCCTGGACGGTATGGAACCTGGGATGAGATCGATGGCACAGTCGTATTCCCGATGAGGAGGTAACTGGCTAGCTTTGGCTTTACTGAAGGCTTCAGCCAGGTCACGATATTCAAGCTGATGATGTGAAGTAAGTTGTGAGGCTTGTGCGGAGAAAGCGGCTGACAAGGCAGACATTGTTGCTGGATCTTCGTTTGGCGAAGTATTCTGTTGCGACTCAGGAGACGGAGACAGATCTATGTGCAACAATTTATTCATATAGTGAAAGTAGTAAAGGCAGCAGGCTGAATCGAAGTACACCAGGCAGAAGTTCGGGGCTGGCGGCGAGTATCAGAGTCAGAGACAGGCAGAAGTTCGGGGCTGGCGGCGAGTATAAAAGTCAGGTCACAGGCAGAGTTCACAAGGCAGGCTGCACACAATCAGAGAGAGGTGGTTGAAGCAAAGGTTCAATATAACAAGGCAACAGGCAGGGTAATTTCAAAAGACGCTCAGACATGTAACACAGAAGTGAGACAATACTTTGCAATGGGCGTCGAGATGACAAGCTAGATATATGTTTGAACTCCGAGTAAATTACTAACAGGTGGAGAGTAATCAGAGCGTCAATGATGCATACTAGGAGGAGTGTGCATAATTAGTATTCAGGGGAAGGTGCTCGAGACTGAGTACTGGGAATCTCACTAGACGCCGTAACACATTTACTTAATGCACTTTTTTTTTTACTATTTCAGTTTTATACATTTTGTTCACTTGATGCACTTTATTTTTGCACTTTACTTTGCGTGTGTGCGCCTCATGACACAGAGACTCAGGCACCGAAATTTTCGTTCTTATTCAGTCTGGTTACTACCGTTTACGTCAGAACCGGTTCCCTATTGGCACCGCGTTTCGGTACCCAACCCTAGATAGAGCACCTGTAAACTGCGTGAGAGGGGTTATAATTGCACGTTAATATGGATAATGGCAAATACATTTTTTTGTGATTGTTAATTTCTGTTAAAAATATAATGCACTGTGCTTGCAAAATATAGTTCTCTGTGCTCAAAACTTACAATTACATGCTCAGGATTGAGGCACACATTTAGCGCCATATGAAAGCCGCAGGCGTTTTGGAATTTTCCGCCATTTTCTCACTCCCGCTAACTTCTGAGACATTGGCCGTATATGAGAGACAACTGGACGCATCACAGAGACCGGTGTCTGCGCGCGAAAGAGGCCGAGTGTGTCCGAGCATTAGTATGCGTGCCGTGCGCTCTTTTTTACATTTTTTTTTAATAAATATCGAGACACTATCGTGAAAAAAAATCTTGCGATAGTTATAGCTGTATCGATATTTTTGCACAGCCCTAATGCCTAGTATGTCTATTTAACAGTCGCGAGTGCGACTGTTAAATAGACATAAATGATAACCCAATGCACAGGACAATGGTGACACCATAAATATTCCTGGTTCTGAACCTGAAAATAGAGAATTATTTTAGACGAATATGCCTTCCACTCTGTCACTGACTAGATATATATACACAATACATATTGTCACTATCAATGATTCATATTGTCGCATTTTTGTATTGCAATATATTGTGATACGTAAGGGTGTCACGATTTCGATTTTAAATCGAAATCGATCGAAATTAAGTCACAATCTCGAACATCAAATTAAAAAATGGAATCGTCGATGCTGCCACGCCCCCATGTCACGGAAAAAAACACGCGTGTTAAAGTGCTGCGAGTCAACCTCCTCTAACTTAGCTACAGCCAGTCAAAAGATAGCATGGCAACTGCAGATGCAGGAGACCCATCGACAGAACTTGAACCGTCTACTCTTTCATTGAAGTCACCGGTGTGGAAGTATTTTGGATTTCCAGTGAGTTATGTTGTCAACGTTCGCGTTCACGTTCAACGTTCGCGCTTCAAAAAAGCCACAGTTTGCAAGCTCTGCTATGTGCGTGTACCATATTCTTCCACTGGCAGCATGATTAACATGGCAGGGCATCTCCACAAAAACATCTGTTATCTGTTAAATCAACAACTGTTTGTTTGTTTTTTGAACTTGAATGTCGTCATCTGCCTGTTTGTGACTCGGCTTTATGTAGGCCTATGAGTGGAAAGAAAACCATCTCTCAGAGAGCGCGCGAGTACTGAATAGATTAAAATCGCTTGAATGTTCAAACTGATAAGACTTAAAAAGATGTGCAAATGGTCAACTTTAGTTACTCACGATGCAATGCTGGCCCGATTATGCAAGTGACAATGGGCTATATGCACGCATAAGTTCCCCATTTGACGCAAGGATGCTCTTCAGTTTCCGATTGGGGAGATTAAAGCGGAGGAAAACGGGATTATGGCAAAATTTACTGTCCTCCCATCTTTGAAACGAAACTTTCATACGTTTAGATGTCATTTTATACATAGTTATGTTTATTTATTTTAATTTTAAAAAGAAGCATAAACACAACGAGGGGTGTCTGTTTAGTCTGTTTTTGTGACTAACGTTTCTTTAGTATAACCATGGAGTCTACAATTCAATATAAATTCTCGGTATTGCATTGGACTCTACGATCGGCGGAAGTTATCGAGCATCCTTAGACCTTCACCGGAAATACCGCCGTGCAGAGCCCATTCCGGCGTCGAAACGTGAGAGCAGCGCGCTTGACGATTGCCTTGTGCAACCCATTTTGAGAGACAGAGAGAGAGAAGACCAAAGACGCGGCACCGCTGAACACTCACGGTGTTTGTGAAATTGCATTTCGCAGACAGTTTAAAATTACTGATTTGATTTTATAATCTGCGTATGGCAGGTTATTTTGCTTAAGTTTCCAAATAACTAAAGATTATATTATATTATAAGCACTTTATGTTGTTAATAAATGTTTTAAATTTGACAATGTAGTGTGGTACATTGCGAACAAAGGTCAGATATTATATTGCATAAAAGTATATTCTTAAAATGGCATAGCAACCTGTGCTTTAAAAAAAAATAAATGTAAAAATCGAGAATCGAATCGAACCGTGACCTTAGAATCGAAAATTCAATCGAATCGAAGATTTGGAGAATCGTGAAAAAAACAAAAACAAACCTAAAACGCATCGTGCAGCCCAAACCGTAAGGCCTAGAGACTTGAAACCTGGCCAGGTGGTAGGGCCTCAGTTTGGGGAGAACCTATCACAGTATGACCCTGATTGGCCCATAGGTGGCGCTACAGCAACCAAAAGTACTAAATTGCTCATAACTCCTAGACCATTTGACTTAGAATCAATTTTTTACACCACTGTGTTCCTTGGCTCAAGACGGACAAGATGTATATCTCGGATTCTCGATTTGAGCAAAAAAAAAATTTGTTATGGCCAATTTTGTCCAAAACCTACTTTTGCGAACTAGTCCCTGGTTTTTGGCCCGATCGGAACCAGACCAGTCTAGGACAATTCTCTGGACTCTCTAGATCAATAATTATCGAAAAAAAGCTGAACTTTGCCCTTTGGTTCACTGTAACAGGGTCATTTAGAAAAGGGGGCGTGTCAAAATACACTCAAAAGCCTATAAATAATAAATAAAAACTCAGAACTTCACAAAAATTGATGAGCACATGTGTCATAACATCATGAAGAAGCATGCAAAGTTTCATGGAGATCGGACCATAGGTGGCGCTATAACTGTTGAAAATCTTCAAAACCATTCATTTCCTATGGTAAATTGCCTGTATTGGCTGTAAATGGTCCTTTCCATCTATTATGTCAGTGTTTAAATGTATGCTAAATAAAACTTAATGTATTTTGATGCTTTTGTGATTAAAGGCCTAAAAAATCACACTAAAATACTGTATATCATGGTAAATCATGTTAAAAATAGTCTATTCCATCAATGATGGAAATATTTAAATGCTTGCTACATAAAACTTAATGTCTTTTGATGCTTATACGCTTAACTGCCTTAACTGCCTTAACTGCTTGAACACCGCTAAATGCTGCTTGCAGCTTTAATTATTATTATTATTATTATTATTATTAGTCTTTTTTTTTGGCCTGCACCAAAAGAACCAAGAGTGAACCAAGAACTAAGTGTGAATACACAAAAACTGGCAGAAAGGGGCACATTGCAGCAGTAACACACAGAGACAGCCACACACACCAACTATTCAGCCATGTATATTTCAGCAATGCAGGGCAATACAATAGAGAATTTAAAGTGGCAGAAGTGAACGCAGTTAGTTCCAATTCACCTGGGTGCAGTTACACCAGGACACGCGTAACTCTGCAGCCGGTGTTAACTCTCGTGTCAGGGGAGGGACTCCCTTTGTGTACACACTTAGAAGACGTAGATAGCAACACAAGAGGCATAAAAGGCAGGCTTCATTTCTGCTTCATTTCCTGCCATCTCCGAATATACTTTAAGCATAGACGGAGTGGGAAGTATCCTGTCTCAATCCCACTCTCTTTGTTTCTTGTATTCCCCTGATGCAATTTTAAACCAGCTTGACAATGCCTGAAAAACTCAGCCTACCATGAAAGCAGAAAGAAACATGCTTGAGGATGACGAGAGATAACTTATGAAGGGATTGAAAGAGCATAATTAAATATCCCTTTTTTACTTTTACTTGTCTTTTCAGGCAGTGTGATTAGTTGTACTTGTTTGCATAAATTAGGAATAAATCAAATACAAAACAATACACACTTCATTTTGCACAAAGTGGAGCAATTTTATTCAGGAAGTTCAATAGGAGAACTTTCTTACGCTATTTTTAATTTAGTCATTTCATCTGAATATCAACATTTGTGAGATTTAGTCAGTTGAAACAGTTTTGAGGGTTAATTGATCTAATTTTGTGTTTCAGGAAAATAGTGATCTATGACATTGCATTATGCTAAATATAGACATTTTGTGTCTGTTTGTTAATGAGGGATTTGTGGACACATTCATGTTTTTAGATTTGCTGAGTAAAAGTTATAGTTTTTATTTTGAAGTAAAATGATTGTTAGCCCCTTGGGGTATGATGACCCCCCAGAGTTGTCAGAGAGGCCCCATGTGGCATGTTGTTACTATTATTATTATTATTTTTTAAATTGAATAATTATTGTAATTAATGGGGTTTTTATTCAGTATTTCAATTAATTAGATGTACATTTCAGACATCTTTGCTATTAAAACCTGTAGGTTAGTTGAGTGAAATCATTAACTTGGCATTCATAGTGTTGCTATTATGACATTTCTTCAATAACAATATGGGCAATTAAATGAGTAAATATTCATTTGCCTACATAAGTCATAGAATAATTTTACCTTTGAGATGAATCTCCTTTACTGGGATTCTGATTTGTATGTCATTGGTTATTCAATTATTATCAACTAAATGATCAAAATACAGGGCTCGACATTAAGCCTTTTCATATGCTTGTTCTTCGGATAAGTAAATCTGTCATTCACCTGTTCGAGTAAAAAAAGTGTGTTGTACATAGGCTATAATTTATTCTAAAGCAATATTCTCATCAGTGTTCAATCAGCTTTGATATATTTAAATCTGCATATATTGTAATATCTGCACCTTTAAAGGTTTATTTTCTATAATAACACATTAGCTGATTTATAATCATCCTGCTCAGGCTAAACTTATATCGAAATATGAAATAAATTAAAAGTAAGAACAATGTGGATTTACTTTTAATTGTATCATATTTCGATATAAGTTTAGCCTGAGCAGGATGATGATGCATCAGCTAATGTGTTATTATTTCCACAAATAACACACAAAGGATTTTTTTTTCCATATGGGGTCAACTGTTTTGTTCACATATTCTTCAAAATATCTTCTTTTGTGTTCAGCAGAAGAAAGAAATTCATACAGGTTTGGAACAACTTGGGGGTGAGTAAATGATGACAGAATTTTCATTTTTGGGTGAACTATCCTTTTAACTGGGGCATCTTCCCCCATCCTGTTCAATAAAGAAATTAATACTTTTATTCTGCAAGGACACCTTTTTATTTTTCAAAAGTAACTAAATACATTTATCAAGTTAGAAAAGATCAGATAAATTATGCTCTTTATTCATCAAAGATTAATAATATATATATATATATATATATATATATATATATATATATATATATATATATATATATATATATATATATATTTAAAGAAAGATATTAAGCAGAGCAGCTGTTTTCCAGTGTGGGGAGGCATGATGTTTCATTAGAACCTAATCAGAATATTAGAAAGATTTCTGAAGGACACTGAAGACGGGAGTAACGGCCGCTGAAAATTCCGCTTTATCAATAAATTACATTTTAAAATGTATTTAAATAAAAAAAAGGTTATTTTAAACTGTAATATATCACAGTGAGCATAAGAGACTTCTTTCAGAAACATTACAAAACTTAACCAACTGGCATAAAACAACATCTCAAACATCATCTCTTCATGACATATTTTGTTAGACATGCAGGAAACATGCCGGTATTTAGAGGCAAACGTCTTCAAAAATTCATACCAATGCCTTTGAGAAACCACATCTGCGTTGAGTCAAGTGGGAGTTTTGTGATGCAATATACTGATGTTGAGTGGAGAATGTCCTCTCTCGCATAAGCCTTGGGTGTAATTTTATCAGCTGTGTAGCATTAAGGAGACCTTTGTGAAAACTAAAGCAGAGGATTCTGAATAATTCATTAGCATATTCTGACATTTCAGTAGCAGCTACATCATACAGAATTTCGAGAAGAGAATATTAAATATGCCAACCAAGACATCAATGTGCATGTAAATGTTGCTCAATATTTGGGAAGGAAGAAAAACTTCAAAAAACTTTTTAGAGTGGGAGGGGGAAAAAAACTCCTCCAGTTGTTCTGAAGATGTTAATATCAGCACTGCTCTTACATTCACAACAACTGACTTGTTCTCTGGTGCTTTACCCCCTCATGTCACTTCACTTACAGATGTCCTGTGTTCCTGCTCTAATTACTCCTGTGGTTCACACTTTGATCGAAAAGTACATTGACTGAATAATCAATCGGCCCTCAATCTTCCTACTTCCTCTAACATCAACTATTTCAGCCTGCCGGTCCACATGATTAAGGAAGTGATGTGCACTCACGCTGTATCGATAGGGTTGTTGAGCTTTCCCCTACTTCTGCCCACTTGTTCAATCACAGGGGTGGTCAAGGAAGACGGTATTGTAGGTTATCTAAAGCCCAGAAAAAAAGCTTGATGGATAGTTACCAGTTAATCATTTAGGGGCACAGGCTCAGCCAGGGCTTGTTCCAGTCCAGAGGAAATTAAGCATTGCGGCCTGCCTATTCTTCATTTAGGTCCTAATTACTATCTAATGGGTCCTCATTATGTTAATAGAACACATATCCTTGAATGGCATTCCCTCCCTTTAAATGATAATAAAGCAGGAAGCCATTTTATAGAGTTTTGATCAAATGCATTAATTTGCTAATTTTTGTGCTGTTTTTTTTTCAAATTTTTGTTATATATATAGAGCAGCCCACAGGCTTTTTTTTTTTATATGTGGTAAACATGTAGTTGTGTAGAAATGATAGATTTACAGTAATTTAGCTTTTTTCTATTGTAATATATTTTAAAATGTAGTTTATTCCTGTGACGTTAAAGCTGAATTTTCAGCATCATTACACCAGTCTTTAGTGTCACATGATCCTTCTGAAATCATTTTAATATGCTGATCTGGTGCTCAATAAACATGGTAAATGGTAAAACTAAAAAAAAACAGTTCATAATTTTCTGCAATTTCCCCCAAGATTTGTTGTTGAATAGAAAGTTCAAAAGAACAGTATATATGAAATGGAAATCTTTTGTAACATTAGAAATGTCTTTACTGTCACTTTTGACCAATTTAATGTGTCCTTGCTGAGTTAAAAAAAAAAAAAAAATCTTACTGTCTCCAAACTGTGCACCACGAATGGTAGTGTTAGTGTATAATTATTCTTATTTTTAAAGTAATTGACAGCCCTAATTTGTATGTGATAAGTATGTTTATTCCCCAGTCTTGGTTGGTTTTGAGTGCAGAATAGTAAAGCTACAGAAGTGTAATGATTGACATGCTGTTGATGTGTCGTCTGCATTGCCCAGTCATGTCTGTCTCTCCTTTTTGCACAATTCATACAAGGAACATCTGTGGCTCGCTCATGCTTTGGAATCCAAAATGACAACCCAGCATCCTAATGGAAACCCAGCAGCACTGTACTGGCACTGCAGACAGCATATGGGCTCTGGAGTTTTGACAGTCTTGCATGTGTTCTGTTTTTTAAAAGTAATTTCAGCACAGCATAGGATTGCTTGACACCATTCATTTTTGTTGGGTCCTCTAGACATATTAGATTTGATTAATTAGCCTTATTGTGAAATGATTCGTGTTATGGCATTATTTAGAAATGAGAGTAATGGTTGATTTGTATAGAATGTTACATGAATTGGGTCATGTGATGCTACAAGGCCACCAGCTCTGATGGCACCTGCCCTGGTTTGCAATGCAGCACAGCTTGTGACCTCATTGGAAGTTAAGAAGTGAGTGAATGTGATCCATTTTCTGTATAACCTCATAAACCTGCAGCCAATTCTCTGTGTTTATGACCAGAAGTGACAGACCAATTCTGCTTGCCCACATTAAAAAAAGCATAGTCTGTCTTGTGAAAAAGAAATCAATAATTTTACCTGCTTTTCATTTCATGTGGACCGGGGATTGAGGTCATATCCCTCCAAATAGCAATATGTTGGAGATTTATTAGTCTTTTTCTTTTATTGACAGATCAGTGAGCAAAAATACATAAATGGAGTGGACATTACCAGTATTTCTGTGACTGTGACATTAGCACAGATATCAAGATGGTGAAATGCTGTAGGACATGACGCTATGAAATGGTTGAATGCGTACATCTTTTAAAAGAAATGGGAGAAAAGAAGAATTAAAATGAAAAGATTTGCTCTAGCTCGATTCAATGTTACCTTGAGAATATGCATGTTGGCTTGGCACTGCCAGGAATGCTAACTACATCCCTGTGTGCTAATTTATGCTGACACACACAGGCTGTCTTTGTAGAGCGCCAATGAAATTCTATTTTACTTTCCAACACAGCTTAGCAGTACCAGGTAAAAATTATTCTTTCATTACATGCAAAAGTAAATATGTCAAAGAAGTAGCTTTAACTCGATACAGTTGATGCATACTGTGTAGAGAGGAGATACAGCTGGTAGAAATACTAATGGTCAAAAAGCATCCTATTTATTTACAGAAGAGTTCAGATGCTTAAGTGCAGAAGATCTTTGGTCAGATTTTCTTGCAGTTTGAAAACATTTTGCAGTGTTTGTACCGGTGAGTACCATTTTACTTGGAACACTGGCTGAATGTTTATTGATGGCTAATTAATTACTAATTAGGGATTTCAGCTGATGCTTTTAAAGTGACTTCAAGTACTCAAATGAGACACTTAACCCCAGGACTGTGAAATTAAGTGTCTTGCTTCAAGGACACCGTGACGGTAGTTCATGGTCCATTCAGTCATGTAGCATTGGAACCTTTTACCTTTCAATTATCAGCTAGGCCTATACCCTTAAATAGGGCACTCTTTGAGTGAACAGCCATTTGTGTCCGAAACCTTAGTGGACATTATAGAGTGCACTTATTCAATCCCACAATGCACCGCAATAATGAGTGTACAACCACGTTGCGTCCGAAATCGCGTACTGTCTGAGTAGGTACTACATTTGAATTTAAACTTACTTTATTGATCATTAAAAAAGTATGTTCTATATACTATGAATGTAATCCGGATGTACATCCGCCATGTTGTCATTATCATGTGACCTACTAGTGCTTCACTTCGCTTCATATTCATAAATCCTCTCACTTGGGCTCATGGGATAGTAAAGTGTCCATCGACTTTTTGCCCACTGTTTTTCGAATGCTATGTATTCGAACATGCTACTCTGTTGGCGTAATGTTTTTCGCATGCTATATAGGACGCAGTGCCGAATCTGCCGATGTACTCTCACAGTATATTATGGGTATTCTCTACCCATTGAGAGTCACATGCCTGACCAGAAGTTGGCGCCCGCAGCTGAATCATCCATTTTCCAAAACACTGGTTCAATGTGGCTACAGCATAATATCATACAGGTGTAAATTCCTTTTTAATTCCTGTTTAATTAAGGTTTATTTTCCTTGACAGAGTTCAAGATAAATCTTTTCTTCTTACTACTGGAGCTACCAGTTTGCTAAGTTTTAAATAATTATTAAACAAAGCACAAACTCTACAAAAACTGTAGCCCTGCTGGCGCACTCAGTGTCTTAATTTGCTCACTCGTTTTCATTCCTTCAAGTGAACTATATTAGTGGACTAATGTAGGGAATAGTGAATGAGAGTATACAGGGCGATTTCGGGCACAGCAAAAGTGTCATGGTTTGGCTACAGTAGTAAGCATGGTACAGTTAGCCCCTTCTGGTAGATGTCATAACTACACAATCAGGTTTCAAAAAGTTTATTTCTCTATTGGTGGCCATTTTAAAATAGTAGTACATGCTGATTATTAGTATGTTTTTCATTTCAATTGTTTATTAATAAACTAGTGTTTTCTAAATCACTGTCGGCTGGAAACATACCTCCATCTCCGTTAGAGAGAAATGCATAGCTATGGATTAATCAGTTTAAAATTAAAAATGATTGCTTTCAATTTGGATTTGTTCGTTCAAAAGTGGACATTTCAAGCTTTAGCCTAGGTAGGCTATATTTTGTTTCAGTTAATTTTTGAGACGCGCTTCAGTTCACTGAGACCATGAAAGCACGCCTGATTGTTATTGTGAACGTTTCTAAACGTTTTCTTGTTATTGTGAGTTTACACAAATAAAAGTAGTTGCGAATGATGTATTGTTATTTTCTGTATGACCAGAAATGATAGAGTATTTTAAGTTGTTTCCACTACACTGTTGAAAGGAAAACGCAAGTGTTCGCGCCCGCACCTCCGTGCCATGCAGTGTGCGCACACTCCGCACAGACACTTGCTTGGATATGCGTCAAAATCTTGCGTCTACAGTTTACTGCCTACGGTTTATAAACTGAGGAGAAGGATTGCAAAACCGTGTTTTTAGTACACCGAAGGTAGTAGGAGGGAGTGTCTGTTGTGAGTTTAGGGGGCACGTCCGCCAGAGATGTGTGTGTATGTGAGTGAGTGAGTGAGTTGAGACTACCGCCTGGTGAACAGAGGGTCGCCGAAAGAAGGATCTGAAGTGCCGGTGTTTCGGCTACAAAAACCCGCCGAACTGATCCGAAATCAGCCCAATTTTTTATCCACACGCCCAAACTCATTTTGCCCGCAAAATAGATTGCAAAACCGGCCAATCTGCAGGCTGTGCCACTTAACTGGATGTCGCAGCAAGGGATTTGCTAATATTCAAGCATTGTTGGATAGGTATCGGATCATATTTTTTTCTCCCCTCCGATCTCCGTTCTAGCGTTCTGGGCCAGTATCGGCACGATACCGATGCTGTGGATCGGATCGGGACATCCCTAATAAAAAAATAAATAAAAAATAAATAAATAAATAAATATATATATATATATATATATATATATATATATATATATATATATATATATATATATATATATATATATATAATATATATAAAATATTTAAACATATCGGCTTTATATCGGCCACCCTGCTCTCTAAGATATCGGCATCGGCCATCAAAAAAACAATATGGTCGACCACTCATTTTAATAAGCAGCATTTCAGTCAATCGACCTTCCCCACAATCCCCAGGCTTACAAAAACATGCAAAGTGCAAGCACGTTTAAGAATACATAATTTAGAGTACAATCTATTGGCAATAATAATCACATCTCTATTCAATATTTCATGCTTTCCAGATTATAAAGTATGAAATATAGTCACATGGTGATTTACAGCTGGGTTGATTGATTTAAAACAACAAACAAAAAAAGACTGTGTGAGTACCCATAAGCAAGCCTTTTAAATTTGACCCTTTTGCTTACCATCAATCACTGTTGTGATCTCTCACTAGTTCTCAATACATCTGCCAAGCATTAGAACAATCTCTTATAATTACTCTTTTTGTTTAACAAGGCTCATTGCTCATCAAGTAGTTCGTTTGGGACTCCTTTGTGTTATTTAATGACAAGCCTGCAGCGCCTTCATTGTTTTAATGTATGGTTTAATCTACCTCAAAATCTCAATGTTTTGAGGCATGCTTACCTTACATTATTATCCCTTTATTTTAAACTTTCATATCTCTTGTGAGGTACTGTTCCAGATGTGCAGAATTGCCAGATAAGAGAGGGGTAGAGATGCACCTGCCATCCAAGCTATGCTATATCCATCAAAAGAGAGACACTAATGAAAGTCCTAGGGATGAAAAAGAGTCTCCCTTATGTGTCCTCTCTTCACATAAGCATTTATTCTCTTAACTATGTCATCTCATGTGTGATTTCTGCTTGTGTACCACAATCCTTCACCAGACTCCTAATGTGAGAGAAAATGCGACAGGCCAAATAACAGACATGGCTGCCATGTCAAACGCTGAGGTCATGTGCCTCGTTCTAATAGAGGCTTGAGACTTTAAAGACCTGATGAACATCTCATTGCAAGGCTGGTTTCCTTCCCATCGCTTACTAAGAATAGCCTACTTGATTTCGAGTTAAACCTGATTTTGACCTGATGCTCATTCTTGTGTAATGTGATGATAATATTAAGGGTCATTAATGATTGTTTCATTATTCTTAGATTGATATAATAATTAGGATTGTTATACTATATTTTGTATCTATGTTGTACCTAATGGTTTGTTAGGGCTGTCGCGATAACCGCAATACTGTAGTGCCGCGCTACTGACAAGCCAACCGCAGAGTAATGCAAGTAACCGCAGCAACCGTGATATTCGCGTTTTCTTTTTTCAAAAGGCTTTACCCTTCTTGTTTTGAACTTTGTGTGTATTGAATGTTAAATGAGTTAATAATAACAAGACTGTTTATCATGGTGATTTGTTCAGAGGTTTCGTGGATTTGCACTTAAGCCTAAACAGACAGTGAATGAGAGAGATCGACTGAGGCCGTGCGGTTACCTGCGTCTGTCTTTGAGGTCAAGTCATATATATTCGTGAAAAGGTTCCCTTGTCCAAGGAAAGCTAAATATTTGTCGTATCGCCCTTTAACGTTTAAGGGTATTTACCATAAATGCTGGTCAGCATTCTACAGCGCAAGGAAGCCGCGGGAAGAAAGAAATCAGCGAGTCACGCATTGAATCAATGCCATTGTTCTCTATTAAGTGAAGCATCAGCTTCAGCGTTACCCATGCGACGCATTGCTGGTCAGCTGAGCCTTGAAAAGTGGAGCTCAAAGTTAAAAAATAATTAACACCTTGTTTCATTACATCTATCTTTTAATGAACGGTTTAATTACTCACTCAAAGACAATCTGTTGCCGTAACAATGTAACTGCACGCTGAATGACAGCATTTTAATGCGCAGAGACGCTGTTTAGTTTCGGTTACATTAGTTACTGAAAATGTCCTCGATTTTGTGCATGCTAAACACATCGTAACACTTTTTTATATAGCAACACATAAATATAAATACATCCAAATAAAAAAATGGCGATAATACCGCATATCGCGTTATTGAGCCACTCAAAATTACCGCAAGGGAAATTCCTTCACCAGACAGCCCTATGGCCAATTAATAATTCATGAGTGTGGGTTTGTGTCCACAACCCTCAGGTTGATGAGGGATGTGAAGAGGAATTTGTTTTATTGAAATGCAAAGAAATTCAAAAAGGCCACACACCAGTATTTTAGATCCTAATATTAATTCTGCAAGAAAATGGTTAATATTTTTTTCATTTTGTCTAATTATGCCTATATACTGTATACATTCATCTAGAGAAGTCTACTTGGTTGATATTGTGTTCTGATAAACTAATCTTTTTTTCTATACAATGTTTGATATGGATGGATGGATAGATCTAATGCCTGAACATAGATGACATTTCAAACATTGATTATTAATATCATCTAAATCTAATATGTCTGAAAATGCTCCATTTGGCTGTTTGTCGGTATAGAGTAAAAGTGGCCACATCCAGGGGATATTTGAAATAAATGTGCTTTGATCTGAAAAAAAATGACCTGATTGTAATTCACAAGGAAATTCATCCCAAATTGGTTAACCTTTCTAGCCGTTTTATTTGATGCAAAACAAAAAGTCCAAATAAGGATTCAGTTGTTTTTGGTTCAGGAAAAAAATTCTGGTCTTGTAAAATACTTAATTTTGACACGTCACTTTAATCACATCAAAAGAAAATCCTGGCCAGCCCAAATGGTCTGTCATCATCTCTGACATGTGCTGAAAATGGTGTTTTTATTCCTTTATAAAAAATACCACAATTTGGCATCACTCATCATGACGTTCCCAAAATTGCCTTCAGTGAATGGCACATTAATGCTGCTGAGGGAACAGGTTTAAATGTCAGAGACTGGGATCTTCTTTCGAGCAAAAGTGATGTAAGATGACTACAGAAAATGTCACACTGTCTAACCCCCTTCATAACGGGAAGAGTTCAAACGCATTCAGTGTATTTTCATGGAGAAAACAGGATCTGCTTGAAGAGAGCATTACCATACTGGGCAAGATGATGCATGTACAATAGAGCAATAACAAGATTCTTCCTTTGATAAAATACTTTGAATTCATATGTTGCCCCTGTGAAAGACATTTCCAATGCATAATAATGAGAGGATCTGTATAAGTTGCTTTCGCATTCTCGTGGTACACATCACTCTCACATTAGAAAAGGAAAGAAAATAAATCAGGACAAAGAAACTGCTAGTGAAATGCAAATCCCAAAGAACAGATTCTGTGTATTTGTGCATAGCTGAAAACTCTTGCCATCAAATCAAGTAATTTATAAATGTACAAAGCAGACTTTTCAACTATAAATATCAGCATAGTTAAAAAATGTTAAAATAGTTTTTTGGTCATTTTTTACGGGAGCATTATGGGACCATTTTAAATCGCAAGGACTCGGTGTTGCATGTGGCTGTTTTTATTTGGCTTGGTCCCCGCATGAATCATGTTTTCCTCCTTTACCCCTGTGGACAGGGGTGATGATTTGCATTGGATTAGCATCTGTTGGTTAATCAGCGAGGGCTGCGCATTTCCAGTTGAGCAGTCTCGAAGTGACAGTCATTTATCAGAACCGTGTTTAGATGTGTCTTGGATGAGGCCATCCTTAAAAATATTTTGGTTTGCAGTAACAGCAAAAAAACAAACAGAAAACAAAGCAAAAAAAAAGGGTTGGTAGGTAGGCCTATTTTGTTTTTCAAGATTCAATGTAAAAAAAAAGTACAATTTTGGTCATGGTGATTACGTAGGTATAAATTTAAACAAATTTGCATTGTCACTGACTGTCTTCGGCGCACCTTTGCAAACCTCATTCTGATGCAGGTTATATAGACCACAAACAATTTGAAATCTTTGTCAAAAAACATGTTTATTGCATTAATTCCAGCTGCATTCATTTGATTTTTTTTTGGGCAAAATCAAGAAAAAAAGAAGCCAGTAAATTTCAATGAAAGTGGATTTTCAGAGGTAAACAAATCAATTAAAATGACTTTAGAATTCACAAAATAATAGTTAATTTGATTAACATGCAATGTAATACCTATGAGAAAACATGTTAATGTGTTACCTTTGGGATGTTTACATTAGGGCTGGGTATTTGACACAAATTTCACAATTCGATTCCGATTCGATTCAACATTGATTATTTTGGATATCAGGTACAATAAATGGCAAAATTTCTCAAGGAAAACAAATCTCTTAACTAATGCTGTAAACTATGGGAGTCAGCCTACTAGGCTTCTGTCACCGGGTGACTACGCCGGAACTGAAGTTTGGCGCGTTGTCCACCGGGGGAGCACTCCCGGGGTAACACCGGCTCCAGTTCCGGTTTGCCGTCATGGCCGATCTTGGGAGAGAACGCAGAGAGACTGTGCACAGCTGAACGAAATTAGAGTTGATTACGGTGGTAAACGAGAGTGTACGTTTGGAGAGAATATAAAATGAGCAGTTGAAGGAAGGAGGAGGGGAAAAAACAGAGGAAAAAAAACGGCGAGGTAAACAGAGGAAGACACAGGCAGAGTGAAAAGAACACACAGAGAGAGAGGCACAGAAATATAGCGGGGGAAGCCGCGAAAGAAGAGAACTGGTGGTATGTTTATTCCTCACAAAGTCTAAAGAACCCCAAGCCAGCGGCACGAAGGATGCCGGCGGAGATACGAGTGGAGGCTTAATTCACTGGGAGGTATTGTGGATTGCAGTGTCTAGTGTGGAAACGAGCACGTTTGAAGGTTCGAATGTTTTGCTGATTGTACGAGTGTGGGAAATTCTCAATTCTACTTCCACTCGTAGTCTCAGCTGTTGCAGATCCTCTGATGTTCAGTCTCTGTCACCAGGAATGAAGAATCCCTGAGCCGGTAAGCGAATGAAAAGCTATGAGCTGTTACTGACCCTCTGATGTTCAGAGCTGGAGGAACCATTGAACTGGTGAGCGAATGAGAAGCTAAGAGCTGTTGCTGATCCTCTGCTGTTCAGTCTCTGTCGCCAGGAATGAAGAATCCCTGAGCCGGTAAGCGAATGAAAAGCTATGAGCTGTTACTGACCCTCTGATGTTCAGAGCTGGAGGAACCATTGAACTGGTGAGCGAATGAGAAGCTAAGAGCTGTTGCTGATCCTCTGCTGTTCAGAGCTGGAGGAACCATTGAACTGGTGAGCGAATGAGAAGCTAAGAGCTGTTGCTGATCCTCTGCTGTTCAGCCACTGTCGCCAGGAAAGAAGACCTACAGAGCCAACTTTTAAAAAGACTTTTAATCATTCCAATAAAGAAACATTATTTATTTTAACCTTCTTGTCTTATGTGTTCCACGGTCATGCTCCTCGAGGTGGTGTTTCGGTTTGAGGGGGTGGGCGGTCCCCTGGCGCTCACACCCCTACCTGTGACACTTCATTAGACTACTATAATATTGAAGGTAAAAATTAACCGATTTGTAGCTATACAAACACTTAAATTGCACTTTTATTTAAATAAAGAAGTTATATGAAATATAAACATTTAAATGGTGGCTGTCATAAAAACTTGCCAGATTTATTCAAACATGCATTAAATATCAAGGAACATTAAAAATTATAATGAATATGTAATATGGTGCATATATTTAGCAAAATGCTCCTCTTTAGAGTTAATTTTTCTAGCTGACTAACAAGTTTATGGTCACATATGGTTTTTAGGTAAATGTGACTTTACTTGACATTGTTTACAAGTTGTTTTACTGACATCTTTCCACAGTTGAAACACTGATTGAGCGATTCCATGTGACATGATATGGATTTCGATAAGTTGTACTCTATCTTTTAACACACTTTCAGATGCTCATTCATGTTTATTTCACACTGTAAATGGTATTAAGGCGGAAGAGGAGATCATGTGCGCTCCGCGCTGCTGCTTCTCTTGAGCAGAGATTAGCCAGAGCAATCTCACGGCGCAGCGCCAAAACTGTATTTATGTTTTTGAATTTCGTAAGAAAATTGAAGTAATTTGAAATTTGAGGCTTTATTTATTATCAATAGTAACAAAGCACAAAGATTATTGCGATTTACTGGATGGGATGCGCGCTACAATGTTCCATTCATTCACCAAATGAAAACAGGATGACTAATCGATTCTTGAGATTTAAGAATCGATATCGGTTCATAAAAATGAGAATCGATTAATATTGAGAAATCGATATTTTTTACCCAACCCTAGTTTACATCCATAAAACATCATTTCAATTGTTTTACTAGTTACTAGGTTATACTGTTTTACTTGCACCCACCACTAGGTGTCAATGCAACCTACAAATCAGAGACCGGTTACGATGCTTTCTAGGGCGGTCACTTTTGTGAAAAATCCTGTTTGATTTTTGAGGCACAAGTATGGAAGCCCTGAACCGCAGTGTAAAAAAAAAAAAAAAATCTGTAAAAAATAAAATAAAATCTAGCATTTCGAGATTAAAGTCGAAACATTTCGAGATTTTTTTTTTTTTTTTTATGTTGCGGTTCGGGGCGTCCGTACATAAGTGTTAATTTAAATCGATTTGTAAAATCAAGTTTTCATGTCTAAAGACATTTCCATTTTCAACGCCAAATATAGGCAAATCCACGGACAACGAACAGGCGAACATAAAGGAGGGCGCTTTAGGAGGAACATAAAGAGGGCGCTTTGAGCAATATTTCTGATGATTTATTGGCGTGAAGTTTCGTGCACAATGACAAACAGGAGTGCAACATTCTCGAAAAACAACAACCGCAGCCATCATTACCAAGCGTGAACCATTGACAGTGAATGAAACGGAGCGAACCAGAGGCCATGGTGTGACATGCGTAAACCAATGGTGTAAACATAATCATAGATGATGCCACGGGTTTTTATTTAAAATGGAGAATTAATTCATATTAATTAATATTATTTTATTGCATTTGTATAAGTTGTTTTAAGAGTAAAAAAAAAATCGGTCAGTCTTAACGCAAGTTTACAACCAACAAGTCGGTCGGACTAAAAGGAAAAAATAATAATAAATTGGGTCGGTCCTAAATTGACAGTGTCGGTCGGGTTACGGCAAACTACGGCAAGAATATTTTTAAGGATGGCCTGAGAGGTGATTTCTGTACTGTCCCCAGACTACTGAACTCCATGTATCTATGCCCAGAACAAATATTTGTCGCTTAACTCTTAGCACTGTGGTCCACGACTAGAATGGGAATGCAGGGAAGTGGAGTAGGGAAGGGATGAGGGAGGCCATGGAGCAAAGGATTAGTGCTTTGATTCTCTGAGCCCTTAAATAAGAGCTCTAAATCCACCCCAGCGTCATTACTCCAAGTTTTATGTAATGAGCAGAGTTGTCCCTTTTAGAGCCATCAATGAGGCCAATCAACACATTTGTGATTATGACAGGAAGTAATTAGGAACAATTCATCTCACACTTTTGTTGTATCCAAGTTAATCTGTAATTGTTTCCTTCATTTTATTCCCTCTTCAAACTCATTAGAGACTGTATACTCAAATCAGTGGCTAGTGTAATGAAACTATTGTTTGCTAGAATGCAGCAAATGCTAAAGTTCTCACTTGACACTGTAGTCTTGAGAGATGTAAAAGTTTAGTTCATCTTGTTTCTCTTTGCGTTAGTGTTGTGCACTTGAAATAAAACTACAGGGCCCTATAAAATCCGTTTTATTTTTTCCCAAATTCCGTTTTTTCCATTTTAATTATCGCAAATTCCGTTTTTTCCATTTTAATTTTTGGGAATTAATTTTTTTTTTTTTTACCCTTTACTGTTATTTTAGTTGTAAAAAGAGTGTGCCTTTAAAGTTGATGATTAAAATGTACACAAATAAAACAGGAAGGACTTTAAAGGTATTGAGGTAACAGACATACTCTTACTTTTCAGCACAAATACTGCAAAAAAAATATGGTTATGAGCTTTAACCCTTAAAGACCTATGGCCGCCGGCGGCAAAGAATAACTGTTGTTCTTAAATGTTTAAGAACTTTTGAACCGCTACTCCAATCCGTATGCTTTAAAAAGTCCCATAAAGAGGAGATTCACGGCTTTTCTGTGATATCGGGATCATTGCATTTGGACATTCAGAAGCTCCGTAGTGAATGTAATTGCGTCATCAAGTTTTGATCAGCATTGAATCGTCAAAGAAACCCGTGCGGTTTGTTCCTCTGATCCAATCATGAATGATTGTTGATGCTTAGTCCCACCCCATGCCCAGATTGGTTGAAACTATCATCTACTCAACCAATACATAGTTTTTGGTCTTTTGCACGACCAATTAGCATCTTTCTTTGGAAATTTGAACTGAGGCACGGAGGTAAAGTGAAAGTAGTTCATGTATGTATATGTGTGTGTGTGTGTGTTTATATATAAAGTTTATTTTACTTCAGTGTTCGATTACAATCATTCTATTTATTTTACTTCCTGAACTTTTTTGAACACATCTAAATTGTCAGTAAATAACAAATATCAGCTTTTCACTGAAAATCGCCTATAATAATGTTGTAATAAATGGCTATAACTTGCTTAGGGATTGTTACATGTAGTCAAAATTACATCTGGAAATGTAGAATATCCAAGTACAGCTTTCTAAAGGAAAAAAAAAACTTCAGGAGGATTTGTTTGAGTTGAGTAAAAAAAAAATTACTAAAAATATGCGGCAGTTTTTCTTAAATCTAGTAAATTCATCCATTCTAAGACAAAATAAATCTAAAATTGGATTATTTAAATGAGATAGATTGAAACTTCAAGTTCTCCTGTTTAAAATGATTTATGGCACTTGATGCTGACTGCTATAATGGGTTAGGAAAACAAAGAAAAGAACAGGAGGTGCAGGTGCTCCAAAAGGTGCAGGTGCTGTTTTGCGGCTATCGTCTATGTATGGGAATCACTTTGTAAAAGTCACGTGCGAACTGCTCGGCTTGGTATTGAGGGCTTAGCGTCGAGTTTCTTAAAGGGTTAGTTCACCCAAAAATGAAAATTAAGTCATTAATTACTCACCCCCATGCTGTACCAACCCCGTAAGGCCTTCGTTCGTCTTCGGAACACAAATTAAGATATTTATGATTAAATCTGAGAGGTTTATGACTGCTACATAGGCTCCCTAAGGGAATGACACCGGACGGCCCAGAAAGTCATTAAAGAAAATGCTTAAATATTCCATGTCACAACAGTGGCTCAACTATAAGTTTATCAAGCGACGAGAATACTTTTTGTGCGAAAAAACAAACAAAAATAACGACTTTATTCGACTATTCCTTTTTTTCCTTGTAGGCCTGAAACGAGACTTCAAGAGATTTCCACGACGCGCACGCGTGAGAACTTAACTGAAGTAGTTGAAGGAGATCGCAATTCTCCCGCATGCGTCGTGGAAATCTCTTGAAGTCTCGTTTCAGGCCTACAAGGAAAAAAAGGAATAGTCGAATAAAGTCGTTATTTTTGTTTGTTTTTTCGCACAAAAAGTATTCTCGTCGCTTGATAAACTTATAGTTGAGCCACTGTTGTGACATGGAATATTTAAGCATTTTCTTTAATGACTTTCTGGGCCGTCCGGTGTCATTCCCTTAGGGAGCCTATGTAGCAGTCATAAACCTCTCAGATTTAATCATAAATATCTTCATATGTGTTCCGAAGACGAACGAAGGCCTTACGGGGTTGGTACAGCATGGGGGTGAGTAATTAATGACTTAATTTTCATTTTTGGGTGAACTAACCCTTTAAGAAACTCGACGCTAAGCCCTCAATACCAAGCCGAGCAGTTCGCACGTGACTTTTACAAAGTGATTCCCATACATAGACGATAGCCGCAAAACAGCACCTGCACCTTTTGGAGCACCTGCACCTCCTGTTCTTTTCTTTGTTTTCCTAACCCATTATAGCAGTCAGCATCAAGTGCCATAAATCATTTTAAACAGGAGAACTTGAAGTTTCAATCTATCTCATTTAAATAATCCAATTTTAGATTTATTTTGTCTTAGAATGGATGAATTTACTAGATTTAAGAAAAACTGCCGCATATTTTTAGTAATTTTTTTTTTACTCAACTCAAACAAATCCTCCTGAAGTTTTTTTTTTCCTTTAGAAAGCTGTACTTGGATATTCTACATTTCCAGATGTAATTTTGACTACATGTAACAATCCCTAAGCAAGTTATAGCCATTTATTACAACATAGCCTATGTAGCAGTCATAAACCTCTCAGATTTAATCATAAATATCTTAATTTGTGTTCCGAAGACGAACGAAGGCCTTACGGGGTTGGTACAGCATGGGGGTGAGTAATTAATGACTTAATTTTCATTTTTGGGTGAACTAACCCTTTAACTTTTTCGCCGACGAAAGCAGAGCCGTGGAGAGCCGCTTCGCCATACTCTCATTGTTTTGATGCCGTCATTGGAGCTGAAATGACGGTGGGGGGTTGTGTCGCCCAGATTTGCTTCCCCCTGTCTGCATTTTCCCCAGACATATGTCCGTCTCCCACACAAAAACAGAATTTCATTCCAAATATGTAAAATTCCGCGAAATTCCGCGTTAACACTAGATTCCACGTTAATTGGCCAATTCCGTGATTCCGTGATCGCGGAAATGAAAGGAAATTATAAATTATAATTAAATATAAAACTATATCTTCAATCGATTAAAAGTTTCAAAAGAATTGTATAAATTTCATGACAGTTAATCGCACAGCTTCTTGTTTTTGCAGAGGAAAAACATCATAATGTAGATAATTCAAAGAGATCACAATATTGTGTGGCTTTAGAAGTTTGTTATTAGTTGGGCTGGGTACCGAGTTCGGTACTTTTTAGGTACCGACCGAATTGCCTCGATACTACCGAGTATCGAAACATGTCTTGTTTTTCGGTACCAAATTTCGGTACCTAAGTGGTTAATCTCGTCAACGTCAGTGAAACAATAAGCATGCAGCATGATTGGCTTTGGCGGAAAAACACTAGTTTACGCGGCTGCCCAGAGACGTGGCTCGTCGCACGTGAGGCTGTAGTGTGTGTGTGTACGCGTCCCAACCCAGATAGATAGAAAATATGTGGAAATGATCCAAAGTGTCCCTATGTGCCAGACTCGATGCCAAAAGCACGCAATGCAATATTTTCGACAAGATAATTGCTGCCAAGACCGGTAACACTGTAAATCTGATAAGGCACTTAGAAGCGCACAAAATACACTTGCACGTCAAATACGCGTCTATCGCGTCTAGTTAGACACTTGAATCTTCCACTTGAGTTCAAATTTTTCAACTTGCGCGGAAGACTTTCGCGGCAAACGCGTCGCCCAATTCGCGTCATTTGCGGCGCCCGGCGCGAATGATACGTCCATTTGTGTCTTTGCATTGATCTACTCGTGCAAATAATTACATTCGCGTTCGGTGTGAACACACCATTAGTAAACACTTGTTCATTAATAAACAATTAAAATATCTCCTTGCTATTGTTTCCCGACACATCCATAATCATTAGACTACTTTTGCCAGTGCTTTGCGGCAAGCTTCATGTGTGCTGAGCATAGACAGTAAAAGAAATGGACACAGCGACCCCATTGATTTCAACGGAGAAGACTGAAGCCCGGTTATTGCACATCCTGCCAGATGTCTGAGCGACTGCGGTGGCTCAAACTGAGCTTGACGACAGTCTGGCATTTGTAAATCTTCTAGTAGCTGTGCCAATACAAATCTGAATCACCTAATTCCTCAAAAACGTTGTTGAAATATTTTGTCCCGTTGCTTTTATGGACTCTCTATCTATGGGCTTCTCCCTTGACTTTATGCCTCCATGTCCCCCCGATTGCCTCATAGACAGTAAAATATTGCCTGCGAGCTTCTCCTCCTGTCTATACGGTAATGTCTCTATTGTGCGACAGAAAGTCCCGTGGTTATGACGCAATCGTTAGCCTATTTTTACAAATACGGCTTCTACGGGGCCGTAACGCAAGATACAAAGTAATGGAGCCTTTTATACATTGTCGTGTTTCTTTAGAAATAAATAATAGACAAATGAAGTCTTTGGACGCCTCAGATGTAAAGTTATTCGCTGTCAAAGTGACGCAAAAATGAATGGGAGTCAATGGAATGCTAACAGCAGGTGATAGTCTGCTACAATGGCGGCTCCCGCGAGGCTTCAACTTCCGGCTGATGGATTACCCCCTTGGTGCTGAGCGCGAGGCATATATCCCGCCCCCCAGTAGCCTTTATTTAATTTAATTCAAATGTATTTGTATAGCATTTTTCACAATACGTATCGTTTTAAAGCAGCTTTACAGAAAATGCATGTGTCTAAATTACAATTTAGAGTGATCTGTTATCAGAGGTGACAGTGTAATGCATTTCAATAAATTTTCATTCAGTTTCATTGTTAAACAATGCATTAAGTTAAGGCAGAAACAATGAGCTCATTGAAGTAAAGAATACATGTTGTTAAATGATTAGGAAACAGAAAACTTTAGCATTGGTGCTTTTTTACATACTCAAAATATGAGTGTAAAAAAAGTCAACAAACTGAAAAAATTTAAATAAAAATTAGGTAATGTTATATTGTTAAAACTGGTTACATAAAATTTGTATCGAAAAAAGTATTGTTCAGGAACTGGTATCGAAGTCAAGGTATCGGTATCGAACATTTTGTTACGATACCCAGCCCTAGTTATTAGTTAGTTGATTAAATTCATGTTGGGTTGATTTTGGTTTTAGACCAGGGGTCGGCAACAGGCGGCCTGCGGGCCAAAACTGGCGGTTTGTGTTGTAAGTTAGTGAATGAAGATACTTACCAGGTTACGTATCACTACTGATTTATTAATTTATCCAGTGAAAAATGCTTTTTGTTAATGACTTTCCTACTACAGGATTTATTACAGAGTAACAGCTCACTACCTGTTACAAAAGACACTGTAACAGTCTGTCACAGGCAATTCTAGTTGGATTTTTCATCAATTCATTTCTTAAATTATCCTTTGACTAGGTTCTGGGGATGCCAAATTACTTGCTGACCCCTGCTTTAGACAGTAATTTCTATATTTAATTAAAATCTAGATATGGATCATTATAAACTGACAGATGCTGACTTTTAAATGATTTTAAAAACCTTTTAAATTCAGCCTTTAATTACTCAGATTGGATTCTAAAAAAAAAAAAAAATATTATTGTAAACAAATCATAAACACAGACACAGCCAGATGCAGTCAGGCAGATGATAAACAATACAAGAATTAATAGGGTTTGGCATTGAAAGTGCACTTTCCCAGTGCTTTGTGAATTGTGTTCAAGAGTTTGAGTGAACATCCAACAAGCGATAACAGGTGAACATGTTTCCTCACACCAATTTTCCCATCCGCCTTACTTTCTCTAGACATGGATGAAACCTTTTCTACAAAATTTGACATGAAATCTGCATTGATTGCATCTAATTTCAGTCAAAGCCGATGTCATTCAACCTTTTTACAGCCAAAGTGGTTAAGATTGACTCTCAAGATCATATACTTAGCATTTGTCCTTTAACAGACTGGTTTTGACATTTACAGAGTGGAAATGTGATTTTCAAAGGTACTTTGGGCACCCTGTGGCCTCGGCTCCTTGCTAAGTTATTCACAGGAACATATTTTTGACTTGTGTGCAGATTTGTCAGATTTTAGCAACTATATAGTTTTTGTTGAACTTTTGTTGAAACTATATACTTCTGGAGCATCGCAGTGAATCAGGTGATTGGGACATACTGTATAACACCCACTTGGAAAATGTCACAGCTAGTACTTTAGGTGTGTGATCAAACATCCTTAACATCACAAAGGTTTGGAAGAGATAAAATAATTTCGGTCTTCGTCGGTTTGGTTATTTAGCAGACTCCAAAGCAAATTATAGTATGAACAATCCCCATGTTGGTTATGCCGTGTTTGTAGAGAATCATCATAAACTCATACTTTTCATTACCATCCCCAAAACACTGTGCACACATTACAAGACCATAATGCAAAGGCTGAGGGAGTTGGATGCCTTTGACTCACACAAAACAACTATTAACATCCAATGGTTTCAGCTAACAGAAAGCTGTTTTTTTTTTGTGGCCTGTCACATGGTCTCTGTTCACCAAAAGCATGTCCACTTTTGGCAGGCAGCCATCTCTCTTTCTCCACTCTCATCTGATTTTTATTAGCCTCTTCTGTGGCCACTACCAGCTTTTGTCTACAAAAGGTCAATTATTAAACCGTATCTGCTGGACGGAGATCGTGATGATGCTTGTTCATTGGAAACATCAATTCAGAGTGTCGAAATATAATCGAAGGTTCTCAACACTCTGTGGACCAGGTTTTGTTTTGTCTTCTGAATGAGGGTTGCCAGATCTCCCACAGAGATTCTGATGGTCTAGATCAAAGTGTGACCTGGCACACTAAATGCCCATCCAGGAGAGGGAGAGGGAGGGTGGAAGGGGAGAGACCCGCTGCTTTGTAGGATTTTGGATGTATTTAAAGGGTCACTCCACCCATTTCAACATTAATCTTTATTGAAAGTGGGTTATATATGTAGTCGAAATGTAAAAGAAATTTTGAATTTGGTGCCCTCTTGACCGAGAAAAGACAGAAAATAACTTTAGGGCGCATTTGTATGTAAGACAACAACTCCCACAATGCACCACATTGCACAGCTCCGCAAGCCACTCCCACTAATCCAGAACAGCGCGCAAACATCAGAGAAATCTCTCTTCCGTCTACAAGGCTAGCTGCCAAAAGAGTTTGAAATTAATTTCACACAAAATGTCTAGTTAGTTGGCTGTGGCGAGCAGGACGAGGGTGAGAGGACGGCGCGAGTGATAATGAATGACAACTGTGAGACGCAGCGGTCTCATATCTCTCACGGAGGAGCGGAAGCACAAAAGGAACAGGCCTGATTTTATGTTTTGTTTCTGTTGTGTGTGGCCAGCTGGCTTATACTTTTGTTTTGTATTTGTTTATTTTACTATTAAAATGTTTAAATGTTCGCCGGTTCCCGCCTCCTTCTTCCCACAACAACGAACTCCGTTACATTGGCAAACTCATTAGCGAATTACTCCTCGTTTGTATTTCGTTTCTATGGTGAATTATTGCATGATACCTGGATGTTCAGTCAGATCATATGCGGTGCGACACTAGGATGGTTCACATCACAACACAAACGTCCGTGTGCTCGTCTGATTCAGAGATTTCGTCCAGGAGAAATTGCTACCGTTGAAATTCTCTGCAGCAGACGGACTCCATCTGTGTCCGTAGCGCACAGCGAGAGCACAGGCACCAGCGGTCCGCCCAGCTCGAGCCAGTCCGGGCTCCTCGTCCGCCTCCTGTTCCTCCATCAGCCTCAGCTGCTCTTCACTATATTGCGGCTCGTAAAGATAGCCACGACCAGCGGATTCGAGCAGCAGAATTTCAAAATCCTCTACTTCCATATCAAGTTTAGTTTCTTCCATATCGTGTTTAGTTTCTTCCGTCATTGTCATAACTTCCTATCTTCACAGCGCTTGTTAGCTTAGCTTATAAACAAGATGGCTGATAGTGATTTCAGTATCTACAAGTGAAGTCCCACCCACTGATCTGTGATAGCTCTGTTAGCGCATTAGGTCCAACCTATGGGCGGGTTTGAAAGGGTGGGATCTAGTGCTTGTAGTCTTTAGAGAAATCCCCCCTTCTTGCACTTCCTCCTACAATGACGTAAAATGACGATTTTTTGCGTCATTGTAGGAGGAATTGAAAAAGGTAAATAGCAGATTTCTCTCGTCTCAGGGGAAAATGAGAGTGTTGCACGACCATTCAATAGTATGACTAGGTTTCTAACAATGGAAAGCTTAATGCAAATGGGTGGAGTGTCCCTTTAAATAGCCATTTGAGTCGAACTTTGTGCTTCTCCAGCTAAGAATACTTCTTTTTAAAACATAAAATAAAATAAACCAGCGCTTTGAACTGTCAGAGAAAAGGAACTTGTAAAGACGTAAGAGAAAAGTGCTAAAATTATGTTGAAGGGAAACTAAAGCACATCACTTTATCTAGAAATGGTTATATTGGTTGAATCTGACAGAAGCTTAACGTAAGTGTTTAATCTTTGTCATTAAATACAGTATTAATACAAGGCCTTCCCATTAGCAAACACTATCCATGAAACTACATTTTTAGATGTTTGTCTCTAATATAAACATGCAATCTACAACATTTCTCACCCTGGTAACATTACATTTGTTTCGGATGGTAACTGGATCAGTCTGACACAAAGAAATTTCATTTTCTCTCCTTTCCCTTTGCATGAGATCCTTCAGCTCTGCTCATTACACGTACAAACCATTTGTGCTACATATATTTGATTATGTTTGAATTCATCAATTTGCAAATGAAAAAGAAATAACTTTTCAGTTGTATTAAACTGAAATTGGAAAATGTCAGTTTGAAATGAATGGCTGGATCATCTCAGGCTTAGTACTGACAAATGAGAGCGGTGAGGAGTCTGTCAATCCATGTTCCAATAAAGTTAAAATGGATGCTCACTGCGGCAAATTGACAAAGTGAATGTCGGCTCCAGAACAGAGGTGTCATTTTTGATATGCTGCGTTTTTGGATTCGTGTATTTTTTATTATATTTTTGCTTTTGTTGTAATGTATATTAAAGTGTATTTTTAATACACATTAATACATTGTTAACTATTATTATTATTATTATTTATTAGTAGTAGTAGTAGAACTAGTAGTAATAATACTAATGATAAAAAAAAAAAAAAAAAAAAAATTATACATTTATTTAACCAGGAGGTCCCATTGAGATTCAGAATCTTTTACAAGAGAGACCTGGCCAAGGTAGCAGCCAAATCACAACAAATGCATACATAACAAACACCAAATTACATTTTCATGATAAAAGTAGTACAAAAAGAACACAGTGAGACTCTTAAGAAAAACAATAACATGTCTCCATCACAATACTAGTTACAGTAGTTTTAAATTCATTAATGGACATAAGGGTTTCTAACCTTAGCTCTTTTGTAGATTACTCCACCCCCAAGGTGCTAAGTAAGAGAACGCAGTTCTTCCCAATTCGGTTGTGGCACGTTAAAAAGCAACCACTTTGAGGAGCGTAGCTGATAGGTACCAGAACAGACAGAGAGGAGGTTACAGTGGTACAGTGGAAGTTTGCCAAGTATAGCTATATAAATAAAGATATACCAGTGCTGTTGTCTACGAATTTTAAGTGATGTCCAACCAACTAAATCATAAAGAATGCAGTGATGGGTAAGGGACTTTGTATTTGGTATGAATCGTAGTGATGCATGGTAAACTGAATCAACATGATGGAGCAAGATGGAGGATGCAGCATGCATGTACAATAGGGGTGGAACGGTACATGTATTCGTATTGAACCGAAACGGTACGGGCGTCACTGTTCGGTGCACGAATTTACACGGAGAATACACGGTAGAGAGAGAATTTACACGGAGAATACACGGTAGAGAGAGAGAGAGAGAGAGAGAGTGAGAGAGAGACCTGTAACCTACAACTGTCACCCAACCAAAATCACACACACACACTGTTTTAAAAGCAAAACATATGTATCCAACTCCATTTCAAAACAGTCTGTGGGTTCTATCTTTTGGACATTCATCATATTGCATTGGTTTTCATTTATAGTCCTTGGAGCACTAATCTTACACATTTTACATTGATTAAAAAAGAAAATCGATTGTATTTTTAATGGTAGTATTACAGAAATCAATTATTTATAATTCAGATGAGAATAATGTTACATTGTTAATTAATAATGTTAATTAAAATGAAAGAAAACAAATATATTGATCTGAAATATAGCAAAATAATTTTAAATTAATTCAGGTACAATTACCAAACATATCGCAAGGGCTTTTTGTCTTTTTATTAATTTAATTAATAAACTAATAATATAAAACTATTGTCAGTGCACTACAAATAAACTGGTTCCATGCCTTTAATAATAAAACTTATTTAAAAAATACAATGCCTTCTGCATTTTTGTTTTGCTTTTCCCTCCATTGTACCAAACCGTGATGTCTGAACCGAGGTATGAACCGAACCGTGACTTCAGTGTACCGTTCCACCCCTAATGTACAATATATCTCCATAATCAATTACAGAGAGAAAAGTAGCTTCCACAAGTTTCTTCTTAGCACAAAAAGTAAAACAAGATTTGTTTCTGAAATAGAAGCTGAACTTGACTTTAAGTTTCTTGACTAAAGCAGTAATATGTTCATTGAAGGTGAGCTTATCATCTATCCATATCCCCAAGTACTTGTATGAAGACACTCTCTCAATTGATTTCCCATCTAAGGACAAGAGACCACAGTTGTCAAGTAGCTGTGCTCGAGCTCTTGAGAGGACCATAAACTTAGTTTTCTGTGTATTTAAAACCAGTTTTAGACTCAGTAATGTGTCTTGCAATGCCTGAAATGCAGTCTGAAGTTCCTGCACTGCTACTGAAATGGTGGAAGCCTGGGTGTAAACCACTGTATCTTCAGCATATAAATGTAATTTGGCTTGAACATCTCTATCCAAATCATTTATACAAATTGAAAACAGAATGGGTCCAAAGATTGATCCTTGAGGGACACCTTTAGTTATCTCAGGAAAATCTGATTTATAACCTTCAGCATAGAGTACGATCTACAAAATAATTTTGGAACCATGCAACAGCCTTCTCACTTAAACCAACTGAACGTAGTTTGGTCAATAACAATCCATGATCAACTGAATCAAATGCCTTAGACAGATCAATAAATAATGCAGCAGAGTGTTGCTTCTTATCTAAGGCCCCAATAATATCAATTGTCACTCATGTAACAGCAGTAATAGTGCTATGGCCACTTCTGAACCCTGACTGAAAATTATTTAAAATGTTTTTGTCAGCTAAATACTGTTTTAACTGTACATTCACAAGTGATTCCAAGATTTTTGACAGAACAGAGAGTTTTGATATTGGATGGTAATTGTTCAATTCTGATGGGTCTCCACCTTTATGTAAAGGGAGGACATAGGCTGCTTTCCAACTTTTAGGAATGGAGTTGGAAAGAAGACTCAAATTAAAAATATGCGCTATGGGCTCAGCAATAATATCAGCTGCCACTTTTAACAAAAAGGGATAAAGATTATCTGTACCTGCTGACTTTTTGTGATCAATGTCTCTGAGGGCTTTATGAACTTCTGACACTGAAATCAGTTGAAAATTAAAGACTTTTGAAAACTGGTTTAAAAGTGAAAATTATACCGTTATCATCTCTGTGTAAACTACAAAAAAAAGCAAATTTGTGAAAAGGTGACTTAAATTGTTTTAAATATATATTTTTAATGATATATTTCTTATTTCCCTGTATCGAGAATACAGCAACACTTTAAGGTCAGCTTGTTAACGTGATTAACATGAACTAATTATGATATATTATGATAATTATGAACAATATTTTCACAGCATTTAGTATTGTAGGTTAATGTTAATTTCTACATAATAAATCTACCATTTGAAAGTTATGAAGTCTTATGAATTAACAGTAAAGAATAGTGTATCTTTACTGTTAATTCATATTTGTTCATATTTGTTCATAAGACTTGATAACTTTCATTTATAATTTAACCTAGACCTATAAATAACTTTAATTTGTTAGTTTATGATACCTAATGCTTTAACAAAATTTTTAAATTTTTCTTTAAAAATGTTGAAGGTAATATTTTATTCTTTTAAGGTATGTTTATATGATAACACTGTACTAAAATGGAAAAGTTTTTCCTTTGTGTTTTTTTTTTTTGCGTACAGACGACAATGTACGGATCCATTAATTTTTTTTAAACGCTGTGTAATGCATGTCAGGCAAGAAGTTGGCGATGTCACTTTATAAAGAAAAACTATGCGCCTATAGACTGAACATGACGTCACCTTTTTTACAAATTCACTTTTTTTGTAGTTTACACAGAGATGATAACGGTATAATTTTCACTTTAAAACCAGTTTTCAAAAGTTTGCGTTGTTGTCATGTAAATGAACGGCCAAAACACATTAAAAAGTTTTCTGTTTTTAGGTGAAAGTGGTGTCATGTAAACGGACCCTTATATTATAACATGCTGAAGGCATGACATTGAATGACACTGATACAAGACCCTACAGTTATTCAATTTTAATTGAGTTCATTAGTATGTCTCTCTACAAGAAAATAGAATAACCTGGGGGGAAAGTTATTAGCTGACAAATTTTGTTCTCAATAGAAGCCATCTCAGAATGACAGCGAGGGAAAACGTAAGAGTTAAGCTGGGAGTCTGTCTTCATTTCCCTCAGACAACGATGACCACTGTTGGTGACCCGAGGACTAACCCAGCTGTCTGTTTTTTTGAAGTGCCAAACATCTTCATTCTGTCCACACGCATATGAAAGCAGTAAGGCAAGAACACGAGAGGAAAAGGTCATGTGGCGTTGAAAAAAATGAGTTCAGCATGCAGTATACTCCGTCTTAACTCTGATCTAATATGCTCTTTCTATCTGCTCAAACTTCCACCCACACTGGTTGTTCTCTCCATGTGTTCTCGCAAATCTCTCATCTCACTACCGCAACCTGATATCCATTACAGCTTCCCATCACATTCCCACCTTGTTGAGCAGACAATCTAATGCCCTGGGCCACGAATGCCAGGCGCCAGGAAGGATTCCTCTTCACGTGGCTTCCCATAACGCACCTGTTTTGATGTTTTTTCCACTCACACTGACCGAGTTATAGGCCGTTTTGTTTCTTCCATTGTGTTTTTGTGATGTGACATTGTAAGTGTAGATCCTTCTTTTTTTCACTGTGGTATCTGAAGTGCTGTTTGGTAACATTTGAGTACTGATTAGGACTTGATTGTGTCTGGATGTGGGCATACGAAAGGTCATATTGTAAATATGTATATAATTAAAGGAAGGAATTAAGTTGAAGGGTTGGTTCACCCAAAAATGAAAATTATGTCATTAATGAGTGACTCACCCTCATGTCGTTCCAAGCCCGTAAGACAGTGGTCACCAACCTCGGTCCTGGAGGGCCGATGTCCTGCAGAGTTTAGCTCCAACCAGTTCCAACACACCTGCCTGACAGTTTCTATTATGCCTAGTGAGACCTTAATTAGCTGGTTCAGGTGTGTTTAATTGGGGTTGGAGCTAAACTCTGCAGGACACCGGCCCTCCAGGACCGAGGTTGGTGACCCATGCCGTAAGACCTCCGTTCATCTTCGGAACACAGTTTAAGATATTTTAGATTTAGTCCGAGAGCTTTCTGCCCCTCCATTGAAAAGGTATGTACGGTATACTGTCCTTGTCCAGAAAGGAAATAAAGAAAATAATTTATAATTTATTTAAATCTAAATCTAGTCTAAATCTTTAGTTAAGACTAAATCTAAAATATCTTAAACTGTGTTCTGAAGATGAACGGAGGTCTTACAGGCTTGGAACGACATGAGGGTGAGTCATTAATGACATAATTTTCATTTTTGGGTGAACTAACCCTTTAAGGATCTTGTCTAACTCTACAGTGTCTGATCTGAGCATCCTTGTTTAGACAATATTTTGATTTAATTTAATTCATCATAACATAAATTAAGATAGCATGCCAGTATCTTGAACTTTTAACTGTTGTTTTCCCCAGAAAGTGAACTAAATCTATATGGTGGACCAGAAAGCACAACAACAAATATAGCTTTTGCTATGGCAAAGATCAAAAGCCATCAAAACTGTGGAAAAAATAAAAAGTTTTTCGGATGAGATTATATTTTTCTGAAGACCCCCAAGTTAGCTGAAAAACACATAATTTGCTCCTGACTTTTCACCAAGAAAAACACGTTTGATCCGGTCTAGGTTAACATCACAAAGTACATCTATGCATTGTTACTTCATCCAGGGAAAATCTGGATCACAAGACATTTTCTATGAACTCAAGTGTGTTCGAACTAAGGGTTAACTTTACAGGAGGCAGAGAAAGACCCAGATTCATAGGCTAAATTTGTCACCAACAGTTTTTATTTATTAATATGTTTATAAGACTGTCAAATACAGCTTTCAAATACTTGTGAATGATTCAGTTTCCGGGTGCCGTACTTCTAGTTTCTGCACATGCTCTGGTTTTTTTGGTCTGAGCTTCATTCACATATCTTTATTCACATATTTACTATTTGAGAGTTGGCAGAAAAGTCTATTTTTAAACCCTATTTATATTTGAGTATAATGCTGATATTTGAAGGCAAGATAATATTTACCACATTAAAGGGACAATGTGTACTTTTTTAGGTATTTTATTATCTAAAATCAATATTTTTATTCATAAATATGTCCTCAATTGTGTACAAATACCTCTGCCAATTATCTGACTTATCCTCGTAAACGAAGAATTTATTGTCTTTATATACATGGGACGGGTAGGTCCACAGAGGCTTCCATGTAGTTCCGCCATCTTGAAAAACTATAATAGCAGAGAGGGTCAAAAAGTACTATGCCAACGCGTTTCCACAACGCGTTTTCGTTCAGAGCCAGCGTCACGTAACTGAAAGCAGCAGAAACGGAGGAGCAGAGCAGTGAGAGGCGCTTGTCACTGCCCCGGCAAGTTTCACAGTCAGTAATTCATACTGTAACATTCGTTTGTTCGTTGTGTCAAGTTGCAGTTTTTGTTTGAAATAACAAACCTCTTCACCCGAAGGAACACTCGACGAGGTGCTATTAGAAGACATCCTGTCATAGCTTTTTGGTACGTTCGGCTACCGTAGATACAACACGCATTTGAAAAAGCTAGGCACTGGAGAGCACAATTCGTTGAATGCAAAATACAATTTCACCGCTAGATGGGAGAAATTCCTACATATTGTCCCTTTTAAAACTTTTTTACTCAGCTCCCTGATACGATCGTGGACAATTTGAATATGTACAGTATGTTGCATTTCTGATAGCAGGTGGACTTTATTATTGTCGTTTGGAATTCATAATCATCATATCAGCTTCCAAAAACTCATTTATACTGTTTTTAGTGCACATGAAAGCACATTTAAATCGTATTTCAATGTGATTATGGAATGTGATGTAAGTGCAACAACTGCAAAAGATGTTGTGCAAGACTTCATTTTATCCATCATGAATACTTGGAAGGCTGACTTGTCTAAAGTTGCTTCTATATCGGTAGTTGGAGAGGTGGGGTTGAAAAATAACAGAGCTTGGTGATGTCACATAGAAAAATAAAAAAATAATAATTTCAGAGGCGAATGAGTTATTACATTTTGATGATCCATTATACAGACAAGCAAATGTGAAGAGAAATTAATGAGGCTGATTTTTGAATTCCTAAATGAGCAAATAAACAAAGAAAGAATACATAGAAAATATTCAGAATATTATGTTGTTAATACCTGCAGACACAAAATGGGTCATTTTCTGGACATGGAAGACCAAGAACACTTCTTGTCGCAGTACCTTAAGTACTAACAGCATTTGGTTCATACCGAGTGCTGTAGATTAAAATCCACCACCAAAGGAGGCAGAAAATGATTTTTCACCACATGCTACCAGGGGCACAATTTTCATTAATGGACTTTATCAAATGAACAACCATTAGGAGTCCTGTCCACGAAGGAACAGCACTGTGGAAAAAAGAGGATGTTTACAGGGGTTGATCTGAAGCTGATGAAGAGAAAGAGAGGAAAATACTTTCTTCATAAACCCAGTCAGGCTTAAGGGATGTTAATTTATTAACTGGTATTTGGGTGGCAACATGCTGTTCCAGACTACTAAACTCCATATGATGAGATGTGGTTTAATCAGTTAGAGCAAAGCTGTGAATCTTTATCTATTAGGAAGGTCCAGTTATTTGTAATAAATGACAATGAATCAATTGAATTTGCAGCTTTAGAGGATGGATCTAGATGAAGTCCCCCTAAATATGTGCTATATATTATATGTTAGTCCTGGCTATAATTAAAATATTTATATGCCTTTTTTTTAGACATTTAAAGAAGTGCTGAAAGAAAAGGCAATGTCTGTATGTGACCGCTCTATACGTTGACATGAGCGAATCTGAAGCTCTACGTTTACAGATATGCATATGATATAGAGTCAAGGTAAATCCGGCTTGAAAGACTCCCCTCCGGCTTTGCAGCATACGGTGAGCTACAATGTTCACAAATCGTCCAATAATTCTCTATGCTTCTCAAAAGAGAGCTGTATCATCACTGAGGATTGCTATTCAAGAAAGATCTCTCCTTTAAACGGATAAGGTGAAGCATGTTGAATACAATCGACTGACAGGATACAGAGGTTACCATGTTCCAGGTTACATTTTAAGATGAACAAATATTCCATATAATCTAAACGACTGTATGCCATTATTAATTAGTCTTTTATAATAATAATTAGGGATGCACGATATATTGGCCACCATATCAGTATCGGCTAAAATATGTTCATTTTTAATGTTATTGTTGACGGCCCGATAAGAAAATTTGTCTGATATATTAAAGCAGATAAATAATGGATTATTTCCTTCAGCTGAGACACTTAAGATGCGCACGGATCACCATGATGGTTTTGAATGGCTTGAAAAATGATTTGAATCGCTTAAAGGAAAATATAGTTAAGTGTGTGCAACATGTGCAGCGCAAGTCTGTCAAATACATACAATTATGATGAGAACATTGTTATTGTGTGGCTGGGACATGGCTTTTAATGGTGATACTTTTGTTTTTGTAATCAAGCTCTCAATAATTAAATAAAAATTTGGATTTAGATTTATCGGCCAATATATCGGTTATCGGCTTTCAATAAAGAGTTATTGGTATTGCCCAACATTTTCATATCGGTGCATCCCTAATGATAATACACCTGGAATGCTGAGTGAAGTAAAATAATTTGGCTGTATCTACAGAGTCAAGAATCAGACTGTTAAGTACTCTTATTGGGCTCAATATGCACAGACATTGATTTCATCAAACGAGGATTTCCATATTGGATACGTAGAGAGACCACTGCTGTTTTCTTAGGTCTGATTTTACTATGCAAAAGGTTTACATCCCTATATTAGATTAGACACCTGTTTTTAGATATTTCATAAGATGGAATCTGTCTTTAGAGAAAAATGTCTGAAAACAGTGAACAAAAAAGTGAAGTGACTGATTGTTGCACCCGAAAATGCTTGCATATTGCCAGTGTTCATCAAATACATGTTTCTTTTTGTATATTTTTTAAGAGATAAGTGTGACCATTTATACCTGCTGTGTAAAATATGCTTAATTTAAACAGTGTGCTTTCTAGTCTTTGCTTGAGGAACAGTCTTTTATAAGAGGAAGGTAGAGTTCATTGAGTTTGACTGGTGAGTCAGGCTTGATTACCCTTTCTGAAAATAAATGGAAAAATAGGTGTGTTTACTTTGAAGATTACCTTTAAGACCCTAACAGCACCCCCCCCGTCCCCCCCCCCCCAAAAAAAAGGAAAGAAAAAAGTACTTTTTTTGAGGACTATAAACAAACCTATGCCAGGATTTATTTAATTTGAAATGTCTTCTTGATTCCTTCAGAAATTTTGGATTTGCTCTATTTTCAGTTTCTTTGTCTGAGATTATTCAAGGACAACAGTAACAATGTACTGAGGAAGAACAAGACTTTAATTCAATGCCTGTTTCAACGCAACCACACCTCAGCTTTAATCTTCCTCACAAAATCCGTAACTAACGTCATTGTGGGAGAGACAGAGAAGCAAAATTGCCTCTGGATCTAGGGAACAACAAACATATTTCCCTCGATGTTTAAAAATATTACAGAGGATGGTGTTTGTTACCTATTAACAGTCAACATAAATTATAAAACCCAATCATAACAAAAAATTCTGTCATTTAACCATCCATTTTGTCATTCCAAAACTGTATGATTGTCTTTCTCAAGAGGAACATAAAAGGAAATATTTAGAAGAATGTTTGTAGAATTTAAAAGAATGTATCGTGCATTGAAAATATGGTGACCAGGGGCTATGTGTGTGTATATATATATATATATATTTAATTATTTTAGTACTTCATTTTATTTATGTGCATTTCATTTGACGTTGACATTGGTTTGTGCTATATAATTTTCCTTTTACCATATTTCTTCTTTTTAAACCCCAAGAAAAGTTTCATCCTCAACTTTACCAGAGAACCCTCCCCGGGGTTATCTATCAATCTAGTTCTTCTGTATCATGTGTCACTTTTGATTAAGATCCCATCACAGACACAATGGCTCTGTTGAATGTGAAGGATTCATTAAAACCACTGCTCTGGGAGTCACTAGACAACTGAGAATAGACAACTGGTCAGTTGAACTATATGGGTCTCTTTTGGCAGTAGCTCTCCGTCAATGGGACGGAAATGGAGCCAGAAGAACATGACTGGCATGGTATGATTGCAGAAGTACACTTGAACCTGCACTGCTCTGGGCATCTCCAGGGCGTCCTGGTTTTTTTCTCTCCCCCTACCCCTGGCTAAATTGTAACATGGCATTTCATACCCTCAGGCCCTATTGGTCCTAATAGGATGGGGACCAGCAAGGTTTGGATTTTTAATGGAAAATAAAGATTTTATGTCTGGTTGGCAGAATCCAACTGACAGATTTAAGGAAATGCTGGTGTCTAATCTCAGAGGCACCAAAAGCATCCAAGTATGATTTACCCACACAAGAAGTGAATAATGGGTACATTGCCAAAGTAGCATTCCTTGTGTTGGCTAATGAACGTAATTAAGTGAATATATTGTGAGGTTGAATTTGGGGAGGCTTTGATTAAAGTACACAAGGAGGTTTAATTAAAGTACGTCTCTCACCTTATTTAAATTTTAATTACCTGATAAGTGAGTACTTCCTGCGTTCATATGAAACTGCCAGCAGGCTAGATGCATGTTTCTAAAAAGTGTTTGAAATGCAAAATCTCAATTAACAATGCAGCAGAAAGAGAAGAAGAAGAAAAAAAAACCTACCCATTTAGTTTTTTTTGGTGTTGTACCATATCTTCCCAGTTGTAGGGTTCTAGTACCGTGCTAATAATATGCAGCTGGGCAATTTAAACCTCTTTGATTTGGTCTGTTTATATTGGCATTCTGCATTAAAGTGTAAAATTCATACAAAAGACGGCAGCTCGATCATTCAGGGCATCATGAATTATTTGGGTCTTGAATGAGCCTTATTGCATAATACTGCAATATCGTCTGCTGCAGTGGCATAGGACCAACAGCATGACATGGTCTGCAAATGCTGCTCAAAATGACATGTTCCTCACCAAATGAATGAGAAGGGGTTTTAATCTAAATAAAGGGCTTGTAGGATTGTAAAATGTTTCGATGGGATTGGTAATTTTATTAAATTACTTCTTTAAGAATCAAATATAACGACTGACACAATGTGTCACCAACGCCGCCTCAGATGTGTGCTTGTCAGAATGTGTACGCTCTTCAACAACGCGCTGAAAATGGCAACTAAACCCAATGATTTAATAAAATGGTATTATTAGCCGTGCATTGCTGCTTGCGCTGCACGCTGAATGAACACTGGTAAACGTCAGCACTTTGCTAGCGCATTATTTAACTCAAAGAAACACATCCTAATAGTTTAATCGGATGTATAAACATAATATTACAAATTATATCTGCACAAAATGACGCGAATGCACAAGTGAACTTGGACTAATTTACGTGCCATTCAGAATGACTCATGTTGTGGACGCGCTCTTCCTGGAGCAACGCGATGAAACACGGCAACTAAACCCAAATAATTCACAATGTTATATTACAATATTGTTCTTTTTGTAATGTTATGTAATATGAGAGTCCCAATCATAGTCATAATTAGTTGTGCATTGCCGTTTGAGCTGCTCGCGCTGAAGCTAATCACCGGCAAGCTTTACTACAGCGTTAATTCTTAACCAAATGCATCCTATATGAGATTAATCAGATATAGATAGGCCCACACAAAATAAACAATATTACAACTTACATTTGGACAAAACAAAAGGCTGCAGACTTATAGTCATGATGAAGGTGTAAAATGGTCCCAAAGATGACTCAGGCGCGCTCGCTGTTTCGTGGTTGAGCAGCATGCACGCGCATGAACCTGCTTAATCGACAAGTTTTATCAATTAAATGTATTATCGACAATTAATCGATCGTCGATTAATCGTTAACATCCCTAGTCCCGATAATGGCTATATATTACACATTACTGATCTAACATCTCATTTTGCAGTAATCCTTCATGTAGGCTAATGTTTATTTTAAAGCAGCTTGTAGAAAAATCGAACACAATGGTGTGATTCATTATGCACAAAAGTGTGTAATAACATTCTATCAATTCCATGGTGTTATGAGAATACTTTTTAACTGATTTGTCAGATTCCAGAACTGTGATGTATTGCCTGAATTCATAGACTTGGTCAGAAATCTTTCCATTCTAATGCATTTCGTCTCACATTTGTACTTGTTGTTATGGCAGTGGCAGTAATAACAAATGCTTGCAATCTAAGCAAGTTTCCAATGCTTCATATTTGGTGTGGGCAGAGACTGTGGAACAGTATTTTTTTCACCAGATAAACCATAATAAATGTGCTCTGTGAAGATGACAAGCAATTTCAAAAACATCTTTCTGTCGTATATCTTTCAGTGTCTAAAAAATAGAGTAATATAAATGAACTGTCAAGAATGTTGATGTGACTAGTTAGGGTAAAAAAGCACCAGCTTATTCTTAAGTTGAAGACTATTTCTAAAGTCTTATTTGCTGCTTACTTAAACTAGTTATATAGGTTCTAAAACAAACCTATAAGTAATCTTTAAATAAATTAAATAAAAAGATAGCAAGTAGAAACTACACCCCCAGTTGTAGTTCACTCCACATCTAATCATAAATTATTACTTATACTGTAAATAATACTTTTGAAAATATACTTGCTAAACTTTAGTGGTGATTTCTATAAGTATACTTTTTAACTCTCAATAAGGAAATGCGGCATTAAACTGAAGTACTGCAACTGTGCCTGAAAACAGTTTTAAAGGCAATATAATAATAAGATAAGTAAGTATTGACACAACTGAAATATTTATAAGTCTCTCGTTGATGTTCTAAATCACCTAATGCTCAATTACTCTTACCTAACCTTCTACGTATAATAGATTGATGCTTAGAAAATAGGCCATTTATAAACATTATTCATAGGACCATTGCTTTCTTCTGTTGGGCTCATAAAATTCTCAAGGACACAGGCAACTAGAGCTGGTTGAAAGTACAGTAAAAAGAATATGACCACGGGGAGCTTGAATATACTGTTTTATCTGTTTCTCAGTAATTTCTGTTTAATCGCCTCAAAAAGCTCTTTCAGTTTTATCACGTATATGGCTAAATGTGTGTGCAGTGCAGGCCCACATTCAGCTGCTCCGGATACATAAACATTCTAGGTTTATGGTTTATAAAATATAGTTTGAGCAGTTAATAGGTCATATAATTCACTCTACATATATGCTTTCAGTTTATGGTGTTTCTGACATATTCTATATCAGAATATCAATTTGATTACTTTACAATAGCTTTTCCAACCATATGGACAATGCAGTGTTCCGTATATGCCTGAGCAATAGCACCACAATGTTTCAAAGCCCTCACAGTTTAATGTGATGTATAATTTCTGATTTGGAGAATAAATCTTGATTCCTGGGGAGCACAGTCATGTTGTGAACCTTGCAGGTTAAGCCCACAGCAATATGAAGGATTTACATGAAAGTGAATCTACAAAATGTTTTCTATTTTAAATTGATCTTTGATGTCATTTGACTGACATCTTTATGTGAATAAATAAATGCCTAGGTGTTTTTGGATGCCTAGATTCTCATGTGGTTTATGACCTTCTCTATCCAACCTGTTTCTTTGTGATCACTTAACAATCAGGCTATGCTCTGATGATGACGACGATGAGCATTTCACCATTACTTTGCTTTAAATAATCTGCATTATGAAATAAATGTCACGTCAATTCATGTGTGTGAATTTACAATGGATCTCAGCTTTTCCAATATGGTGGAAATGCATATGTATTATGGTAATACCGTTGTTAATGCTGCATCTAGATATCGATATGTTGGTGGGAAACTCTTTGACTTGAGATTGGCAGTGGTTGTAAAGTGCTAATAGTTACATTTGGCATTTGTTTATTTATACGCTGAACTGAGAACTTGTCATACATTATGTATAACATCACTGTACATATGTCCTCTGTATAACAAACAGCTGTGCTTGATTTATAATGTGAGCTTGATACAGTTTTATTGATTCCTGCCACATTCAGCTGCCAAATCCACCACAGTTCAGTGGAGTGTAAAGCAATGTCCTTTTCAGTTTTTCCAAACACCTGGCAAACTTTCATATAATTCTCCACGGACACATTAGCATATTAAAGGAAGCGATTTGGAGCACCACAGGTGTATAGTGCTTTGAGATGCAATTTTTCTTCCCCTGAAGGTTTATTCGGCAGATCAACATAGTCATGCACGGAACGGGGTGAAGGGCAAATCTGGCAATTTTATGAAACAGTCACAGTAGATTGTAATATCACAACCCTAAGAATTTGTCCAGGAGCACTTTACCTAAAAAAAAATAGATGCATCTGCTTTGAATATTTCAGAAAATTACACCTCTTTGTAAGTGTAATTTATTCCTTAGTTGTTTTTGATAATCATTTGTTCTCAACCCATCTTTCTGTTATTCTCAGTATAGTAATGACAGATCTCAATTTGATGCACACATTGATTCAAACTTCACTGAGAGTGCACTGTTATGTCTGCTATAGGTGCATAATAATAAAATCCACTATTGTTTTGTTCACGGTCGCATAGTTCCAATACAGTCCCTCGATGATGTTTTTGTAATTGAAAGTGAAGCTAACCATTTGATATGGTTTTGTCTTGGTCTCAAGCTGTGAACAAGAGAGAAGTTAAAAGGAGAAGAGACATCATGGGAGTATTAGACTAATTAGAATACGAGGATGACAACTTTAATATCTGTAGCACTAATCAACATGCAAAAACTCTCATGCTTTACTTATGTTGTCTTTTTCATAACTGTTAAGTGCCTTGTTTCTGTAAATAAGGCATTGTAAGTGCACTATTATTATTTTTTCTGACAATATTTTGAATGGACAAATCCAGTACTAGTTATTATATTAACATTTTTGTTGTTAAATGTTCTTTCATGCAATCTCGGGTAGGGATGGGAACAGTGAGTAAGTTGTAGGCTGGATGTTTTAGAATCTCTGAAAGAACCTGGTTGATTTCAGTAGTGCCACCTGTTTTGGAATCAGACTGGTTTTGGGGTCTATTTTTGATTCCCTGTAATGAACCATCTCACAAGAGTCATTCATTTAGAAATCGACATACCGGTATACTGGTTGTATGCTTCACGCTGTATTCTAGTGGTGTTGTGGTGCTGCTAATAGTAGTGGAGGAAACCCTGTCAGAGTATTAAGTATGTTATGTTTCATTCCTAATTACCGCCAGAGGCAGTGCAAAGCACTAGTGGATATTCGCTGCGCCAGCTAGATAGATCGAGAAGAATATAAAGTCACGTCATGACGCAGACCGAGACGCGAGGATATAAACCACAGCGGGTGCTTCTCAATATCCCTCCTCGTCTCCTCGATCCTCCGTCCTCCATCCTATGACCCGGAAACCGATCGAGCTCGGCCATCTTGAAGGACGTCTCAATTCTCTAATTGCACCGCGAGGAGGCGAGGATCGAGGAGTGAGGAGGCTTCCAGAGGAGCTATGATCGAGGATACACAGGTGTACACTATGCGGAAGTGTTCTATCGACTTAATGTGACGCACATATAAATTCTCCTCCCCCTTCACATCTGCTCCAAGTGATAACCATGGCAGAACATTCAAACACACATAAATGTGAGTATTAAGCATGAAGTTATTGTAAATGTGAGTTATTTTTTGACAGTGTCTTAACGTACTTTTCAGCAGTTTTAATTATGTTTATTGATTTTACTGGCATTTTGCTTTTAATGGTTTAATTAATGCCTCTTATATTGATAAATGGAGAATAGAGAATGATTTTAATTTATGCCTGTAGTTAATTTGTTTTGATATGTTGATTTCACAGTATATTTGTAGTTTATACCTGCAGGGGCATAATATGCAACACATTAAGATTTCAAACTGCTTCACTGTGGTGTAAAATTATATCAAAGCACTAAAATTAAACAAACTATAATAATACAGCCTACAACAAATAAAAAGCAGTTAATAACTTGCAATAATTCATTGTTAATAATAACTGGTAATATATATAAAAAATAAGAACAAATGTGGTGTTTTGTGGAGGTTGAAACGGTAACAATATAAATAAATATCTCCAATGTTCAAGAATCCCGACATGCAAGCTAAATCCAGCGGTGTAGAGTCATCATTACTTGACGACGCTTTTAAGTGACGCTAAAGGGGGCGAAGATATATCATTTCACTTGCTTCAATTCATCCGTCCTCGCGTCTTTTCCTTGCTTCCTTCCCTCGCATCCTGAAGAGGTGGAGCTAAGACGCGAGGAAAGGAAGCGAGGAAAGGAAACGAGGATGCACAAATAAGAAATGAGAAGCACCCAGCGACTCGGTGCCCTGCCTCTTTCGCTTTCTCGCTTTAGATAGGTCGTTTGTTTTTCACACTGTCCCGTGCAGCTTACCTGAGTTGCGAGGATTCGCCCTCCCAAGCTGTGACAGCGCCAGAGATGTATAGTAACGAAGTAGAGCTACTTCACTGCTGTACTTAAGTACTAAAAGGCTGTATCTGTACTTTAGTAGAGTATTCTTTTTTTCTCCTACTTCCACATTTACTTCAGTACATATTTTCGATGAGTTTAATACTTCTACTCCGATACATTTTTTATGTGCTGCATCGTTACTCATTACAATTATAAAGATGTTGAATCTTTCCAAACCCACATAATCACTGCCAGAGCGGTAGATGGCTCTGTCAACAGGTTTAATGAAGCTGGCTCATCATTGAGGGAATCAAGCGATCAAGAAGAGCGTGCGCGCTCGTACTCCCGTTCTGCCTCCCGCTCTGCTGCCTGCCTCCATTGAGAACACTTGAGATTTGTTAGTTTTTTTCGAGATGGAAGAACCAGAAACACCACCTTCAACTTCGAGTGATCGTGGCACCGGTGGCGGTGTTTTCATGACACGGGAGGGTTTTTTTTTTAATGGGAGTCTACTCAACTTCTACTCAAGTCACTTTTTTGATAGAGCACTTGTACTTTTACTCAAGTCTGGGTCTCTAGTACTTTATACATCTCTGGACAGCGCACTCTACACTATCATCAGGACGGATATCTTGGATTATTTTTCTTCACTACGTGAGTGCATACGAATATTTGTTGTTGTGTCTGCGCTTCACGGTACTATCCGGTGGCTGGTTTCGACTGCGCTTAGGTTGCGTACACCGCAAACCTATAACGTTATATCTGTTATATCTATATTTTTATGTTATCATGCCTCGCGGTTCTATCCGAAGGCAGACTTGACTTTTACGTTACGTTATTGTGTTAGTCATTGAATGCCTCGCGGTTCTATCCGAAGGCAGACTTGACTTTTACGTTACTTGTGAGAGCGTTTCATGTTATAGAATTTTCGGTTCTATCCGAAGATTTTTTCGAACTGCTCAGTGGGTTTATTACAGTTTTAAGTGCCTACGGTGCTAACCGAGGACGTTTTATTGACTGAGTCATGGATCATAGCTCTCTCATCTCCGTTTCAAGTTGTAAGTTGTGTCCGAATACGCTTCTTCCCGACGACGGACACGATCGATGCCCATCATGTTTAGGCGCTCAACATCTGAAGGAGGCCCTGACTGATCCGTGTTTGCATTGTAGTATGCTACCGATGTCAGAGAGACAGCTTCGCCTTGCTGAGTTAGACATTAACTCGCCTGTTAGCCTCGCACAACAGCCGCGATGCGCTCAAAAGCGTCGCGCGTCAGCAGCTGCTGGCGCTCCGCCGAGCAAGAAGAAATCTGTACAGAAAGACCCTTCAGAACACTTGTTATCGAAGACTGTAGCTTCTCTCTCTTCAGAAATGATGGAGATGAAACGTCTTCTTAAGTCTTTACAACCCCCAGTGTCGGCCCCACACACTGAGAACACACCAGTGGATGAGAGTGATTTCCAACCTCCACATGCTATAGATTTTGACGCTCTCTCCATGAGCGTGTCTAATTCACATTTTCTTGATGGAGAATCGGTGGAACCTGCCATACAACCCACCCTCCCAAACAATGTTTTTTCTAACCTATATGCTACAGGTGGTTCGAGCGGTGGTTCTGTACATTCATCGGGCGCAGGCCCATCTGCTCCAGATGATGTGTTGTCTGTTCTGCAGATGGCAGTGGCTCGTTTGGGTCTTGACAAATCACCTGTCCAACCCATTCAAACCAATGTGTTCTTCAGACAAGCTGCTGATAGTAATGTGTTCACAATGCCACTGTGTAAGGATTTTTTGACAGAATTCTCTAGTGCACTTGTCCCAATGTGCCTAAAAGGAGGTCAAAGACAGCCCGCACTCTTGCCGCAATGGCTGAGGCTGACTCCATTGGGGTAGGACGGGCGCCTGAAATTGAACAGCCGGTTGCAGCTTTGGTGGTATCACCAGATGAGGCTCTAAGAGGCAATGTACGCTGCCCGAGTGCACAATGTGGACGTACTGACACTTTATTGAAGAAGGCATACGAGTCGGTAGCCTATATAACTCGAGCTGAGAATACTAGCTGCCAGCTGCTTCTTGCCTGCAATAACACATTAGAGTCAGCAAGCGTTGACGCTTCTACATTTTTAGTTCTTACAGACGGCTCTGTTGACTATGGGTCATGTGACTCGGGAACTTGGGACACTTTCAGCGACCCTTCTAACAGCCCGGCGTCAGGTATGGCTTGCTCAGGCAAGGTTGCCTGAAGACTCTAAGAAGACACTGAGAGAACTGCCCATTGTACCAGGACATCTTTTTGGCCCCAATGTTTCTGAGGTATTGGAGAAGAGAATGAAGTTGTCAGAAGCCACACGACAACTGACTCAACTGACCACCTTTTAGAATGCCTCTGACTCCGGCTCACCCACGCTATCCGGGCTCAGAGCACCGAGTGCGACAGCAGAACATTTTTCCGCTTCAGGCTCCACAGCGACATAGAGGGGCTGAGGAGGCCCAGGGACGCCGCCCTTTTCACGTCACCAGCAGGGGAGACCACGTCAGCGCCCCCCCCCCCACGGGTCCTAAAGGCAGAGGCCAAAAACCCTGAAGCTATGGGGCCGGCGGTCGGTTGTTTCACTGTGCAGCATCTCCATTACTGGGAAAATTTAGTGTCCGACCCCTGGGTTCTGGTGACTTTGAGCAGGGGATACACTCTGCAATTACGACGCCGACCTCCAAAGTTTTCTCGAATCTTTCCGACAGTAGTCAAAGATGTAACCAGTTCAATGGCCCTTTCCTTAGAAATTCATTCACTGTTACTGAAAGGAGCCATAGAAAAAGTTCTTCCCCTCAGTCAGAGGGACGGGTTTTACTCCACGTACTTCCTTGTTCCAAAAAAAGATGGCGGTTTTCGCCCAGTTCTAGACCTGAGACGCCTAAACGTGTTCTTGAAGTCTCTTCCTTTCCGAATGTTACGCACAGTCGACGTTCTTCGATCTGTGACGAAAGGAGACTGGTTCGTGAGTGTGGACTTGAAGGATGCTTACTTCCATGTTCCCGTTCCTCCTCACCACAGGAAGTTCCTAAGATTCAGCTTTCAGAATCAAGCCTATCAGTTCAGAGTTCTACCATTCGGTCTATCTCTGGCTCCTCGTGTTTTCACAAGATGCATGAGTGCGGCCCTGTCTCCTCTTTGGTCCAAGGGCATGAGGATTCTGCCCTATTTAGACGATTGGCTGCTCTGTGCCCCAACAACACGACATGCGTTACACAACACCAGGATTGTGCTAGAGTATATCCAGAGGTTGGGCCTTACTGTGAACGACACAAAGAGTCATCTGGTCCCAGAACAGACCATAACCTTCATAGGAAGAACACTCAATTCAATCACAATGTCTGTCACATTGTCTCACGCACGAACAGACAATATTTGTCAGTTACTGACTCGTTTCGATCAGGGGACAAAACTGCCTTATGGCATCCTTCTGCAACTAATGGGGATGTTAGCCGCCGCGACATCCGTGATCCCCTTGGGCTTGCTTCACCTCAGGCCTCTTCAGAGGTGGAGGAACAGCTTAGGGCTAGATTCAGCGAGACATCGCCATCGCATGATTGTCGTTTCGCCTGCCTGAGTCCGTGAATTGAAACCCTGGAAAAAGGTAACATTTCTGAAAGCCGGTGTGCCTCTAGGGGTGGTGTCCTCCCGTCGGGAAGTGATCACGACCGATGCTTCACTAACAGGATGGGGGGCAACGTGGAACCAGAGGGGAATTGGTGGTCACTGGTCACCCAGGGAGGCCTAAGAACATATCAACGTCCTGGAGTTGAAGGCAGTGTACTTAGCTCTACAACACTTCTTACCAAACCTGATGGGTCGTCATGTGATTGTCCGGTCCGACAACACGTCGACGGTCTTTCATTTGAATCATCAGGGTGGGACCAGGTCTCTTGCGTCTTTACTGCTAACTCGCAAGATCCTCACGTGGTCTCAGGGCCGGCTGGCCTCATTAAGGGCAGTTCATCTTCCGGGTTTGGACAATCAAGTGGCGGATGCTCTGTCCAGGGATCTGCTGCTCCCGGGGGAATGGAGACTTCACCCGGATGTAGTACAGTTGATTTGGCGACGGTTTGGCAAGGCAGAGGTGACCATCGAAAATGACCACTCATTGCCGCTGGTGGTTTGCGAGAACCGAGACGTCCAGCCCATTGGGACAGGATGCATTAGCCCACAAGTGGCCGAGTTGCCTGTTGTATGCGTTCCCTCCATTTCCACTTCTGTGGGAAACATTACATCGTATATTCCTATACAAGCACAGGGTGCTTTTAGTGGCACCTCGATGGCCATCCAGGCTATGGTTTCCTCTCCTTCTGAGCCTGTTACAAGGCGAACCATGGCAGCTTCCCACCAGACGGGACCTTCTTTCTCAGATGCACGGCCGTGTTTGGCACCCAGATCCAACTCGTCTTCAGCTCTGGGTTTGGCCCTTGGGTCCAGATTACAGTTAATGGATTGTGAACCAGCAGTAGTGAACACTATCGGCAATGCTAGGGCTCCTTCGACACGACAACTTTATGCTGCTCGTTGGAGAATATTTTCTTCTTGGTGTGGGGATCAGTGAATTGACCCAGTTCACTGTACTTTGCCGACTGTTTTGAGTTTCCTGCAGCATCTATTTGATGACAACAGGGCGGCCTCCACTTTAAAAGTTTATGTTGCTGCCATATCTGCTTATCATGTTTACGCTGGTTACCAGAGGATTCTGGGGTCATTCTTCGGCCTAATCCAGCCTTTCTCCCTAAAGTTTTGTTACCCCAATTTGTGAATCAGTCTATTCATCTGGCTGCTTTTCAGCCGCCTTTCAGTCACTCAGATACAGATGGGGGGAGGTCTCATCTTCTGTGTCCTGTACGAGCTTTAAAGTGCTATGTTAAGTCTACCGCTTCTTTTAGACAGACGGATCAGCTATTTGTTTCTTATGGTGAGGTACGCAAGGGTGCACCTTTGTCCAAACAGAGATTATCACGCTGGATTGTTGAGACGATAAAGTTGGCGTATAATAAATCTCATCAGCCCTTACCAGTGGGTGTTACTTGTCACTCCACTAGGGCCGTGTCTTCGTCTTGGGCCACTTTACGGGGAGTTTCCTTGGCGGATGTCTGCGAAGCTGCTACCTGGTCTTCTCCATGCACCTTCGCGTGGTTCTACAAGGTTAACGTGGCTGCTTCCCATGATGTGAGCTCTGCAGTCCTTCTGGAGCAACCCTGATGTTTGCAGGTGGGTGGCATTCCTCATGACCGTGTTGATATGCGTCATCCACTAGTGCTTTGCACTGCCTCTGGCGGTCAGTAGGAATGAAACAGAACGCTAGTTACGTATGTAACTGTGGTTCTGTGAATTCCGGATGACCGCCAGAGTCCCTCGTCACTCGGAATGCGCCAGAAAGCATTCTGAGGCTGGGCACCGAGTCGCTGTGGTTTATATCCTCGCGTCTCGGTTTGCGTCATGACGTGACTTTGTTGTTATATTCTTCTCGATCTATCTAGCTGGCGCAGCGATTATCCACTAGTGCTTTGCACTGCCTCTGGCGGTCATCCGGAATTCACAGAACAGTTACATACGTAACTAGCGTTCTGTAGTGCTCTGGCAAAAGACCAGTATCAAAATAAAGGCTTGATTCCCCCCAAAAGACTGATATCTCTTTGGTGTGTAGGTTTAGGTTTGGTGAAGAAAACAATCTGATCTAATTGCACTTTTATTTTTCATTTTTGATTTCATTTAAAGTTTGTTTTTGTTTAAATTTAAAGTTTGAAATCAAAGTGCCTTTTTTTTATTATTACTCTATCACCCCAAGACAAGGGTTTATACTTTCTCCAGTGTAAAAACTCCAACTTACTGTAGAAATACTATCTTTAGATTTAAATTTGATCAATCTCACATTTCTCCTGAATCAGTTCACTGCAGTGTCAGTCATTTTCTATTGCATTTTCTCAGTTTTTCCAGTAGCAGAAAATATTAGCTTATAAAGCACCCGCTTAGAACATTAAAGAAATAAAGTCAAGAGACCTTGATGAGAAATTGATATGAAAACCTACAAAATAAAGAACAGAAATCATGACGGCGTTTGTTGGCGAATAAATGTTGTTTACTAAGTCGACGATGAAAGACATTTAATGTCCTTTAAGCTCATATAGGTAGCCAATTTCTATTCACTGAAAAACCAGGAGTACCGTAGTGAACGATTATGCATGGCTGCTGTAATCTTTCTGTTTTTTTTTTAATAGAGTACAACAGGGCTAAAGGTACAAAGGTGCATAAATGTGGTTTATTTTGTTTAAAAATCGTATATATGCATCACCAACATGGGGTAAAAGACGCACATTATTTATACAAAGATATTATTAAAAACATTTTAGCTAAATTATATGTAAATACTTGTTAAAAACAATAATTTTAGCAAAATTTTCGGTTTATTTTGATAAATAAAATGCGTATTTGTTCAATAAATATACTGTCATTAAAATGTTAATATAAACATATATTTAAAAAATACAGAAACACAATTATTTTAAAAAGTAAAGATTCTGAAAGCATTGGAGGATATCCCATAATAACTTAATATAGATTTACAGCAGTAACAATAAATTGTTTTATTATATGATATGATTAATATCATCTTTGTAAATATGATGGTTTCATTATAAATATGGTGAGTATCTCTAAGGTGCAAACCAAACTTAATATATGATATTTACCATCTGAATCTAACCATGTCAATAAATGGAAAAGTCAGCCAGCTGTTTATTATCATGTTAATTACTATGCCTTTTGCCCCAACAGCAGGGGAGCCTTTTACCCCAAATAGCATACTTTTACATATTCTTCCAGTATTGAAAAACTGTTGCTTTAATTACCTTATAATTATAATTCTTTTTTTATTTTATTATATAGCGCTTTTCTGGGTACTCAAAGCGCTTCACACATGGAAGGGGGAATATCCTCAACCACCACCAATGTGCAGCATCCACCTGGATGATGTGACGGCAGCCATTTTGCGCCAGAACGTCCACCACACACCAGCTTATTGGTGGAGAGGAGACAGTGATGAAGCCAAGCAGTATATGGGGATTATTAGGAGGACATGATGGACAAAGCCCAAGGGGCAAATCTGGCCACGATGCCGGGGTTAAACCCCTATTCTTTTTCAAAGGACATCCTGGGATTTTTAATGACCACAGAGAGTCAGGACCTCTGTTTAACGTCTCATCCGAAGGACGGTGCTCTTTGACAGTATAGTGTCCCCGTCACTACACTGGGGCGTTAGGACCCACACCGACCACAGGGTGAGCCGTACCCCCTGCTGGCCTCACTAACACCTTTTCCAGCACAACCTGTTTTTTTCTCTGGAGGTCTCCCATTCAGGTACTAACCAGGCTCAGCCCTGCTTAGCTTCAGTGGGCAACCAGTCTTGTTGGGCTACAGGGTGATATGGCTGCTGGCTACTTACCTTGAACAAAACTGAAAATCATTAAGAAGACTTTTGTCTCAAAATATAATCAATGATTTTAGTGCTTCTCATTTTCTACTTAAATCTACAACATTTTAAAAAACATCAAATATTAGATAAAATTAGCACAGAATCAACTTTGCGCTGGTGTCCGTGATAGCTCAAGGATCAGCCCAATTTCCACGTGTATCTTGAAATTGGGATGTTTTGGAAAGTGCTCAGGCAAGTTTTTGTGCCATCTAGTGGTTTAGAGGAAAATAAAATCAAATGAGTCTTTTACCCCGGTGCCCCTTTAGCCCCGTTGTACCCTATTTGAGTTGTGCTGTTAATTAAACAATTTAAAAAAAGTTTGTAGATCATGCTGAATGGCAAGATACATCACAAGCACCATTATTTCCTCTTTTTTTATCTTATATTATATGTCCTAAAGAAATAGGAGGATTTTTCCATTCACACCAAACTTTTCAACTTATCCAACGTAAAATTAACTGAATGAACAAGTATGAGATATTATGTGTGCAAACGAACCCTCCCTTTTGCTGAGATCCGCTCTTGCCATAAGTCAAACCATTCCATTTATTAATATGCTTTTTATTATAATTAGTTGTCAGTTTGAATCGATGTAATTCAAATATTTCTAGGATGTCATAAAAAAATCAACAACTACTAAAAGGATACTGATCACTAGAAAAGTCAGGACATGTACATCTATGTACATCTCTTCTTATGACTTTAACATTTGCATGCATAAATTCCCCACAGCTTAAATGAGATTGATATTCTTGTTTTCGTGTGTGTCCACAGAAACAGGCACTTGAGATTGTTCCTGCATTTTGAGGAAACCAAACAGGACCCGGGTTCAATCAGAAAGAAAGCCCATGATATGTGTCGAGCACCTGTTGATACAAAATGCAATCTTAGAATACAATTTTCCTCAGTCACTTCAAACGGCAATGGAGGGACTCATGGAAATTGAACCAAGGATTGCATTTATGCCGGCTCATATTATAAAAAATAAACACATAATGTATGTCTTTTGCGTCACATAAAAAAATCCACAAAATAATTAGCTTCTGTTCTCTTGAGCTCAAGGCTCAACTGAAGTTTTATGGTACGTAACTGTAATGTGACGCATCATTTTAAATTTTCTCCATCGGTTTTGTTAGATTATGTCCACAGCGTGATCCTGCCCTCATCAAAAAAATCCTCTCTGAAGCTAATATACATTTTTATTACATGTTGTCTGCCTTCTGCGGGACTCTGTACAGAATTCTTTGGATGCTAAAATTACACTGTGACTGTATATAAAAAAACAACAAAAAAACCCTAATATTTCGTCAGCTGGTGTGCCACAAAAACCCCTGTGAAATAACTGAAAATAACTGTCTCGTAAAAATACAGTAAATTTCCATAATCAAATAATTCCATATGTAACTGTTTTATAGAAGATCTTCTGTATGTGTTTTAGGTTTTTAATGTTTAAGCCTATTTACTTCTCTAAAAACAATGCAATTACCTATAAGGTTGAACACTATTAAAAAAAAGTGTTTTGAGGCTGATTATAGCAGTTTTTATTTTCCAAAATGTACCTTTTAAAAGAAATGTAACAAAAAAACTGTTTTCAAACTGGTAATGGCTTTAAAACATAAACCGTATACTTCATATAGCAATATAACAATAGAAGCAAAAAAAAAAAACAACAAAAAAAACTTCCTTCCTTCCTTCCTTCTTACTCTATACAGTTAAAGTGAATTAAGACTTGTGCTTTTGAGCCTAAAAAAGAGCGAATGCCAAAAAGTTCAGTGAATAACAGTTTCTTTTTTTACACTAAGCTATTGTATGGCTTCAGAAGACTTGAAATATAGCGTATTGACCACTTTTAAGATACTTTGAAGGTGCTTTTGTACCTTTGCAAATTTGCACTCCGTCATACGGGTTTGGAATGACTTGAGGGTGAGAAAATAATGCGAAAGACAAAGGATATAGGGAGAAAAAGGCAAAGGATCTAATTTTTACACTCGATACTTCATTCGCAAGCACCCATGACTTAGGGATGCGCCGAAATGAAAATTCTTGGCCGCATACCGAACACTGTGTTTTGCATTTTTTTCCATTTATTTTGCCAATTTTTTCACCATTGCATTTAATTAAATAGTAAAAAATATTCTTTTTACTATTTTGTCTTGATTTTCAGATAAATAAATCAAATTGCAAAAGTACAATTTATTTAACACTGACATTTTTTTTTCATTGCAGCAGATATTATACAAACAAAGCACAATACAACTTAAAATAAATAAATTAGTCAAATAAAAAATATATTTTTATTTGGCCATCTTTGAAGCCCGCCTTCTTGAATAGCCAGAGACTATTTATATAGAGACATGCCACTTCCTCAATCCTTAATACAACTATAGGGAAAACCCGTAACGCCAAAGATGGCGGTTGTATGCACATGCCCCGCCCCTCCCGCTGGAAAGCCAATCGTCTGCTTTTAACAGTCAAGCCGGAAAACAATTAAGCCTATCGTCTGGTTCCACCGACGCATGCGCACAGTTGAGGTTTGCGACAGCGGAAAATATGTTACTGTTTGAAAAGGCGGCAGATTTGATATGTGTTAGTTGTGTAAATATCAGACATCCCAAGTCTCCCGGAAGTTCCGGGAGTCTCCCGCAGATTGATAGCGGCTCCCTGATGACCGCAAATTAGTTCAAATCTCCCGGAATCTAGAGTGAGCGAGCAGTAGCGCGCGCACGACAGAGGGCGAGAGAACCCTTGCGCATGCGCAGTAAAAGTATAACCTGTGGGGAAAAGGCGTTTTAAACCTTATTTTGGGGCAAAGTGATCAAACTTTTTCAGCGTATTTTATCATATTTTATTAGTGTTTGTATACATGCAGTTTTTATGTCCCGGTGACCAGTGAAAGTGCAGTTCTGGGTCTCTGCCTATTCATTTAGATAGGAGCCTGGTCTTGTTAGTCCGAAATAGCTGCCCGGAGGCGTTGCCAAGATGGCGGCCGAGTGGCATGACTTGCCTAAAAGGACTTTGGAATAGCCTATGTTAGGCCTATAACTGACTGCTGAAAGAATGTAACTCTGTATGCCTACAACAAAAAAAGTGCATTGAAAAGTGCAAAAAAAAAATGCTTTTGCGGTTTACATACACTGTATCGTGATTAGAACAAAGCACTTAAGAATAAAGAATTTACTATTCACAATCCTCAGCTGGATCTGTTGCTCCTCGAAATGAAACCGAAACCAGCACTTCTGAGGTACATTCTTCCACGATTATATTACTATTACGCTATTATTATTCCTCACAGCGTCCCAAAACGACGTAAAGTACATGAATCTGATTAAACTTGATGTGTTTTATCGAGTTGATGTGGGCGTTGACAGGTTTGCATGGATTGCCTCTGATCATTTGGGTTTCAATAGCGCGCGCTCTCCGTGGCGATTAGCAGATAAGGAGTTGCTATGAGAACGACTGACATCTCTCTCTTTTCATACAGATTACATAAACAGAGAATATTTGTTTTCGTTTTGAATTAGATCATTTAAAGTAGACACTTAAATGATTCAAAAGATATGTTGCCTTTGCCTGTGTGACGTGCTCCAGAAAAAAGTTCACGGAGACGGAGAGGCAGAAAGCTCACCCTGTTTTTTTTCTTTATTTTACAAAAGCACAATGTTTTGTTTCGATTGTAAGTGGACACATAAAAAGTAGACATTTAACAGTTTATTTTTTCATATTTCCTAAGTCTGTATGACCATACATGACGGAGTATTTAAATCTATTTTGCTGCTATGTGAACAAAATCCAGCAAAACACGTCGACGCGTTTGCCGACCGAAGAGGGTTAAAAGACGCTTTAGTGCTGCAAGTAAGGGTATAACGTCTGCCACAGATGCATCAGATGAGCTTCTCTTTTGTTATCTGCTCAAAGGGGGCATGTTTGCTGCATTTATAAAGCGCGCGCATCTCACTCTATGCTGGTTACTATTTGATTGAGTCATCAAAAACGGCATTGTTCTGTAAAATTTATTTGGTCTTTTTACTTATGTAATTTCGGTTGCTGAACATTCGTTGCATCCCGACGCATCACCATGTAAGAGGTGGTATTTTATGATGTTTTGCTCATTTATCATTATCGTGGCTTTGTTGGGGATAATCCAGAGGGGTTTGATCGAGAAGATGAGATTTAAGTGAGGTGAGGGGATGTTTTCAAGGTCTCTTTCTATCCTGCTCCTGAAAGTAGGGTATATGTTACTCTCGGTCACAATTAAATTGGGGCTGTCAGCAGTTTGGTGATAAAACAAGAGTACATGGCTCTCTTTACTCTGACCTTGGACAAGGAGAGGATAATGCCGAGAGGAGGAAAAGAACGAGAGAAGAACGTTAATTTATTTTAATACATTCAAATTTTTGATCATACAAAGCAAAGTGTATTTACACTATTCATTGTACCTGATATGAGTGCTAGTCCACATTTTTACACTACAGAAAGTCTGCTCTGCTTCATAACCAAAACTACTGGCAACATTTTTAGTTGGCAAACAAAAGGGCAAACCTCAAGGCAGTGCAAGAAATGGAGAGAAATGATGCCAGTGACACAGGTTTCATTTCACAAGCACACAAACAGACACAACTCACAATGCACAAATGTCAACAGCTGTGAAATAGAACACACTGCAGCAAATACAAGGACAAGGCCCATGTGTCAACACACACTGGCACATTAGTACAATATCACCTTCCTTTTTCAATCCAGGTGTAGACCAATAATAAATCTTTCGGGCCAATAAAAGGGTGTGTCATACACATTACAAGTCCATAAGGTGTCAGGAGACAAAACAGATCTATCAGTCAGAAAATAAGACCTATTAAGCAACATCACTGCCACAGTGAAACAGTAGACCAACAGAAATGAAGGATTTTGTTGTGCTGTTTCCTCTGTTGCCCAACGATTGAATATTTGGTTAATGAGGTTGACTATTTATTATAATATTCAAAAGATTTGGGTCTGTAAGATTTTTGTGTGCTTTTGATAGAAGATTCTTATGTTCACCAAGGCTGCATTTGTTTGATCAAATCTACAGTAAAAACTAATAATGTGAGATATTACAACTGAGATAACTGTTTTCTATTTTAATATATTTTAAAAGCTGAATTTACAGCAGCCATTAGTCCTTGATGCTTGAAGAAACATTTCTTATTATTAATAGTGTTGAAAACAGTTGTCCTGCTTAATGCCCCTATTATGCTATTTTAAAGGTTCCTAATTCTTTTTGGAGGTCTCCTACAACAGGTCTACATGCATCAAAGGTCAAAAACACTTAATTTTCTCATAATATACATTGCACATCACCACATTTTTCAATGATTCTCAAACGACTTTGATGAATCACTCTCTCTAAATCCCTCCTTTCCTCGAGCCCTGCTCTGATTGGCCAGACGGCCCAGTCTTTTGTGATTGGTCTACCGCTTGCAACGCTTAGGTTAGGGTTACCCAATTACTGAACTTCAGTTCCGGAGGCTTCCTCAGTCCTCATCAATTGTACACACCGTAAAGACAGCAACGATGACTTGGATTTTACCATATCAATCCGAGCGTGAGAACTAGTTATTTAAGCTGAACCTCCATTGCAAGGACGACTTGAGCAGGACATTTCTCAGTGATATGGAACTCATTTTGAGGTACATTGAGATGTAGGAACTGTAATTCCTCACCATCAGGATTACCAAGTGTATGTTCATCAACAAACCGATGTGCATTTCTTATTTATTGCGGTGCATATGTGGGAACTGGATCAAAAATGGTGCACGTTAACCCAGCACTAACTGGGTGACTGATGACTGAATGATTGATGTAACATTAAAGTTTGCAAAACAAATCTTGCTCCATCCTTTAGTAAGAATGTGACAGACAATCTGCATTAATAGTTACAGTAATAGGGGCCCACAGCTGATTGGCAAAACTAATTCAGTTAGACAGTAATAACGTGAATTGGCCGGTTAGCCGGAGACCTACACAATATAAAACACAAAAGTATTTGAAAGCCCAGTAGAAAATTTATACACCAATAATTATTCATACTTACAGGTTGTTATTCTGAGGAGCAAGCTGGTCCACATAAACTGGGTAGTACTACTGTACTTTCAAGAGCAAGCATTTTGCGAATCCCGCTTTGTACTCCGAGATTTGAGAAGTAGTCGTCAGTAAAATTACTTGTTTGAGGGCGGGTCAATTTATTTTCTAGTGACGTAGAAACATAACGCAGTGGGATTTGAATTACAAGCGACTTGTTTAGGCGGGCAGAGGTGATTCTTTCTTTTGGGAGACAATCATTTATTTATCAAGCACTTTCGACTTTGTAGAACGTTGACATTCACAGACTATTCGAAAAACCATAATAGGGACACTTTAATATATATATTTTTTTCGGATTCTTTGCTAAATAGAAAATTATTTGCAAAAGAACAGCCTTTATTTGAAATAGACATCTTTTGTAACATTGTCTTTAATTGTAACTTTTGATCAATTTAATCAGTCCTTGCTGAATTAAAATATTTGTTTAAAAAAAGTTTGGGGTCATCTTTCTGACCCCGACGGAGCTCGTAAACTAAGGGACATGGTGAAGGAAAAAAAAAATAGATGAAGGAAAAATGTATTTGTTAATGCTTTTGCGTTCTCTCGCAAATGTTTTGCGTTCCCCCTGAGAAACTTTGTGTATATCTACTAAATGTGACTCTCCCAATCCTGCGTATCTCTATATTGTCTCGATCAGGAGTTGTGCTTTGTGATTTGTATTTAACACAGATTTTGCGGATGCATTTGCATTGCTATGTTATGAATTTGCATAATTCCTTTAGTAAATTGGATGGATGATTGTAAATAGGAATAATACAGATGCATGCAGATAAATGCCGCTATCAGAGTGTGCAATTTGTTCTAAGTGAACTCTGTGCTTAATCTATTTGAAAAATGTAATCTTTCACAGGTGGTCTTACTTACTGTTCACTGTTGAATTGTACAAGTTTTTAATGCCAAGTCGCCTATTGGCAGCAATAGATTTTTTGCAATAACAACTCTTCTTTCCAACTTCACAATCACTTACGAAACAGTTTCCTCTTTTTTTTTCTCTTTTTTTTTGCAGGCAATGAGCCACTCTCAGAATTGACATAATAAATGAACATATTAATCTGATTAAAAAAGTACCACCTGGATCCAGAAATATCTGCAGAGAGTAAGTGTCGGTATAGACTTGTCTTTTTGCAGGGAAGGCTCCTGAAAGCGGCATCTCGCAGAGTCTGATTCAAAAGGCCCACTGGCTCTGAAAAACTCAATTTTCCTAATCACTGGTGCAGTTTCAGCCTGACTGGCTGCAATTGCCCTCACATCACAAAGCTCCATTCAGCTCACTCTACAAAGGCAGCCAACACACAGGCAGATTCTCAGCACTGGAGAAAGCACCAGCAACAGTCGCATCTGATCCATATTTATCAGAAATGCGTGTTCACGTTGCTGCAGTTTTTGAAAAAAAAAAACTTTTATGACAGCTGAGGCTTTAATTAGACACAAGCTATAGAGCTGAACCTTGGCTTTTTCCGGCCTGCTGCTCTTTCTCTGACGCTTGTCCGTTTTCTCATTTCCCCCCTAATTTAAACTGAAAACATAAAAGACGTTCGTCTATAAAGCACTGCCTATCTGTTTTATTTACTGACGCTCATAAAAGGCAATGAAGAATGGTCATATTTACTGCGTACTGAAGCTAGAATCAGAAATTAAATGTAACATTTTGGGGGGAGAATGAAAGCCGAAATTAGCTTTTTAAAGGTTTTCGTTTATTTTTAATTTGGAAAAAAAAAAAACTCTGAAAATTAGAGTTTCAGTTATTTTCACTGCCAAAAATGCTCTGTTGTATATTTGGCTTTTTATTCTCTACGCCTTGGCTCATGAGTAAATAACTGTCCTTGTTGTGTAGCCAAAGGTGTTTTTGGTGAGAATTTCAAAGCATGTACAGTGCTTAGCATAAGTGAACACACCCATGCTAGTTGATTAAAAAGAGGAATAAAAAAATCATCTTTTGGAAATTGATCTTAATGCCTTAATTAAAAAATGAGGAAAAATCCAACCTTTAAGGACACCAATTTTCTTTGTGAATGAATAATGTATTGTAAATAATTAAACGTTCTTCCTTAAAATACAGGGTGCATAAGTCAGGACGACCTATGTTAAATTCCCATAGAGGCAGGCAGATATTTATTTTTGAAGGCCAGTTATTTCATGGATCCAGAATACTAAGCATCCTGATAAAGTTCCCTTGGCCTTTGGAATTAAAATAGCCCCACATCATCACATACCCTTCACCATACCTAGAGATTGGCATGGTTTTATTTCAGTTAGCATAATAGCTGTATTGATTTGCATTGAGAGATGATCTTATGGAAAGTACCCCATGCCAATCTCTAGGTATGGTGAAGGGTGTGTGATGATGTGCGGCTATTTTAATATTTTATGCTAAGCACTGTAGGTATTATTTACTAATGTGTAAATGTGCAAAAGTAGACCATGCCTTTTAAGTGCAGTGGTGTTTGTCTCATAATGTAATTTGGATCTGCAAATAAGTTGTGATGAACCTTTTTGCATTTGTGTGTACTGTATATAATGCAGTGGGGCCAAAAATTCAGAGCACATTGACATTTCTAGGATTAATTTTAGAACCAAAATATACGTTTCATTAGAGAGAGAGAGAGAGAGAGAGAGAGAGAGAGAGAGAGAGAGAGAGGGAGAGAGAGAGAGAGAGAGATTTTGTGCTAATGTTGGCAGTAGGCACATTCGTGGTATGTTGACTGACAGCTGCATTGCTGTGATTCTGGCACACCCCTGTCTGACGGAATTATATCAGAAATGTCAGCTATGCCCTCAGGTTTACATTTAGTGTGTGAATGAGGCTCACTTAAAGCATGGTCAGTGGAGCGAGCTGGTCTGACAAGATGGAGAACAACTAGAAAATGACCGTTTGCTGACCATGTCATTGTTATTCTCTACAACTACAGTCAAACTGACACCAGCACATGATGTGCAAGATATGTCTTATGCAGTGGCGGATCTAGGGCAAAGGGGTGGCAAGAGGTCTTGGCAGGGTGGCAGGGGTAGACGGTGGGAACCCCTATGTGAATTGCTTTAACAAAACAAACACAAAAACACAGTAGTTATTGTTTAATCATGCCCTTACACACTACAAAGGTTTTTAATTCACAACAGGAATAAGCCCAGTGCAGTGTTCAAACAAAACAAAACATCTTTTAAAAAGTAAAAGTATAAAAAGCAAAATGAAAATATAAAAAAAAAGTACAATTGTGTCCAAGGACTTTTAGCCTTTATGGTTAGGTTCCAGCTACTTTCTTCAACTACTCTTGCCTGCAAAAGTCAATATGTGAAAACGAATGTTATTTCTCGCGCCATTCATACGCCAAAAATAGTTTTAGGGTGTATATGATACGTAGTTTTCGCGTGCATATGTTACGCACTTTATGGCGTGTAATACGCACGCACCCCACTCCCCACCCAATGGGTTTTCAGTGCACCGTTGTGCATGTGAACGGCGTCAGCGTTAATCACAGGTTCGCGTTTAAAGTCTGATCATTTCGACGGAGGTGAATCAATCAAAATTAACTTTAGCTGGAAATAACATTATTCAAGAACCGCTATAAAGCCAAAACAATCTCTGGTACCTTAAATTATATGTTTATCTATGTAAAGCTGCTTTGAAACAATCCATTGTTAAAAGCGCTATATAAATGAAGATGACTTGACTTGACTTGACTTGACATAGCATATGCACGCGAAAACCATTTTTGGAGTATAAATGGCTCGAGAAATAACATTTGTGGTATAGTTACGCACTTTCATGAGACTGTGTTGAATAGCCTATATAAAATCAGAAAGATTTATCACATGCACACATTAATAATCCTAATTGTATTTGTTATTTCCCCAGTTGTAACCTGGTTTAATACAAATTAAATTGTTCACTTTTGGTAAATGTATCGTTTAGTTCACTGTTTTGAGACGCTTGCGGGTTGTTTTTACAAATACAGTTTTTGGATCATCAAAGTTAGGGGGGCAGCTGGGGGGGCAAGGCTCTAGAGTGGGGGGGCACCTGCCCCCCTGTAGATCCGGCCCTGGTCTTATGCAATTGTGTTTAGATTGCAAGAGACTAATTTCAATGCAAGCTATCCTAATTCTTTTCAGATATATATTTTTTTTACTCTTCCTATCTCTTGTTGTTGCCATACATTGTGAGATAAAGTTTTGCTACTGTAAGCAATGTTCAGGCTTCTCAGCAGTACACTTTTTCTACAGCCTGCCAATTTTAGACATTAGGCTAAATAACTTGGATTGAGAGTGTCATTCGTGTAAAATAACAATTTCTTCAAGATATGCAAGTAAAAGTGTGTATTTAAAAAAAAAAAGTTGTTTTATAATGTTTTAATTGAACATAATAAATCACATTACTGCCAGATGTAATTGTATGTCGGCATGAAATGGAACTTGCGATAGTCTTTTATTCCCTGTTGTGGTGGATATATGAGTGAAATGGCTTCTCAAACAATAAAAGTGCAGGATTTTTCATAAATCATAAAAAACTAGTAAAGCTTTTGGGTTTAGACTCGCACAGCTCTGTGGAAAGGTGCTGCTTAAATCCCCAACAGTTCTTCTCATCCTCCAATCACAGATAAATACATAAAATCTAAACAAACAACATCAAAAAAACAAGAATGGACAATTTTGATTTCATGGTGACTTTGAGGCCTTGTCCACACGGACACGGGTATTTTTTAGTTTTTGCGTTTAAAAAAACAAATCCCGTCCACATGAAAACGCAAAAACACGCTATCAAGCGCTGTCAAGAGCATGCCACACCAGCAGGCGGCGATATAACCCTAACCGTAAAGCCACGTTGGCCAATCAGAAGCCTAACAAAAAGTTATTACAGGTTCCGGTAGGCGGATAACGGCGCAGCGCAGGCTTTTTTTACGCTTTTGGCGCTATAGCGAGCGATAATAAACTTGCATTTATTAACAGAATAATGCGTCTTTCGGAAGAACATTGTAGCGGGAACTACATCTCTCTGTGTACGTCTATGACGAGTCGCAGGTACTGGGCCACTCCGCAGCGGCAGCGATCCGAACCAGTGTAAAATAGTCCCAATGTAAACACTTATTATAGGTGTACCATAGTGGTTCAGGATAAGACAAAAACACGGATTGGAAAATGGATTCATGATGAACTCGCTCATTATATACATTTTGTAAATTTTGAACAGAAAAAAGTTAAGGACTTTTATTTAATGCTCATTTGCTCAAACCTTTCAAAATATGACACGACCCCCCACAGAGCTCCCTGAGGCCCCCATTGTGGGCCGCGACCCCCCTGTTGGGAACCGATGGTCTACTGCATGATTTCAGTCTCAAATTTTACTTTGCCTAAACCAGTGAAGTGTCAAGGTACAGTATAACCCATAATAGCAGAGTTTCCGCTAGAAAAAAATGGGGCCGGTCAAAGTTTTCGTTTTACGGACATTTTGATGATATGCCGGTCAAATATCGCCTCTTCAAGTCAAGTTGAGGAAAACTGGAGGCAGGCTATGTAACTTAAAAAATGACATAGTCAGGCTGTATAGAATGCAACATGTTATTATTAGCCTAACTTTCAAATAGACGGAAAAACAACATGAACGTCCGATTGGCGTGAATCAACACCAATTGTTTTTTAGTTCACACACATTCACTTTTTGAAACATTGAGGCACGGATGTAGGCTCTACCTACAAATAAATAAAACATCTCCAGTTAACTAGCAGATCATTCATTTAGTTCGCTATTAAATAAGAGATCTAGCGCTAAAATCTGTTGTTTTTGAAATCAAGCTGAGCGCTCGTGTCCGCTGCCATCAGTTCCATGGAAGACGCGCTGCGCGAGTTGCGGAATCTTCACTCGGACGCGTGTTTCAATCTATAGCCATTGCGGAGACTCTCTATTCATTCCGGTGAAATCACAAAATAAAATGCACACAAACGTGTCCCTGCTTGATATAGGCTGTAACCACTGACGAACATGGGCTATTCAGTTTTGATGAGAAAAAAACTGTAGCCTATGAGTGCGCGGATTAGAACCACTGATCTATATAATGAGATGTTCCTGATTCACCATCGTCCGTCGCGTCTGGCCTCTGGAAAAAGCTTTTAAGGCTAGCCTGGGCCTGGCCATATTTGAAACGTCTCACTCAATCGTTCGTTGTTTAGGTCTATATTACAGCCGTTTTAGGCGTGCGCTTTATTTGAAATGCAGCATACGATGTTGTTTAATAACTTTCAAAAGGTAGAGCCTGTTCCTTTATAACATAGCCAAAGGTCGGTGTATTTTTGCTTTTTAGGCTTATTCTCAAATTAATATTGTGTTAGGGGGGGCGGGATTATTACGCAATTTTAATCGGACAATTTGACCGGAGAGATTTAATTTTGTCGGACATTTAATTTTTTTCCCGGTCAGTGTCCGGTAATTACCGGACAACGGAAACCCTGCCATAATAGTGAAATGATTTCCACTCTTCATTATCAAAATCGCTTTGCTGATTAGCACTGCCCTGCCTTTATGAAGTCTTAATGTTCCGAGGTCCATTGCGCTTCATGTTCAAAGATGCATTTGAGACTGAAGCTCTTGGACCAGGATGTAGGGTGATTCATGGTCCACGTTCATTTTAAATGTGATTACTGGACCTCTACAATGACCCGGGTCCCGGACAAAGAATGGCTCTTTCTTTATCTCTAAATGAAAATATCTCATTTGCTATTTAATTTTTCATTCTGCTCCTGTCTGCCACTCTCTCCCTCTACATTTATCATTCACTCACTCTTTTTTTGAGTGCACTAGTGTGTAGGTGGACTCTGCTGGATGGGTTTTTATCAGTGCTGGTGAATGATGATCCTCTAGCTTTGGACATGACCACAGTAACCGGGAGCTGTAGTGGGAGGTCTGCAAATATCTGCCACACATTTCCAAAGACTTCCAAGCCACCACAGTCTGATCCGACACTGTGAAATGCTCACCTCTGGTCACAGACTTATGCGGCACACTGGTTGGTCAACACACTCAATATTGTTGCCAGTTTAATAACAATGACACTGAGAGTCAATTGATTTTACCCAGTTAGGAAATTGATCTGAATTCTGGCATACCTTACATTTTCGGGTTAGTTCACACTGTAGCAACACAATCCTGCAAGTTGTCTATTTGGATCAGTTTTTGGTTAATGTGTTTTTGCTGGAGTCAAAATGCCCCCAAACAGAAGCAATATATATTACTGTAAGTCCTTTCTTCGCCCAACAATTATTCAAGTCTGTAATTTGTGATAGCTATTTGGGTAATAATAATAATAATATTACTATTATTTACTATTTACTATTTTTTTTTACTGATTTGTAATGTTGTTTTGATTTTGTACAGACTCAGATAAAGGACAAAGTGCATCAGCACAAAGCATGAATGAATCTGAATATAAGCACATCTCTATGCTCTCACATAGGGGTGTAAATCGGACAGTTCATCACGATACGAAATGATAGCGATTCTCTCAGCCAGCGATACGATATTTGCGATACAATTACGATTCGATTCAGGGCTATATCGATTGATTTATTGATATTTAGAAATGATGTGTCAAGTTTACACAACCAGTTACATTTTTATTAACTTAGAAATGCAACCGAAATATATAACATGAACGTTTAATTAAACATTCGAAAATTGCACGCCCTCTCCCAATTGGTACATTTAGAGTTAATTTGCAAAAACATAACCCTGTTCTTGTTCATTTTCATAAAACATATTTATTGTGCATTCAAAGTAATATCAATCAAACTGCAGCTGGGTTGTTTCAATTAAGTAAAAAATAAAATAAAAATATAGGTAATTTGCTAAATTAAAGTTCATTTTTATATATTAAAAGTTTGTTTTTTAGGAAAAGCAGATAATTCCAACAGTCGTTTTTTGGCAAAACCAGATAACTCCACATTTCTTGTTTCAGAGTTAAATAAAACCAAGTAATGATATATAATAAAACACTCTGTTAATCTTTGTAACGTTAATCTCCTCAGCTGACATAGATGCCTGACAAACTTTGTTGTTGTGATTACACACAATAGCCTACAGGGAGCTTTTCCCTCAACACTGTAACGTGCTGCTTTAGCAAGTTTCTGTGAAAAAGTTTCAGCTTTTATTTTCCTTTTATCCCCCGAAGATATCACGGGTTCATGAAGTTTGTTGAAATTATCCATCATTGAAACTCTAGAAGCTAGCGCGTCTTTTCAAAGTGACTAGCAGCAGCCTTGTCACCTGACCAAAATACTTCGCGCTGATTGGCTAAAACTGACTTATCGGCTCCTACAATCAGAGACGTTCCTCCTAATAGGAGGTATTTTAATTATTGTTTTATGACCCGTTCTCTCAGTCTCAATTTGTTGTTGCTTTCCAGAGCTTTTTTGCTTTCAGAATAATAGATTAAATGTCACCGTGAATTGTTTATCCAGATTTGGGGAGGCGGATTCATGGCAAAATTTAAGCATCTCGCTGCTTCAGCTGTTTAAGTGTGTAAATGTGTAAAGCCAGTTGATTGTCTCCATGCATATTTTACTCTACATTTTCCTTAATAACATATCCTAGATCCAGATTTTTGTAATGAGAAATTGAACAAAATAATAATAATAATAATAATAATAATAAAATAATTGTGCAGTCCCTTCAGAGGAGCTTTTGTTGCTGTGTCTGTGATGTTCCACTTGCTGAGTGTGGTGAAGTCTTCTGGGCTGAGAGCATGTGGTTTTGGGGGCTGTCTAGCTGATGATTCAGATGGTTCAGTGCTGTAAGTGCATGATTAGTGTGTGATGAGCTGCGAGGTCTCCTCCTTCACAGTAAAACGGCTTCAGGCTCCCAGATAAAAGGTGCCGTATAAAAGTAATCCATCATCAGCAGACTTTATTACCTGTGAAATGGTTCACGCTGTATTCATTCGGCGGTAACTTGCTTTTATGTGTATGCAGAATCAAGAGACGATAAAGGAAAAAGTCTCAGTTGAAGTTGAGAATTTGCGTTTTTGCACAACTTGAAACATTGAACGTTGTGTGAGATGCTTTTGAGGAAGTATCTATGAAGCACCATGAATTTTGTATACATAATAGCTACCCTTTTGGAATAACCTTAGTATTTAAAGGGGTCATATCGTGAGAAATCAAATTTCCTTTTCAAATTTTTGCTTAGTGCATTATGCAAACGTTCTGTAACTTTCAAAAACTTCCTTTTCAGTCTCACATCGGATTTATTGAATCTAAGTAGCAAAAACGGCTCATTCTAAACTTTCACAGCTTTCTAAGGTTACACAGATGAATACACATGACCATTCTCATTAACATGTCGAAGACGTTTTTTCTTCTTCAGCCATCTGAAGGCTTCCAGGTTAGGTAAGAGTGTGTGAATTTTTTTATTATGATTGTTTCTTGCATGCATTTCTTTTTTTAAAGAAATTAATACTTGTATACAGCAAGGATGCATTAAATGATCAATGATGATAAATTATCATTTAAAGATCAAAAGAGGCAGTGAAGACTTTTACAACTTCACAAAATATTTTTATTTAAAATAAATACTGTTCTTTTGAGCTTTCTATTAATCAAAGATACAATAATATCACAGTTTCCAGAACAATATTAATCAGCGTAACTGTTTTTAACAATGCTAATAATAATAAATGTTTCTTGAGCACCAAATCACCATATTTGAATGATTTCTAAAGGAAATATCTCAGTCTCTGAATAAATCATCCCAGGTCTAAATGATAACCATTTCCAAATCTTACCAGAGACCGGGTAGCTAGCAAGTCGTAGTGAGGTGTGCCTCTTTATAGTGTCTGTAATTAGGGCTGTGTATCACCAACAATGTCACGATACGATACGTATCGATACTAAAGCCACGATACGATATGTATCACGATATGGATCAATTTGGAATTTAAATTTCTTTTGAGCTGAGTTTAGTAACAGTAATATCTGCTTATTGAATAACCAGTGTTATAACAGTTGTGATAACTGAAAAACAATGAGTTAAATGAATAAAAAAGCTTAGAATGGCTCTTCCTTTTAAAGTCTGCTTTTAAATGCTTTTAAAGTCTGCCTCAATAACTGAAATGACAATTATAGTGACACTGAAGCATGTCTACACTGCTCAATGACTAAACAAAACTTAAAACATTAATAAAAGCAAAAACGGTAACAACTTAAATTTAACTTAGTTTTCTCAAACTCTTTTAAACACCTAGTATTTAACAGGTCTTAAGTGTTGGAATGTGCACCAAACAAAGTCATTTCTTCTACGTTGAAATCATTTTAAATGATTACATTTTCAAATTTTTATGCAGAAACAACAATTGATTGACATGCTCAGGGTTAAGAGAGTGACAGCAGAATATCTCGCTTAACTTCATCATACAACCGGGGAATTGCCGTTTCTGTTAAAAATCTTTATGCTTATTTAAGACATAACCAACTGTGTTTAGAGGATACTTACCAAGAACGAATTTTTTTCCATCATTTTGCGTGTTTTAGTCTGTTAAAGCGATATAATCTCGCGAGCTGTATGTGAGGCGGCTTTACTCTAGTCTATGTATGCACGCAGAGAAAACCAACTCTCAGAGAGCGCGCAAGTAGGCCTACTGAATAGTTTAAAATCGTTTGAATGTTAAAACTGGTAAGACTTAAAGACATGCAAATGGTCAACTTTAGTCACGATGGCCCGATTATGCAAGTGAATATTCCGTCATGTCCCGACTCCTAACCGTGAGCGTGTAGTTTCACCGGCTGCAGCGCTGGTATGGGGTTAGATTTCGGTCACAATTCTGCGCGAGCAAGATCACATTTTGAGCAGGCAAAAGGGCATTTCGCACGCGCGTGAACTGAGTTTTGCGGAGAAATGTTCGTCTCGCAGATAAGAAAATATTTCGAGCGAACGAAAATCAATTTTGCATTTAAAATAAGTATTTGGATGCGCGCAGACGTTCTCTTTCGCATGTGCAAAGTTTCACTTTCTTGCTCCTCTAATACCATCCGTAAGCGCTCTCGAAGCGCAGACGGCTCGCGTGCTCAACACAACCCAGCACAATATGCCATAATGCCAGCCAATCAGAGATGATGAGGCTGCTAAATTCTGATTGGCTGGATTGAAAACCAATCACAAGACTCCCTGCATCACCGACTGTGGACGAGGAAAAATACATGGTGGACGATGTTTGTTTAATTTTTTTAATGGCTTGAACACTTCTATTTAAGTTCAATTGACAGTTTATTTTTTTAGCTTATTTTAAGCTAATTTTCTTTAGCTTATTTTTAATCAAAATCAAATCGTACTATTACTGTACATAATGGCATGTCCCAGTGTTTGCTACACCAGTCAAGAGGTAGTTCTAACTTCTTTCTGAACTGCAAATTATGTAATTAACATTAGTGAAAAATGAATGTGACCGAGCTGGGGTCTCAAATGTTACACATTTTCAGAAATGAAGATGGACAGACTTTTCCCCTTTTAATGAAATAAGTGGGTAAAAACGGTACATCACTCACATCAGAATAAAAAAAAAAAACATCAAATAAACTAGAAATGCAATGTAATAACGTTAAAATAATATTCAATCTACTTCATATCCTCGGAATTATTTGAACAAAAACATTCACAGCAGATGTCATGTAAAAACAACTAAAATTAAAAAAAATTTTTAATTATGCGAGTAATTATATAGAAGTCTTGTGGGCCACACACCCAAGATTTTCACTTACAGTTGTATTTGCAGATATGTTTGCATTGTTACCCACATGTCTTTCTTTTCTTTTTCTTTTTTTTGCAGTGAGGGGAACAAGCCTGCACCCCAATGTGCACAGTATCCATCCTAAAATAGTATATAAGAAAATACAGTATATTTTTTTTAGTATGATAGTTGTTTTTACAGAACATCTCTGCTGTGAATGTTTTTGTTTACTTGAACTTAAATTGAAGTGTTCAATCCATTAAACAAATTAAACATAAATATCTTCCAGTTCCACCATGTATTTTTCCTCGTCCACATTCGGTGATTCAGGGAGTCTAGTGATTGGTTTTCAAGCCAGCCAATCAGAATTTAGCAGCCTCATCATCTCTGATTGGCTGGCATTATGGCATATTGTAACGCTGGGTTGTCTCGAGCACGCGAGCCGTCTGCGCTTCGAGAGCGCTTACGGATGGTATGAGAGGAGCAAGAAAGTGAAACTTTGCACATGCGAAAGAGAACGTCTGCGCACATCCAAATACTTATTTTAAATGCAAAATTGATTTTCGTTCGCTCGAAATATTTTCTTATCTGCGAGACGAACATTTCTCCGCAAAACTCAGTTCACGCGCGTGCAAAATGCCATTTTGCGCGCTCAAAATGTGATCTTGTGCGTGCAGAATTGTGACCGAATTCTAACCCCATACGCTGGACGCTTGCCCGAGACGAGAGAGAGAGAGACGCAGCACTGCATTGAACTCACGCTGTTTGTGAAATTGCGTCTCACAGAAAGTTTTAAAATTGACTGATTTGATTTTATAATCTGTGTGGATTCATTTACTAATACTACAACCTACATGCTAAAGTGAATCAATGTTTCCGGGAATTTCCCGCATTATAAACTGCGGGAATTATTCAAATTATGCGCAGTCCCGCGCCGAAATTGGAGCCCTGAATTGGCTACATTCAAAAGCACAAAAGTATCGATACGGCAGCTGCTGTATCGATACGCGTATCGCCAGGAGTTCATGACGATATATCGTTGTATCGATATTCTGAGCACAGCCCTACCTGTAATGGAGGTAGAGAATGTGATTTTTCAGCTGTGCCTGTAAATATTGCTCAATAAAAGGACTTGTGGGTATCAGCTCCCAGTAGAAGCCACCGTCACCAAATTTTATGATAATGACTCTTTGGAAACTAGTGCATGTGCTTTTGGCCGTGAAAATAGCCAGGGCTGCCAGTATTTGAAACTATAATCTTGTTATAGTATACTATAATTTCAGGACAAATTGCAGTAAGACATGTTTACTTGTAATTAAAATAATAATTGTGGGGAGATACTTTCTAGCAGTAATCACATTGATAAAACAAGCTGCAAAATTGTGTGTAAATCCATTTTTTCAGTGAGCCTCTCTGCCATTTTGGCATGTTACAATGTTACGCCAGTAGGTAGCACCAAGTAGCTGTAGAAGTGACTCATTGAATCGTTCACTTAAACGATTCGTTCTTAAACACTGATTGATTCAGAAACCGCACTACTCTGCTACTCTGAGACGTGCTACAGTTGATCGATCAGCAATGGCTTCGTTTGGACCCATTTTGTTTGTATGTGACCTATTTGTAACGATTTTAATCGATTAATATATTTCAAAAATCAATATCAATAGTCTGTTGATAACGCGATGTTGACGGAAAAAGAACTGTAGAGCACCCGAACACTTTAGTGAGCACACAGGCTTGCAACGTGGGACAAATAAAGCTTCCTTTATATCAGGTCCTATATCAATATTTATATAACAGAAAATATGTTAATAGAAAATAACCTTAAATAATAATTACCGACATACGTCTAGCTTTTTTGTACTTTTTAGACACGAAGTCCAATTGGTATCCACACATCGTGCTTACCATACCTGAGATACAGTTTTCATTGTTTCATTTCAACTTTCAAATGACGTTGGATAACACTGCGTCATGATCGGATCCCGGAAGTCCTATAGCTTTAGCCAAGCAGCATGTCATGTCACTCCATGAGGAGACAACCTTCTCCAAATAAAGAAGTGGGATTTACTATGGTTTGCTAATGTTTTGTGGAGTTCCAAAGCAGAACGTGGTGAAAAAAGCCTCATCTGTATACTGTTTACATGAGCGTCTGTGGCGACTTTTTACGATTTTGCATAATTAAATTGTGATTCGTTTCGTGAGATTGGCCAAATTTAGATGGAGTCCTAAAATATGATTATCAGCCAATACCGATCTGTGGCCGATCGATCGGAGCATCCCTAACATCTTTATGGTTTTAGTTATAGTTATCATCCTTGGTGTGAAGTTGTGAACTGGCATTTACAATGAAATTTGTATAATAACCTTTTCAGCACACAGAACAGTAGTAAACGTGACTTAATTTGTTCCTTGTGATGTATACTATTCTGTGTATAAATGAAATGCAAGCTTTGTTTGGCAGATCATGACTATGAAAGCACAATAGTAGTTTACAATATGTCAGTAAAAAGATGTCAGGAAGTAGACACAGTAATTAATTTCTTAAAATAACTTTCTCCTGAACATTCAACCAACATATCTTTCCACTGGTTGTATGTTAGTGATTTATTCTCTACCCAAGAATTTCCAGAGAGCAGAATGCTATGATTAATGCTAGGAAATTAGGAAAATTGCTAGGAAACTAGCAGTTAGTTCAGTTTGTATGCTAAATGTTTTCATTTATACAAATTTTGTAAACATTTGTTTATGAATAATTGCACCATGACCAAACCAGTTTATGCAGAATATAGACTCTGTTAAAGTCCCAGCATACCTGCTACTGACCTCAATCTGGACATGAAACCAGATATTAAAAGTGTAAGACTGATTTTAGCACTTTAGTCAGATCCAATTTATCCTCCCGCACACAAGGAGGACGAACACAGGGGAAATGGTAGAGAAGCTCAAAGTGGCTTTGAAAAGCACATCAAAAAGACTCTATCACAAATTCCTAAAATACAATAAGAGGCTTGATTTGCTGGGGGCTTTGAAGTATATTTTTTGCATGTTTCATGGAATTTTATTTCAGGTAATACAAACCATACGCAGACAACGATCAACTCCCGAATGTGACAGTGCTTTTTATATGTAGACTCACTGAACTCAAACTGTCTGTTCTACTCTCAATACAGCCAGTATTTAGTTAGAACAGGTGGCAGCTGCAAAGTCAGAAATGAAAAGGCAAATGCATTTCCATAAAATCATTAAAACGGACATGTTTTGATGCCATATCTTAGAATCAACGCTGTATGCATCCAGTGATCCATAAACACATTCATAAATGTTAATGAATGGAATGGAAATGCCTAATATTTAACAAAATTGAACAGAAACTGAACTTGTGTACTTTATAAAATGTCCAGTGTAATTATATAATTGGCTTAGTTTTGAGGAAAGGGTTAACACACACAAATTGAGGGATGGTTGTTTGGTAACTTACAATTTAAACACACAAAATTAATGTATTTACTGGCCATCAATGTACTGAGAGAAAATGAGGGGGAATTTGAATGACAACTCCAGCCTATCGTTCTTTTAGAAGCCACATTCTGTAGTTTGAAGAGGGAGAGCAAATCATATATTTAAAATTAAATCATTAATTATTAATGGGCTGTACAGAAGTGAAGATCCTTGTATTGTCAATAAAACTCCTGCAAGTGATCTTAGAAACCGAAAAAGCTGCAGAAATCAACATCGTTTAAAATAACAATGGGGTGTTTTCTGAGTAGCATCAGTTTATCTGTGGTTACTAATGCACATGTTGTGTGATGTGGCTATTTGCTATGCATTTATACTGTGTGAAACCTCATGTATGAGGCCGTTGCTATGGCAGCATTCAGTCTTTAGCTTTAAAAGATTTGTGGATGTTATAGTGAGGTTGTATAATGACTCATTTTCCCCTGGCCTCCATATTCCATTCAAAGTTTCACAAAACGAGCACTAAGTGCCCTTCAGCATCCTCATTGTTTTACAGTACAAAGCACCTGCAAAATATACAAAACCAAACAAGTGTGAGTCTCTGCAGGTCAGAGTAATTTGTGTCCAAATGTTTACATGAATGGGGGCTGTAAGCTTAAATGCTATCGGCCTACGGGTTTAACAGGATGTGACAAGTCCAACACTGGAAAAAAAGAAAAAAAAAACGTTGCTGCCTTACATTTTTAAGTACAATCAACTTGGCTGTATAAGTAATTTCAACTTAAATTACATTGAACTTACTAAAAAGAAATTGTAGAAAGTTGTAAATTGCTTCTATTATTTTGCTGAGTTAATGTAAAAACATGTTGTCGACTTCATATATCTTTTTTTTTTTTTTTTTTTTTTTAAAGTTTTGTACCTCGTAGTCATCATCAATGGCCAATTCCCTTCTTTCACTGTAAAAATTGAGGTAATGATTTTAAGAAGAAGAAAACAAATGTTTATGTATCTTCTTTGGAACTTCATTCTGTCAATGTGACTGCATGACCACAGGTTACTGACATCACCACCGCATCACTGTTTGTTTTGGTCTTAGCAGCAGTTGATTCAGGGCACCGTTGTTGAGGATCATAAACAATCAAAAACATATTACAAAGTTTTATTTGAAGGATACAAATGTCTTACAATGTTCATAAGTTTGAGATTTGCTTTTCTGTATTTTACGATTGTATTGACTGCACATGATATGGTACAGAAGCGATCATTTATTCTGTTTTAATTGTAATGCAGCTATGGTTTACAATTGTTTCTGTAATTTCCCTGCAAGCCTATAAACTAAAAATGTTCACAGAATTATTTAAAAGGGTACACTGTAAAAAAAAAAGTTTTTTCACAGAAATATACTGTATTATTTTACAGATATTTTCTGTTTTTTAACATTACGTGTAAATGTCATTAAAATACAGAAAAAAACTTTTATTAAAAACATTAACCATAAAAGTAATAAGTAATAATCTGTAAATTCATATAAGGAGAAATTATAGTTTTTTTTACAGGATTATTCTTTTGTTTAATTGGCTTGAATGTTAAATTACATTAAATTCTATGTAAAAAGACCAAAAAACTATGTGTTTTTTTTACTGTGAAACCTTAAATTTAAGGTAAATACATGTAAAAAAACAATCGTAAAAAAACGGTAAAAAGTCTGGCAGCAAAGTTGCCAAACACTTACCGTCAAATTACAGTAAAAAACCTTAAGTTATTCTACGGAATAATTCTGTTTTTTAAAATACAGATATTTACTGTAAACATTTTCTGTATTTTTACAGTTCCACTGCTGTAGAATGAAAAGAAAATCTCATTAAAAAAATGTCTGTAGAACATTAAACAAATGAATAAATTTGCATATAAACTGGAAATTATTGCAGAAACACCTTACAATTATACAATTAAATTAAGTCTTCTGTTTTTACACAGTATTCTTTGGTAAATTCATAACATTATCAATTACATCCACAAGAACTCCCCGTCAAAGTACAGATTTTTATATGTAAAACACGTATTTCACATTAATGTATAGGTTTACTTTGAATAAACTTACTTTTATAGTAATTAAACGCAACTATCCAATATATCTACATTATTTTACCATTAATGTATAGGGTTAGGGTTAGGTTAGCACCTCACACCTATCAAATACAGGGTAAATGTAAAACTTCCAAGTCCCCTGCCACGAATGCAGATATTTTTCAGAAGCAAAGATAAACTTTGCTGGCCACATCAGCTTAAGATTCAACAAGTGCAGATACAAGAGTGATAGATAAAAAATATATACATAAAATAAAAATAAAAAACAGCTATGTAGGCTACCTTTCATGCAGATATGCTGTAAATAAAAATTGAACATAATAATTACTGTGCGTTATACTACAGAAACAGATCTAAAAATATTGCCTTGAAAGATGGATGAATACAGCAGGTGATATTGTTGCACAGTGTAACTAAATATACAGTTATTGTACATGAAATAATTGCACAGCTTAAGTTTAATATAAAATTAAATCAAGAATAGTCAGTGATTGTTTATGCATCTTATGTCCAGTGTTTCTACTGTCAGGTACCACTGACTCAGTGTTAAAATTTTGAACTGTTCTGTAACAATTTCATAAGTGGCAGAGAACAAAATTGAGTGGCAACATTTTCAGACCCCACCCCGTGCACTGTAGCTGCTGCTGTCTGGTGCTGCAGCCTCAAGTCTCGGATCATCATGCTTTGGGACAGTTTTTCCGCAAGACAACCAGGCTCAAGAATGCTGGACACTAACCTCCTAATGCCTGTCTGCCTGTTGGTGTGAAAGGACTCTTGAATCTTGTGTGCTGATATGTCCTCTTTTGGCTTGGCTTTTAAGGGTGACATTGTCCTTTTTGTCTGTTTGAAATGCTGCCCTGACAGTGATTTTCTGACCATATACTATATTGACAAGTATCTCATATGCTTATTTGAGAAGAAAATATGTGATTCAATTTAGAAGTAAAGGCTGTAAATCCACTTTAAAAACGTTGAGGCATTAAGACACAAAGTATATTCAACAAAATTCAAGGCCCTCACTGCAGTGAAATCATTAGGCCACTCCACAATTTTCTCGGTGGATGGGAACAAACCGCCACACTATGAATAAAGCTTTACAATGGGGTGCTATATATTTTTAATTTACAATAGGTGAGCAATGTGTGAAAGACAAGGAATTTATTCTGGAGCTCGAATTCAACCAAGGCTCTTATAGCATAAACTTGAGCTTTGGTAAATATATATTTTAATCTTTACCAATATCAATATGCTACTTGATAGTGAGTACTAAAATACATCTTATTTGTTAATCTTCATGATGATAAAGTTAGATTTTTTTTGTTACATGTGATTCTGACATGATGTCACTACATGCACTGCGCTCCTTCCTCTCCGCTCGTCTCAGGTAAATAATGCGTCTTCAGCTCAGCGGTCGGAGTCGCGCGTTCATGTGTTTTGGAGGCGTGGCTTTGGAAGGAGCCCAGAAGGGAGGGGGTGGAGTGAATGGAAATAATGAGCTGTCTTTAAAACAGTCTGAGAGGTCTACAGACATTCGATTTTTATACTTTCTTTTTCAGAGTACTTACATTTTAATTATGCATTGATAAATACAGAAAGTTTAAACAAATTTGGAAAAAAGTTTTTTTTATACAATTCCTACCTACAATACCTTTAAGTGTGATTTTCATACTGTTACTGATGGAAAGTCTGAGTAACTTTCTGTCCTTATGTCTTTCTTCTGCTGAAGTGGCGCACTGAAAGGAGATTCGTGTCACCTTCATCAGTCCTTTCTTTAATCCCTGGAAACCATGAAGGGAAATACCCTCAGATGCAGGTAAAATTATTTGATGGGGTTAGGGTTATTTGATTTTGGTGTACCAATTGGCATTTTTTGTGTGTGTGTGCTTCCCTTTCTATGATACACATTTCTGACGGGATTGCCATGCTTTATGTGTATGTTTACATTTTTAATCATGTAATAACTAACAGTCTCAAAGATGACATTACACCAAGATAACATTTTTACAATTTAAATAAATGTCATATACATAATATATATATATATATATATATATATATATATATATATATACACACACAATATGTCAAATGTGCTTAAGTGCGGCAGCTTTTATACGTTTTACAATTTTAATATGCAAGTTAATAGGGGTGCACGATTCAGAAAATGTCCCGATTCGGTACCGATTTTATGTCTCAAGATTCGATTCAAAAACGATTCTCGATTCAAAAAACGATTCGCAGTATATAAATGTAGTTTACTTTTTCCTATGTGATTGATTGCAGTAGACACAATTTAAAAGAAAGAAAAAAACACAACAAATTAAATGTAGTTTGATATTACTTTGTCTTCATACAAAAATAAAAACTTCTGCAACTAAAAAGTGCAAAGTGCCAAGCTTTGGCCAGCTTACATTTAATTCAAGTTTAAAATAAAACTTAAATAAAAGCTTTTACATTTAGCTTTAAAGTGCTAGTCAGATCAAACAAACAATTATGCTAAATGTGGTTTAAGGACTAGGCCTACTTCAGCTACCAGGTTGACTGTTGAAATGTGAACTCAACTGGGCACATTGAACTTCCTAAAAATATATACTAATGTCATAGAACCCTTGCGAAATTATTTTAAATAGATTTAAAAAAGCCACCACTACTGGTAACATCTATGGTTAGATTGATTTGTTTAGATCCAGTTAAGTCGTTCATAGGCGTAATTTGCGGGTATCTCCAGTTAACTAGCAGAGCATTCATTTAGTTCGCTATTAAATAAGAGATCTGTTGTTTTTGAAATCAAGCTGCGCGCTCGTTGCCGCTGCTATGTGTCATGGATACAATGTTCTCTGTGGCTCGCGCAGTCTTCACTCGGATGCACATATTCGGTTTTGATGAGAGAGAGAAAAAACTATACGAGTGCGGTTTAGAATCCGTAACCTCTGACACGCATGGCAAAAGATCTACAGAACTCAAACATAAGATCTGCGGATCGATGCATTTATTTACGGGTTGAGCAGAGAGGCTGCACAGTTTGACCAGCGGGCGGCAAGAACTTGCAATGTAACTATTTATCAGACCGGCCCTCGCAGCCTCGAAACACTACCGGACCACCGGTAAAAGTCCCGACTCACCCGATTGCCACTCCGCCCGTGCACGCCATTAAAAAAAATATATGAATCGATTTTTGGAATTCTATGAATCGATAAAGATTGAATCGCGATTCAAATGTTAATCGATTTTTTTGCACACCCCTACAAGTTAAAGGGATAGTTCACTTTGAAATTAATTTTTGATATGTTTTAGCTTACCTCCAGTGCATCCAAGATGTAGGTGTCTTTGTTTCCACAGTATCTTCAATTTTGATAATTTTAGGTAAAACCGTTGTTGTCTGTCAGTCATACAATGGAGGTGAAGGGGGTCCAACTCAAAGAGCAGTCAAAATTAAACATTATTTAATGACTCGTAAATGTAAGTACACATTGATGCCCTAAGACACGAAACGAGTGGTTTTTGTGAGAAAACGAACAGTATTTATATCTTTTTTAGCTCGTGTAAGCATATCCATGTCCAACTGATCTGAGAGCAGGGCGCTTCGGTCTGCGCATGCGTACAGCGTTCGCCGGAATGCCCCGGTTCAGGTTCAAATAAATAAGGTTGTGAAAAAAAAATCAACGTTGTCTGTTGGTATATAGAAATCGTCTTCCATTGCGATCCTGTATATGTAAATATGTTTAGATCTTCACAGTGTAAGGTAAAACTTCCGAAATCTCTGCATAAACAATGAGTGACGTAAACACGCGCGAGGGAGCCCTTCCGGGGCATTCCGGCGAACGCTGTACGCATGCGCAGACCGAAGCGCCCTGCTCTCAGATCAGTTGGACATGGATATGCTTACACGAGCTAAAAAAGATATAAATACTGTTCGTTTTCTCACAAAAACCACTCGTTTCGTGTCTTAGGGCATCAATGTGTACTTACATTTACGAGTCATTAAATAATGTTTAATTTTGACTGCTCTTTGAGTTGGACCCCCTTCACCTCCATTGTATGACTGACAGACAACAACGGTTTTACCTAAAATTATCAAAATTGAAGATACTGTGGAAACAAAGACACCTACATCTTGGATGCACTGGAGGTAAGCTAAAACATATCAAAAATTAATTTCAAAGTGAACTATCCCTTTAACATTATGTCGAGTCAGCAGGGCTAACGTTAAAACTCGCCGTTTGTTACATTATGTAACCTTATAAAAGTCTGTCTAACTTTAGCAAATGTAACATTATGCTGGTCCTAATGAAGTTAACCCTCTGGGGTCGGCAATCACGCCGGCGTGATTTGCTCGATTTTTTTTTCACATAGCAGCAACATAGACTTAAAATACTCCGTCATTTATGGTCATACAGAAAAAAGAAACATGAAAAAAGAATCTGTGAGATGTCTATTTTTGTATGTGTCCACTTAGGCTACAATAAAAACAAACCATTGTGCTTTTGTAAAATAAAGAAAATAAACGGGGTATGCGTTCTGTCTCTCCGTCTCGGTGAACTTTTTTTTTTCTTGAGCACGTCTATAAACTGAAACAACTCAGCGAATACACGTCTCACATTTATGAGCCATGTATCTTTATAAACATGTAAGTGTGTACTTTTAAATCATCTGATTCAAAACAAAAACAAATATTCTCTGTTTAAGTAATTTGTATAAAACCAACAAGATTTCCAGTTTCTCAAACGCTTGCTCATTACTTTTAATTCGACCACGCCCACGCGCGCAAAAGAGATTGATATGCAAATCTCCACGTGAAGGAACGCGAACGCCCTCATTACCTCAAAAACAACGCACAAAACTTCATCAGTCCAATGGTTTTCGCCGAGGTTGGAAAACACGCTGTGATTTTACATTGGATTTAACTTACCTCAGAAGAAGAAGATCGCGATTTGAAGACAAGAAAGATGTAAGGTAAGAAATGTATTATGAATCATATTAGTTAGTGTTATTGTTGAATTGCAGTTAAGCTGTTGCTAGACTAAAAATGTATGAAATCGACAGAAACATGTTGAAAGATGAACTATAGACAGGCAGGCATACCTTTCAATGCGAAATTTATATTCATGTACGACACAAGGTTGTTCTTATGTTTGATAATAAAACAGCATGATATAGTAGGCTATAGTAGCCTCTATAGTGTTGACTATGGTGAATATTATAATGTTTAGATCCGGGTTTACTGTTAAATACAGTGTTTGTGGATATCTGCTCAAACGTAACGTTAGATATGTATAATATGTTAACAATAATGTTTCATAGTGGCTCGATCCAGTAAAATATCCCTGCGCGCGCTCTGAGTTTGAAAAGCAAAACGCACCAAACATTAGGTTTCATGGTTTACGTCAGAACGTCATAACGATTGTAAACATTTGAAGTAACATCAATAAATTTGTCTCTAGTGTAGTGTTACTAGGCCGCCTGCAATAGACTATTGTTATTATTTTATGCAGCCATACACGTTGGCTATATGCATTGCACAACACACCTGATGTTCATTATATATTTTATAAATTGTAAAAAGATATTTTAACCAGAAAAATCTCAAATGTATTCCCAAAATTGTGCAGCCTTTCTCTTGATATCAGCATTCACAGTTGTTTTTTTGTTTGCTGTTGTTTTTTTTTTTTACAGGGACCACTGAGTCCTGCTGACATTCACACGAGTCTCTTTAGTCTGTACATGAACATGGTAAATGGAACATGGACAGGTATGTACTATGTTTCAGGAATGTCACAAAGGTCTCTGTTGAACAGAGTGTGTGTGATATAAAGATCAGTGTGTTCAATAATGTGCTTTTTTGTCATTTGTTGTGTATCTTTGGATTATGTTGTGTTGTAAATAAATCTAAACAATCAAAAAGACATTCTTTTTTAAGGCTCTCCTCATTCTTTGTGCAAGGCTGTGATAGGGCCTGATAAGGCTTTGATAGGGCCTGATAGCACCTTAATAGGGCCATTATGGGAGGGGTCTTTGTCTTCCTCAGGTGTGAAAAGCATACATATTAATGAGAGATTCACAGTGGTTTACGCCTCCCCGCATAAAGCTTTCTTACCCAAAACACGTCATACACATTCTAAAAGACTTTATTGACTTATCTGAATGAGTAGTCAGGATGATTTTCACATAGTTTTGAAGCAAATATTCTAGGCTACGTGATACAATTTTCAAAAGTCTTGTGAAGAAATAATTAGTAAGGATTTTATGATCTTATTTCAGTGATATTTGTTTTTTCACAAACCACGCATAAACGTCATTATCTCATTCAAAAAATATCTCTATTAAAAAAAGTCTTCGTTTTAAGTATGTCATTTTAAGGTATTTCTGCAATATTTGTAAGTTTTTATACATTCGTTTAACATTCAACACATTTTTTTTATGAGATTTTTTTTTCTTTCTACAGCAGTTTGACTAAAAATACAGAAAATGTTTACGGTAAATATCCATTTTTAAAAAAACTAAATTTTTCTGTAAATAATTTGTTTTTTTTTTTACTGTAATTTGACGGTAAGTGGTTGGCAACTTTGCTGCCAGACTTTTTACCGTTATTTTACGGAAAAAAAAATTACAGTGTAGATTTTATGCTTTTAGATGAGTAAGAACTGTTTAGTAACCTTTTGTAAACCAGAAATAAGCAATTTAGCAAACAAACAATTATATCCAATGAAACATATATTTAGTTGTCAAGGGTTCATGTTCACAAGTCATTAAAAAAACAAAAAAAAATCATCTGACTGTAACGTCTGTCAAAAACAATAAAAAAATTACTAAAGTTGCAAGATATAACGCAAAGGAGGCACTACATTTTGTTTGTATTTTAACCACAGCTTTTGTAACGTATACATGTCTACGATATAACATTTATCAAACCACGTCTTAAGAAATGATATGGTTAGCATTGATTGGCCAGTGCAATTGCCAGCAAGAAGCAAGTTTGAGAAATGAGAAACTTTTGACACCCCTTACCTTTCACCATTGAGTACATGCCCATTTCACCGACCTGCTGTGAACACTGTCTCAAACTAACACGATTCTTTGGAGCAATTACAAACTGGTGAAGAACACTTCAGAAGTACAATGGGGAAGGTGTGCGGTGTGAGTGCCTATATGCAATCAACCATCAGGTCCAATTACTATTATATCCGCTATGTATTAAAAGCAATTCTTGTTGTGCTGGAAGTATTACAACATGTTCTGTAGGTCATTGGCTGCTTAATTGACTTGCCTCAGAACAAGGAGAAATCACATAGCTCCCAGCAGTAAAGCTGTTTATGGTTTCCTCTGGATTTCATTGTGGATTCTGGCAGGTTCATTTCGGGATTACTCTCCGGAATGGCCTCGGGGTGTAGGGGGAGAGATTGGGATGAAGCACGAGGGAGAAAAGTGATTGAGCAACAGGGCTCAGGTATGCTGTGAAATAAAGATGGAGAATGTGGCCTTGAAGCGCCACCTCTGTGTTTCCGGCATAGGCTGGAGTTCAGCGGTGGGGTGTGAACCGCTGAAATGGCACAGTGACTACAAGAACATACTAATGGAAAGGGTTTGTAGAGCCAGAGGCAGGGGAATAGGGACTTGGGATAAATCACTGCCGCAGCCTTTTATCCGTATAAAGACACAGGTTAGATGGTGTTAGGTTTTTATTTCAAGTCGGATTTCCCCCAACCTTTTGCCATCTGGATTGTTCAGACGGATGACAGTGTTATTTCCCTAACCCCATAGTTTTATTTTGTGGGTTTTTGTATTGGCATCTAAACTTTGCTCCTTGCCAGCTGTCATGCACAGAGAGTTTTGCAAAGATAAGCACATCTATGACTCGCTATGTGGGGTGCAAACCCGCCTGTGCAGTACCCCCAGGACAGACAGCAGATGGTTGATGTAAGAAAACAATGCTGGAAGGGCAGGGAGACAGGGGAAGAGCGTTTTTGCAGACTTTGGAGGAGAAAGAACTAACAATGCAACTGCTGGGACAATATCGGCACTCTCTGAATAGCAGAATTCTGGATGTTTTACAAGACAGAACAAACTTTAGTGAGCCAAGACAACCTTCAAAGCGAGTTTTGATATGCTAATCAAACATGTTTTCCCATTTTACAGTACCAAAGTTTGCGTTTGATTAGCTGTAATGTGAATTCATAAAGCGAAAGGTCTTTGACCAAAAAAGATGTGCTAAATGCACATTCTGATTGACTTCTTGGTTCAATGAATTTAAAGTTAAAAACTCCATTTGTTGTGTACATTTACATTTACATTTATTCATTTAGCAGACGCTTTTATCCAAAGCGACTTACAAATGAGAACAATAGAAGCAGTTAAACTAACAGTAGGACAACAATACGTAAGTGCTATAACCCCTCTCAGTTTAATTTTAGTGCAGGTTTTTTTTTTTTTTTTTTTTTTTTTTTTTTTTTTTTTTTATAGAATAGAAGAGAAGAGAAAGTGTTAGTTCTACTGAATCAAGTGCTGCCGAAAAAGATATGTCTTCAGCAGTTTCTTGAAAGTGGCTACTGACTCAGAAGCTCTGGTTGAGTTAGGCAGATCATTCCACCAACAGGGAACAGCCATTGTAAAGGTCCGAGAAAGAGATTTTGTGCCTCTTTGAGATGGTACCACAAGACGACATTCGCTAGCAGAGCGCAGGTTTCTGGATGGCACATGTGATGTTGTGTAAAAGTTAAAAAGATAGTATATTTTATCATTTTTTAATGAATGAACATGCATTTATCAAAAAAGCATGACATCATATTCTGTTTCTGGTATGCTAGTCATGGTCTCTAAAGTAGGTTCTAGCGTGACTGTCTTTATTTTAGCATTGTCTAATGATGTTTGGGTGAAACAATTTTTTATTTGATGACAAGTTTTATATGATTTGATCTTAGATAACTACTTTTGATATGACTTTTTCTCAGTACATGATCAGGGTTATTCACAATTCAAGAATTGGATCCCTTCATTAAAGGTACAATATGTAGGAATTTTTCACCACAAGAGGGTGCAGTTACCAACAATAACAAAGGCGAAGCTTGGTGACGCTATGAGGTAGAGTTGAACGATGGGTGATGTCGTTTTCACCATCCAGAGATGTTATGGAACTAATGAATCATGATTAGGATGAGGTACTTTATTTGTTTTTGTATTACCTGTACCTCTGATCGCAATATTTTATGTCACCATAATGAATTAACTGCAAGGAACACGAAATGTTATGCTATATTATCCTGTTACAGCTATTTGTCAAATGATTTGTTGGGTTAATGCTGCGCAGTTTTACGTGTTTATTGTTAATGCCGTGTTGTTTTACGTGTTCAAACCAATCGTACTCAAAGTAAATTTGAACGAACATTTGCAAGTAATGGCTAAATATTGTTTAACAACACATATCCGATTGTATTTAATTGCACTCCCATAATCTCGGTCAAAACACAAGTGATAAAAAGCATTACCAAAGTACAAAGCGCAATATAACTGTGAATTTTCATCTGCATAATGATCACTTGATAGTTTTTGAGGTGAATCAACATATGCATAATGATTGATCTGTCACGTCATATAGGCCTATGTATCTCGCATTGTTTATAAGTGATATTATTGACAGTTGCATGTGTTGCAAGGAAACACAGATACATCCTTTTGTTTTATGTACATTTACTCACCTGTCTAATAAAGTATATGCAAGAGCGGTGTTGCTCCAAGTTAGTCGCAGACGTGGAGCTCTCGGCATCTCGAAAACGCCACGCCGATATTGATCCTCATTTTAGTTCTCCTTTTTTTTTTGTCCCAAAGTCTGCTTGCCATGGTCCATAATGATTGAACGAAACAACAACAGCGTGCAGCTAAACGTTACGCACTATGCGGTTGTCGCCATGGCTACGTCATGGCTATGGCAGTACGAGCGGAAACCGAGGATAGCGCGAATATTGCGTCATTGACAGGCGAAATTTTTTTCCGGGACGGCCACTTATTTAAAATTGGAATTTCTCTGAAATAAAAAATCTTTGGAGACTTTTGGGATATTGTAAGTACACAACTGCAGGAAACATATCACACTGTGCAAGTGATTTTTGGATATTTTATTACAAAATTCCTACATATTGTACCTTTAATGTGAAATTGAACTGAATTGTTGACAGTTGACACAGGATTTGGAATTTAATTTGATTTGGAAAGATGTTTTGAATTGGAATGGAATTTGATTTGTTTGATTAGTTTAAATGATTTTTAGAGCTATTTATTTATTTATACACATATTGCATACAACCCTTTTCTATTGCCCGTATTGCATAACAGTGTGCCTAAACTGTTAAAATGTAAAAATAAAAATAAAGCGAAGTGGAGGCAACTCACGATAGTAAAGGTACATTTTGGTAAACCTCTCTGCCTGGTTCATAGTGTCAGTTTTTATAGTCTGTTTTTACAGCCTGTCTTTAATTTATATTAAATGAACCACTTGGCTTCAGTCAGACTCAGTACATATTTATGTAAACGCTATAAGCCTTAGGTACTGAGATCTCTGCACACAGCTAAAAGAGAAGTCTTGTTTCGTTAGTGTGTTTATGGTTGCAATGACACACACACACACACGCACAGGCTACTTGAAAGCTTGCTAATACAGAGGGTACAAAAGCACTGGCTGTGAGGTAACCTACGCAGAGTGAAGGTCTATTATAGTTCAAAGAGAATGATACAGAATGGTTTATGAGCCTTGGCTCACAGCCTTTTCCATTACAGCAGATAGCATTGAGCTTATTAAAAAGTAGACATGTCATCTCAAGGTTTTGCGCTTGCTTTCGTGTCACTTGGCTTTGGCGGTACTTCCTGTTGCTGAACGGGGTCCAATTTTTGTAATTAGCTTAGAGTCTCTGCTTGTTAAAAAACACTCACTCTAGTCTTAATTTCTGAAGGTGAAGCATTAAATTATCCACCAGCATTAGCTACTGTAATCTAAGATGTTTATTCAGGAACCCTGTAATACAAAAATTGTTGTTGCTTTTAGTCAACGTCTGTTAACTTTTATGAGTAAACTAGAATGTAAATGGCCTCAAAGTTGACTAAATTATCTATTAGCACATATATGCTTTGAAAATTGATTTATCTCTTCTAGAAACTGCATATATCTTCTTTCTCTTCTAGACCAAAAATGTTGGTGACTACATCCTGCAACACCTTGATGGATTTATGTAAGGATATTTGAGGACGTCAGGTTGGTGTTCAACACCACCATCCCTGAAATTCTTTCCACCAAACTGACCTAGCCCTCTGCGTCCATCTGTCAATGAATGACCAACTTCCTGAAAGACAGACAGTAGCTAGCGAGGCAGGGAAAACACCTAGCACATATACTGTCAGCACTTTATTGCACGGAATGCAAAAGGATAAAAAAAAATGATGTCCAAGGAAGATGATGGGATTAGGGATCACGTTTAGAGGTTACTCAACGTGTGGAATCACGGTAAGAGACATTTATTTGGCAGCTTGTATCAACTTTGATATCTGTATGTTTTGGAATGATAGACAGTTGTTTATAATGCTTGTGGTCCATTTTAATTTCTGACAGTCATTTTGGCAACATACTGCATATCCTAGTAGAACTATGGAAGTCTTGTGGCAGTGGGACTTTGTGTCTGGATGTGTATCGGAAAGTTAAGCAGTACTGTTCTCTGTTTCAGAGGCAGTTGCATTTGTCCTTTTGTTTTAACTAATTTTTACATCCAGGGGGGGCAATGCAATATCAGCCTCCCTTATTTCTTCTGATGCCGTGTGGCTGTCCCGTTTCCATCCAGATTTCACAGTATCTGCCTTTATCTTTCACTATCTGACCTATCCTCAACTGTATCTCTACAGTTGTATCTGTTGAGTTCAGGGAACGTGACATCACTGGTTGTAGTACTGAAAGATGGCGGCGTCCTTGCTACAAAAGCAATAAAATCTTTTTGTTTCTTTTAAATGGTTACATCAATCATGTTTGTTATATAAAATTTGATTAGAGTGGAAATCCATTTACTACTAAATGTTACCTTGACAGATCGCTTCATATCAACTTTAACTAATTAAGACAACATATTATTGAACTTTGTTACATTTAATGGTTATTTAATATTTACTGACATGAAAATGATTATCTGCTTTTCCACCCAGAATTTTGATAAATGCATCTTTACTTTTTAGTCTAAAATGTTTGATCCTGATTTTATATAATTGAGAAAATCCTGTTATTTCTTCCTCAAAACCTTTTAAATGTGACTTTCTTTGAAAGCAGATTGTTAAAAAAATCGTTGAACTGACCCTGAAAATGTATTTGATTTTACTGGCACCTGAGATTTATTTATTTATTGATCGATTGGCATTCCAAGTTTGTGTGCAATATGCATCAGATGGTAAATGAACAAACTGTGGGTGTGCCATCTGAGGCTGAGATGACTCTCCCTCTTTGCACCATACAAGCAAAACAAAGAGCTCTGCTGACAACAAACACAACCTCAGTCATATCATTCCAGCTGTATCTTATTTACAGCACACAACACTTCTCTCCGCTGACACAGAATCTTTGTTGAATGATTAAAAATGCTGATTACTTATAAACCTAGGTAACTACCTCAGAGGACATTCAAAAGCTCTTCCACAGCGAGAGCAGGATTATCAATCACTTCGAAACTCATGGTTTATCAACGTCCATCACCTTTTATTCCAGTGAAGCTCATTGACCGGCTTGTCTTATTTAAATAGTGCTAACAGTAAGACGATCAATTCCAGATGCATTGGAAATAATATGTGGGAAAATTCTGTTCTATAAGAAACTTTTCCAACTTGCGGCCCACAGAACAAACCCGTTTCCGCGGCACACTTCAAGAATTTTCACAGACCTAACTATTTGTGTTGCGAGGACATGGGAACGGAGACTAAAACAGTTGCTACATTGCTCATCGCTGCAAAAGCATGCTGTAGATAGAAACATTTGACGCTCTCTAGAGCACAAACACAAAAACGCACTGTATGGTTTGCCAAATCTGTTTTGCCAAATCTGTTTTGCTATTATTACAGCTTCAACTGATGGTTCTCTTCAGTGTTCGAATTACGGGGGAGCTAAGGGGAGCTCGGCTCCCCTGAAAAGGACCTGGGCTCCCCTGAAAGCCTACTTTGAGACATTTAGGGGGAGCTCTAAAACACTGTCCATGTTTTGTGTCGCATAGATTTAGATTTTCTGTACATTAAGGTTCCTGAAATAAATGATGATATTAAAAATGTGTCAGTGTTTATTCGCTCCTTACATTACTATTTCCGAACATCTGTCTCCACTAATAAATGCAATGGGCGTGGTTCAGCGAAGTCTGTAGCGGGAGAGCGGGGACGGAGCCGAGCGATGAAGTGGGTCAAGTTCAAATGACAAACACCTGTCTGTGATTTCAGTAATTGGCGTGAGGAGACCGCATATAAGAAGCGGGCCGTGCTGATATTAGTGTGAGAGTGAGACTGGGAGCTCGTGCACGTATCCTGAGAGAAAATGACATCTGAAAGCTGTAGGCTATCCAGCGGAAAGAGTGGGTCTACAAACTGTATCCAGTGAAGCTGTGTTCAGCGGGAAGAGGATTACTACATCTGTATCCAGAAAGCTGTGTCCAGCGGAAAGAGTAGCCTATTAATTATCATCTGTTTCTGTTACCTTTTTGATATTTTGAGTTAACGTTATTTAAGCGCGACCACGCGCTGTAAAAGAGCCTTGTAAATAAAAGTGCACGAGTTCCAGCATTCGCCGACCCTGTGTCTCCTTCCATCACCTACACACAACGAACGTGTTTTGCATCACACTATTGTTTTAAATGCCCGAACATGCACCAAAAGCGTTAAAGTCAGTCAGGTTCAGGGAGGATCGGAAAATAGGGCTCCCCCGAAAGCCACTTTGTAATTCGAACCCTGGTTCTCTTGTTTTCATTTTAGATGAACAGTGGAACACAGGGCCTGACCGAGCCTCAAGAGTCTCTTGCACATAACAATTAGACGTTATTAACTAAAATCTTTGTGACTCACCTAATGTAAAGTTTGGTGTTGTTTAGCACTGTATGTCAGGCTGAACAGAAGAAAGTTGCAAACGGATCAGGCTTGATGTGAAGCTTAACTTTTTCATTCTGGTGTTTTTCAGTGAGGTCTCTGTTTTAGACCTTTTGAATTTGTGCAGGAGTTTTACACTGCTCACAAAGTGTGAATGGCATGCTCACAGTTCTTCACAGTGAATCCATGCATATTTTAAAACCATACAGCTAAGCTGGGGGAAGTTAATTTAATACTTCTAAAAATATCCAAATCTCAATGGGATGCGAGTAATTGGCTTGTTTCGTCATGTTAGAGAACATTGCACATGCTGCAAACATGTTTACAAGTATGTCTTCATAACAGGATATTTTGCCATTTATAATGAATGTGTTTGCTGTGTCAAAAAGCACATTTGCAAAGGGGGCATGGGAAAAGATGATCAGTGTTTTATCAGTGTTGGAGAATCTTTCGTGACTCTGTTATTTTACATTGCAGATCATTATAAACTAGTCTTACAAAACTAATACGTTGGCAGTTTTTGTGCAAAATGGTGTGGATCAATGTATCTGTTCAGAGGGTTCAATTCCTGTTCAGCTCAAATGACAATATTTGTAGCGTAATGTTAATTACCAGACAATATTTTTGTCTATAGTCTCCGTGATGAGTCTGCCCGAAAATGTTTTGAGATCGGCCAAATTGTCCGGGATTCGGCTTTTGCGTTCTAGTCGCCATTCATTATGTTTACTGTGGCGAGCAGGACGAGGCTAGGGCCATGGGAGAACGGCACGAGGCCGGTGGCGTGATTACCGATTAGAGACACCTGTGAGACGCACTGGTCTCGTATCTCTCACGGAGGAGTGGGGATTTTCTTAGCAATGTTAAAACACACATCAACCGATCACTTGTTTAGCGTTCATGTAAACACTACATTCAGATTCACCAATCGGAATGAATTCAGTTAGATTGAAACAAAAGGTGTGCACGTAAACAATGAATGGCGACTGCAGAAAGCAAAAGCTGAATCCCGGACATCGACTGCCGGACATGTCCGGGAAAAAGAGGATGGTAACCCCTACTACTCAGCTTTCTCCATAGAACATGAGCCTGCTAGCTTAGCTTCCAAAAGAGATGGCTGACACTATGTGCACATTCTGTGAGTGAGATCCCACCCTCTATGGGCGGGTTGAAAACATGCTGAACAGCTCCTTCTACTGGCAGTAGTCTTTAGCCTCTGGCCAAAAAATCCTCCGATGACGCAAAATGACGATTTTTGCGTCATCGGAGGATTTTTTCCAGACAAAAAATACATAAATCTCTCATCTCAGGGGGATATGAGGGTGGAAAGCATGGTCATTCGAAAATACTACAGGTTTTCTACTAATACAAAGCTTAATGCTAAATCCTGAAGTATCCCTTTAAAATAAAGGACAGGCAATGTTAGAATGCTAAAATGCATAATTTAGACAGCTTTACATGTCAAATAATACATTTGAAGTATTTTTGATGAAATAATTAATATTCTTCAATAAATATTTGAGCATCACTTTAAATAGTTAAAACTTTAAACCCTCTGGATACAATTTACTTTCATTGTATGTACCTCACTCTAACCATGATTTTTAATTTGGGTGAAAAATAAAGGTGCAATTTGAAATAATTTACTGCAATGACCTTTCCAACTGAATTTAACTTGAACGGAACATTTAACAGAACATTTCTTTAATTCCTTTGGCTAAGTAGTAAAGGTATTGGGTTTGGCTAGATTCTAAAGAAACCATCTTAGTCAGAGCACTAGCAATTAGCAAAAAAAAAAAAAAAACAATCAATTCTTATAGTTGATAAGAATTGAGAAAATAAGTCTGTATAATTATTGTGCCAATGAATGAATTTACAAAAAGTACCATGGCATTACCAATATTTTGTCGGACATATTATGGTAGTACCATGGTTTATTTAAGTACTATGATATTATGACTTGAAACACCATGGTACTGCCACAGTACATTTCTGTTTGGATAATTAATCTAGAAAATACTCTATCAGTATTTTTTAATTGATTTAATTGTATTGATTTAATTAAACATTTTAAGTTGCTAACATTGCTTTGAGTTCCGTTTACATAATAATGTTCTGATCTGAATCACAAAATTGTGGTGAATTTTTTGTCATAACTACAAGGGGGTGGGTTTGAGAACTGCTGACCTACAATATGATATGTTGGCAAAAAGTTATATTCACATTTTGTCCTCTGAAATATAAGCATTGCTAGGCCTTAGAAAGCTCAACGAGTTTATTTTCTGCTTCACCAAGAGAGTATGGAAGCCTCTGTGTGCATAAACATCTATCACTTCTTGGTAGAAATGCATGTTAGAAACGTTGAACGCTGCCTCAACGTCTTCCTCATATTAAATCAGTCCCTTTCCATTAACCCAGGTGCATGGATATTAACCTGGTATATAAATACACATCTCCACAAAGCCAAAATATATTACACTACCACAAAGCACAAGTTAAAATGGATCTCAGCAAGGCCTTTTTTTTTTTTTGTGAAATTTATGAGTGCCATTATAAAAAACATCAGCCTGCTAAGTCCTGATTGAACAGGAGAAAATAAAGCTTGGAGCTAGACATGTGCCGGTATTCGGTAATGCGATAAATCGCGGTAAAGAATATGCACGATATTGTTATCGCGGGCACTTCAAAATACCATGAAAAATAATAGATCCGAATTAGATTTAGATATTTAGAACGCACATTAGCTTATTTTCCATCAACCGCTTAAAAAAACACTGCGTATATGCTGCGCAAAACACGTGTGCTCTCTGATGTACAACAATCCCCACATAAGCACTGTGTGCATGCGAGTGCGCACTCTAGCCTAATGTAAACAATCCTCACATGGAGAAGAAGCACGGTGGAAGGAGGAACACTGCCAACGATTTATCCCCCTTCTAAAAGCAGGGCTGCCAACTCACGCATTCAGCTTGAGACTCGCGCAAATTAACACTTTTCATAAGCATAACGCCACACATTGATTTTCTCACGCAGATAAACATCGCAGAGCAAAGAGGACACGGAGACTGACAGACTAGACAGAGCAGGATACTTTTGGTATTAAAAAAATATCAGCTCTCAGGTTCTGTCTATTTTATAACGAAATTCAGACAATAAATACAGTTTTGGCGCTTGTAAATGTGACGTGACAGATCACTGTAGCACCTCAGTTCAAAGTAAACCAATCATCTGTAACTTTTATAAAGAAACAGTACAATTTACCGAAAGGTATGCCTCAAACATAATCTCGATCAATCTGTGTTTTCAACCATGGAAAGAGGTCAATAAAACTGCAGGAGAACAATTATGTCACAGAAGGTTACATTTACCCCAGGAAAGCCATTTAACGTTAGTTGACGAAAAGAATAGCTATAGAGAGGAGTATTTTGCTAAATATGTGCACTATATTACTTATTTATTATGTTTACTTGTCATTACATAATTGTTATTATAATGAAAACCGCATTATATTTAATTTCTCTTTGTATGTTTACAGCATTATTTGAGATATATTTTTTTCTTGAGAAAAATTAACATGCAGGCTATTTACTGTGGCCCACCTAATATTTATCCAAATGAGTCAATATTGAAATAAGATTGAAATCAAATCCAAGAATTGAATTGAAATCGTGAAAATTGTGTTAAGCAATAATACATACAGTAGCCTATAAGTCATTGTACCATGTAAACATTGTAACATGTTATCACTAAACTTGTGTAAACTAAACCAAAATGTTTTGACAATTACACATTGTGATGCAAGTTTTTTTTGTTTTTAGATACCCCCAATCCATCCGTTTCTCTTGTGCAATTAAAATATTGTGATAATACTGTATACCGTGATAAAAGCTCAATCAATTAATCGCAGCATGAAAATGTGATGCCTACTTGGAGCGATGGAATGAGCTCATTGGAAACATGCATTTCATCTTGTGCGATGCAAATCAATGGGGCCCAGCAGGGACCTGTACGCAAGAGCCTTTATTCACTCTACTTGAACTCGCAGCACAGTCACAAGTGAGCCAACACCTTAATTCAGTGTGTTAGCCATGCTGGTGGATCTCAGGTAATATTACCGTAGTTGTCCATTCAAAAAAAGAAAAGGAAAAAGTGTGCCTGTACTAGTCAATTTCATTATGATATGTGAGTCAGAAGGGAGTAAGGAAGAATAACAGAGCATACTGTGTGAGGTGCATTCATCTGCGACACGTCGCAGTGTTCCTCAAAACAACTCTGCATACACTGATGGAAACAGCGGCATCAATGTAATGCTAGGTTTTCACAAAAGCAAACAGCAACAGAAAAAAAACAGCAAAAAGCAACAGATTGCAAACTGATGTCTAAAAGCATCATGTTAACAGGTGATCTAAACACTTACCATCACAAAACATTAGAGAGTTTTGTTGAGTATGTGTTTCTTAAAGGCACACTATGCAAGAATTGTACCTTAATATAACAGCTTCAAAGTAATTTCGGTGGTAAACAAACTCATGGTAGGGTGAATCATCCTGGTAGTAAAGCTTGGGGGGACGCTGCTGGAAAAACCAGCAATGCAAGTTTGAGAGGAGCGCCCCCGACAAATCTCGCGAGAATCACGACATGCTTTACGGCAACGACGTCACACACATCAACCACAACATGAAGCACGAAGACACTTGCACGCATTTCAGACGTGATACTCGACGATGGAAAAAGCAAATAAAACGCGGTCGGAAGAGACTAGGAAAAGGAAAAGAGAATGAGCCTCTCGGCTCAACCCGTAAATAAATGCATTGATCCGCAAGTTTTGTTTGAGTTCTTTAATGTTCTAGTGGTAGATCTTTTGCCAAGCGTGTCAGAGGTTACAGGTTCTAAGTTTTTTCTCTCTCATCAAAACTGAATATGTTCATCAGTGGTTACAGTCTATATCAAGCTGAGACACGTTTTTGTGCATTTTATTTTGTGATTTCACCGGAATGAATAGAGAGTCTCCGCAACGGCGATAAATTGAAGCGTGCGTCCGAGTGAAGACTGCGCGCGCGCCGCCACAAGAGACATCAGGCTGTGAGACCAGTCTATGGCAGAGACGTTCTGAGTGAGTGGTATTTACGACAGTAACATTAAATACAAGTACTCCACAGCGACTCTAGGGGTCGCTGTTTGACAAAAACGGAATTCCTGCATGGTGTGCCTTTTAAGAGAACGTTTCTATCTGAAACGTAATTTGTTACTCAAGCTGAACCCTGTTTGTTCAATGTGAAACCTTATTTGACATCTGGTACTGAGTGTTAAAATCGAAGGGGAACTGAAAGCAGTATAGACTGAGGTTGATTAATTGGGTCAAAGTTTGTGATATGGACTGGATTGGCTTATGCAGAGATGCAGAAAGTTATCACCAATGCAGTGGTATTATTTAATTACACCTGCCAAGAGGAATTATTGATCTTTAATTATTTTCTAGAGGGAAGGTACTAAGACACCCTCTGCAAAACAAAGTGATCATCATTATCATAATCAATATATGCAATCTAGATAGATGATTAAACAAAAATGCTGTTAGCTCAGAGCTGTATTATGGCTCTGGCATCCCCATTTTTTTATATTTATTTTTTCCCCCAATTATAATATTCACCATGCAGTGGAGGCTTGTAATGATACAAGCATGTTTCATACGAGCTGCTGTACTTTTTTCCAATCATTTAACAAACACATTGATTGCTTCGGAACTCGAGTTTAATTTGACTCAAGGCCCTGAATGCTTTCAAATATGTAATTTAGTAATATCAATCCTTTCATACTTGTAATAAAATCCTTCTGTTCTTTTCTTTCATATTACCCGTTGCATTAACCTTGAGAAATCTTAAAGGGGAACTGAAAAAAACTAAATATAATTCAATTCATACAAAATATAATGTTAAATACAAAATGTTTTTCGCAGTACACTGTAAAAAAAGATTAGTTGACCCAACTTAACTCAGTCAAAGCAACAAGATGACTTGACTTATTTAATTTGAGTCAAGTCAACTTATAATGTCAAGTTTCTTACACTTCAAAACACGAGTTGATGCAACATGCCGTCTGTTGACTCAACTTCCTGAATCAAGTTGGCTCTACATGGAATACATAATTGATAACACTCGCGATTTGTTGACTCAACTTTCTGTATCAAGTAATGTGGACTGGAAAACATTACTTGAGAGAACTAAAAGATGTTGGTTTAACTTATTTTATTAAGTTAGGGCAACATTATTATTTTTTCTCATGCTCTTTTGCCAAGTTACTTGAGTTTACAGAAATTGCTAGATTTAAATTTAAGCAAATATCTACAAAAAATCTACATGAGAATTGGCCAGTCAAACTTAAATATTAACACATGAAAAAAATAGATGAAAAGACAATTCAATAAGGACCTTTATTAAAACCCCAACGAGTCCAACTTCAACCAGCCTTGCTTTACAATAAGTGACAATGGATGTCGAGACTTTCCTTGGGACATGTTCAAATTTTTGCCTTTACACCCTCTAACACACTTTTGCTTGGGGCTGCACACAAACCGAAATTATACTGTTCCACACATAATAATATAATACATTAAAATAAATGCAGTCTTCCTTTGGGGAAAAACCATAACTCTCCGAATTCAACTCAGTCCATTGTTGTGGATGTTCAGAGTTGCTGCAGTAAATTGCAGAACGATTTGTAAAAACAAAACAAAAAAATTTCTTAGAAACTTACTCAAAATGTTGAAAATGAAAACATTACTAAAATGTCCACTCTCTTGACAATTTCTCGGTAGCATCACATGGATGTTAAAACCTTTCAAATAAGGGACATGCATACAAAAAAAGCTTTCACACCCTCTTAACCCGTTTAATCCCAAATTTCTTGCAACTTGAGTACATGCATTCTACTCCTTAGACCTCCCTAACACTCAAACAATATGCCTTTTTTTATTTTATGTTGGTTAAGTTAGTGAAATATTAGGTTTTATACTCGGTCACAATAGTGACCGATGGGAAACAACATAGTCAGAATTCATTCAAATTCTTCAATTAGACCTATTGACACAATTCATTTCAAGACATCCAATATCTCGTTTTGTCATTTCGTGAAGAAGGCTTAGTGAGGTGAAAAGGTTGTCATGTACAAAGTTACACCCTGGAGGAACTTCTGCTTTTTCGGCTAGACCCCATGGGCTAGACCATGTCTACACTTGGGCCCTGTCCTAGGCCAGTTTCAGGGAGATGTGTGTGCACTCTTTCAGTGCACTGAAGATGGGCCGTACGTTGTAGAAAGGGTTGTTTGTGGTCATGTGTGGGGCACACCAATTGGTTCTCATGAACATCTGCCCAATCCTCCAGATAGTTTACATCTGCATCGCCATTCAATAGTCTACCTGGCAAATGGGCCGTTTCACCCTGATAACTCCCTATCTGAGCCATCACTATCACAGTCACTTTCAATTTGGGGTGGGGGTGGGGGTTGGGGAGAAGGGGGTCATGCACGTCAAGAAGGTCCAACACATTGAGCGTTTCTGGGATACTGATAACTACACTGAACAAAATTATAAATGCAATACTTTTGTTTTTGCCCCCATTTTTCATGAGCTGAACTCAAAGATCTAAGACCATTTCTATGTACACAAAAGGCATATTTCTCACAAATATTGTTCACAAATCTGTCTAAATCTGTGTTAGTGAGCACTTCTCCTTTGCCAAGATCATCCATCCTCCTCACAGATGTGGCATATTCAGTGTAGGATTGCCAATACCTGCCAATCCCAGCCTAAAACCTGTGTTTTCAATTGAAGCACTGTGTTATACTACCGGTCACAATTGTGACCGTAAACAAATTTACAAGTCTTACGAGCAAAATATATATGCAGGAGTATAATTCTCAAAATATATCAGTAGTAGACCCTTTAAAGAATATATGTGCAAAATATGATAGTTCTATCTGTTAATTAAGATGTTTTATATACTACTTTTTGTAGTAGTCTGAGAAAGAAATCTTCTTCTAGATGTGCAAGCAGGAAGTTAACTGATCTGGTCATGTGACCTTTCACACTAGTCACATGACATTAATTGATTTTAATCAAGACAATCTATTTTGTCATTTAAAAGTTGAATTTCTAGCCCAAAGTCAATAACAACATTTTTAGAGCTTCCAGAAATAAGAAAAAAGCTGCGGTCACAATTGTGACCGGTGGGATTAAATGGGTTAAACATCCTCTTCCAACTCTTTCAGGGCTGGTCAAAAACAGAAATTAAACTGTATCCCGCAGAAAAGAAAGAAAGAAAAAAAAAGTACTTCCTTTGAGAAAAAAGAAAAAAAAGAAAAAAATAATCTTGATCCATTCTAAGTAAATGTTCAGCATTGTTGCAGTAAAATGCAGCAACATATACATACTAAATTGTATCTCTCTGAGAAACTTGCTGAAATGTCAGCCAGAAAATGAACACATTCAAACATCACAGAAATCTCCACTGTTCAGGTTTGCTCTACAACATAAAATACAAATTAGTGTCTGCAAGAGACATTTTCTCTACAGAGAGAAATAGACATCTGTTAGGACATAAAAACTGTTGTGACCCACAGAAGGGCTTTACATTTATTTTCCTCTTACTACATGAACAAACACTACATGAGTGAACAAATGCCAAGAAAATTAGAATACTTCCTCATGGCCAAATACAGAAACATCCTCCTGAGCCATCCCTCTAACTGAGCAGTTTATTCTTTAGAGAGTATACCCTGGGAGTGCACGTCTCAGACCCGATTCCCATGAATAGGCGCTGAATCACCTCAAAAGTATATTTCATCTCTTTTGGATAGTCAAGGTTCAGCATGTACAGCAGGCCCATCAGGTTCACAACAGCGTTGGGTACATCAGCAAGATGACGCATGACAATCTTTTCCTCAATGACAATGGCAACATCATTGTAGGAAACTGGAAGGGGCTCCTTCACATCTTCAACGACCAAAAGGATTCCAATTACCATTCCCTTGATGAAGTCCTCTTCAGGATCTGTTGGCTTCATGCGAAAACAAACAAAAACAAAAAGGTGCCTGTGCTTTAGACATGTTTTGCTATATAGTGTATCCACACAGAGGATGCCTGAAAAAATGATGTGTAACCATGCCCATTGTGAACGATCTCGGTTACTTCACTGTAACCTTGTTCCCTGAGAAAGCAGAACGAGATGCTGCGCTGCTCAGCGCATTAGGAACGTCTTTAGTCGTGACCAGCTGTGAATATTGTGTGTAACACGTCGATAGAATTGACCCGGAGGTAATATAGCCTCGGTCGATGACGTCATCGGCGCGCACCCGCAACGCGAGGCTATAAATAGATGAGCCGCAGGTGCATCGTCAGGATACTTTGTCTGAAGAGCAGTCCTGGGACATCTTCAGCACGGCAAAGCAGCGCAGCATCTCGTTCCGCTTTCTCAGGGAACAAGGTTACAGTGAAGTAACCGAGATCGTTCCCTTTCGAAAGCTACAATCGATGCTGCGCTGCTCAGCGCATTGGGAACGAGAATACCCACGCCGCCGTGCTTGAACATGTCTGGACCCCAACGGTTGTGCATGTGCTCACAAGAACGCAAGAAGGCCTCAGACACTAGCCTGTGATGTTGACTCAAGGACATGAGAGCCCAGAGTGGCATGAACATCCAAACTATAAAACCTTATGAATGTGTGCGGAGAGGACCAACCTGCCGCATCACAAATCTGTTGTAAAGGGGCACCCCTCGCCAAAGCACTAGAAGAAGCGACCCCCCTGGTAGAGTGAGCTCTGAGACCTATAGGCGAAGCTTGACCGCGCGCCTCATAAGCCAAAGCAATTGCATCCCTGACCCAATGAGACATGGTCTGCTTGGTGGCAGCTCCTCCTCTGTTACTACCACCATAACAGATGAATAATTGCTCTGACTTACGCCACTGGCTAGTGCGGTGGATGTAAGCCTGAAGAGCACGGACTGGACACAGTCTATACGATTTCTCCTGCTCCGGCGTTGTAAACGGTGGAGGACAGAAGGCTTCTAGAATGACCGGATGTACAGACGAAAATGGAACCTTAGGCAGGTAATCAGGATGAGGATGCAAAATTACTTTCACCATTCCTGGGGCAAAGTCTAAGCAGGATGGAGAGATAGACAGAGCCTGCATATCCCCAATCCTCTTCAAGGAAGTTATTGCCATTAGAAAAACCATTTTTAGAGTCAGAAGTTTATCAGACGCTGACTCTATAGGTTCAAAGGGGGTTTCAACCAGACCCTCGAGGACTATAGCTAAATCCCACGAAGGGATCTTGGTTTTTACTGGAGGCCTCAGTCGCCTGGCCCCACGAAGGAAGCGAGAGAGCAGAGGATGTCTCCCGAGCGGCGCCCCGTCAACTAAGGCGTGGCAAGCCGAAAGAGCGGCCACATAAACCTTAAGAGTAGCAGGGCATGTGCCTGTTGATAATTTCTCTTGCATGAAGTCCAGAACTGAAGCAACCTGGCAGTTGACTGAATCTACATTGTGTACAACACACTACCTTTCAAAAACACCCCATTTACCGGCATAACTTTGTCTAGTGGAGGAAGCCCTAGCACTCAGAATAGTCTCAATAACAGCAGGCGAAAGCCCAGTGTCCCTCAGTTGGTTCCCATCAGTGGCCAAACGTGAAGATTCCACGGGTCGGGCCTGGGATGGAATATCGTGCCCTCCGCCTGAGACAGAAGGTCCCTCCTCTCCGGAATCGCCCAAGGCGAGCCGTCGAGGAGAAATATTATCTCCGAGAACCACACTCTGTTCGGCCAACGTGGCGCTATCAGCAAGAGGCAAGACCCTTGTTGGCGAACTCTGGCTAGAACTCCCGGGAGCAAAGAAACTGGAGGAAACGCATACAGGCGCATCTTGGGCCATGAGTGCGCCATCACATCCAGACCCAATGGAGCTGGGTGACTCAGAGAGAAGTAGAGGGGACATTGCGCTGTCTGCTGGGAGGCGAAGAGGTCCACCTCTGCTTTGTAAAATTTGGTCCAAATCTGTTTCACTACTTCCGGGTGGAGTTTCCATTCCCCTGTCGGTAGTGTCTGTCTGGACAGTAAATCTGCTCCCACATTAAAATGCCCTGGAATGTATACTGCCCTGAGTGACAGGAACTTGTCCTGGGCCCAGAGAAAAATCTGCCTCGCTATTCTGTTCAGATTGCGTGAGCGCAGACCCCCCTGATGATTTATATAAGAGACTGCTGCTGTGTTGTCCACCCGCACTAGGACATGACAGCCCCTCAATTGATGGAGAAAATATTTCAGAGCCAGAAATACGGCCATCAACTCGAGGCAATTGATGTGCCAATCGAGCTGATGACCTTCCCATTCCCCTTGAGCTGGATGGCCATCTAAGACCGCTCCCCAGCCCATCAGGGAGGCGTCCGTCGTTAGCAGTCTGCGACGACACGGCGCCCCTAGAGTGGGACCCAAGGCAAGGAACCGGGGTCTGATCCACAGAGATAGTGTACGAAGCCCGCGGCGCGTCACTTTTATGTGCCTTTGAGGATTGGCTCTTGGATGAAATCCTCTGGCTTTTAGCCACAACTGAAATGGTCTCATGTGCAACAGCCCCAGAGGAATCACCGTGGATGCTGATGCCATGAAACCCAACATTTTTTGGTACTGACGAACAGTGAGTTCTTGGCCTAGCCTGACTTTGCTCATGGTCTGCCGAATGGTCTCGATTCGAGCGGGAGACATTTGTGCCCGCATCCTGACCGAATCCCAAACAATCCCGAGATAAGTCATTCTCTGGGCTGGAGAAAGAACACTTTTCTTGGTGTTGAGTCTCAACCCTAGAGCAACTAGATGAGCTAACACGATGTCTCTGTGTTGGAGCGCCATCTCTCGCGATTGAGCTAGTATCAACCAATCGTCGATGTAATTCAAAATGCGAATGCCCTGGAGTCGTAACGGAGCCAGTGCTGCATCCATGCATTTCGTGTATGTGCGGGGTGACAAGGCCAGGCCGAATGGAAGAACCCGAAACTGGTTCGCTTCGCCCCCGAAAGCGAACCTCAGGAATTTCCTGTGTTGTGGCAATATTTCTATGTGAAAATAAGCGTCCTTCAAATCGATCGTGACAAACCAATCGTGATGTTGAATTTGCGTCACGACCGTCTTGACGGTTAACATCTTGAACTTGAGCGCTTTGACTGTACGGTTTAAGCCTCGAAGATCTAAGATTGGACGCACCCCCCCCCATCCTTTTTGGGAACCAGGTAGTATCTGCTGTAATAGCCTGACTCTCTCTCTGGCAGAGGAACATGTTCTATGGCCTCTTTGCTCAGAAGGGTTTGCAGCTCTTGCGACAGTACATGCATCAGCTCCGGTTTCACGGAAGTGAAGACCACGCCGTTGAAACGTGGAGGACGACGAATAAATTGGATTCTGTATCCTATCTGTACTGTGCTTAATACCCACGCAGAAATGCCTGGCAGAAGTTTCCACGCTGCCAGACCTCCTGAGAGTGGTATCAATTTTAATACTTCCTTTTGAGGGGATGTTGGATGTTCCGTGTCCTGTATAACGGCAGGAAACAACAGAACATCCAATATTTCGCTGGAAACCGCTGCCCCCCGAAGCACGAGAGGTGGCGGGGATGGAGAGGTTTTGTGAGGGTAACGGGAAGGGGCGAAAAGATCTTGCATGCGCCCCATCCCTTGGGGGGCTACCCCCACCAGATTGGGCGCCAGACCATCAGGACTTCTTCTTCCTGTTAATAATAGTCCTGAGGTCTGGCTTGGGAGGTTGCTGAGCACGGCGAACCTGTCCCCAATCCCTGCGAGGGGGAGCACGGTCCGCTACACTCTGCCTCTTTACCTCCCTAGGTTTTGAAGGACCGGGGCGGGGCTGGGTGGCAGACGGCCCCTCCCCTTGAGTGCGGCGAGGAAGAAACTGAACAAACGCTTCCTCGTGTTTTTTAACTTCCTTAAAGCGGGTGACCACGGTGTTCACTGAGTCACCAAACAGCCCAGATGGAGAAATAGGAGAGTCAATCAAAAACAAACGATCTTTTTCCTTAATCCCTGTCAGATTAAGCCACAGATGCCTCTCCGTGCTGACCAAAGCAGACATCGAACGGCCGATGGCACAGGCCGTCTGCTTGGTCGCACGGAGAGACAGATCTGTGGCACGACGAAGCTCAGAGAATGACTCTTCGTCGATCGTACTGCCCGCACTCAAATCCTTCAACAGGTCAGCCTGGTATGCCTGTAACACTGCCATAGTGTGCAGCGCAGCACCAGCCTGACCTGCAGCTTGATAAGCTTTCCCCACTAAAGATGATGTTATACGACAGGGTTTAGTGGGGAGGGTAGGTTTCTTTATCGAAGATGCCGAGTCGGGAGAGAGATAGCTCGCGAGCGTCTCTTCAACCCGAGGCATCTCCGTATACCCCGCGCCTCTGCACCCACGATAGTCGAAAAAGTCGACGTCGAGGGCACAAACACGCGAGAAGTATATGGTTTACTCCATGACTTAGATAGTTCATCATGGAGGTCCTCGAAAAAGGGAAGAGACTGATGTTTTGGTCCCTCCCCTCTGCCACCGGACAGAAACCTATCCCCTAACTTAGACTGTTTGGGGGTCTCTTGTTCGCGTGGCCAGTCAAGCTGTAATCTGGCCACAGCGCGAGTAACCACCTCGAGCAATTCCTCGACAGATTTCTTTTCACGAGAAGAACGCTCAGAGGCTGGCTGCTCACGGTCCGAAGACCCAAGAGATACATCATCCCCCTCGTGAGTCGAAGAAGCACCGGAGCGCGCTTCGAAATCACGAGAAGGGATGCGTGGATCTGGTGACGCAGCAAGCGAAAGGGACGGACCCGTCTCTTGCTCGTCATCCAGATCCATACGAGAGCCCCACGATGATAATGCGGGTGCGGTCTGGAAATAGGACAGACGGGAGCGAAGCATCTTAACCGTGAGCTGGTCACAATGCTCGCACCCGCCCTTCTCTATAGCCAGAACCGCGTGCTCTTCCCCCAAACAAACAAAACAGTAATCGTGTGTATCCAGCTCAGAGATGGGACGGGAGCATGGAGGAACACAACGCTTACTATTTTGTTGGCTCATTTCTCCTCTTTTTTTACTTTCAAAAAACTCTTTGATGTAGCGTGAGAGAGAAAAGATTTGAGAAATGAGAAATTTTCTGCACACTGCCTGACAAAACTAACTCCTAGCAAAGATCTGAGAACAGATGAGAGATAGAGAGAGAGTGTTTGCGTTCACACATGCACAGAATGGTCTGAAGACAAAAGACCTGACGATGCACCTGCGGCTCATCTATTTATAGCCTCGCGTTGCGGGTGCGCGCCGATGACGTCATCGACCGAGGCTATATTACCTCCGGGTCAATTCTATCGACGTGTTACACACAATATTCACAGCTGGTCACGACTAAAGACGTTCCTAATGCGCTGAGCAGCGCAGCATCGATTGTAGCTTTCGAAAGGGAACTAGTTTTTGTATCATTAAACAACATTTTTCTGCTTACCTTACATCTCTTCATCAATGTAGAAGGATTTTCCTTCATGTACCATGGCAGTCCCTGCAAAGCTGCTGCTCTCTTCCTTTGGTTTGATGCCTGCAAAACAATACGTGATATCAGAACTGATTTTTGTCAACCATCAAATGACAGAGAACGAGCTTTCAGTTCAAAGAGGTAACTTGAACTCTGGCCTTCTCTCAATCTACTCCATCTTACAGAGCCATTTTCTTATTTTTTCTGTCTGTATCAAAGTGCCTTTCCAAGTACATTAATAAGAGGAGGTTTACTGTCTATCATAATCTACATCCTGGTCCCTCTCCTCAGTGGGGTTGTACAATTACTGTGGACCACAACTACAACAAATATGCACTTACATCCTTATCGAGACTCTCCATTAAGGATGCCATTTCTTGAACTTCCTCGAAGCGCTTCAACCGGAATAACTGAAGAAGTTTATGCAGATGGCTGTCCAGACCCTCATAGAACTTATTGATGTGCATTGATGTGAGCCTGGTGAATTCATTGGCGATCTATGTGGAGAAGTAACATTACAGTTTTAGTTCAAGTTAAGTCACCTAAATGTTCACATTTCAGCACTACAACCACTACATGTTGTCAGACATGTGACGTACAGTGGAGACCTGTCTCAAGGTGCATATTTCATTAATATTAACTATCTGTGTCCTCAGACTGGAAGATTGGCTTGTCTGACAGGTTAAGTTTTCTTAATGTTTACATCAGACTGATTTGTCATGGCTTTGCTAAGTTGTCATGATAATTCATAGATGCGAAGTAACAAGGCTGTGAGTTTAACAAATCAGTATGTACTACTATGATTTAAGTAGTTAGATAAAAATATGTAATTCATATCAGTTCAAGCATTATTTCATCATTACTACAGTCTTTAAAGGGACATTTCACAGTTTCCTTATTGTGTAGGTGTATTTTCAAATGTGCAAAATAATGTGCATCACTACAAGTCTCTGAAAAATTGCACAGTTCACAATTTAACCTTGCAGTCACCTGCTTTGAACGGGATTGACAATGGTCTCTGGTTAAATGTTTTTTCAGAGATGATTCTGTCCTAAAGGAGCACACACAGTCTGCATAGACACAGGGAAGAGGATAGTTCCTTGCCTGATGATAGTGCTTCAGCTTATAATGGACAATTAGTGTGTGCTGGTTCGGCGAGGAGAAATTGCAACACTTGCAGGACCACCTCATTGAAGGGCAGTTGCCCCAAACAGCGCTGTGCTGAAGTGAAGTGCTACACTGAAGTGAAGTAACCCTGTACAGAAAAAAAATACAAAGAAAGAAAGAAAAAAACATATACAATTGTTATCAGCAAAATTGGGCTGATTGCATAAATATTTTTCATGTAGAATGAAATGGAAATGAAACGGAATAAGGCTCCTTTTCTACTGGCCAAAAAAACGTAGACAGTAAAATAAATGGAAATAGTGACACCGTAAATTTGAAGTGTTTTTACCAGCAAAGTCTAGTCTTTTTACAAGTCTAGACCAGTTAAGTCTTTTTTAAATTTTTTTACAAAAACATCTGCTACGGAGCAATAACGTGAGATAAAAGGTAATGGAACCTTTTATACATCGTGATGTATCTTTAGAAATAAACAATGGACAAATAAAGTCTTTAAATGCTTCAGATGTTAATTTATTCGCAAAGTGACGTAAAAATGAATGGCAGTCAATGGAATGCAAACGGCGGGTGAGTGCCAGGTAGCATCAAAATGGCGCCATAGGAGGTACGAGTTGGAGAGAGGCAATTTTAAATGTACTTACTTGGACGGCTAAACTAAACGGATTATTGTGAGTTTTTAATGAGAGTTTCTATAGTTTTTTCATACTTTACTTTCCTCCTTGCAAAGAACCCACTTCTGATGATCTCCGGTCTGCGCGACCGTTACACCCCCACTGCTGCACGTTGGCATTGATACAGAGCGTAACGGCACACATATCACTACGCACATGAAAAAAAACAATCACCTTTCACTTCGTATTGATACCTCATCTAACTCAACATAAAATATATAGTTTTGTTTGCTGCACCCCTCTTACGCACGGACCACGAGTTGCTCTGTTATCTCACTGTCTGTTAATGCTGTGCCAGGTTGATTGAGTGCGAGCAATGCTTCTTTTACGAGTCGCAACGTCATGTAAATTGGCGGGTTGACCCGGGTATAATGTTCCCATTGTTCCCACATTTTTCCATAATAATGAGGACAGGTCTCGCACCGTTTCACTTTTATAACAGTACGTAATCGGTGCCGAATACTTGTTAATGTCGAATATGAGGCTCAACCCTACATTAAATACTTGCTGTGGCACTCCGGCGCTAACTTACATGCTAACGTATTTCCAAATAACTAACGAACATGAAATATTCATCACAGGTTATGTTTACGGATCATTTGAGACAGAGAAACATTAGACGACGAATGCACATTACCAACAGATGAACTAACTAAGTTAAAACAATTTTAAATGTACTTACTTGGACGGAAAAATTATGGCGGTCGGCTCAGATTTTCAGATTTCAAAACTGCGCGTGACGTCACTCCAGGCGCATGTGTGTTGGTTGAAATGGCCACCTTGACCTATTTTCTAAAGTGACCTGAACGGGATTATTGTGAGTTTTAATGAGTTTCCGCCCTTTTTTCCCAAGTTGAACTTGTTGTAACTCTTCATACTTTACTTCCCCCCTCGCAAAAAACCCACATCTGATCTCCAGCTGGCGACCCCCACTGCTCCGTGTTGACATTGATACAGAGCGTAACGGCACACATATCACTACGCACATGAAAAAAAACACCTTTCACTTCGTATAACGCATCTAACTCAACATAAAAAATATAGTCCATACACTACGGCGGACCCCCTTTGGACCCCTCTTCCGCACGGACCATGAGTTGCTCTGTTATCTCACTGTCTGTTAATCCTGTGCCAGGTTGATTGAGTGCGAGTATCTTGTACGAGTCGCGACGTTACGGAAATTGGCGGGTTGACCCGGGTATAATGCTCACACATTTTTCCATTATAATGTGGACAGGTCTCGCACCGTTTCACTTTTATAAGAGTATATTATCGGTGCCGAATACTTGTAAATGTCGAATATGAGGCTCAACCCTACATTAAATACTTGGTGTGACACTCCGGCGCTAAGCTACATGCTAACGTATTTCCAAAAACCTACGAACATGAAATATTAAAGGTGGGGTATGTGATTTGCAAAACGGCCGGCAGATTTTGTAAATACACAACTCAAAAGGTCCTACCTTCTTTCCTCTAACGCTGGGCCTGACTCGCTGGAGGGGGATGGGGGGAGGGGGGTATGGTACGACTGTTTGATTGATGCACTGACTGTCCAATGATTCTAGGTGGTCTTGGAAATGATTGGCTGGAGTTTTTCGAGTCCTGCCCGTTTCACAGATGATTAAATTGCTTAATTTTCATTTCAGTGCTTCTAACTCAGTGGCTGTAAGTGAGTTAGGAATAGGATTTCAAGTGATTTAGAAAAAATAGTCAAAAAAGAAAATCACATACCCCACCTTTAATCAGAGGGTATGTTTACGGATCATTTGAGACGGAAAGACATTAGGCGAGGAATGTACATTACCAACAGATGAAATAAGTTAAAACAATTTTAAATGTACATACTTAGCTCGTCTCTGAGGAAAAAAGATGGCGGTCAGCTTGGATTTTCAGAGTTCAACACTGCGCGTGACGTCACTCCGTTGGTTGATATGGCCACCTTGACCTATTTTCTAAAGTAAACTGAAATTATTATTGTGAGTTTTAAATGAGTTTCCGCGCTTTTTTCAAGTTGAAGTTGTTGTAACTCTTCTTGCTTTGTTGTAATGGGCAATGAGTTCTCTCAGCTTGACAACAATAGTCCCTCTGACTAAAAGCCCAAATCACTTTTAACAGTGTACTGAAATTTACATTTGTTGTTATCAGAGCGCAGCCGTGTTCGATGACGTCACTGGCATGGTACCACTGTAGGCTACTAACGTTATGTCAGGCTACTCTACTGCTACTCTGACTGAACTGACTGATTTTGACAGTATGGACCAGAGACTTCCTGCCTCTGCCTGAAATTGAATCATCAAATGAAATGATAAAACTGCATATTCTTCACTGTATGAACGAAACATATTCTGATTCTTATATAGACTGCTGTCACTTTAAGAACTACAGTAATGCAGGGATCTAGAATATACTGATATACACATACACGATTTCTTAGATGTTTACATTCACTTAAAGGTATTGTAAGTAGGATTTTTATAATAAACTTTTTTCAAAATTTTTTAAACTTTCTATATATATAAATGCATAATTAAAATGTAAGTACTCTGATAAAAAGAGTATAAAAATCGAGTGACTCTAGACCGTTTAATCTGCACTAAACACAGCTCATTATTTCCATTCGGGACGAAACAAAGGATTGGCTTAGGCGACTGTCACTCTTTCGCAACCATGGCAACCACCCTTTTGCCACACAGGACCTGCCCACTTGCGCGTACCCGTTTGATTTGAGTAATTCAAGAGGCACGGAACCTAGGAATAGCAAAACAATGGTAGAGAAAGACCAATCAAAATAAAACTCGACGCAGGTCCTCTTGTCCAAGAAGTGCTCCTTGCCCTGCACTTCGACCACCCCGTCCTTGGCCTCTACTTCCTCGGACCATAGTTGCACGGCCTCTTGCACGACCTCCTCTGCTTCGCCCTCGACCACAGATCTGTCCTCGAGCTGATGATGCGGTACTTGTCTCTGGAGTGTAATCCTCATCAGAGTCAACAATGCTTTCATCATGGAAACTCTTACATGCAGAACACCATATATGTTATGAATCTTACACGAAATTCATCTTCATCACAGAGTAAATGATGGCAATGGAAAAACGTGTATCGTGTAACCTGTTTTTAGCTTTGACTTATAGATAACTTGCTCGTTAGCGAATCAATAAATACATATTTTAAACTTTACCAATATCAATATGCTAGCTTGATAGTGAGTACTAAAATACATCTTATTTGTTTATCTTCATAATGATAAAGTTAGATTTTTTTATTACATGTGATTCTGACATGATGTCACTACATGCACTGCGCTCCTTCCTCTCCGCTCGTCTCAGGTAAATAAAGCCCCGTTCACACTACAAGCGACTTTGTCGTTGCAGGTCGCCAGTGGCTGCGCTGGATGGCGTTCCCACTGCTGGTTGCCTAGTAATGTATTTGAGTTACATTCACGGATGTTACTCTATGTTAGACAACAAATACGTTTTCTTGCCGCTACAAACAAATATTTTGGAAGGAAAAGTCTAAATATAAATGCAATCAGTACATAAAATGCATCATATTAAAGATGAACGAGAAACAGTGAGTGCTCTTTGCCATCGCGGCTATTTAACTGCAGGAAATGGGCAAATACCGGTCTATCTGGGTTCCCGAAACCATTCAGGCATGGAGTCATTACGGTGAATACCACTGTGTGTATACGGAGATATATCATAAATAATAGGACAGTTTCTGACGGCTAAAATTACCTTCTCGTTCAACTTGCCTGAAGAGTGACACGCTCCACTGACTTCACTCCTATTGGTTGTCGCTCGCGAAAATCACTCTTCATTTGCATAAAGTTAAAAATGTCTCAACTTTGTCGCGTCTCCAGACACGCCCCATCCAGTCGCCAACGGTCGCGACTGCGCGTGTTGCCGGAAGTCGCCCACTCACCATTGAAAATGAATGGTATCGTGTCGCTTGGTCGCGTGTAGTGTGAACGCAGCTTAATGCATCTTCAGCTCAGCGGTCGGAGTCGCGCGTTCATGTGCTTTGGAGGCGTGGCTTTGGAAGGAGCCCAGAAGGGAGGAGGTGGAGTGAATGGAAATAATGAGCTGTCTTTAAAACAGTCGTGAGAGGTCTACAGACACTCGATTTTTATACTTTCTTTTTCAGAGTACTTACATTTTAATTATGCATTGATATATACAGAAAGTTTAAACAAATTTGGAAAAAAGTTTTTTTTATAAAAATCCTACCTACAATACCTTTATAAGACCAAAACCAACTGTTTATGTGAAACTTGTGTTTTTGACACTTTAAATGCAATAATGATAAGACGATAAAGAGAATTTACAATTTTCTAGGCCGATTCCGATTTACGATTTTTCAGTTTGATCTGCCGATTTCATTTTTTCTAACCACTTTATAGCACACACAAATATTTATTTTCTCTCTTTTCTTTAGTAGAACATTTTACATTTTGCATAGAACATTTTTGAACAGTAATCGCTATAAAATAGGACTATATAAATTACTCCTGGTGTGGGAAATTCACACACATCTAAAGTGCAATGTTATGGAAGAACCATTTCCTTCATTTTTTCGATCTTTTCACATCCAATATCCAACAAAAAAAAATGTGTTCATTTCAAAAAGAAAATTAATTTTCTTTTCTGACATATACTCCAGTTCTTGTTAAAACACACCAGACATGCAAATTCTGTGCATTTTGGCCACTTTTGTGTGAAATCATATTTATTTTGTCCATTAAAAGTGTGCTTTCACCTTAATTGAGCGAGAGCAGTGCAGCAAAAATAGACTCTGCGCCGAAACCCGTGCCTTCACCGCTGCTCCTGCTCGACGATCACGTGCTGCTCCTGCTCCCGGTGTGAATGCACTCATTGATTAACATGCACGCCGAAAATAATATGCCCTGCTCACGTTTGCGGTGTGAAACGGCCGTAATTCACGAGGTTTCCTACATGTGCGTTCCATGTGCACATGTGATGCTGATGTTGCGCAATGTTAATCATGCGGCGCCCGAGTGCATTTGACCGGCATAAAATCGGCATATGTCAGACTGACCGGCCGATCAAGTGAAAATCGGCCAATTCCGGTCACCAGCCGATCAATCGGTGCATCTCTAGATATACATAATGAAGGCTAAATGTCTTACGGCGGAGTCTCTAACGTCATCACCGGCGGCCATCTTGTCACACGCACGCTTTCTGGCGGACTCTGTGGTACCTGATGTAAGGACCTGCACGGACACAAATACTCTTATCTCGCTGAAATCTTGACGGATTTACAAACGGTTTGGTTTCTTACAAACGTTATTAACGTGGCTATAATTCTGGATGCTTGAACATGTTGAAATTGCAGCTTTTCTTTTCGAAAAACGACTTAATCGTGCAGCATAGTTGTGTATGACGGCTACTTGGGCAAGTTATCAAAGCTGAGACTAGGGATCGACCAATATGGATTTTGTAGTGCCGATGACGATTTTTTTTCATCAGCCTTAGCCGATGACCGATACGGGCTGCCGATTTTCTTGAGCCGATATTTGGAGCCGATACTGCTTTTGCTCCCTCAATTTACATCATAAAAATGACACAATGATGGTAACAAATGGTATGTCTCAATTTAAAAAAGGAACATTTATTGAACTTTTTATTGTATCGCAGTAATCACTCCTGAAAAATCCTATCCCCCTCTCCCTCTCATTGATGATATGATGATATTACTGCGCCGAGTTGAAGTGCTCCCAAGCACTTGCTATGGTATTCGGCCCTTCATTATAGTTATCCATTTTACACGCTTAGAAAAGAGCAACGTTTTATTTTGTGTCACCATTCTTGGTCAAGTTACACTACTCGTGTAACTGTAGTTAAATAGGGAAAACGTGGAGGTGTTTGGTCGCTTCTCTGTTTGGATCCTAATGAATGAACTAGGCTAAGCTAAGTGCTAACAAAGTTTCGCCGCAAGACAGAGCGATTTAGTGCACGCACTGAGACGAGAGAGGTATGCATCAACTTGTCTTAGTTAAGGGAAAAACAGTTTAATATGAAAAAACGGTGGAGTATCTCTTTAAGGGGAAATTCATAAAGAGGAGCAAATGATTAAAACCTTTAGAGTTACATTACAAAAATCGTTCCCAGGGTCACTTGGAAAAAATATATAGATAAAATAATGGATTTTTAGATGTGAAATGTAAAATGCACAGTAATAATTATTTTTCTTAACGTTCTACATGGCTGTTATGGTGACGCATTGCTGCCACATAGGCCTACATATTATTTTTTCCACTCAAGTCGTAATAACAAGATCTTATGTCGTTAAAACAACATTTTTCTCGTAATAACGAGATCTTATGTCGTAATAACGAGATGTTATGTGTTAGAACGACATATTTTCTCGTAATAATGTCATTTGTCGTTTTAACGACAAACATTATTATCTCGTAATAATGTTATGTCGTTTTAACAACATCTTTTCTCATAATAACGAGATCTTATGTTGTTAAAATAACATATTTTCTTGGCCTTATAAGGACATGTGTAGGCATGTATAAAATATGCCTTTATCCAAATAAAACTGATATAGCCTATCACGCCTTTATCAAACTTCTACGTTTAAAAGGCTTAAGCAGATAGTAGAAGCCCCCAATCAGAGGCGAACCCCAGGTAAAGTTAATCAGTGTGAGGCCCTTTATTTTAAATGTATATAGGTCTATACGTTTTTTTTTATAATATATTAAAGGTCCCATAACATGGGGTTATTTTATTATTTTATAATGTTTCCTGGGTTGCCGTTATAATGTTAGTATGTTTTTTAGATCATAAATAGTCATAATTTAGAAATAAAAGGTATTTTTACTAGCTTGATTTTAGCCTCTGATTTGAACGCTCTGTTTGAAGGCAAGGCAAGGCAAGTTTATTTATATAGCACATTTCATACACAATGGTAATTCAAAGTGCTTTACATAGGAGGAAATAATTAAAACAGTTTAGAATAAAAAATAAAATAAAGTACAGTAAAAACAGTCGGACGAACATTGACACAGTGCTCATTCAGTAAATGCATAGCTAAACAGATGTGTTTTGAGTCTGGATTTGAATGTGACTACTGTAGGAGCACATCTGATCTCCTCTGGAAGCTGGTTCAGCTGCGGCTGGCATAATAGCTAAAAGCAGACTCTCCATGCTTAGAGTGAACCCTTGGTATTTCTAGCTGATGTGATCCTAATGATCTGAGTGATCTGTTGGGTTTATATTCAGTGAGCATATCTGCAATATATAGGGGCGTGTTTGAAGGGGCGTGTCTGCTGTGGGATTCAGTGTAACCGCCCACTGCTGTGATTGGCTGACATGATTGCATATGAAATAGCTACGTTTTACATGTGAAACTCTCTCGAATTCTTTTACTACAGCTATTATACGTTTTTACGTCATACAAAACTTTGGGAAGTTGTGTCGGCGCATTTCCAGAAAAAACAAAACAAAAAAAACATTGTTTCTTCAGAGGCTAGGATGAAGGAAATAAAAAATACTTTTGTGTTCATTTGTACATCTGAACACTGTTCAACTGCCATGCTTCGCTAGTTTGCAAGCCATGATATCTCTCGAAGAAAAACTTCCTAGCTCATTTTCTCATGGGCGAGCCAAATTCTCTGGGCGGACAAAGCAGAGAAAAGGGAGGTTACCTTTCCTCCGTATGACGTCATACGTAGGAGATTCAAGATCAGCCCGTCTGAGCTTTCATTTTATCAAAGGCAGAGAAAGATAGCCAAAGCTCGGTTTACACCGATTGAAATTTCTAACCACTCGGGGACCATATACAGGCTAGGGGAACTCATATTAATGTTAAAAAACCCCAGAAAGTGAAAATTTCATGTCATGGGACCTTTAATATATAGGCTAAGATTTATTTTTGTTAATAGGCTATATCTTTATTACCTAGAGTTAGCCTATAATTAATAAAAAGTAGTCAAAACACATCTAATAAAATAGCCTAAGTTTTTTTGTTGCATAAAGTTGCATAAATCTTGCCGCAAAAGTAGGCTAATGATAATAAATATGTCTGAAAAAATAACGAAGCATTTTAAGTGGTTATTAATAAACTAGTGCTTTCTAAATCAGAGTAGGCTGCAAATATATCTCCATACATCGCTGTAAAGTAGATGTGCCTTTCATACGGACAGGATTACATAATCAGATGGTAGGCTACCATACGTATTTGCTTTCGATTGTTTATATATATATATATATATATATATATATATATATATATATATATATATATATTAGGGCTGTAACGATACACCAAACCCACGATTCGATTCGTATCACGATTTTTGACCCACGATTCGATTCGTATCGCGATTCTATCACGGGGGCGGGGCTTGAGGGGGCGGGGCTTGTGGTGAAAAAAAGAGATTTTGAGAGAAGAAAAAAAATACCGGTATTTTTATTAAATAACATTAGGAAAAACCTGTATAATCTAAACACCAAAGAACAATAATAACTATGAAAATTATTAAACTATACTAGGCAGTGTAGGCTGCTGCTTTAGGGTTGTGTTCTGTGTTCCAACTAAATTGATTTCGGGATGGTGCCGTAGGATATGCATCTGCATGTTGGACGTGTTGCCGGTCAATTGAGGATTAATTTAACGCACTTTCTGAGAATTTATATTTCAAGTTTTGGCTGCAAATTTCACGTCCATAATGCTGAAATTGCCAAATTTTAAATAATTTATCCTCAACTAGTTTTGTGGTGTAGGTCTACGTATTTTATAATGTTAACTTCAAATAATACTAATAGTAATTTAAAGATGTGGTAGTTCTCAATACTGAATAAAGTAATCATCAAATGGAAAATAACACGGTAGTATTTTAGTCCTGAATAAATTAAATACATAGGCCATTAATCCTGATTCCTTTAACTTAAAGCCGTCTTTTGTTGTTTTGACAACAAAATTAATGACAGACACATATGGCTTCCGTCACTTTAAGAGCTAGTGCACGGATCCTGTGTTCATTATACTGGCATGCGTTTTATGCCTATTAAAGACAAAACCGACTATGTTTAGAGTATAGCCTCACAAAGACCGAAATTGACAATTTTGCGTGTTAAAGCAATATAATCCGCGAAAAATAGTTACTGGCCAGCTGTTTTTGAGGCGGATTTTCTATGAATGTGCGCATAGAAAATAATCTCTCAGAGAGCGCGCGAGCACTGATTAGTTTAAAATTGCTTGAATGTTTAAACTGGTAAGACTTAAAAAGGCTTTTACAGTCTATGGTCCCGACTCCAAAACGCGAGTGTGTATTATCGCCGCATGCAGCGCCTGCCTTGCACAACACATTATGAGAGGAGAGAAGAGATAGAAGACGCGCGCGGCACCGCTGAACACTCACGCTGTTTGTGAAATTGCGTCTGGAAGATAGTTGTTAAAAGAATGATTTGATTTTATTATCTGTGTGGATTACGATTGCGGGAATTTCCCGCATTATAAATGGGAGACCTGCGGGAATGATTAGAATTATGCGCAATACCCGCAATCCCGCGCCGAAATTCGAGCCCTGGTTCTGGACAGGAAGGATAACTCTGGGAGTTGGAAGGGGTGTGATCGCGATTCTGCCTTCTCACATCGCGATACAGGATCGTGGACCTGAGTATCGCGATTTCGATTTTATATCGCGTATCGTTACAGCCCTAATATATATATATATATATATATATATATATATATATATATATATATATATATATATATATATATATATATATATATATATATATATATATATATATATATATATATATAAAATCAAAATATAAATGAAAGTCAAAAGTACATTTTTAGTCATACCTGGAAACAAATCCTGATCAAAAAGGCTATAAGGGCCATTCTATAGAATTGGTTCAAAGTTAGAGTTGGAAAAATCTTGAAAAGAAAAGTGTCTTTTTCCATAAATGTCTTACAAAGTATTCTTTTTTAAAGTAGGCAAATACATTTTTTCATACATATTTCAAAGTTAAGGATTCATTATGTTGATATAGCTTGCATTGGAACAAACACTATAACATTTGATTAGTTTATTTTTGACAAAACATACTACAATATATTTAACATATGAGCAGAAACTGTCTAACAAAATCTTATTTGATGTCTATTTTATAGTAAAAACTTTATAATCTATCCAAAACTAGTCAACGAAATATTGTCTTTTATATTTCGTCTGTAACAGTGCGCATCTGTGCGTTCGTTCATTCACACACACAGACACCCTATTCATATTTAAAGTATTTTTGGTTTTACAAATACTATTCTATATCGCGATCAGAACAAATCTCAGTAGGCTATAGCAATATAGTTTGGATGTGTTCATGTAAAATAATGTAGGAGCGAGAGTGAATGAACAGCACAGATGTTGTAGTAACATCGCGCATGCGTCTGTGCCATTCATTCATTCATTCATTCATTCACACACAGACACGCACTTTATATTTAACCCTCTGAGGTCTGATGTGTTTTCTGGGTCCTCGAGGTGTTCTGACATGCTCTGACATTTGTGCTTTTTTCAGTTATTTATAAACATGTTAATGGCAAAGGTGTAAATTCACTCTATATAGCACAAACGGGGCTATTGTAATTTGTAAACAACATGTATGTACATGTTTGTATTTTTAAGAGAATAATGTTTATGCGTGGTTATTGAAAAAAATAAAGAAAGTTGCTGAAATAAGACCACAAAACACATACTAAATATGCGTCCACAAGACTTCTGACTAATGGATGTTGTCGCTTCGAGTTCTGGCTTCAAAATGATGTGAAAATCATCCTGCCTAATCGTTCACATAAAACAAAACATTGATTCAAACTTTGAAAATCAGTTTTTTTGTCAGAAGAGGTTTATGCGTGGGAGTGGTAATGGCCGATCAATATGAATGAGATTCAGACCAGGGGTGTGACAGACACTCCCCCAATGGTTAATGGCCCATCAAGTGTGGCAGCCTGAATACTGAATGAGAGGAGATTCAAAGGTTTTGCTTTTCAATCTGTTTTATTGTAATTCCTCTATGTGGAGGAACTCAATGTTCTAAATTTGCTCTAAGCAAATCAAATGTGAGCAAAATAAAAAAAATAATCAGTCGGCTATAAACAAAGCAATTGTGAGCGATAAATAAACAAAAGTAAAGTCAGGTATCTCACAGTAAATGCTTATGCCCCGTTGATGCGGGCTCTAAGCAAATCAAATGTGAGCAAAATAAACTAAAGTAAAGGAAGATCGCTATGTAAAACAGCAGCCCAATGTAGCGGTACATCTCACTAATGCTGACATCTGTCCATTTATATTTGCAGCCCTTTGCAGTTGCCTTGGCAGCCTGAGCATTGGTGTTGTGGCACAGAGTTGACACTGCACTTTCTGAAAAAAAGTAGTTTGAAAAGACTCATGGGGGAATGTGAGTCTACAGAGCTCAGTTGCGGTCCAGTTTCCCATGCAGGAAGGAATCGCAGTGTCTGTGGATCAATGTCAATATCAGTCTCTGTTTTCCATGACAGAGTGGACTGCCTGTTGCTCGCCTGCTTGTTTGCCTTAGCTCTCTTCAGAACAGGTGCTTGGACATGTTCATTGTCACATCTGTAAAAAAAAATAAAAAAAATAAAAAGTGTGAGCATGCTGATAAAACAATCAAATAAATTATTATCATTATCAATCAATAATGGCCATGGATAAAAAAAGACAACATTTCACACAAGAATAGGTACTTGTATATTATGACGTTGTTAACACAATTACATTTCATCAGTAAAATATTACATCTGTGCACTTACTCAGTATGATTCTCGATCGCACTGAGAACTGAACGACACCTGCGTGTCCCTCTGCGAAGTGCTGGAGAAGGAGAGTGTGATGCAGCCGCATTCCTAAAAAACAAACAAAAAAACTGTTAGCATATATTATCCAAAGTAAACTGATGGACATTTAATGAGTATGGATGCACAATGTAAGTATATATCTGTTGATGGGCCATGGGACGGAGAAATATCTATTGATGGGCCGTTGACCGCGTCACCGCGAGTATCTGTTGATGCCGCGAGTATCTGTTGATGGGCCATATAGACCGCACGTATTTAGCGAACGACACATCACTAAATTTCAAACATTATTTACGCATGATAAGTAATAAACTGAACATTTATACAAAAATATATTGTATTTAGACAGTATTGCATATTTTACCGGAGGCTGAAATATATTTGCACTAAATCACATTGTATAACCTAAGCAGATATTCGCAAACAAGATATATTACGGATAAGACAGTATTTATGCATGATATGTAGTCATAGGCTAACCAAAACAGAACATTTATATATAAAAATATATTGTATTTAGACAGTATTGCATATTTTACCGGAGGCTGAAATATATTTGCACTAAATCACATTGTATAAACTAGCAGATATTCGCAAACAAGATATATTACGGATAAGACAGTATTTATGCATGATATGTAGTCATAGGCTAACCAAAACAGAACATTTATATATAAAAATATATTGTATTTAGACAGTATTGCATATTTTACCGGAGGCTGAATATATTTGCTCTAAATCACATTGTATAACCTAAGCAGATATTCGCAAACAAGATATATTACGGATAAGACAGTAGTATTTACGCATGATATTTAGTATCATAGGCTAACCAAAACAGAACATATATGGTGTATATATTATATATATACTAAACAACTTACTCCGAACTTGCATCCTCGGCGGGATCAATCCATTCTTGAAAATGCAGCCGTTCGTCGTCTGAGTTGCAATCTTCCTCTGAGGAAAAGGTGAATTCTTCCTCGCTTTCCAGAATCATCTGAAGGGCATCTTTACCGGAGTAGCGTGCCATCCTCAAAACGTGATGAACTATCAGTGAATCTGATGAAGAAACTTCGTGTTTTTGTGGCATTGATCGGGGGGCGTGTCCGTGTGTGCGATGCATATATCACGTATTTACCATGTGAAAAGCGCCGGGGGCGTGGCAGCCTCAGCTCATTAAAAATAATGAAGGGAGAACGAAAAACTGTACCTCTCCTTGGTTTCAAACGGATTACATGAACTGAAAATATATATTTTTTTTTCATAAATTACTTCATTTAAAAGAAGAGAATGCAAGCTTCATAAAGAGAAATCTCTCGTATCTCTGTGACAAGTATTGACTGAATTACAGTTAATTTTACGGACGCGTTTCAGAATGGACCTCACTGACAGAGAGAAGGCAAAAGGCGCATCATGTTTATTTTTCTTTATTTGACGAAAAGCACAACACTTTGTTTTTATTGTGAGTACCCACAAAAATAATAGAGACTTAACATGATCTAATGATGTACAACACTTATATGTACTAATGATGTACAACACTTATATGTACGATCAAAATCAACAGAGTAATTTGATTCTCTTTTGCACTGATAAGGAAAAAATCGAGACTATCGCGCCGGCGCGATAGCCGACCTCAGAGGGTTAAACAGTCTTTATTTAGTTTACAGACACTTCAATAACACGATTAGAACAAAGCACTTAAGAATAAATAACTTACTTCATCAGCTGAATCCGTTGCTCCTCGAAATGAAACTACCAGCACTTCTGAGGTAACTTTTCCAGGATTATTACGATAGTATTATTCCTCACAGCGCAGCAAGACGAGGTAAAGTACAAGATTCTTAAAAAACTTGATGTTTCATCCAGCTGATGTGGGCGTTTTCATGGCTTGCCTCAACATTTGCGTTTGAATAGCGCGCGCTCTCAGTGGGCAGGGTCACATTAACACGTAATAAGCTATAATTAGCTGAAAGGAAAAAGACTGACATCTCTCTCTTTTCATACAGATTACATAAACTGAGAATAGTTACAAAAATACAGTTTATTTAACACTGATTATTTTTTTTTTTACATTCCAGCAGATATTATACAAACAAAGCACAATATAACTTGGACAAATAAGCACAAATAAATTAGAAAAATTAAAAAATATAATTTTATTTGGCCATCTTTGAAACCCCCTTCTTGAATAGCCTATGTTAGGCCTATAACTGACTGCTGAAAGAATGTAACTCTGTATGCCTACAACAAAAAAAGTGCATTGAAAGGTGCAAAAAATGTGGATGAACCCTCAACAAATGAATAACTGTCCTAGACATAAGCCTACTTTTACGGTTTACATACACTGTATCATGATTAGAACAAAGCACTTAAGAATAAAGAATTTACTATTCACAATCCTCAGCTGGATCTGTTGCTCCTCGAAATGAAACCGAAACCAGCACTTCTGAGGTACATTCTTCCACGATTATATTACTATTACGCTATTATTATTCCTCACAGCGTCCCAAGACTTGGGCTGTGACGGTATGGGATTTTTTTCTTACCGCGGTGAAGAAGCAGCTAATCTCGCGGTTTGGCGGTTAACCGACAGTCACACACTGCAACACTATCAAGAACGCATGTAGCTTGTAAATGACAATGGAAGAGAATAAAGCAGTATTCTTTATTAACATATAAACAAATTAACATTTGTATTAAATTGTAAATAAAAATAATTTACTATTAATTAAAGTGCAAAATAAAAGAGCAATAGTCTGAACAAGTGTTCGGCTGTTGGGCCGCATAAGTGAATCGTCAAGTGCTGCTTTATTTTTCGGTCTTCAGGTTTCGTGACAGGAAAACCACAACAAAAACTACAACTACATTTAGATTATTAGACAATGTCGAAATAACCATTTCCACAGAGAAGAAAGAGTTAACTATTCACGTGTGCTCGTGCTCATGACCGCTACTGAACATCTGAACACAAACAACGATCAAATGCACATCGACGGATCTTCTTCTGTCTGTTCTCCAAAATGTAATCAAATTTATATTTCTGCAAGCATGTTTAAACTGGTTAACTGACAGTGTCTAAGGCAGGCAAAGGCATTTTTCAAGTCGAGTTCGCACGCCACTGCGCAATACACATTACCGCGGGGTGGCGTTCATTTCATAAACTGTGGACAAGCTTATTTAATCTGTAGTCTACAAATTAATGTATATGTCCAAAAATGGATAATGTTATAGGCCTACTTTGTAGTAGTGCTATCGTCGTGTAATAATCTTTTTGGTTGTAAAATGTATTAAATGAAATGAAATCGATTGTATCGTCCTGTGGAATCATTCATTCACAGACAGCTTACGAAGATGTTCAACTAATAAAGATCTTCATCGCTGGCAAAAATATGATGCATTTGCAGATTTGCTTTCACTAGACTGTACTGTAGGTCCACGGCCACTTCATCCAACGCTCTTGATGTTCTTAAATCTTCCCGCTACGACTCCGAGTCGAGTGTGAATTGAAAGCGCTTCAGACGATTCAGTGCGTGCAGGAAACTGAACAGATCATTTTCAAACTGATTCGCGAACCGATTTAGACAGATCAGCCAACTTGTTTGATGAAGTCTTTAAACAGAATCGACTCAAAAGAGTGATTCATTTGTGAATTGAGCATCGCTCATGCCCATAAAAAAAGATACAGCACGCTTGGAATAAACTACACATTTAACAACATGTATTGCATTAAAATAAAGTAACGAGAGGAACGTCGCCCAACGTAACGAAGTAAAAGTACAGAGAACTTTCAGCAGAAAAAAAAAGTCCGGTGATGACCTCACACCGCGGTAGGCATCTCATTAATGCGATATTACGGTGATGCGGTTATTGTCTCACCCCTACCCAAGTACATGAATCTGATTAAACTTGATGTGTTTTATCGAGTTGATGTGGGCGTTGACAGGTTTGCATGGATTGCCTCAGATCATTTGGGTTTCAATAGCACGCGCTCTCCGTGGCGATTAGCAGATAAGGAGTTGCCATGAGAACGACTGACATCTCTCTCTTTTCATACAGATTGCATAAACAGAGAATATTTGTTTTCGTTTTGAATTAGATTATTTAAAAGTAGACACTTAAATGATTCTAAAGATATATTGCCTTTGCCTGTGTGACTAGTATTCGCTGAGTTTTGTTTAAGTTTAGAGACGTGCTCCAGAAAAAAGTTCACGGAGACGGAGAGGCAGAAAGCTCACCCTGTTTATTTTCTTTATTTTACAAAAGCACAATGTTTTGTTTCGATTGTAAGTGGACACATACAAAGTAGACATTTAACAGTTTATTTTTTCATATTTCTTAAGTCTGCATTACCATAAATGCCAGAGTATTTAAGTCTATTTTACTGCTATTTGAAAAAAATCCAGCAAAACGCGCCGGCGCGTTTGTCGACCCCAGAGGCTTCAAGGTGCTATATGTAACTTCTTAAATGAATCCTTTTTTTATTGCCTGTGTGTGAAGGGGTTGTAATCACACATTACAATGATCCACTTGTCGGGTTTTGCTATTACCTCTGAAGGCCAGTATTCCTGTGTCTCATTGAGCCGCGCCTCCGTTCAGGATATCCATTCCACAGTTTGCAGCCAGCTAGCAGACTAGCCGGCGGGCCGCGGGAATCACTTTTGGAGTCGTTTCAGCAGACAACGTTAAAGCACAGACATGGCTCATAGATATCGGATATCTCCGCAGGTTGGATACCTGAATTACGCTGGTATCGGTCCCGATACCGATACTGGATCGGATCGGCCCCATCTCTAGTTATCATGGTACGAGCATGGAGCATTATTCAACGTCAAGCTGATAAAAGTAGCCTATTAATGTAATGTTGCAGTGGGAGTTTACATGAGTTTCCAGCATGTTGTGTGATGCTTTCTCCGGTGTGTTGAAAGTCTCAGTGTGGCCGGTACCATGAGTGCTCACTCTTGTGTTCGAGCACATGCAAGAGCACGAGCACTTATGTAAAAATTGGTTGCAATCTGAAACATCACCGATAGAGGCCGCTAAAAAATACATATAGCACCTTTAAAAGACGCCAAAAACGCCATTGTTCGGTAACATTTATTCAGTCTTTTTACTTATTACTTATTGGTTGCCGAACATTCGGTGCATCCCTAGTTTTAACGACATAACATCTCGTTATTATGAGAAAAAGATGTTGTTTTAACAACATAACATCTTATTACATTATGTCGTTTTAACAACATAAGATCTCGTTATTACGACATAATTGAGTGGAAAAAATAATATGTATGTGGCAGCAATGCGTCACCGTAGTTACCTGTCACGTGGGGGAGATAAAAGACAACCCCCATTTCCCACGAGTATGCGTGCTCACCTCATACCTTCGGCTATACCTTTTCAAAACAGTTGTAAAATGTAGGGCACATATATAGACTGCTTGAAGAAACCATTATATATTTCTACAGAGAATGCTTCTTGCCTCAGAGGAAGAGGCTGAGGAGCAGCAAATGGAGGTTGTGCTCCTTTTAGTGACATCCACTCTGTGGAATTTCAAAGGAATCGCCTGCGTGGCTATGCTAACGCTGCTGCTGATCAGGAAAAGTTCTGATTAAGCGTATCTGAATATTAAAGCATTCCACTTCAACACTGTCAGCATAAACTGCAAACCTCAATCAACTGTTTGAATAATTCCACTGCACATCTTTCTCACAGATTTTAACCTCCTATTAGGAAAGGTCAGACTGTGCTCCTCACTAGATAAAGAATTATGGACCTTACTCCACATTCAAGACCCATAATTCCATATTGGCACATTACCTGATTGGAGGTAATTAGGCTCAGTACAGTTAAAGGGAAAGTTTATCCAAAAATTGGTGTTTTTGTGTGAGCGTGTTGTTTTTTGGTTTATACAATGAAAGTTAGATCATTCTTCCTGGCCACTGTTGCCTTTGTCGCCCCAAAACGACCCTCTGCCCCCCCTAAAATGCTGATGAAATTCAGTCATAAAAAAGAAATTTACTGTATAACGCGGAATTTCACGGAATTTGTAAATTTTTTGAGGAATAAATAGAAAGTTTACCACACACACACACACACTGAAGAACGTGTGACGCTTGTGCTGTTTTTTGCCTATATGAAGACACAATTGCATGACTTTCAGTCTGGAGAGGAAGTTCACTTGGGCCTCATTTACACTGTCAGTGAAATGTGACCCAATTCCGATTTTTTTACTCATATGCGACGCAGATCGGATGTGTTCTATGATAGTGTAAAGAGGAAAAAAAACGGATGCATTTGGATATTTCGAGGTCGGTTGCGGGCCTCGTTTATATATGGAAATAAATCAGATATGTGCCAATGGGACTGTCATGTAAACAGGCAGATCGGATTTTCTGAAGCATTAGGCTGCGTCTCCACGGTTTAATGACGAGAGAAACCCCAACACGCATCTGCAAAGGGACGGATGGCCCGACGAAACATTGTGTCGTGGTAGGAGAGGAATGTTGACACAACATATCAAAGGTTGGCTTGCTCATCCTAAAATTTCGGACCCACTGCTCCTCGTTAATGCCCGCAACGATCTCAGGAAAGTGCGTTTATTGCACAATTTTTTTTTTTCACGTGCCATTTATGCCAAAAATAGTTTTTGCCTGCATGATACGCACTTTATGGCGTTTAATACGCACGTTTACAGTGCGTATCATATGCAAGCAAAAACTATTTTTGCCGTATAAATGGCACTAGAAATACAATTTGTGCTATAGATACTCACTTTCATGAGATCGTGTTGTATGTTCCCACCAGTCCTGAGATTTTGCTGCGCGTTCGTCCATCTGTGCAAGAAGACCCCTTTAAACATGCGCGATGTTTCAGATATATGTCAAGTGTAAACACATGACTCGGATATGGGTCACAATTTAAAGAATGTGTAAACGGACGGTCAAAAGAATCAGATATAGGCAACAAATCAGAATTGGGGATCAAGACCTGCAGTGTAAACAAGGTATTGGTGATCATTTAACCGCTTAATTTGAGAAAACTATCATCATGACATAAACACACAGAAACTCAAAAGGTCTTCAAGGCAATCCATCAAAATAAAAGTTTGGTTTAACTTGACAGAAATATATTACTGTTGTACAGTAATTGAGATTTTTCCCAATGTAATAATACTAACACTAATCCAAATAAATTATCATCAAAACTTTAAGGAATAATCCATGTTTTAATTTGAACAGTGAAGCTCATTGTGCAGCACGATATTTGACAAAAAGTTTATTTAATTTCATATGATTAAAATTGATGATAAATGATAAAATTTGTGTTTTATGTCTTTATTACCAGAATTAGTTAGTGTGAATTTTTTTTTCATAAATTTCTTCTTTTAAAATGTTGTATACGTTTAATGATTCATAATACATGATTTCAATAGGGGAAACACTAGAGTTATTGAACTGAACTGAATCAACGCTGAACTGACTTCTGCTGCTTTGTAGAGTTCTGTTTCATCATGTTTGATCATTATTTTCCTGTTTTTACTGTAAAGCATGCTTTGAAATAATCTGTATTGTATAAAGCACTATATATATAAAGTTGACTTGACAACTTTAAAGTCATACAGGTTTCAAACAACGAGGCAGAGTAAATAATGACAGATGTAGCAAGTCTCAAGAGTTCTGGGAAGGAAGAGGACAGGGTCGGCTTGCTGAGACTGTGGGTCTTTATTGGAACAACGTAAAAGAAACAAAACAAAAGTTGCGCACACAGCGCTGTATACTCAAAACTCAGTCCACTAGTGTTTGGCAATCACTCAATGTGTTCCCCTGAAACTCTCTACCAACCGCTCTCTGCGTTAAGTTTCAGCACTCCTCTCCCACTGTCTGCAGCTTGTCACGCGACCACACACACAGATCTCTGCCGGGCTCTTCTCCTCCCATACTGTTTCCACTTGGCTTTTATTGTCTCTCCATACCAATCACTGAAACAAGACACAGGTGTACGTTATTTGCACTTGACCCACTTATGCTGCACCTGTCTCCCAATCTTCTCTCCTGTCACAGGCCCCGCTAGACCACGCCCCCCCTTGCCACATACCCCCACCGCCCGACTCAGGCCGGGGAGCCATCCGGCCTGCAGCCTCCCCCCCCCTCCTCCTGGAGAGGAAGTCAGCCACAGCCATCTGTGCACCCGGCCTGTGGACCACCTGGAGCTTAAAAGGCTGTAAGGCCAGATACCAGCGGGTGATCCGCGCATTGGTATCCTTCATGCGGTGGAGCCATTGGAGGGGCGCGTGGTCCGAACAGAGAGTGAATTCCCGCCCCAGGAGATAATAGCGGAGGGTGAGGACGGCCCATCTGATGGCAAGACATTCTTTCTCAATGGTGCTGTACTTAGTCTCTCTCTTTGAGAGCTTACGACTAATGTACAGCACCGGCCGCTCCTCACCCTCTATCTCCTGGGACAGGACCGCTCCCAGCCCCCTGTTCGACGCGTCTGTCTGCAACAAGAAAGGGAGAGAGAAATTGGGAGAATGTAATAGTGGGCCGCCACACAGAGCAGCTTTTACCTGGGTGAAGGCCTGCTGACACTGCTCCGTCCACTGGACCGGGTCTGGTGCTTCCTTTTTTGTGAGATCAGTCAGCGGGCTGGCGAGGTCCGAATACTTAGGCACAAACCTTCTATAATATCCCGCCAGCCCCAGGAACTGTCTCACCTCCTTTTTGGTCTTGGGCCTCGGGCAAGTTGCAACCGCTGCGGTCTTGTCAATTTGCGGCCGCACCTGCCCGTGACCCAAGTGGAAGCCCAGATACCTGACCTCTACTCGCCCAACTGCACATTTCTTCGGGTTTGCCGTGAGTCCAGCCAGTCTCAGCGCTCCCAAGACAGCTCGCACATGCTCCATATGCCGCTGCCAGTCATTACTGTATATGACGATGTCATCCAAGTAGGCAGCGGCATACGCAGCATGGGGCCGGAGAATTCGGTCCATGAGACGCTGAAACGTGGCTGGAGCCCCGAACAACCCGAACGGAAGTGTAACAAATTGGTGTAACCCGAACGGCGTGGTAAAGGCTGTTTATTCTTTAGATAAAGGTGATAAGGGGATCTGCCAGTATCCTTTCGTTAAGTCCAGTGTCGAACAAAAGCGAGCAGTGCCCAGCCGATCAAGCAGTTCGTCAATCCGCGGCATTGGATAGGCGTCGAACTTCGACACAGCGTCAACCTTGCGGTAATCCACATAGAATCGAACAGAGCCGTCGGTTTTAGGCACTAAAACTATCGGGCTCGCCCAGTTACTATGGGATTCTTCTATTACCCCCATTTCAAGCATCGCCTCTAATTCAGACTGAACCACTTTCTTTTTGTGTTCAGGTAACCTATACGGCCGGCTGCGAATGACCACGCCCGGCTCGGTCTCAACGTGGTGCTGAATAAGATTAGTTCGACCGGGTAGGGCCGAGAACACGTCGGCAAAGTCTGCCTGCAACCTAACTACGTCAGCAAGCTGGGACGGTGAAAGATGATCTCCCCCCGGGGCCAGGGCGAGGGATTGCGGTTTAACATTCGCCTCTGGTCCGAGATCCTCTTCCGCACTAATCACCGTCGCCAGCATCACTGACTCCGCCTCATTCCATTTTTTAAGGAGGTTGAGGTGATAAATTTGACGTGCCCCGCACCTATCCGTTCGAAGTACCTCATAATTGAGATCGCCCACTCGCTGTGTGACCTCAAAGGGTCCTTGCCACTTTGCAAGTAATTTAGAACTTGACGTAGGAAGTAATACAAGGACTTTATCTCCCGTTGAAAATTCGGTCGGGTTCCCCTGTTGTACAACTGGGTCTGTCTGCCCTGAGCCTGTAACAAATTCTCCATTGAGAGCCGCCCCAAAGTGTGGAGTTTTGTTCTCAGGTCCAGGACATACTGGATTTCGTTACGACTCTCCGAATGTCCTTCCTCCCAAGTCTCCTTTAGGACGTCCAGCACCCCGCGGGGCTGACGTCCGTAAAGGAGCTCGAAGGGGGAAAACCCCGTGGAGGCTTGCGGGACCTCGCGCACAGCAAACAACAGAGGTTCCAACCACCTATCCCAATTTTTGGCGTCTTCGTGAACGAATTTATGAATCATGGTCTTTAACGTGCGATTAAATCGTTCGACCAGTCCGTCTGTTTGTGGGTGATAGACGCTGGTACGAATCGACTTAACGCCCAACAACTCGTAAAGTTCGCGTAAAGTACGTGACATGAACGCCGTGCCTTGGTCAGTGAGGATCTCTTTCGGTATCCCCACTCGGGAGATTAAACGAAACAGTGCATCCGCAACACTCTTAGCTGAGATGGTGCGGAGAGCCACTGCCTCGGGATATCGGGTTGCATAGTCAACTATCACTAATGCAAACCGATGTCCTCGTGCGGAACGTTCTAATGGCCCAATGAGGTCCATCGCAATTCTTTCGAAGGGGACCTGCATTAAGGGAAGCGGGCGCAATGGCGCTTTTGGGGAGGCCGGCGGATTCACCAGCTGACATTCACGACAAGACGCGCACCACCTGCGTACGTTCTTGTGAATGCCCGGCCAAAAGAAACGGGCCATGAGACGATTCAGTGTCGATATCTGTCCCAAATGTCCTGCCATGGGATTAGAATGAGCCGCCTGGAAAAGCATTTCCCGACGGCTTTTTGGTACCAATAATTGGGTTGTAATCTGCTTTGACTCAGTGTCTTGTATCACTCGATACAACCTATCTTTCATAATCGCAAAATAAGGATAGGTGAGTGGACGGTCGGTTTGGAGAGGCTGACCGTCGATGTTACGGACCTGTTCAAATGCGTGTTTAAGAGACTCATCCTGAGACTGCTCCAGGGGAAAATCATCGCGTTCCGAGAGAAACTGTCTCTCGATTACGCTCGGTTCCCCTGTAACTAGTCCCGAGGGTCCCGGTTCCGTCTCTCCCAACCGCACCGTCGGCTCACTATCCTGCGTTTTCATTCCACAAGAGGCATCCACACATAAGCCCCTGATTAACTCGCTAAAAGCTGGCCAATTCGTTCCCAAAATCAGTGGATGCCTGAGGTGTGGGTTAACTGCGACCTCCACCCTATGCTTCTGTCCCCTGAATTGAATCACAGCTGACATTAAGGGATAATTCACCACATCCCCGTGCACACACCTTACCCGAACCATGCGGCCCATATCCAATGCCTCGGGTTGAATCAGGCTTTGGTGGATCGAGGTTTGGTTACAGCCTGAATCCACCAGAGCCTGATAGGTACCCCCCTTACTACTCACAGGTATTTGGTACCAGCCAGCCTGATCGTGGGCAGCCTGCTGGACATCTGGGACCCAGATCATTGTCCCTATGTCCATCATGGGACATCTATCAATGAAATGATCCGGGTCCCCACAACGCCAGCAGGCCGGCCCAGGCCTCCCCGCCGCCCTAGTGGCGGGAAGTGGGCCAAGGGATTGACGCGGAGAGAGCATGGAAACCGGAGGAGACGATTCCGCTTCCGTCTCCTGACTGGTCCACCGCCACCCCAATTCTGCCCCGGGGTGGCCCTCTGAACGGACCCGGCGGACGACTCCTAGGGAGTGGAACAGGTCGCTGTGGGGGGGGAAGAGGGGGACGAAACTGAAAAAGAAGAGGAGAGAGACACATTAGGGAGGGTATCGCTGACCCTGGAGCACGCCACCAGCTGATCCTCCGCCAGATGGATGGCCGAGTCCAGCGACGTTGGTCGGTGGCACTGGACCCACTCGGCCGTCTTCTTCGGGAGCCGAGCGATGAACTGCTCCAGTACCACACGATCGATGATCTTCTCAACGTCGCTTCCCTCGGCCAGCAGCCACTTGCGGCAGCAGTCCCGGAGCTGTTGGGCCATCACGAAGGGCCGGCCATTGTCGCCAAGATCCAGCGACCGAAACCTCTGGCGATGTTGCTCTGGGCTCCGGCCGACCCGCTGGAGGATGGCCCTTTTGAGATCGTCGAAAATCAGGAGGTTCTGGACCGGCAGCTGTTGGGCAGCCGCCTGCGCCTCTCCAGACAGCAGCGGGATGAGGCGCACCGGCCAATGCTCCTTTGGCCACCCACCTGCCTCTGCTGCTTTTTCAAAGAGGTCCAGGAAGACCTCTGAATCATCCTGGGACCCCATCTTAGTCATGGCCAGGTGGGGGCACTCGGCCGGTGACGGCGTGGACCCGGTCTGAACCTCCCGATCCATCCAGCTCCGGAACCTCTCGCGGTCCTCTTGCTGGCCCTGGACGAGGAGCTCGAACCGACGTTCCAGGTCGCTCCTCATACTCATGAGGGCCTGATGATGTTCGTGGTGGAGGGCCGCGAGGGACGTTATAACCTCCGCAAGTGGGGATGGTGATGTCGACGAAGTTGGTTGGCTGGCGGCGGCTTCCATCTCCCTTCCCAGGTTTCGGCACCAGTGTAGCAAGTCTCAAGAGTTCTGGGAAGGAAGAGGACAGGGTCGGCTTGCTGAGACTGTGGAACAACGTCAACGTAAAAGGAACAACGTAAAAGAAACAAAACAAAAGTCGCGCACACAGCGCTGTATACTCAAAACTCAGTCCACTAGTGTTTGGCAATCACTCAATGTGTAAGGATGGCTGGCGCGAAACAGACGTTCCGAAGCTTTGCGAGATCCCGAAGCAAAGATGATTCGAAACACTGATCCGAAGACTGATTCAAAACACCCACGTCACGTGACAACGGCTAAATGAAGCGTCTAAGTGTTTCATCAGGTGGAGTGCTCCGCCGAATCAGGGTTAAACACAGTATAAAAGTTTTGTCAACGCATTTTCATATCGTGGGTTTTTGTGAGAGGAGTTTGGTTTTGAGATAGCGGATTTTTGGCGATATAGTGACATTTATAGTGCGATTTGTTTAGTTATATTTAGGATTTAATTTACATTTACACATTGACTTAGAGACACACAGAGTACATATAGTGACACATTAATAGATGCATTGATAGAAATATATATATATATATATAGATTAATACATAGATACATATATTACAGATACATATAGATTATTAGATAGATAGGCTACATATAAAATAGATAGATAGATAGATAGATAGATAGATAGATAGATAGATAGATAGATAGATAGATAGATAGATAGATAGAAATGGAGGCTCCACAGAAGAGATGCCGTACATCTGTGGTGTGGGAGCATTTCCATTTGGAAACCCCAAATAAAGTGAGATGTGTGTATTGTGATCGGCAGCTAGCCTACTGCAACAATACATCATCCATGATGCGCCATTTGAGGAGCATTCATCCTGCCATTCTGCAGGGTGCAGAGACTACAGGTTACAAGCTTCATATATTACAAAAATACAATAATAAAAAATAAAAAAAACACATTTTTTTATTAGCTCTTTGTAAAGGTTGTTTCAGATCAACACCTGCAAGTGACCACTAGGTTTCACCGTGGAGACGGGTTTCGGATTGATTCGAAGCCTCGAAACAAAATGGCACATTTGCTTCGACTGTTTCATTGCTTTACGAAGCCTCGATCTGCCCATCACTATCAATGTGTTCCCCTGAAACTCTCTACCAACCGCTCTCTGCGTTAAGTTTCAGCACTCCTCTCCAACTGTCTGCAGCTTGTCACGCGACCACACACACAGATCTCCGCCGGGCTCTTCTCCTCCCATACTGTTTCCACTTGGCTTTTATTGCCTCTCCACACCAATCACTGAAACAAGACACAGGTGTACGTTATTTGTACTTGACCCACTTACGCCGCACCTGTCTCCCAATCTTCTCTCCTGTCACAGGCCCCGCTAGACCACGCCCCCCTTGCCACAACAGAATTTAAATTTAACTATCCCTTTAAACAGCTTTTTCTGTAAGTAGTATAGAGGGTATGCGCATGACGTCACCGTCGGCCGGAGTGAATGCGGTCACGCCCACAAGTGGCAAAAAGACTGAGCGGCAGCATTTGTTTTCAGCGTGAATGCCGTGAAAAACACACAAAACATATCTAAAACGGGAAAGAGCTTTGCGATTGACTACAACTAGATTTGACCAGAAATCTGAGGTACTGTATATTTTTACAGACTGCAAAAAGCTACAAAACAGACTATATTCTGCATAATTGGATGTTTTTAAATAAACACTGACCAAAAACTATACGGGGACGATATGATGATATACAGTATAACATTAATGTAAGTGATCACTCGGATTTAGACCTATCTATATTGTATTTATATAAAACGTTTACAGGCAAATTTTCTTAATTTATTTCCCCGGCGTCGAAATCAGGCACATATAAATGTCAGGAAGCACGATTCCTGGCTGCATGTCAATATCCATGGATCACTGGATCTTTGATAAGTTGTAAGGAACACTATATCGAGTCCAACTTTTAGTTTAAACTGATAATAGTTTGTTTTACTCGCGTTTTCGCAGTTTCCCCTATTAACTCCAGCCACGCAGCAGCTCTTTTGCCACTCAGTCCGGCTGAGGGGGGCGTGTTCCGGCGGGGAAGTGACGTTAATGCATTCCCTCTATTGCATCTTTATACATATGCAGCATGGTTTTAGGGCTGAACTCGCCAGAGTAAAGCAGTCTACACTTATTTATTGCATGCAACGGGGATGCACCAGAGATTCTCTACTTTTCTCCACTTTTCTCCTTTTAAAGGAGTTTGATTTATTGATTGCAAGCAAAATCCACTGCTGCTAAGTGCAAATTTACTTTGTTTTTTCAAAAAGCAGGCCGCAGAAGCTGGATACAAAATCACTTAGTAATGCAACCAATTCCGGAGTACTTTCTCTGTTTTTCAACTTGTGATCACATTAGACTGTAAACTGATAGCGGATATTTGAGATGAGGTTTGTAAATTCATACTGTAGTAGAAACACCAGTCAGGTAGCTTCAGATTTATGTCCTACCTTCGTTGCTTCCTTGCTTCCTTCCTTCTTTCTTTCCTTCCTTCCAAAAGTTTATAGTGATGAAGTGATATCATGATAACATGAGAGGCCAAGGCATGCTTTTGTACTTTTGATCAAACTTTTTTCTAGTTTTAATTGGTCTAGCTGCTCATTTTTGGCAGACTAAAATGAATGCTTTTCCGTTACAATACTTGTTCATGTCTTGTCCTCTTTGGAAGTGAAAAAAAGTTGATGTTTTTGGCATCAGCATTGAAATGCTCTTGCTGAATGTATAAATGAGGTATCCCTTGGAGTTTCACTGTGCTTTAGTGTGCACTGCACAAATTTTTTCACAAGCAGACTGACCACACAATTGGTAAAGAAAAACAGCAGGAAAGACGGAGTTAAAAATAAGCAAGTAGCCTATAACAAAAGACAAGCTGACCTAAAATACATCAATTCGCTTTCTCTGAATTTAACCTTTCAGTTGTTGTTTTTATGTATCTCCTGAAGGAGAGTATAATGAAGGCATGATGTTTTATGTGTGTAGACCACCATGTTTTACATTAGCACCTCATTAAAGGAGCTTTATCATTAAAGGGGATTGCTTCATTTGGCAACAGCTGACTGATCATTACTTCAATGACATTGCTGATGCTTTCCATCTGGTCTGCCACAACCTGCAGGTAGAGTTGTTCTAATGTCCTCAAGTGAAAGTTTGAAGATCTAATTTCTTGAGATATAACAGAAACACTATTTTAAGTACATTCTGACATGAAATAATTTCAGACATTGATTTATTTCTATACTTCAGACAGGTACTTTAAAGGGATGTTCATATTTTGCGATTTTTTTCTTCTTCTGATTGCTGTGACAGGGAACATGTACTTGAGAGATCAAGATGGATCAAGTCTCTATTGTTGCCGTTTTTATAAGTTAATGCAAGCAGTAGGTTTATTGACAACATGTGGTACAGAGGAACTAGATGCGTTTAAGAGCCACTCTTGATTTAATAACAATTTATAGCCATTGCCTCGAGAGTGTAAGAGTGGGTCTATCTTTGGCTTGTCCGTTTCGGAAATTTATGAGCTCATCTGCAGCCAGTAAACTTCTTTTGTAAAATAGGTCGCATAATAGATGATACCATTTGTGAGAGAGACACACACTTATCTTCCTCCTTTTGCCTAGAAGTCACCTATTCTACAGTGAGTTTGGATGTAAAACTTTCAGTTATATATTTTTGTTTGCAATGGTTTTGCTTCTCCTTTTATTATTTTGTCCTTTTTTCTGCATTTCAATACCTTTTCATAGATGTCAACAGTGTGTGAACGGTCTTAAAACTCTAGATACATTGACGTAAAAAGTAAACAAAGTGGTTTTTAACTAGTTTTATGGAATACAGTTGTATATATTTCTATGCAATTATGCTGTAGCATGTGTGCGTGCATGCATTTTTTTGTCTAGTATAATTAAAATTAATATAAAATATAAAATTAATTTATGAATGCGAATTTGGGTATTTTGATATTTATTTATATACAGATCACATGCAAGTCTTTATTTCTCATCATTAAGGGTGCTCCGATTGATCGGGTGCTGATCGTTATCAGCTGATAATAGCTTTATATAGTTTGATCTAGGGGTGGGCGATATGAACAAAATCACAATGTATGTATAAAACAATATATCACAATATAGGTATTTTTGCTTAAAATAAGGTTTTTATAATATCAAAAGTTTTGATAACATTGAAATTTCATAATTCTTGTCACTATTTTCAATATCACAAAAAACTAATACTAGCCTAAGCCTAAAAAAACTTGCAAGCTTACCGAAGACAAGTAAACAGTGATAAAGAAAGAACAAAGAAACTAGGCTAATTACAAGCAGGAAAACAATCTACAATAGAACAAATGAAATCGACCTACCTGAAAAATGTCAAGCACTAGAAATAATACATAATTTATATTAAAAAAAAACACTGCATAGTCTTCACTGTGTAAATTAAATATAAATTTATTCTTAAAGTTACAAAAGTTATTCACTCAAGAGCAGTGAGAGATTTTCTTTTTGTTGTTGTTGTTGTTGTTTGATTAACATTAATAACGACAGCAGGTACATTTGGATGCTGTCACTTTAAAGGGTTAGTTCACCAAAAAATGAAAATTATGTCATTAATGACTCACCCTCATGTCGTCCCAAGCCCGTAAGACCTCCGTTCATCTTCGGAACACAGTTTAAGATAATTTAGATTTAGTCCGAGAGCTTTCTGTCCCTCCATTGAAAATGTACGTACGGTATACTGTCCTTGTCCAGAAAGGAAATAAAGACATCATCAAAGTAGTCCATGTGACATCAGTGGGTTAGTTAGTATGTTTTGAAGCATCGAAAATACATTTTGGTCCAAAAACTACGACTTTATTCAGCATTGTATTCTCTTCTGGTTCTGTTGTCAAGCCGCGTTGCTGACGTGTATCTACATTTTCAATGGAGGGACAGAAAGCTCTCGGACTAAATTTAAAATATCTTAAACTGTGTTCCGAAGATGAACGGAGGTCTTACGGGCTTGGGACGACATGAGGGTAAGTCATTAATGACATAATTTTTTTTGGGGGGTGAATTAACCCTTTAAGACCGACTGCACAGATCCAATATACGTTTGAATTTTCTTTCTCAACTGTGTACGTTCACTAAATACATTGACTGGTTACTTGCAAAGACATGATCACTTTTTTTTTTTTTCATTCGCACACAGGAACCGATAAGCGGAATCGCAATGCACACGTTTTTTGTCGAATCACCGGTTCTTGGAAATTTGGAACCTGTTCTAAAATGGAACCAGTTGTCGATACCCATTCCAAAATAGAATAATACATCACTTCTTCCAAAACTGCAAGAGGCTGCAAGAGGCTTAACTGAAAAATATGATCTGATGATACAAGCTTTACACTGCAGTCAAAACACACTCACTAAGACTAGTATGACCTTGACTGAGGGTTTAAAACATATTAGAGTTTAAAAAAAAAAAAAAACTGGCTATAATAACCTCCCTGGATATGAACGCTAAATGCCAAGGGCATGTTGAGACTCGAGCCAGGCTAATACTTGGGACTTTCAAAAGATCTTATGGACAGTAAATTTTATTCGGGTCACCCTAACAGGGTTGTGTGACATTCAGAATTGAATGGGGGTAGTAAACATATAATAAAATAATTGATGTGTTATTTACAATTTAATTTATTTAGACACACATATTCAAATAGTTTGGGGTCGGTAAGATTTTGAATGTTTTTGAGAGAAGTCTCTTATGCTCACCAAGGCTGCATTTATTTCATGAAAAAAAGTCAAATGGAAATATTATTAGAAATATTATTAGTTTAAAATACATTTTTATTGTAATACATGTTAAGCTAATGTATTTCTGTGATGGCAACACTGACTTTTCAGCAGTCATAGACCTTATTCAGAGCAGTGCCATGACAGGTATGAAAGCGAAGCTGTGAGGGATAAGCTTACCATGTTTTCTATGGCATCAGCTGTAAAGAGCTCCTAGATCACTTAATTCTCATATTGCTCATATTGTCTGGGATTGTTTGTCTACTGAAATTTCTCACAACAGTTCAACGCACTGAAGAGATGTGTCCATCTTGCTTTCATTCCCGTTTAAAAATAAAGGTGGCACTGTTGTGAATAAGGTCCATTCCTGCAGTCTTCAGTGTCGCATGATCCTTCAGAAATCATTCTGATATGCTGATTTGCTGATCAAGAAACTTTTCTTATCATCATCATCAATGTTGAAAACAGTTGTGCTGCATAATATTTTTTTGGAAACCTGATATTTTAAAATGGAGAACTGTTGTATTGTTATAAATGTTTTTACTGTCAGTACTGTATTAATTTAATGCATCCTTGCGAAGTATAAAAGTTTTAATAATAAAAAAAAAAATCTTGCTAACCCCAAACTTTTGCACAGTAATGTGTGTATATCAGTGATGCGCGGGTCAATGTATAAAGAACCCGCACCCGACCGACGTTTTCAAATAACCCGCCCGCAACTCGGACCGCAAAAAAAAGTATGAAAATATTGTACCCGACCCGCTTCCTGACCGCATTTTTTAAAAGTAGTAAATGTTCATCGTAGCGTCATTGGGCCATAGACATGTAACAACACAGCATCGCAAGAAGACGTACACATAACAAAGTCATCAAACATAATCATTATTTCGGAGCTTCCACTCCCCAGTCTTCACATTTTCTCTTGCCGCCTCCATCTCTCTGCAGTGATCATAGACATGGCCGGTTCGTGAACGAATCGTTCTTTTGAACCGGTTCTTTTTAGTGAACCGGTCGAACCAGTACACTAAATCGAACTGAATCGTTCGAAACAGTTCGCGTCTTGCGTCAGTGCTGATCCACAAGTTACTAAAGTTAACGTTACTCACTTTCAGACATGCCTGACAGTCCCTCCGCATCGAAATAAACCGATATCCCGAAGTATATTTTACTCCAGGAACAGTTCACTGAATTGAGACATGTTGGTGCCACTGCTGAGAGAAGTGATGAGCACGAGCAACTGCGCATCCGCGTACTACCGAACGCACAGGAGGCCTACAGTGGTTCTCGGATCACCGGTACAGAACCGAGAACTGTTGACTGAGCTTGTGTGTCATCTTCGTGTTATTCAGTTCTCTTACGAGAGTATCTCTCGTACTGCGTAATATCTTACGCTACGGGGAAAACCTCTTTTCCACGAGATATTGAAGCCAAAAATTATCCTTAATTTTGATTTAATGTAAAACGCTGTGCTGCAGCATGCAGACATAGGCAAGACGGCTCGCGCGCCTATTGGCTGCCCTGCGGCAACAGCAGCAGCCTGTCGAGAGAGGCCCTGCGGGACGCTATACCCGATGGGGCGCTTCGCGCCCATTTTGTCACGTCCCGCCAGAATAGGCGTGGCCTTGGCCTATAAATACGCTCGACAGGCTGATGCAAACTGATTTTCAACTCTTCAGCGAAGCTCTACTGCATCGCTGGATCCGGAGTGAGAAGCCGCGCCCTCTGAGTGTAAGCCTACAGCGGGACGTGCCATCGAGTCTGAAGCCGCCGGCCTTCACCTCGCCGCCTTCAGCCGCCGTACCTGCTACGCTTTCCGGCGTTATATCCTTTTCACTGCGAGTGTGTGTTCGCCGCTGCGACTCACACTCTCTCTCTATTGTCTAAAAGAGCTAGCGTCTTTTTAAAGATGCAAAGTTCCTGCGGCTCGTGCCGAGCCACACTCAGCGACGGAGTCATGTCATCTGCGTTTCCTGCCTGGGTGAGGATCATGCGGCTCTCGCTCTCGTCGACGGCGGATGCCCTCACTGTGAGCTACTGCCTATGGTGACTCTGAGGACTCGCCTGGCATCCTTCTCAGAGCCTGCACTTCAGCCCGCTGTCACGCCGCGCCGTAAAAAGCGCCGCGCTCAGCGCGCTCCCGAGCCTTCTCCTGCCCGCCAAAGCTCGCCGCTTCGCCGGCATCGCTCGAGTCGCTCACCGACGGACAGCGGCCGCCGTCTGCCACCGCTTCCGCCATTGAGATCGACGACATAGCCGAGGACTGTTCTATTCGGGCGTCGGACAGTGAGGATTGGGCGAGCTCCGTGAATATCCCCCCCGCTGTTCGCGAGCCTTCTGGAAGAAGGGCTGGCATTGAGTCAGAGTTGATGCGTCTGCTCTCTCAAGCCGTCGAACACCTCGGCCTCGACTGGGAGGCGCCCGCGCAGCCCCCGCGCAACCGACTGGATGGATGTTTCCTCAAGAAGGACTGAGCTTCACGAAGAAGTCGCGAGGTCCTGGAACGCCCCCTTCTTGGCCAGGATGCGTACCTCTGTCTCTGCTGCATTCTCCACTGTGGACGGTGCGAAATATAGAGGATACCTTTCTCTTCCTCCTGTGGAAGCAGCGGTAGCAACACATCTCTGCCCGCCCTCTGCTGGACGGCGAGCACAGACAGTGTTGCCATCTAAAGCCTGCCGAGTGACGTCAACCATGCACGGTCGCGCTTACACCGCCGCCGGGCAAGCTGTGTCGGCGCTACACACAATGGCGCTACACTGTGTCGGCGCTACACACAATGTTTATACTACTAAATACAGCTTACCCAACATCTCAGATTAACCTTACATCTCTAGCTTCCGTTATTCTTAACACAGCACGCTAGTAACTCGCTAACGTTAGCCTGCTAACGCGCCACCCGTGCGCTCATTTATTTATTTATTTTCTCTCGCGCGCCCGCGCCTTTGAGTTCATAAAGTCCAGGTAAGTAAGAAATCAGTCAACAAACACGGTGAGTAATGTCTTCTTGTCCTGTTATTGTCACCTGTGTCACATGTCATATGTTTAGTATAGCCTTCTCCGATGGCAATATAGGATTTATATGTGATAAATGCAAGGAGACAGTCAGGCTGACGGAGAAGATTTCAGAACTAGAGACACGCATCCAAACTTTAATTGAGGATGGTAAGAATGCTAGATCTTTAGATAGTGTTTTGGATGCGCCTAGCATAGTGAACTCTTTACATGATTCGGTTCCGGCTGAAGTAGAGCCCGTGCAGCAGGGCAGATGGGTGACCGTGAGAGATCGTTCTAGTCGTGGATCAAAGAACCACTCTTCCGTTCCGATTCCCATAACAAACCGATTTGCCCCACTCAGTGAAACACCCACTGAGAATTCTGTTGATTGTGCCCTGGTAATTGGTGATTCGATCACACGGAACGTGAAAATAGAGACACCAGCCACCATAGTCACATGTTTGCCGGGAGCCAGAGCGCCTGACATCAAAGCAAATTTAAAAGTGCTGGCTAATGCTAATCGTAAATTCTCTAAGATCATTATTCATGTCGGCACTAATGATGTTCGACTCCGCCAGTCGGAGATCACCAAAATTAATATTAAAGAGGTGTGTGAACTCGCAAGTACGATGTCAGGCACTGTAATTTACTCTGGCCCCCTTCCTGTACGCAGGAGTGATGAGATAGTTAGCCGATTGGCCTCACTGAACGGTTGGCTGTCGAAGTGGTGTCCGCAGAATAATATAAAATTCATAGACAATTGGAAAAGTTTTTGGGGCAAGCCTGATCTGTTGAAAAGAGATGGTATCCATCCCTCCTGGGCTGGTGCTGCTCTTCTCTCTAGTAATTTGGCTCATAGTCTTAGAGATAAAACATGACAATCTGGGGCTCAGGTCAGGAAGCAGACAGACTGGCTAAACCGACCGTCTGCTAGCGGCCTCACGTCACCAAGGTCAGATAAATCCCATCACATAGAGTCTCTTTCACCTAGATGTCATCATATAGAGACTGTGTCTGTTCCCCGAATTTGGAACTCCAAAAAACGTCAGGTTAAAAATTTAATTGATGTTCAACAAATAAAAAACAGATATAATACAGATGAGCAAATGATAAAGCTTGGGTTGCTGAATATTCGATCCCTTACTTCAAAATCCCTCATAGTTAATGATATGATTTCAGATTATAATCTTGATATGCTGTGTTTGACAGAAACCTGGCTAAAACCAAACGATTACATTATTTTAAATGAGTCAACCCCACAAGATTACAGTTATAAACATGAACCTCGTCTGAAAGGCAAAGGGGGAGGTGTTGCTGTAATTTATAGTAATATTTTCAAAACCACTAAGAAATCTAGCTTTAAATATACTTCTTTTGAAGTATTGGTGCTTAATGTAAAAATCTATAGTGTAAACGATAAATCACATTTGAGAATTATGCTGGCTACTGTATACAGGCCACCAGGGCACCATAAAGATTTTATCAAAGAATTTGCGGACTTCCTATCAGAATTAGTATTGGCTGCAGATAAAGTACTAATTGTTGGTGATTTTAATATACATGTAGATAATGAAAAAGATGCATTTGGATTGGCATTTAAAGACATTGTAAACTCAATTGGAGTTAGACAACACGTGTCAGGACCTACTCATCGTCGTAATCATACTCTAGATCTAATATTATCACATGGAATAGATGTTGATACCGTTGAAATTCTGCAGCAGAGCGATGACATCTCAGATCATTATCTAGTCTCATGTAAATTACATTTAGCCAAGGCTGCAAAGCCGACTCCGTGTTATAAATACGTTAGACCTATAACTTCTGCCACTAAAGATTGCTTTATCAATAATCTTCCTAATCAGTTTCATCATCTCAGCATCCCGGATAGCTTAGAAGAACTTGATATTGCAACAGAAACGTTTAACTCTCTCTTTTCCAGCACTTTAGACGCAGTTGCTCCGTTGCGCTTAAAGAAGATTAAAGAAAATAGCCCAACGCCGTGGTACAGCGAGCACACCCGGGCCCTTAAGAGAGCAGCCAGAAAAATGGAGCGCAACTGGAAGAAAACTAAACTAGAGGTATTTCGGATTTCATGGAAAGAGAGCTCGATTGCTTACAGAGAGGCTTTAAAAGCTGCCAGATCTGCTTATTTTTCAAACCTATTAGAAGAAAATAAACATAATCCAAGGTATTTATTTGAAACAGTGGCTAAACTAACGAAAAAGAAAGCTTCAAGCTCAGAAGTGTCCAAGCAACACAGCAGTGATGACTTTATGAACTTCTTCACTTATAAGATTGATAATATCAGGGACAAAATTATAACTATGCAACCGTCTACCACAGTATCGCATCAGGAAGTGCATTGTAGTCTCCCTGAGGAAAAATTTGATTCATTTGTTGCTATAGGAGAGGAAGAATTCTGCAAACTCGTTAATTCATCTAAATCGACAACTTGTATGTTAGATCCTATACCGACTAAGCTACTGAAAGAGATGTTTCCAGAGGTCATATATCCTCTTCTTAATATCATTAATTCATCTTTGTCTCTAGGATACGTACCAAAAACCTTTAAACTGGCTATGATAAAACCGCTTGTTAAAAAAACACAACTTGATCCTACAGAATTAGTCAATTACAGGCCGATCTCGAATCTGCCTTTTCTGTCAAAGATATTAGAAAAAGCAGTATCTTCACAACTGTGTTCCTTTCTAGAAAGAAATGATATCTGCGAGGATTTTCAGTCCGGATTTAGACCGTACCATAGCACTGAGACCGCTCTCATTAGAGTCACAAATGATTTGCTCTTATCATCCGATCGTGGTTGTATCTCTCTATTAGTGTTACTCGATCTTAGTGCTGCATTTGACACCATTGACCACAACATTCTTTTAAATAGACTAGAAAACTATGTGGGCATTAGTGGAATTGCACTAGCATGGTTTAAATCATACTTATCTGACCGTTATCAGTTTGTAGCAGTAAATGAAGAGATGTCTTATCGATCACAAGTTCAGTATGGCGTACCACAAGGCTCAGTACTAGGACCGCTGCTGTTCACTCTGTACATGCTACCATTAGGAGATATCATTAGGAAACATGGAGTTAGCTTTCACTGTTATGCCGATGATACTCAGCTGTATATTTCTTCAAAACCCAACGAAACTTACCAATTCACAAAATTAACGGAATGCATAGCTGATATAAAAAATTGGATGACTAGTAATTTCCTACTACTAAATTCTGAAAAGACAGAGATTCTAATTATTGGACAAAAAACTTCCACACGTAATAACCCAGAATACTGTCTAACACTTGATGGCTGCTCTGTCAAGTCTTCGTCGTCGGTTAGGAACCTGGGTGTGCTCTTTGATACCAACCTTTCTTTTGAAAGCCACGTGTCTAGTATCTGTAAAACTGCATTTTTCCATCTTAAAAATATATCTAAAATACGCCATATGCTCTCATTGGGAAATGCGGAACGATTAGTCCATGCGTTCATGACCTCAAGGCTAGATTATTGTAATGCTCTACTGGGTGGTTGCCCTGCACGCTTAATAAATAAACTACAGCTAGTTCAAAACGCCGCAGCTCGAGTTCTTACCAGAACCAGGAAATATGACCATATTAGCCCGGTTCTGTCAACACTGCATTGGCTCCCTATTAAACATCGTATACATTTTAAAATATTGTTGATTACCTACAAAGCACTAAATGGTTTAGCTCCGCAGTACTTGAGCGAGCTCTTAACGTATTATAGTCCTTCACGTCCATTGCGATCTCAAAATTCCGGTCAGTTGATAATACCTAGAATATCTAAATCGACTGCAGGCGGTAGATCCTTTTCCTATTTAGCACCAAAACTTTGGAACAGTCTTCCTACCATTGTCCGGGAAGCAGACACACTCTGTCAGTTCAAAGCTAGACTAAAAACACATCTCTTTGACCTAGCATACACATAACACACTATAGACTTCTATAAATTCAATGTTAGGCTGCATAGATTAGGTCAGCCGGAACTGGGAACACTTCCGTTAAATCTTGATGTACTCGCTACATCATAAGAAGAATGGCATCTACGCTAATATTAGTGTCTTTGTTTATCCCGAGGTTTTCCCGCAGCCTGCCGGATCCAGGCCGTGTCCAGATCTGATGAAGGAGATCCGCCTGGACCCGATGACAATGCAGTGCTGAAGTGTCCACTATCCTCTCCCTATGGAGGATCCCTTTCCCACTCTACAGATAAAGCGTTGTGAATTCCGGCTCGCGTACCCCGAAGTGATAAAATAAAACAAAATTCTGTATCAAAATTTATAGGCAAGAAAAGTAGTTTGTTTAGGCTTGGTTGTATGAATTATAAACCTGCGCACATATTTTAAAAAGCACATAACTATAGAATCAATTCTGAATGAGCATGTGAACGCCGTCAGCGTTAATCACAGGTTCGCGTTTAAAAGTCTGATCATTTCAATGGAGGTGAATCAATCAAAACTAACTTTAGCTGGAAATAACATTATTCAAGAACCGCTATAATGCCAAACAATCTGTTACCTTAAATTATATGTTTATCTCTGTAAAGCTGCTTTGAAACAATCCATTGTTAAAAGCGCTATATAAATGAAGATGACTTGACTTGAATGGCCATCCTGCAGATCTTCCAGGCCGACCTTCTCCGAAAAATGGACGAGGAAGGCGCGGAATCGCGCTACGCGCTAAGGAGCGCTACGGACCTGGCTCTACGCGCCGCTAAATCTGCTGCACAGGCCGTTGGGCGGAACATGGCCTCTCTCACCGTGGCTGAGAGACATCTGTGGCTAACGCTGTCTGAGATGACGGACTCGGAGCGCTCTGTGTTTCTCGACGCGCCCATTTCGCCAGCGGGCCTCTTCGGATCTGCCGTCAAAGATTTCGCGGGCAGATTCCAGGAGGTTCAAAAGACATCGCAGGCTATGAAGCACTTCCTCCCGAAGCGCTCTAGCTCCACAGCAGGTCGCTCGAAACAGCCGTCTGCCCGGAGCTCACAGCCACAGCCCGCACCACCCGCCGCCGCTTCACAGCGCCGCCAGGCCCGAGAACAGAGACCGCGCTCTCGCTCTGCTGGATGCCGCCCCCCTCAGCGCGGGCCCCGGCCGAGGATCGAGATCAAGCCCGAGGCCTCAAAGCCTTCCTAGCCATCCTAGGGAAGCGACGGTGTTCAAATCTCGCTGCGGCCGGATTTTCACCGAAACATTTCGCTCGTCCAGTTCCATGCAATGTGACAGTTCCAGTGTATTTAGCAGTCAACAAGCCGGTTCAATTACCCGCTTGCCTTCACACAAAAGCCGTTTTTACGGCTACCCAGATAAATCCAAAAAAGAGTGTGTTTTCTGGTGTCCCGGCCAAAGCCGGTGTTATGAGTGTTGTAAGAATGCCCACGCCTCAGTGCCCATTCCCACACACAGACACAGCCCGCCACAATTCAGGGCTAGCACAAATAAAATCAACTCATGTCGATTGTGCAAATGTAGTGAATGTGCCCACGACACAGTGCCCACAAACACTACACGATGCGTGTCCCACGGTTTCTGTAAAAACGAAACCAACACACATTCAGTCAGCGCAAGCCAACAGTGTTTTCAGTGCAGTAAATGTGCCCGCTGTCCCGCGCCCAAATTCTCTCACAGACACGATAAAACCCACAGGGTTTGTCCCGCTCGCTCTCTCTCCACAATCTGTCATAGAGAAACCGAGCGCGACCAGGCTGCCCGCCGTGATCGGCGCGCCCCCCGCCTCGCACACTTTAAACACAGTGTTTATGTCTCAGCACACCGACGCTCTGCAGCCGCCGCTGTGCCGCGGCCAGAGCCCGGATCGCATTCTACCTCTAGCTATTCACGCGAACGCGTGGGCAAAGCTTCCCGGGGTATCAGAATGGGTGTTGAACACTATAAAGAGAGGCTATTCGCTACAGTTCGCTCGACGTCCCCGCCGTTACACGGCGCGTGTCGAAACCACGGTAAACAAAGAAGTATCTCATCTACTTCGTTCCGAAATAGCGAAACTACTGAGCAAAGGGGCCATAGAACCTTTATCTCAGGCTCAGAGCGAAGGGGGGCTATACAGCAGATATTTTCTGGTACCCAAAAAAGACGGGTGTCACAGACCCATTCTAGATCTACGGCAATTGAACAAAGCGCTTTTAAAGCGCCAGTTCAAAATGCTGACAACCAGGAAAATCCTTGCGCAAGTTCGCCAGGGAGACTGGTTCATATCAATAGATCTGAAAGACGCCTATTTCCAAATACAGATTGCGTCACGTCACAGGCGATTCTTGAGATTCGCCTTCGAGGGCCAGGCATATCAATACACAGTCCTACCGTTCGGTCTGTCCCTAGCACCCGTACATTTACGAAGTGCATGGACGCGGCTCTCGCACCCCTGAGACTTCAGGGCACTCGCACCCCTGAGACTTCAGGGCATGCGAGTTTTGAACTACTTGGACGATTGGCTGGTTCTAGCTCGATCACACTCGGAGCTCATAGAACACAGGGCCACATTACTCAAACATCTCGAGAGACTGGGTCTTACAGTCAATTGGGCGAAGAGTTCGCTGTTTCCCAGCCAGAAAATTTCTTTTCTGGGAACAGTGCTGGGCTCGCTGTCTATGACAGCACGTCTGTCGCCGGAGCGCGGACTGGACATTCAGCGCGCCGCGAAATCCTTCCTGGGCCTGCTTCGCATGCGCCCACTGCAGTTATGGCTGAAAGCGCGAGTTCCACCCCGGGCGTGGACCACTGGTCTGTTTCGCCTCAGGGTCGACATGAAATGCGTTTTCGGCTCTGGAACCGTGGAAAATAGCCGACTGGTATCAGTCAGGCGTGAGTCTGGGGACTCCCTCGAGTGTGACGGTGGTGTCTACGGACGCCTCCACCTCGGGATGGGGAGCGCTGCTCGAGGGCAGACCGTTCTTTGGCCAGTGGTCGGAACGGGAAAAGCTTCTACACATAAACTTTCTGGAAATGCTGGCAGTCGACAACGCGCTACGGCGTTTTTGTCCCCAGATAAAAGGCCACCACGTCCTAGTCCGGTCGGACAACATGTCAGTGGTGGCATACATAAATCGCCAGGGCGGCGTCAGGTCCCGAAACCTTTACAGGCTGGTGGAACGCCTCCTGGTCTGGGCTCAGCACAACCTGCTTTCACTGAAAGCGGCGTATGTGCCTGGTCACCTGAATCTGGGACCAGACAGACTGTCCAGAGACAATGTCCCAGCAGGGGAATGGTCGCTGCACCCGCAGACGATCCAACTGCTGTGGGAGACATTCGGCAGAGCGCAGGTGGAGCTGTTTGCGTCCCAGGAAAACGCTCACTGTCCGTACTTTTTCTCCAAGAGCAGGGATGCGCTGGCCCACGTATGGCCCCGCTGCCCCCTCTATGCTTTTCCCACCGTCTCGCTCCTGCCTCAAGTGCTGGAACGAATCAGGGAAAACGGATGCCCAGTGCTGCTCGTGGCGCCGCTCTGGACAAACCAGGTTTGGTTCCCAGTCCTGATGCGGCTGACCAGCAAAATAAAGTGTAGGCCTATATATTTCATAGAAAATAATGTCTAGTTCTATATAAATACAAAGGTTTAATTTGCATCTTTTTTCAAACGACCCGACCGACCGCGACCCGAATATCATTAAAAATATTTTTGGATGACTCGTAACTGCTGGTAACCGCGGGTGACCGCAGGCACCCGCTCATTTTGGATCAACCCGCGCATCACTGGTGTATATGTATGTATGTATAGATGTATGTGTGTATGTATATACAGCCCAGGCTCATTAGAAAAACGTACCTGTGGCAACATTTTAGCAAAACGCAAAATACGTTGTGTCGTGCACGTTTTGCAACAGTTTCAAAGTAAAATGTCCAGTGAGTGGCGCTAAAACCGAGTTTAGTTTTTCACAGAACAGATGAACGTGAATATGGCAATGTTTTATGACGTTGGAGTTTGTACGCATCACTGCAGTTCTAAATTTGAAAGGTAAGTGGCGCTAAAAGCTTAATGCTCCATCACGTTTTAAAGTAATGTACACCTACTAAACCCTAAACCTACCCTATAGTGTTAACAAAAGCATATGCGACATAAAAACGCAATTGTAACCATGCCATTTTAGCTTGTTTTTGAGCTCTTTTATCGTTAGTCGCCTTTCACGGGATTCATACCATATAAGATCTCCGCATCACAAGTACAATTCTGTACCAGCTGAGCTATTGAACAAACTTAGTACGTAACGTCAGTAAAAGCAAACATATGGAGCTGGTTAAGTGATGCAAACTCCAACATATATTCATTTTCAAATCATGCACTATGGTAAAAAGTGTTTTGAGGTCATATCATAATTGTGCTTGTGAAAACAAGTCTTTACTAATCCATAATCTGCCCCTGTAATCATAATTGTGTGTGAAAACAATTAAAAGTGCTTGCTGTTTTACTGCCTCTAGTGTTCATTTCTGTTAGAAACTGCAGTGATATATACCTATTTGACGTTTTGCAAAAATGTTGCCACAGGTGCGTTGTGTTGGTATTCTGCACTCTGTATCGCCCAAATGTTGTGTATAGCCAACGATTATAGAACTTTTGCTTTGTTTTTTAGACCTTTTTTATCCACTAGCAGATGCAGTGAGTTCCTACATCTGTGCAACTGACAGCTTGGCTGTTAACTTCCTCTCCCACCAGAAACCGAGGAAACAATGGGGAATAAATAAAGCCTCTGTGGAGCTCCCCCAAAAACAAGATGGAACCTAAAAAGTAAATTTAGTGATTGTTCCAGCTTCTATGCATGACATTATCTCCAGATTGGACTTGTCTCTTAGCTTTAGTCTCAGACAGACTTGGACAAATCAAAGTGGCATCCCAGATTCCAAGTGCCTGATTTCAAGCTAGCCTACCATGTATGACTTTTAATGCAGAATATGTCAAGATGATTTTTAAGATTTGATTGAGCAGAACATAATATAGTAGTCTTCCTTTTCTACATGTGCAGAGATCCTCAGAAATAAAAGTTAACAAGAGGAGGTCATTTTAATTGCCCTCTGCCTCTATAAGAGCTTAAAAGACATAAGAGTTATTAGTATCATAATAATTTCTTAATGATGAAACCACTGCTAGTGGGCCAGTGGGAAACTAGACCTCTCCATTTGTTTAAATGACTGGTGGCTTGAAGGAAATCAATGAGGAGAGGCTCTTAAAAGTCAGCAACAGAAGAGCCTTGACACAATCAATTTAAAGCTGAAGTGTCAGTTTTTTTTAGTTTTTTTTTTTCTCATATGCCAGCTTAATATGTAGCAACTCCTAAAAGTAAGACATTCGTAGGCCATTTAAGTCCACTGAGCACTTTTATATTTGCTCTTTTTTAGGGATGGGGCCGATCCGATCCAGTATCGGTATCAGGACCGATACCGGCGTAATTCACGTATCGGATTTTCCCGATCCAACCTGCCGAAATATCCAATATCCATGCGCCATGTCTGCACTTTTTTTACGTTGTCTGCTGAAATGACTCCAAAAGTGATTCCCGCCGGCTAGTCTGCTAGCTGGCTGCAAACTGTGGAATGGATTTCCTGAACGGCGGCGCGGCTCAATGAGACACAGAGCTATGAGACACGCCTCCGCTCAGGAAACCCATTCCGTAGTTTGCAGCCAGCTAGCAGGAAAGCATTGAGCAGCATTATGTCCGCTGTGCGGAAATACTTCACACTGGCAACACCGCAGAGCAAAATGCAATGTTTGCAAAGCCGTAATTCAGAGAGGTGGAAGCTCCCTCTCGTCAGTCAACACAACGAACGCAATAGGCCTATCAAACATTTAAAAAAGCACCATGTTAAAAAGCACAAGGATTTTTTAGCCAGGGGGCAGAAAGACAACAGGAGCTGTTTTATTGATGGAGAGAGAGAGAGAGAGAGAGAGAGAGAGAGAGAGAGAGAGAGAGAGTGTGTGTGTGTGTGTGTGTGTGTTGCACACTTCTTTTCCTGTCTATGGTTGCACACCGAGTCCGAAATTTGCGTCCGAAATTTCCGCACGTTACAAAAAAAAAATAAGACCTCACGTTATGTCAATCACACTTGCACACTGCCACTGAAACTTTCGTCCGTCAAAAAAAAATCGAATCTGGTTCGATTTTCTGCGTTTTTCGCATCCGTGGTAGTATGCAGTTTGAATGGTGTTTTGACAATTCAGAGCCACCGAATCACAAATACGAAAAAACGCATACGAAAATTTCGGACTCAGTGTGCAAGGGCCTTAAGATGTTTACATTTATTGCACGTTTCTTATATTTCTAATATTTGACATTTTAAAACCTTGATTTGTTGATACTACAATAGCCAGTGTACTTCATTTGTGCTGTTCAGATGCACACTGTTTTATTGATTGGTATGTGTGTAAGATGTTTACACTTGCACTTTTCGTATATTTCAAGACTCAAGTATTTGACATTTTGGGACGTTAATAAATATTGACATGGCAATCAATTTGAAACCCTTACAGTTGCATATTTGTTTTCAGAATGGGATTTCCTGTTTTTCTCACTTCCTTTTTTGACCGTATACTTACCTAAAGTTGCCTTTTGGGACATATATGCATGCATACGTACATATAATACAAAATATCATACATCAACAATAATGATAATAATAATATTAAAGCAAACACAGCTCTGGTATCGGAATAGAATCAGTATCGGCCGATATCCAAATTCAGGTATAGGGATCGGATCGGAAGTGAAAAAATGTGGATCGGTGCATCCCTACTCTTTCCGTTTGAGCATCAAGACACACCAACACTGCAACACTGACTCAACAAATACGTTTGGAGTGGAAATATCTGTTTGATGAACAATGGCAGTGGGGGAGAGGAAGAAACCTCACATGAATTGCAGGGTCAAATTGGTCTGATTTAAATAGATATTAGGGGGAGCCTATATAAATAATTAAATATTTATTTTCTTTTTATTGTGTTTTATTGATTTATATTGCTTGTCTTATTTTATTGATTTATAATGATTTTCCATCAGTGTAAACAGCCTGTTATAGCTGCTCAAAAAACAAGCTCATCTTGATCTCAGCTTTGCCAGTATTAATGAACTTCAAACGATTTAACCTGGTGCACTTGTGTGCACCAATCCTGTTACTTATCTTTAATCCATTTTAATGCCCATTCAACGAATCGTTATCTCCATTTTTCCCTTATGAACAATAGTTGTCTGGCATGCCCTGTACAGACTGAACGGACAGGTTCATTGGACCATCAGTCTTTGTCTTCTCTGAAATCAGATTTCCTGTCCATCATTGTTATTTGGTGGAATGAAAGATCTCATTTGATGATTTCAGCAAGCTCCTTGTGACATTAAATCTATGTGATTATACAGCAGGTCACACGAGACTCAATAATCTGTTAAAGTATAGTTCACCTAAATATGACAATTGCCATTATTTACTCATCCTCATGTTGTTCCAACCCCATATGGCTTTCTTTCTTTTGAGAAGAACAAACTTAATCAGATTACTGGTAGAATACATATGGTTCTTCTAAATACGCTTTTTTTTTAAAATATGTAAACGGTTTGTTATTGTGATTGTAATGATCCTTGTTTGACAGAAATCTGTTTTCCAGCAGGAGGCCCGGTACACAAAACTTGCTTTCAAGTGGGACTCATTTAAAGTAATGTTAATTTGCATTAGATAAGCTAAGCCTATAAAAAATGCATTGGGAAATATAAAAATAAAAACAAATTCAAAATATTAATAAAAACTAATAGTATCTCAATTAATGCTGAATTGCACTGCAATGATGTGTTTTTGAATCACTAAAAGTCTCATAAGTAATTTTCTTTGTGCACCAGTCACATTATATTTTTGCATGCCTATGAGTATTACTGTTGTTATTGCTCTTTAGTCTGTTTCTAATATATGAGCTTTTAAGAAAACAATACACTGTGCAATTCTGAAGTCATCTATTAAAAATCTTTGACATTCAAGAAGGATTTTTGCCTTGTTTTTCAGTTTGCAGAGAATGGCAAGCATACAGTACACATTCTTAAATTGGAACATATTAACACTATTTTGCATTGGTGCAAATATAGCAAATATTATATCAAATTATATACTGACAAGAGTCAAAGATTAAGTTGACTCGAATTTTCCACCTGTGCTGCTCATAACTGTAGACATGCCTTTAAACCCTTCTTCTCTGACCTTTCTTGTTGGTATTGAAAGACAGCTAACAAATAAAGATGCTCCCACACAAAGGTCATGTTTTTCTGCCTCTAAAGGACATCACAGAGATAGATCTGACAGTGGTCATAGACTGAGCGACTGGGGGCCTCCGCTGGAATGAGAAAAGTCTTCTCTGATTGTGCTGCACCACTGGGTAAAGATAAACACATTTTGCTGCACTGCTTGGGCCTCACAAAGGACAAATGCATGAATAGATGAGAGCTGGCGTGATCACAATCAAACAAATCGAGTATGGATTTTCAGCCTAATGGTCTTACAGCTCAAACTAACATTTGCTGATAAGTGGAAGTTGCCAACATGATCAAAAAACATACATGCATCACAGTAAGCGGTGTGTATTTGACTTACTGAGCTTGAACAAAAGAAACACCCACTGTAAAACCAGACAGACTCTCTGTGATTATGATTATGGACAGTGTGATGGAAATGAATTGGGCTTTATCTTTGCTTATTGGAGTCCACTTGGCAGCCACCATTGGGTAGTTGTTCTATGTGACAGACAGGAGCTTGACTCTAGGGGTTAGTGAAGCCAATGGGGCTCTGACATTCTTTCTGGCTGGGTTTATCGCATGTCCAAGGTTGAACAGAGTCAGGAACCTGTCTTGTCAGCTTTTATTATGAGCCCTTCCCATGTGCCTTCTGCTGTATGTATGGTTTTACCAGCAGTGTTAAGTTTAGGGGGTTATTCAGAGAGACTGTTTCAATCGAGGTTACTGTATCAGTACCATGAAAAATGTTATTTGAGAATTTGGATTTGGTTGTGCATTCATCCCAAGTGTATACCTCCTCAGAATCTATACAAATCCATTTTGTTGCGTTAAAGGAGAACTCTGGGCAATTTTTAAGGTAATCTTGATCGTTATACCTTTTGTGAGTACTGTCTATAGGAAAAAAAACAAAAAAACGAGCCGGATTGGTGCTTGCATCACGGAGCTTCTAAAGCTAATGCCCAGAGCTCCCACTCAGCTAAAACGGCAGTTATGGGGGCATATTCATAAAGAGTGTCTTTGTGCCTCTTAACAGACACAAAATGCAATTAAAATGTCTGTCCAACATGAACAGGGCACTTACATGACAACAAGATGCGTTTAGCAACTTAGCCAGTGTTTTAGACGGCTAGCTGTAGTCTCGCGCTGAATTCCCGTGGGAAACTCAGTTGTAGCCGGAAAAAGGTAAATAGCAGTGTGCAGATGGGAGGAGCGTTATAATGACTAAAAGGCACATAGATTATGTCTTCTAAATATAACAAAAAAATACGTGAGGAAACTAGTATGCAAATATACACAAGAACATCTTTAGGAACTAGTTCGTATTGTCACTCACATACATTCACTTTTACACATGCGGGGCTATTCAAACGTTCATAACTAAGTACAGAACAATGTATAAACAGACTGCTTACATAATTAATTACATACAGTGATCTTAAAGCTGCTTTCAAGGTCATATTAATATGTAAGCCTTGTGTGGAAACTCAGCACCATTTTTTATTAAAAAGAATTAATTATCCCATCTTTTAATAGAGTGAAAAAAAGATACAGGAAAGAGAGAAAATAAAGTTTGGAGTGTGATCGAGAGGTTGGGAGTGTACTCTCTGTAGTGATGAATGATGAATTGCTCTGCTCTTCTCTTTCTCATTACTTTCTGTTGCTCATAACCTTGTCAGACTGCATTGTGCTTTTTCATCTTTTATCATCGCAAGTATAGAGTGTGGGAGAGAGAAATATTGTGTGTGTATTCAAAAATAGCATGAGGAGAATTAAAAAAAAAATCAGTAAACAGTCTTTGATTTCTCCTGGAACTATTTAATTTCTCTCTCTAAAATTTATGTTTACCTCTCTGTCCTGACAGACAGAAGGGAAGATGACTTATTATATTACACAGTGAGCAACGAGTCCTCGGGGTTAATCAACCAATTAATCATCTCACAGCTAGTGACAACAGTGACACAACTTCGGAAAAAGCGCAAGGGAAGAGCGAGCACTTCTGATTGGCTGTCACAAATGATGCATTGTTGGTATGCCGGCTTAGGGGACCAAAGAGACACTTGTTTTCTTCGGCCTTTGATGTGAGTGTTGTTACTTCAATTGGGTCCAAAGCTTTAAATCTATGTTCCAGAGGTCCAGCCCCTCTCAACTCAGGTGGCTCAATGCAATTGGCTCGCTCGGTGACCGTTTATTCACCATGGCATCTCATGAAGTCTGTCACTGCTGCTCTGTAATTATAATTTGTTTAGGGACATGTCCTGGGAGTTACAAGCACACCGCTTAGCTCGTAAAGTCAGGCCCTGAGCACCTAGCCACGTCGGTTACTCCATAATAAAAAAGACAACATGGCTGCCTGAAGGTATCCAGCAGCCTCAGCCAAAATTAATCTTCAAAGGGTGATAAAAGGCTTTGCTTTGATAGTTTGTCAGGGGCGAGTGTCTCTGAACGACGATGCCAGATGTCTCCAACCTTTTTGTGAGTGAGGGCTCCCTCTAGAGATAAAATAATCTAGAGGACTATTTGTTTAATTTTCTTAAGATTTACACATTTCAATTGTATAGTAAAATTCCATTAAATTGAATTGAATAATTCTTACATATTACTCTTATTATGATTTAAGCTTAACGCTTAAAAAAGCTTAATAAAACATTGAATAAATTTTAATAGAATAAGGGAATTGACCATTTAGTTTGTGATTAAAATTTAAACATTTTCATTTATTTATTTTTTTTATTTATGAACGTGCATTTTGACATAACTGTGTCTATTTGACCATTCGAGTGCAATAAGCTGTGAAAGAGAACTGAATTTGGGATTGCACACTGTCCGAGATGCGTCTTTAAAGGACAAGTTCGGTATTTTACACTTAAAGGGTTAGTTCACCCAAAAATGAAAATTAAGTCATTAATTACTCACCCCCATGCTGTACCAACCCCGTAAGACCTTCGTTCGTCTTCGGAACACAAATGAAGATATTTATGATTAAATCTGAGAGGTTTATGACTGCTATATAGGCTCCCTAAGGGAATGACACCGGACGGCCCAGAAAGTCATTAAAGAAAATGTTTAAATATTCCATGTCACAACAGTGGCTCAACTATAAGTTTATCAAGCGACGAGAATACTTTTTGTGCGAAAAAACAAACAAAAATATCGACTTTATTCGACTATTCCTTTTCTTCCTTGTAGGCCTGAAACGAGACTTCAAGAGATTTCCACGACGCGCACGCGCGAGAACTTAACTGAAGTAGTTGAAGGAGATCGCAATTCTCGCGCATGCGTCGTGGAAATCTCTTGAAGTCTCGTTTCAGGCCTACAAGGAAGAAAAGGAATAGTCGAATAAAGTCGTTATTTTTGTTTTATTTCCGCACAAAAAGTATTCTCGTCGCTTAATAAACTTATAGTTGAGCCACTGTTGTGACATGGAATATTTAAACATTTTCTTCATTGACTTTCTAGGACGTCAGGATTCATTCCCTTAGGGAGCCTATGGAGGAGTGATCCAGCTGTCACATTTAATCAAAAATATCTTCATTTGTGTTCCGAAGACGAACGAAGGTCTTACGGGGTTGGTACAGCATGGGGGTGAGTAATTAATGACTTAATTTTCATTTTTGGGTGAACTAACCCTTTAAAGCCCATTTTTAAGATCGTTTCTGATGACATAGAACGGTTAAGATTGAAATTTGGACATGCTGCTGGCCCGAGAATTTTCGGTTTCTGTAGTAACACCCACCCACCTCCACAATGGTTGCAAAGGTGCACTGGAACAATCCTTCATAAAACGCATTAAACTTTAGTTTACAAAGACATTAAACTCACTGAGTGGTCTGGGGTGTTCACTGATATGCTCACACAAAAATCGCTGCAAAAGATGCTTTCCAACAGGTTTTATCGTAGTTTTTGTCCCAAGTCAGTTGGACAAAAACTATGATAAAACCTTCAGATATTCATCATAGTAGTAAAGCGGAAGAGATTATCAGTTCACGTGCCACACTGGTGCTTCTGTTGAACTGAGGCGCTACAGCGATCTATCACGCATAAAGACTACCAAAATGGTGTTTATTGTTTGAATTTCGAAATAAAATTGACAGAATTTGAAATATGAGACTTTTTCATGTCACAATACCCAGCCCTAGTATCTGCTGTCATATGTTTATTAGGGGTGTGACCTACACTGGTCTCACGGTTCGATTCGATTACGATTATCAGGTCAACGATTCAGTTCAATTCGATATCACGATGCATTGTGATGCACCGCATCCTCAATTTTTAATTTTACTTCAAAAGTGATGTGTGCGTGTTCGCCTGTTCGGGAAGTCGCTGTGACAGAAACAGTGACATTCCAGTTTAAGTTTCAAGGGAGTAAAGCCCGTTTATGCCATTAAGAAAATGAAATTCTGTCAAATCAATTTTATTTTAAATAAATGTTCATTTAAAAGCAGCGCTCATTCATCAGTGTAAGAGATGCGCGCATCAACCGTCGCCGAGTCCGCTGTTGAAGGTGTCGATAATCCATTTATAATCACGCGTAACAACACAGAATAATTGTAATTTGACCATCGGGTGCGGATACTTAAATCAGAGAAAATTGGGGCGGGTGGATGATTTGTATTTAGCTGCGGATTCGTGTGACGTTGGAGCTCATCCGCGTAAAGCAGTCAGACTCTGCCAGGCGTTAACAGCTCGGGGTGAAAACGGCTAACGTGGTTTATCAAGTTAGCGGTTTTAACTCCTGCATATTCTATTTGTGCGTGACATGAGCGCACACTGCAGGTCGTGCTTACCAGGTTGTTCATAAAAGCCGAAATGTGCCCAGATGTAGGCTTTTAAAGTAGTTTGAGCATTTTTAATTACTCGCACTCACGTCTTGCCTCCCTCTGCTACTGTATGCTACCGCGACAAAGCACACACGCGACAAATGACGTCAGAAAAGCGTTAGTAAATTATAATCGGTTATGGTGTACTGAACCGATACCAAATTCGTCCTCGTCTGTATCGCGATGCACCGTAAAAACGATTCATTTCGACACCCCTAATATTTCTGCATTTGGGAGACGCTTTTATCCAAAGCGACTTACATTGCATTTCAAGGTTCACATTTACATTCTTAACAGTTTTTGCTTTCCCTGGGAATCGAACCTATGATCTTGGTCAGGGTATATTCTGGCAAACCGTCTGCCAATCACGTCTAGCAATCGGCAAAGCAAGCTGTACTCGCCAATTACCAACAAGCGATGGGTAACTCACAAAGCACAATGCTATTTTCTGTTTTCGCAGCACGATACCATAGAACGGCATAAAGTAAGAGGTTTGAGAAATAAGAGGCGGGGCATCAGTTAAAACATTTCAAAGTTAAAGTTCAGGCAAACAGGTATTAATAGACAAGTTTTAGTCAAATATTGATTGTTTATAGCTGAATTAGTAGAATGCTAAATACACAACCGATTTTATTGGTTTATATTACAGCAATCTTATTGGGGTAGACGGTTGAGCATGTGCATTCGTTTATGTGTAAGTCTGGTACGAGTTTATGAATGATCTACTGTCAACGACGCTGTTTGACCGTAGCTTAGACTACAACAAAAATATTACATAGGCCTATTACATATTACATGACAACCATGTTTCAGTAACGATCAATTGGATAATGTTTTGATGAACTTACGAATCAACTTAGATGAAGTTACTGTCAAAATCATAGACTGTAAAAAATAGGTCAAAATAGATGCGTATAGCACTCAATTCACATCGTTTCAAAGCAGCTTTACAATGAGTAATTTTGTAAGCTTTAATATTGAGCAGTTTTATTATAGCTAGACGACGATATCACAAAATATATTGCTGATAAATGATACACTGATTGAGAGTTAGGCAGCCTAGCTATAATATTAAATGAATTTACCCGATAAATCAGTGCCGCTTTTAGTGGGCAATGAGCATGACTGCATGAAATGGCATAAGGAGAGATATTTTATAGGCTGAGACAATATTTTTCCGCATGCCATGCAGGGCTCCGTAATTTTATATAATTTATGATTCTACTTTTTTCCATTAGGATCTTTGAATAAACAACTTATTTTATATAAATGATGTAATAATTCACTGTATTTCAGTAAAACATTGGATGAATCTGAAAGTGTGATTTATTTTAAAGCAAAACCACGGTGACAAATAAGACAATAGGCTAACAAATAGAATACACGCCCTGGCCACTGGGTTTTGTGCGTACAATGGGAATAAAAAACGTGCAGTGCTAAAATGTGAAATATATATATATATATATATATGTATATGAGCCATTCCACCGAAAGGGTGACATTTCTGTCCCCAGGACATTATATGTATAAAAATGCATGAAAATTAACTCTAAAATACATTTTATTATTAATCAAAATGTCCTGCACATTACTACAACTACAAATTTAAAATGTTTAATTAAAAACATTAATAAAAACTACATAGAACACAAAAAAAGCATTTTCTGCATGTCCCTACTCTCCATCTCTAAACTTTACTATGAAATATAATTATTAAAATCCTTCAGAAATCTTTTTTTTTTTTTTTGCATTGTTGTGTGACTTTATATCCAATCTATGCTTTAAAATGTTTTTTTTTTTCATGAGAAAAAAATATTTTATGTAATATTTTAGATAAAATCCAAATTTTATTTGTGTCCCCGAGTTTTCACTTAGTCCGGTTACCCTAACACATCCCCCCCTCTGAAAACCTTGGAATATTCCACACGACTCATTTTTAACAGGAAGTTGCATCATCTGGATCTTCTGAAGCCAATGGGAAGACCATAAGTAAGTCCTCGAAATTTAATTTCTGTATATTTGATGAAATTGTAACTATGACTGAGAAGGTCAATCTCAACATGCTGTACTGTTACCTAAATTATTTCTTAGATTTTATTAATTTATTTTAAAAATATAAACTTTTGGTAAATCACTAGAATTTGTTACGTGTCCTTTTAGCATGTAGGCCTGTGCTATGTGGCCATATGTCATGTATTTGATAACTTTTTGCTTAAAAACTCAATCCTGTTACTTTCAGTCCTGTTACTTGTATGAAAAATAACAGTAGTGAGTTAAAGAAACAGGAGTGAGTAGAGTCCTCTGTTTTGTTGATTTAATACTGTAAATATTAGTTGATATTATACTATTCACCTGAATTATGAGGTTTAAGGTTGCATTTACTTAAATTGTAGACATTAGCATTAGTTTTACAATGTGAACACCATACTTCCAGGAAGCCAGTCCACCACAAAGTGACTTAAACGTTTTGTCTTTGTCTTTCTTATATTTTGTTGAAGATGGATAAACCCCATACTAGGTGCCAGAAACACCCACCTATGGCATGCTGCACTGGGAAGAAGCAAGACACACCTGCAACCCTCTCTTTTCTCCCTTTTTTGTCTTAACTTCGCTCTTTCTCCCTCCCTCTCTTCTTCTCTCTCTCCTTTTTTCTCTTTCCACCTCCTTCGCTGTGAAGTACTACTAGCACATAGTAAATCACTTCAACACAGAAATCTTATGCACACATAGTCATGTACACTTTCTCTCATACCCACACAGTCATGTACAGTCTCTCTCATACACACTCATTTAGACACTCATTCCTGTTAGCCAATGTTCATTCCTGTTACCAAGTGTTCATTTATAAAAAAATAATGTTAAACAACTGTTTTTATCAGTTTTGTTTGGTCCATCATTTATACATTTATTTAATAAATTAAATTATTAAAATTACAAACTTGAGGCTTCGGTTTTCTTTAAAGTAAAAAAAAGGGTTTGTGTTTTATATTAAAATACACCTTGCCATGATATATAGTGATTTTTTGTCACAAATATCAATTATTTGAACATATAACCAACAATTTCTTTAAAATAAACACTTTCTTGTGGGGAAAACAAAGGAATTAATAGACATGCTTTTAAACATGCTTTTTAAATGGCACATGAGTTTCGGTAACAGGACTGAGAAAACATGCGTCCATATTCTGCTTAGAAACCTTGTAAAAAAATTCAATAAAGTTGCCTGAGATTGACCAATGCACATTTTGAATAGTTAAATATGTGTAGTAATAGATTCAATGTTGAAAAAAAATTAAATTAAAGTTTAATTTTGAAGAGTTACAACAAGCAAATGTCACCCATTCGGTGGAATGGCTCTCATATATATATATATATATATATATATATTTTTTTTTTTTTACTTGAACAGGTGGTGTTATGTCGATCTATAGCAAATATTATGTTGTTCAATAGCATATTTAAGCAATAGGCCTACATGTTCATATCACTTCTTACTGGGTATTTTATTTATTTTATTATATTACCTGTTTGCCTGAACTTTAACTTTGAAATGTTTTAACTGATGCCCCGCCTCTTACTTCTCAAACCTCTTACTTTATGCCGTTCTATGGTATCGTGCTGCGAAAACAGAAAATAGCATTGTGCTTTGTGAGTTAATATCGCTTGTTGGTAATTGGCGTGTACCACAGCTTGCTTTGCTGATTGCTAGACGTAATTGGCAAACGGTTTGCCAGAATATACCCTGACCGATCTTGGCGTTGCAAGCACCAACGCTCTACTGTTTGAGCTACAGGAAACTGTCATATCCAATACAGTTGGCTGAATCATCTTTTAACAAAAGTTTCATTGTGAATGTTCCATTACACCTCATTTGCAAAACTACCCACAGTCAAATGCTCTGAGCAAACATATAGGCTAATTTTATTCACGCTGCTAGGGAGTCTGGATTCCGTGATCCAGATTTTCGCCTCATCTAGGGAACCAATCACAGAACGGGGAGGGAGCAGCAAGATGATGACGACGTCTATGCGACACACTGAAGCAGTTTGTTTATACCTATCCAACATGGCAGCAGACGCGAAGTTACCTTTCGAGGCAGCCTTAAGGCCATCCGTTTCACACCACAAGCATGAGCGGCTCTTGAGCAGCGCGTCAGCGTAACTACATCGTCACTGCAGCTGCAGAGAGTATTCACACTGGAAGCGTTTGTACAGTGTCACAGCAGCGGCTCCAAAGCTACATAAGCGAGCAATTCTTTACAAAGACAACTATACATTTGTTTTTAGTTGGTCATTTATAACATTGATAGTCTAGAGAGTTTGTTATGGGGAGGTTTACAACATTCGCATAAATGTTAAACAACAAAACAACCCAGAAAATGGCTCCAATCTATTAGTGTCAGTCATACTTTCGATATGTTTACAAGACAGCAACTCCCCGGATAAAAAACAAAACACAAAAAAAAGACACACTCGGGTTTGATTTGGGTTGTGCTAGCCTATGTAGCTGTCTGTGTGTTACATAAACTAAAATAACGTTTATATATTATATTTTCTGGCTAGTTTACTTTAGTTTTTGTTTTAAATATAATACACAACTTTCACCCAAACTGTTTTCACCAGGTAGCCTAAATCTTCTATAAATATTTTTGAGTCTTGATTTTCTTTTATTTGCCTATACTCAAGTTCTTGTTAAAACTCACTAGACATACTTATTCTGTGCATTTTGGGCAGTTTTTGTGTGAAATCATATTTATTTTTGTCCATCAAAAGTGAGCTTTCACTTTAATTTAGCGTGAGCAGTGCAGCAAAAACAGATTTAACGGCGAAACCCCCTCCTTACTGCTGCTCGCTCGACGCTCACGCGCTGCTCCTGCTCCCGGTGTGAATGCACTCATTGATTAACATGCAAGCCGTAAAAAATGCGCGCTGCTCACGCATGCGGTGTGAAACGGCCGTTAGATACACGCCATCGTGTACACATAAATCTCTGAGCCATCGTCTTCTTCCTCGTCTAATTTCTGTCGCTCTACATACGTCATCTGGTATAATTGAAACGATTGGCTATGAGCTACATACAGGCGCATTTGATATACAATCTTAGCACCCAATAAATGGCTCTGGGCATTTGTAAACCACGCCTCAAATACGAGAAAATGAACATGTGGTTCCACATGTTCCATGTGGTTGGAACATGTGGTTCTGACGTTAGCCAGGCTAGATTGGATGATTGTGGTTTACTATTGCTTCGATCTCATGTGAGTGACAGGTTGCCCCGCCCTCACGCCAGTGAACACTTCATCAGAGAAGAGAAGACGTGTAACTGCAAGGAAAGGGAAGTTATTTTGATTAAAGATTATGAGGGCACATGAATTTCAAAAAGAATAATAATTGTGTGCACGGATAAATCATTTCTAAAAAGTACTACAGTATAATAACTGTCAATTTTGATATCATGGTGACTTAAGGGCTGAGCCGCCGAAGCGACCCCTAATGGCCACGTGAATGAACTGAATCTGCCGTGTGGGAGGGAGCAAGATGGCAAGGGGTAAAATGAAATGGAGAAGTCTGTGGGCAGACGCGCCGAGACGAGAGGCAGCAGGCTTGCAGACACAAACCTGGCAGGGGATGTGAAGGCAGGCCTCCTCTCCACCCGCATACCAGGCAGCGTGTGAACAGCAGCCAGGCGTTCTCTATGCTGACACAGCGTCTGTGCTGCAGCTATGGTTTTATTTACAGATTTAGATCGTTAGTCACACAAGCACATTACCAGTTATGTGTAAAAACAAGATCCCTTCCTTCCTGGAATGTCTACATGGACCGCCTTTAAAGAAAACCAAATGAAACCTCTAGATCAATGATTTTGTAAGTGTTATTAGAGAGCAAATGGAGAAATATAATTGTACAGCATTCATTTCCAGAATCATTAAGTCTTAATCAGTTGTATTGTGTTGTGTTCTGTTTTGTTTTACAATGCAATAGAAAAGGGAAAAAAAGTGCATTCACTAGGTTATGCCACTGATTTAATGTACCTTTGATGAAATGTGTTGATCAAATAATGTGTATTGTGGCTAGAGTCAAGGTTTGGTGATTAGAGCAGTAGTTTGCGGTCCTGGTCCTCGAGTAACCCAGTACTGCACACTTTGGGTGTCACACCAATCTGAAAGGTGCTTCCTTCACAGGCAGTATACGGAGAAAAATAATCAAGACATATCCAAATTCAATGTGCATAACATCCTGTCTACTAAGATGTCTTCATCTGGCTGGTCTTTGAAGGCAGCATTGTATCCTCCACTGCCCATGATATCCCACAATCTTGTGCGTTTGGTTCAGTGGTTTCTGGGAAGAATAAACATGCTGTTTTGAAGGAGTAGTTGATAGAGGTAAATTCACAAGTCTTTTTCAACTTATGACTCAATTTCTACTGAGAAATATGCAATGTAGTGACATTATTGTTGACTTATGAGAAATTATTTCTGATGTTACTAATTTTTAAGTCACTTTAGAAAATCTTCTGCAAAACAAACACTTGTAATTGTAAATTTTTGCTTGTTTATGTATAAAGTAAGTTGCAGTTTCTTAAGGAACTGGTTTTAGACTTCCAAGGCACCACAAATTTACATCTAATGAGAACAAGAACAAATTCAAGTGAGATTTAGTCATAACCAAGCCAATATTAGTTGAATGCAATGCTTATTTCTGGCTATAAAATTAAATTAAGTAAATTGAAGCATACATTACTAATTGAAATAAACATATATGTATGCATTTGACAGATGCTTTTGTACAAAGTAGCCTAATATTTTCGTATCTTGCATCCCCTGGGATTTGAACCCATGACCTTGGTATTGCTAGTGCCTTTATAGGAATTAAGCAAAAACGTTTTGATTTACTTGTCGCTGTCAGTGTAGTTTTTATTCTTTCCACCAGCTGAACTGCAAGCAATATAGGAATATATGGAATATAGGATAGGCTAAATCAATGCTGCTTTTCAAAATGCACCAGATTAAACCTGAAGTTTAGCAAATATTGGATTCGGACATGCTTTCATGCTTTGTCTAAACGACTGTTAAGGCAGAATTTTCACCATTTGGATGCAACCAGGGAGGTGTAGTTATGGCGTCTACCAGCGGGAGCTAATGGGAAGGGTGCTAACTAGCAAATCCTGACTCCCAAGCTCTTTAAAAGTGGCAAAAGCCCAAAAGATATATAAAATAACAATAATAATTAGAGATGCACCGATTGATCGGCTGGTGACCGGAATCGGCCGGTTTTCACGTGATCGGCCATGATCGGCGACCGGCCGGTCAGTCTGACATAATCCGATTCTATGCCGGTCAAATGCACTCGGGCGCCGCATGATTAACATCGCGCAACATCAGCATCACACGTGCACACGGAACGCGCACATGTAGGAAACCTCGTGAATTACGGCCGTTTCACACCGCAAGGTGCAACGCGTTTTTTTTTTTGTTCGGCGTGCATGTTAATCAATGAGTGCATTCACACCGCGAGCCGGAGCAGCGCGTGAGCGTCGAGCAGGAGCGTCGAGCAGGAGCATCGCGTGACCAACAGTGAAGCGCGGGTTTCGGCGCCGAATCTATTTTTGCTGCGCTCAATTTAAGTGAAAGCACACTTTTGATGGACAAAATAAATATGATTTCACCCAAAAAGTGCCCAAAATGCAAAGAATTTGCATGTCTGGTGTGTTTTAACAAGAACTGAAGTAGGCTAGGCTATGTCAGAAAGAAAATGAAGACTAAAAATATTTATAGAAAATTTACCCGTTTAAACTTGTTTTTATTATTATTTAATTGTTTCCCTGCACATGCTCCACTTGTCCTGTTTAGCTTGGCTGGACATGTGTCAGATGAGAGAAGAACTGCTTGAGAAATATAACTTGCCATTGATATACAACAAGTGATTGCAATAGGCCTGTGTGTGTGTGTGAGAGAGAGAGAGAGAGAGAGAGATAAATATTTTTATACTGCAAGGCTATATTTATTGAATTTTTATTTGTTATTTATATATTATTTTATTGCCATTACCTGTTTTCATACAGAAGTTTAGTTTGCTAAATATATCAATTTTTTTTATTGGATATTGGATGTGAAAAGGAAATGATTCTTCCATAACACTGCACTTTAGATGTGTGAGAATTTTTCACAAGTCAAGTCAAGTCAAGTCATCTTCATTTATATAGCGCTTTTAACAATGGATTGTTTCAAAGCAGCTTCACAGAGATAAACATACAGAGATTCACACTAGGAGTCATTTATATAGTTCTATTTTATAGCGATTATCTGTTCAAAAAATGTTCTATGCAAAATGTTCTATTAAAGAGAAGATAGAAAATAAATATTTGTGTGTGCTGTAAAGTGGTTTGAAAAAATAAAATCGGAATCGGCTAAAATCGGTATCGGCAGGTCAAACTCAAGGAAAAATCGGAATCGGGATCGGCCTAGAAAATTGTAATCGGTGCATCTCTAATAATAATGATAACAATAATGATAATAATAAACATTAACCCTCTGGGATCGGCTATCGCGCCGGCGCGACAGGCTCACTTTTTTCCTTATCAGTGCAAAAGAGACTCAAATTACTCTTTTGATTTTGATCTTTCATATAAGTGTTGTAAATCATTAGATCCTGTTAAGTGTCTATTTTTTGTGTGGATACTCACAATAAAAACAAAGTGTTCTGCTTTTTGTCAAATAAAGAAAAAAAAAAAACATGATGCGAATTTTGCCTTCTCTCTGTCAGTGAAGTTCATTCTGAAACGCGTCCGAAAATGAACTGTAACTCAGTGAATACTTGTCACACAGGCACGAAATATTTTTCGTTATGAAGCTGAAATTCTCTTCTTTTAAATTAAGTAATTTATATAAAAAAACTAATATTCTCAGTTTATGTAATCTGTATGAAAAGAGAGAGATGTCAGTCTTTTTCCTTTCAGCTAATTATAGCTTATTACGTGTTAATGTGACCCTGCCCACTGAGAGCGTGCGCTATTCAAACGCAAATGTTGAGGCAAGCCATGAAAACGCCCACATCAGCTGGATGAAACATCCAGTTTAATAAGAATCTTGTACTTTACCTCGTCTTGCTGAGCTGTGAGGAATAATACTATTGTAAAAATCCTGAAAAAGTTACCTCAGAAGTGCTGGTAGTTTCATTTCAAGGAGCACAGATTCAGCTGATGAAGTAAGTTATTTATTCTTAAGTGCTTTGTTCTAATCACGTTATCGAATAGTGTCTGTAAACTGCACAAAGACTGTTTAAATATGAATTGCGTGTCTGTGTGTGAATAAATGGCACAGACACGCATGCGATGTTGTTTACTACAGATATAACTTACATCGCATCTGTGCGTTCATTCACTCTCGCTCCTACATTAGTAAACCATTATTTTTACATGAACATATCCAAACTATATTGCTATAGCCTACTGAGATTTGTTCTAATCGCGATATAGAATAGTGTCTGTAATGACAACATTTCGTTGACTAGTTTTGGAATAGATTATAAAGTTTTTACTCTAAAATAGACATCAAATAAGCTTTTGTTAGACAGTTTCTGCTCATATGTTAAATATATAGTATGTTTTGTCAAAAATAAACTAATAAACTGTTATAGTGTTTGTTCCCATGCAAGCTATATCAAAATAATGAATCCTTAACTTTGAAATATGTATATGAAATATGAAATATTTATATGATAAAATGTATTGGCCTACTTAAAAAATAATGCTTTATAAGACATTTATGGAAAAAGACAATTTTCTTTTCAAGATGTTTCCAACTCTAAGTTTGACCCAATTCTATAGAATGGCCCATATAGCCTATTTGACCAGGATTTGATTCCAGGTATGAATACAAATGTGATTTTTACTTTCATTTATATTTTGATTATGTATGTATGTATGTATGTATGTATGTATGTATGTATGTATGTATGTATATATATATATATATTGTCCTTGCATTCTTTCTTGTGTGACACACCTGAATGAAAGGCTCATTATGCGGGTCTTTGTCTTCTCAGGTGTGAACCACCTAATTATACATTGGGCCGTTCTATTGTTTTATGTGAATGATTAGGCAGGTTGATTTTCAGATCATTTTGAAGCAAAAACTCTAGGCGACAACATCCATTAGTCAAAAGTATTGTGGACACATATTTAGTATGTGTTTTGTGGCCTTATTTCAGAAACTTTAATTTTTAGTTTTTTCAATAACCAAGCATAAACAATATTCTCTCAAAAATACAAACATATACATGTTGCTCACATATTATGGTAGCTCTGTTTGCGCTAAATAGAGTGTAATTACACCTTTGCCATTAATATGTTTATAAGCAACTGAAAAAAGTACAAATGTCAGGGCATGTCAAAACATCTCAAGGACCCCAAAAACACCTTAGACCCCAGAGGGTTAAGGGCAATTCCATGCAAAGGTCATCCCTCGATATGTTGGGTTTTTCCCTCTTGGTTAAAACATGAATATTCATCATGATCCTGCGATCAAGCTTACATAATAATAATAATAATGCAATCATTTTGACAAAATAAAATGTGATCATTTTCATCTCAAGACTGCTTGCACAAACTGGCTGAAAACCATGTGATCATTTAGACAAAGCATAAAACTGACATGATTGCGAGTGCGGCACTGAAAATAGTGTCAATCATAGTGTCAATAGTTTACCTGACTGTGGAGTAAACCTGTGATTTGAATATAATAAACATTAATATTTGTTAATGTATTCTAGCAAGCAGTTCTGTTGGTAAGAAAATCCTGGTCTCTATATTGAGTCGTGAACAATGTAAACGCTTGTCAACATGAAAAAATAATCCATAACCATTTGCAATACAGAGATTTAGTATAATAAAGTTGATTAATTGTGCAATCTTACCATACTGGTATCACAAAATTCAATATTCGGTGGTTTATATGCCTGTTTGAGGTCTCTGTTAAAGTTTTAAAGCAGTCTTTTAGTGCCGCTTTCAGAGTGGTCACGTTCGTAACGGAGAACTGTCACACCTGTAACATAGTTTTTCCCTCATAAATGCTGACACGGAAAATAAAATAGAATGAATGTTTGCACAGTGTAATTCACAGAACTCCTAAAAAAATATAGTGTCCGCTAAAACTTAGAAACTTTTTGTCATGTCCGTAACATGTATATTTCCCTCATCTAAAATCTAAAACTCGTGTGTAGAGTAGACTGATATTTTTCTAATGTCTGGACTGCTTTAGGAAGGGATAATGAATATATAAACAGACAGTTCAGTGTACTGGTATTAAATGCATTCTCTGAGAATTTATATTACAAGTTTTGACTGCAAATGTCACTTCCATAACGCTGGAATTGCCCTTAACAAAGATTAATACATGCTGTAAAACACTCATTAGTATTCATTAATGTTCATTTAGTATGTGTTGGCAAACATGAACTAACAATGTTAACAAATCAGACCTTATTGTGAGGTGTTACCAATAGTCTTGATAGCTTTCACTCTGGGACAGTCTTATAGTTGGTATGATTTTCAGCATAATTCAACTCATCATTTTATCTGCTTCTCAGGCAGAATGTGATAATTTCCAGTCATTTTCTAAACCATAGAAACACGAGTTCCTGGACAGATTACTCAATGACTGCTCTTCAAGGACACAATGGAAAGCTAATTTTGACAACCGTACTCGTATATCTGAAAATGTTCTGTTTCTTTGTCTGTTATCCAGTATGACCAGACCCGCTTATGGAGGAGAAATGAATACCCAACACATTCTCATCCTTTGGCGTCATATAGGTGACGCCATATGAGATTTCGTCGAAATCTTACGCACATGGCATCTTTTAGCGTCAATATAACATGCACTGTTATGGGTAGGTTTAGGTCTGGGGTAGGGTTACGGTTATGACGCCTTGGGATCTGCGTCTCATATTGACGCTAAAGGATGCCATGTGCGTCGGATTTAGACGAGCGTCACCTGTATGACACCTTGGGTTCTGCGTCTCATATTGACGCTAAAGGATGCCATGTGCGTAAGATTTCGACGAAATGTCACAAGCGTCACATGTATGACGCCTTGGGATGAGAACGGGCTGGAATACCTCATTCTTAACCGAGACTGTCGAGTGAGCGCTGCCTTGTATTTGTATTCAGTTTCTATCCGGGGTCCGTCAGAATTCAAAACATGCATATTTAGCATTTCATTTTCACTCTATCACATCCCACTTAATACCACGATGCTTCTCCCACCTGCTGAGTCCATCACTGGTACAATGAGAAATTAATGAGACATTCCAGGTAAATGCTAGTTTGCAGCCCACGGCTAGTGTTGTCCTTCAGGGGTAGGAGATTCACACAACATGGATCCACCTTTATCATCAATGGGATGTTCCTTGTCAATGGCACTACTTCAGAGACTAACTTGCTCTTCAGACGATACAGCGAGCGCTATTCGGGAAAATGTCAAAAGTGTTTCGATTTTAGGCAGGTTACGACTGAAACTGCTGCATTATCTTCCATTGGTAATCTGGAATAACATAAAATACACCACAGGATACGCAGAAATAGAAAAAAATGTGCTAACTTCAGGGGATGGTGTTTGAACAGAAATTGGGAGAAAGAAAGAGATGCAATTAACCCTTGATGTTTGCAATGCCAATGTCCAAGTGGTGGTCTTGCTAATCACAAGAGAGACCACCACCACATGAAATACCATCACTAATTAATTGTGTCTGTGTGGGTGTTTTACACATAGTGTACTCATAATGTCCTCTACATAAACGGAAATAGCTGCATTGTCTGAACGCAGTCGGTGGCGTTACTTGTGAAAGAAAGTGATGCATCATGCTCATTCTCATGCTCATCATGCGTCATTTTAACATCGGATTGACGAATATTCACTGTGCCTCAGCGAGCCTCGATTAGAAATTGCAGTTTTAGTTACATCTTACATAATAGACAAAGAATGATCTGTGAAGTCATGTCTTCCCAAGGATTAGTTTGAAAAGGAACAGTATGTGGCTAAGTGTTTGCATGTGCGCATATGCATGAATATCTGAGAGTGTGATGCATTTGTAGTTAAAAAACATGCTTGGCTGAAAAACACCCACTCGGCATCTCAGCGGAGGCTTATAATAACCTGCGATTCTGCATCCTCTCAGCTGGCTCATCAGAATTCTGCACCTCTTCAGGGAAGCTTGAGATATTCCATATTAACAACCTGGACTGCTACCGTTTTACTTTGCTTTTTTTTTCATATACCTTCTTGTAATATAGACAAATATCAGAGGAGGATCACTGTAATTTATCGAATGGGTCCTTCAGCACTTGTGTATTGGATCAATATAACTGGGGAAAGCAACATGTCCATTTCAATAAGTAAATAAATCTATGCACTTCCATTTGATGATGTTGGAGTTTGGTGTCTGCACTTATTTGATCAAAAATACAGTAAAAATGTACTGTTGTGGAATTTTATTACAATATAAAATAACTGTTATTTTTTAAATACATTTTTAAATGTAATTTATTCCTGTAATAAATAATCAGCATATTAGAATGATTTCTGAGGGATAATGTGACACTGACGCCTGGCGTAATGATGCTGAAAATTCAGCTTTGCATCACAGGAATAAATTACATTTTAAAATAGACAATTTATTTTATTATAGTAATTATAGAAATTTTTCATAATATTACTGTTTTTTTTTGCCTGAGTTTTGATCAAATAAAGGCAGCCTTTGTGAACATATTTTTTTTTTTCAAAAACAAAAGGACCTTTAAAGGGACACTCCACCCATTTGCATCAAGCTTTCCATTGTTAGGAACCCAGTCATAATATTGAATGGTCGTGCAACACTCTCTCATTTTCGCCTGAGACGAGAGAAATCCGCTATTTACCTTTTTCACTTCCTCCTACAATGACGCAAAAATCGTCATTTTACGTCATTGTAGGAGGAAGTTTAAGAGTGTAAGATTTCTGTAAAGACTACAAGCACTAGATCCCACCCTTTCAAACCCGCCCATAGGTTGGACCTAATGCGCTAACAGACCTATCACAGATCAGAGGGTGGGACTTCACTTGTAGATACTGAAATCACTATCAGCCATCTTGTTTATAAGCTAAGCTAACAAGCGCTGTGGAGATAGGAAGTTATGACAATGACGAAAGAAACTAAACATGATATGGAAGTAGAGGATTTTGAAATTCTGCTGCTCGAATCCGCTGTTCGTGGCTATCTTTACGAGCCGCAATATAGTGAAGAGCAGCTGAGGCTGATGGAGGAACAGGAGGCGGACGAGGAGCCCGGACTGGCTCGAGCTGGGCGGACCGCTGGTGCCTGTGCTCTCGCTGTGCGCTACGGACACAGATAGAGTCCGTCTGCTGCAGAGAATTTCAACGGTAGCAATTTCTCCTGGACGAAATCTCTGAATCAGACGAGCACACGGACGTTTGTGTTGTGATGTGAACCATCCTAGTTTCGCCTGACTGAACATCCAGGTATCATGCAATAATTCACAATATATAAAGGAATACAAACGAGGAGTAATTCGCTAATGAGTTTGCCAATGTAACGGGGTTCGTTGTTGTGGGAAGAAGGAGGCGGGAACCGGCGAACATTTAAACATTTTAATAGTAAAATAAACAAATACAAAACAAAAGTATAAGCCAGCTGGCCACACACAACAGAAACAAAACATAAAATCAGGCCTGTTCCTTTTGTGCTTCCGCTCCTCCGTGAGAGATATGAGACCGCTGCGTCTCACAGGTGTCATTCATTATCACTCGCCCCGTCCTCTCACGTCCCTCGTCCTGCTCGCCACAGCCAACTTACTAGACATTTTGTGTAAACAGAATTTCAAACTCTTTTGGCAGCTAGCCTTGTAGACGGAAGAGAGATTTCTCTGATGTTTGCGCGCTGTTCTGGATTAGTGGGAGTGGCTTGCGGAGCTGTGCGATGTTGTGCATTGTGGGAGTTGTTGTCTTACATAGAAATGCGCCCTAAAGTTATTTTCTGTCTTTTCTCGGTCAAGAGGGCACCAAATTCAAAATTTCTTTTACATTTCGACTACATATATAACCCACTTTCAATAAAGATTAATGTTGAAATGGGTGGAGTGACCCTTTAACCAGGAGTGTTTATTAATAAATTACATTTAATCATCTAATCCAAATCTAACACTTGTGCTGCTGAATGATCCATAGGCTTCTATTCCAAGCTGCTTGGCATGTCAGTATAGGAACGCTGTTACCTTCCTAGGAAATCTCCATCGTTTGAATGCAAAATTCATGAGATCATTGTAGTCAAAAAACACCCAACTGTTTAAACAAAAATGTGTCCTGCGTGACACCCCAATGAGAGATTAGTAGCACGACAGGTCAATTAACAACCATCTCACGCGATACTACACTCATCTCAAATAATAAATGTTTATTATCTTCAATCATTCAGTCACTCAGCTATTGTGCCTCTGTTTCAATAATAAAGGGAATGACATTCATTATTGGATTTAACTATTCAGCTTGACACACAGACAAAGGGATTCGTCAAGCCTTGCTATTATCGAATCTAACAAAAGCACATTGGCCTGAACAGGCAGTCCATTTTCAGGTTATTTTGGCAGCTCTTCACCCATTAGCAGTATGGATACTAACAGTATCCTCTCTTCATTCTGCCTTTTAACCAAAAACATCATGAGTTGTAATGTAAAGAGCTTTTGTGAGACATTTGAGCAGTTTTTATGTTTCCAGGCACATGATACTGTGTTCCTTTTACATGTTTAGGCAACATGAGGGGTGTGTGTGTTTTTTGTTGTTGTTGTAGCAGTGAAAATAAAAATAGGAAGTGTGAGGATAAAACCATGCTTCCCTCTTCCAAACAAACTAACTTCTATACTAATACCTGTTTTAAATACAAGAGGTTCTAACCTTCATGCGCCCCCTAGTGACGAGTATTACAAAAAAGACCAGAGTAACAGCTAACACTGTTACATACTGACAATTCTCACAGGAAGTAAACACTGAACACAGTGTAACGAGTTAGCTCAAAGGGGGAATATTAATAATAACTCATAACTTGATTAATTATGAATATTTGGGTCAGTTAATTGGATTAACTTGATGTAGCTAAATTAATATTACAATCAATTAATCAGTTCGTCCAACGAACTCTTTTGATTGATTATTTATTCCAAGAAAAGGGTATTTTTCATGGCCACAGAAAAATAATTATTTCTTAGCATGTACAGCGCTTAGAGCATGTAACAAGATCAAGATTGTAAAATTTACTTTGATACAAGCGTGAAAAAGAACCAAATACATATTGTTCACAAGTTTTATTAACTAAGTCACGAACACATAACTAATAAACAAACAATTACACATACATGTGTAGATGGTAAGTGATCGAATGAAACCGGAAATTAAATGAAGCTACGGAAAAGATTCATTGAACATGAAAAGAACCATCAGTTTGTTATTTTCAGAGCACCTCATTAAATGTATACTTGCATGGCCTTTGCAGTGAAAGCATTTCTTGAAGTTCCTGAAAAAGGGTTTTGGTGGTTCCGTGAGTGTCAAGCGCTGAAGTTGGAATAGTTTTATTCTCCGTTGGATGAAGAAGATATGATGAACTTGCATTATTAGTTCAACTCTGTTCTGGTTGAAAGTTCTCTCTCTTTCCATGAGCACATGGCTGGTTGTGAGTCAAGTTCTGCTGCCCTGGGGCCATCTGAGACCACGCAGGACAGCACAGGACCCCAAACGTACCAAGAAGGCCAACAGACGGAAGGGCTTGTGTAGAGACCATTTAAAGCCTAAGAAAGGTCCCACCTTTCAGGGTTGGCTCAACCAATAAGAAAGGGGGAATTTCCAAGTGGGAAATTCCTCTTTTGGGTGGATTTATGACTATCTCAAGTGTGGTTAGACATAGGCCTTGCCGTTTGTGTCCATTTATACTCAGATAGATATAACAAACACACACTGCATTTTAAGAGACGGTGATGTACACTAAAGTGTGAGTCATTAAATGAGGATTAATTAGATAGGGGACACGATACAGGTGGGGTTACATTGACCATTGGTTGTATCATAAAATACATACTGTAGTATCAAAGACATAATAGTACACAAGACAGTAAATCATTCACACAGGGTTCCTGGGGTGCATGTTCATTTATAGATCAGTTCGTCCATAAATTGATTTAGGAAAGTCTGTTTTAAGGGCTGTGGGTCTTTTCTATGGCCTCTGCTTTTTCCACGCTACCACTTTTTTAACAGCAATAAAACCAACTTATCTGATCGTAGCCATGGTAACCAAGACCCTTCTTGCCCCAGTTGGGGGATGGGACCATAGATCCCAGACTGAGTTTTAAAGGTTATTTGTGAAATATAACAAATAATTGTGTCTGATTTGTCTCAGTCGTTACAACAGGGTGAACATTTCCCTTGTTTAACTTGCCAACAGTCACAGCGACTGGCGATGTGACTGGCGATGTGACTTAATTTAGTGTTGGTCTGATCTCAAACCAGTTTTCTTCTGGCAGTGTTGATCTGGTTTTACACTCACTTGATTCTAACGAACCCTGGTGCATTCGTGTTCATCTTACATCATCACAAACATGCACCAGACAGCTGATCAAGAGCCATTCATTTTCCCCTCTTATTGCACTTGCGTTGTGCGATGACACTGCACGCTCACTCTCGCCCGTATCCCAGATAAAAGGTAAATCTAATGATGTCGTCATCAGCTAAAACACAGTGTGCCCAGTTGCTTTCACATTCATGTGAATTGCACCACAATTCCATTGCAACCAAACTCAGACCACCTCATAAAGGTAATCCCGGTGCGTTCCTGAGTCCGCATGACAGCTTTGAAATTCACATTACCAATTTGTCATGCGAACCATGCTCTGATTCGAACTAAACAGCCAGTGTGAAAGCACCCTTATTGTGTTTTTGGGATCCAATCAAAATGTTACTTGCATGTTGTTGCTTCTAAACACTTCTTGTCAAAGGCTCATCTGAGACATCTTATAGGTTGCTGTTAGATGAGGCAAAATCAGTAAAAAAAATATATATAAAAATCTGGCTGGTGTCAAATGTAAATTTTCCACAGAACAGTGAAAATTGTAAATATGCAGGCTGTTGCATGTTTGCTTAATAGTATTGCTGGGCTGGTTATTTTAGCTGATTTTTCAAAATGATTTCTGATGCTATTGACACATATCTTGTATTTTGATCAAAGAGCATTAATGACATTATCATCATTAGCTTGTGTAGCCGTTGGTCATGAAATAATGAAGCTTTAATACCAGCAAATGTTCTTGTTACATTAGCACATATTGGACTAAACTGCAAATAGGACTATTTCTGTGATCATAAGCTAATGCTGCTAGCCGTCCTTAATGCAAGGATTAGGAGAGGCGCTTTATTAAGGCTAAACCTATTAGCTTTACACCTATCATATATTGTGCAGCAATTGCTTGGGCTTATTTCATATCTCCAATTACCACACAATACGAGCCACAACTTAAAATACTTTTACTTTCTGTGTCCGTTTCTCAAGACACTGCTTATTTATTATCTTTCCTCCGCTGCGCTGTATCTCTAGTTAGGGCTTCGAATTTGGGTGACATTAATTCCTTAAGGGCCGCTCGCCTTCATTTCTGTCTCTGCATCAACAAGGAATCGCTAGGGAGCCACAGATTAGGGGCTGTTCACACCAAAACATGATGTTAAGATCTGCTGCAGCAGCGCATGAAATGGAGGGTGTCCTTTTGTTGCTGGGCAACTGAAGGAAACACACATTTTTTATTTCTTTCCCCCAGAATCTTGTGTGATCTTTTCCTATAATCTTCCACAAGTGATATTTTCAATGAACATCTTGACTGCAGAAGTTGCTTGCAAAGCTACAGGTTTGTAGTACTTTACTCCGAGGGTGAATAGGCTGCAATAGCTATACTCACCAGGAAGATTTTTTTTTTTTTTTTTTTTTCTTTATGCATTATGTTGCATATTACACTGCAAAACACTCTAAAAGGTTGTGAAAGGTTTTGAGAAGTTTAGCATTGAGATTCTTTTTTTATCTGCTTTTTAAATACACAATATAGAAAATACAGTGAAACAAATAATAAAAAAGCGACTAATTGGAGTGCAACATTTGAAGCTTCATTGAATTTGATTCATGTTTTATAGCCTATATCTGTGGTTTCTGCAATGCCAAACAAGTAATATACATTTTCCATAGAGGACAGTAGGAGCTCATCAACTTGTAAACTATTGCAGGCTATTAAAACAGCCGTGAAGTCTCCCAGACCCAAAATAGAAGAAAAAAAAAGGATTCACTTTGTTTTTTAGGCACTCATTGAGAAAAGACCATTATTTTAGACACCAAATTGCACATGAGCCAAAGTCAGAATGAAAATGCACTTTATTGAAAACGACCCAAATCAGACCAATTATTACTAAGCATCAAATTTTGGCATGAGCAGCTAAAATTTAAAAGCATGCTTTATGTGAAAGTGTTGCAGTCTTGTGTGTTGAATACTGATTATTTTATGACTGTCAATTATTATTATTTTTTTACAAAATGATACATTAAAATTAGGGCTGGGCGATATGGCCAAAAAAAATTATCACGATAACTTTTTTTATATCAGTCGATATCGATAATTATCACGATAAATGTCAAATATTTATTTCTTTCAAGTTTAAAGGCATATTTTTGCTCCTAAGTGAAAGTTCTATAAACCAGAGCGTTAATTGTGGTTTTAAACTAACGTTACTCTTTATTGTCATAACATATCATGACAAACTCTTGCCAAACAGGTGAAAATTTCACAAATCTGAGGTAGAACATTCAAACATTTGTCATTTTTCCTTAAAATAAATATCTGAATAGAAAAATATTTCTTCAGCACAGTTTGCAGTGCTGGCTGCAATATTCAAATTACATGTTTTGTCTCGAAATGCATATTTGACAGTGAGTTGACAGTAAATCTGCATCCTAACTCAAGCTAATACTACTTTGTTAAATTTATGTTCATTAATAAAAACAGTAACATCTGTTTTAAAAAAAAAATGTAACGACCACATTTTTTATTGGTAAAATGTAATATTCTGACTGTTTGAGTTTTATTAAAATTAACCATTGGTCATCCAGTATCATGCATTTAGATCATGATAACCACAGATAAAACCAGGCATAGCCTATAGCACCTCACTATCATGGCAAACTGCAACTTTATGGTTTCTATGGTATTTGTATGAAAAACAGTAGCCTAACAGTTAAATACATTATTAAATACTGTAATTATATTCCATTAGTCATTTAATACATTGTCTACATTAATAATATTATACAATTCATATGTATATCCCACATTTCATGGTGCAGTTAATATTACTAGGCTAACCTTACAGTAAATCCATGGTAACGTTAGGCTAAATGGATTCAGTATCAATTCAGATTCTGACTGTATCGTTGCGCGCAGTGTTTCTCCTGTTTGTCAGCGGTGTTTCATCTGCCTTTAAACTGGTTTAAACTGGACATTTGTGTTCTTCGCTGAACACTGGATCTCGTGAGCGAGACCGATCAGAGTAAACGCGTCTGCTCTAGTGAGCTCGCGCTGCCGTTTGGACTTTGAGCCGAGCGGATAAACATTCTGTGAGGCGCGCGCGGTTCAAATGAGTTTCGTTCCGCTTTTTGGCGCATAAACATTATCGAACATTTATCGACCTCTTGATATCGTTTTATCGAGAAAAATGATATCGCGATAATTATCGTTATCGTTTTATCGCCCAGCCCTAATTAAAATTAAACCAAACTTAATTCATTTTTTTATTAATGTCTGTCACTTAAAGTAAATATTAGGGGTGTAACGAAACACGTATTCGTATCGAACCGTTCGGTACGAGGCTTTCGGTTCGGTTTTCGGTACGTATTTTCAAACCGAACTAGTTGACGCACCGAACGCATTTTCAAACCGAAATAGTTGGACTATTTTTCCTGCCGACCAAAATTTCGTTATTTCAAATGTAGGCGCGTTGCGCGTGGCAAGCGCACTCGAGATGCTGGCGCGACCACAACGTTGCCCAAATGGCAAATGTAATGTAAGCGGAACGAAACTGAGCTACTCGTTATTATGGGGTTGACGGACTGTTTATCAGTTTGGACCAATGCAGCGCGAGCCGATCTTAATTAAGCAGCACTGTTACTACACAGCGCTGAGACATCAAGTAAAGAAATCATTTGAATTCGCTATTGAAGTAATAACATTGCTGCGAGATCTAGTGAGAAACATTCACATTTCTCCGTTATTAACGGATCAAACAGCGCTGACTTGGAAACCAGGAAGAAACATTGTGCCAAGAATGAACTATTTAGTGTCCACAGATCAGCAACATTCACCATGTATGTACTGTAGTAACACTACTAACTATAACCATGGAAGTTTGGCAGGAATAGTAGGCTATAATGCTTTCAAGTAACATTACGTCGGTTTTATTTTGACATTAATACAATTGATACCCTCAAATGTTAATCTGAACTTAAATAAACCTTTGTTTATAACTACTACAATATAACATTTCATTTTGTCCAAGGAGCTGTTTTGTTTTATATGCTAAAATATATATAGGCCTGTGATATAATATTATACTTTATGATGTTAGTTTTAATAAAAATATAATAAAAAAAATCCAATCAAGGAAATTTCTCTGCCACTTCTTTCTTTTTGCTGTATCGAAAACGTACCGAACCGAACCGTGACACAAGTGTATCGTATCGAACCGAACCGTGAATTTTGTGAACCGTTACACCCCTAGTAAATATCAAGTCAAATATTAAGCAATGGATCATTTTGGTTCTTGCTTGTAACATGCTGTTATCCAGTTGTAGTCATCAATGAACATGTCATTCAGTAGTACTTTACAGAACAGTTTGCTTTTATTTAGTCATCTTACATCTTTCTGCCAAAAAAGTGGCACGGAAAGATGTAAGAAATTGAGGCTGTGTATTTATCATCAAATTCAGATTAACTGCTAGCTAATGGCTTTTGATAGCAGGGGTAAGAGTTTGTTTTTGTTTTTGTCAGACTGCTTAGACATCACTGTTATCTGAAGTAATTTATTGGGCTCTCTGCATCTTGCTGCTGGCCACCAGATCCTCTCAATCAAAGTCATTTGAGGATGGATAGTTGAAAGTGTGATGTCTTGGCAGACTTTCCATCAGAGCCTTTCTCTCCAACTGAGCATTGATTAGAAATACTAAACTCTCTCGGTTTGTCATTCTTGATATGCTTTTTGAAATTACTTGACAGTGAGGGCCAAAATACATTTTAAGATGTAGATCAGGCAAATCTAGTTTCTTATCCAAAGAGAAGAAAAGAAGAGAGGAATCTTTTGAGATTATACTGTCACAGGTGAGGCTCTATATTGATATAGAACTGATATTGATTTCAATTTTAATATTAATTTGATTGCAAAGGTTGATTGGTATAGCATGTTTTACCAATTCTACAAAGAAATACCACAATATTATACAATTTATAATGGTCTTTAAAGGGGTTAGGTCACCCCAAAAACTTTCTTAAAATACTTTCGTGTGGAACACAAAATAGCTATTAAAAAAAAAAAAGTTTTTATACAAATAAAGCAAATGAGGTCCAGTATAGTTTTGGACTGCATAGTCTTAACAAAAAAATAAAAACTTATTTTGGGGGGAAATATTTCCCTTTAAATTTCCTTTTTTAAACTTTGCCTCGCTGTACACAAGTCACTATCTCTCTTAATTAATCTGTTCCACTGTGCTCTAGGCATTATGACAAGAAGTTGTCAGTGTTGTATGCACGGCCAACATAAATTTAAATGTTGCTCCTTTGACATTGTTATGATGATACAACTCTGTGGGAAATGGATGGTGGATATCTCACTGCCCCTCTAGTGATTCTAGTGAATGTCTGATGATGACTGATATCATGCTACAAAAGTTTTGATAATCGCGGTAATTGCTAAAGACGGCCAATTAAGGGGACCCCACTGCTGTTACATTTACTGTATTTCCTGTAAGTTGTTTTCATAAATCATTCTCTAGTCTGCGAACATTAAATACAAAGCCCACTGGCATATGTGCATCGTTCTACCAAATGTGCATGCTTTTGCTGAGTCAACATGTATATGTTTAATTATATAACAAATTTTCAGCAAAGCTGGTATGTGATATGGAGATGAGGCGAGTCAGCTTTACAGAGCCAGCAATCTTGACAGAAGAGCGAGTCTGCTGCAGGTGAATCTGCTGACATGCTATAGATAAGAGTAATGAAACGATTGCTGTCGGGTGGAGAGTTCATTGCTTCGATTTCCTGAAGCATATGAGGCGTGTGTTCCTTCGTATAATCATACAACATAAAATATTGGTCTACTTGTGGCTGTCACAATATTAATGTGCGTCAAATTAAGTCATATGTGTGGGTCTACAGTTGGTCCTGCCAGTTGTTTAGACACAACACAAAGCAACTTTATGCAGTAAGTAACTTGAAAACTTTAGACCAGGGGTCTTCGATGACAACACAAACCAACTTTATGCAGTAAGTAACTTGAAAACTTTAGACCAGGGCTCTTCGATGTTTTTCAGGGCAAGTACCCCCCAGCGGTTTTCAATAGGTGAGGCGCGCCTCCCCTGGGGGGCGCCAAAGAGGCACAGGGGAGGCGTGACACGCGAAGAAAAAATATCTGTATCAGAGAATGTCTGTATGCTCTATTAACATAACAGGGCTTAAATTATTCCGGCAACGCATGCGATACATTTTTGTATATGATCACGCTCTTATTTACGCAAATACTTTTAAACCATCCATTCGTGACAAGACAAAAGAGAACGCGCTGTCAGTGAATGTCCTCCTGAAACACACACACAGACACACACACACGCATGACGCACAAAAAGACGCGCGCCCGTATCCAGTTCTCTTTCGCACTTGAACGAACATTAACCCACACATTTATGCCAAAATGTCCGTTTTGTCGTGTATCCTCACAAGAATTGTCTTAAATTAGTTAAATAAAATCTAAGGAAGAGTAGGGGAGCGCGGGGCACAACCTAACGCGGGGTTAAATGTAACACGGACCTCGGGATCAAGCCGGTTGTGTTTCCGCTCTTTTTCTCTCGCTGCCAGAAGACGGTCTCCCGCCAATTTGTGGAAAGTTTTGATTAGATTTCATGAAGATACTGGACAAAGAGTGTTTTGACACCACGCAAGTAAATTTTTCATCATAGGTTTTTTTCGGTTTCTGTTGGGTGTGTACATCACCAAATCTAACTTTATATTGCCTTACTTACTGTCTTGTTTGCTAAAACATAGCACCGTTTTGAAACATGTCGGGAAATCCTAGCAACTGTTAGCTAGGCTTAAAATATGTTTTACACAGCGGGGTTAGTTGGCACAGACAGTGTTACAACTAAGCCGCCAAGTGTACAATGATAATCAAATGAAAACAGGGAGCCACACTACTTTTAGGTTTGAGTAGGCCTATTTATTTATATATTCATCTTCGTTGGACTTTCACAAACAATGTTGGAATTTAATTGTTTTTATTTAGTTTACTCACTTGTTTCTTTTTAAAAAAAATATAGTCTGGTTTTAATGCAATAAACCCTTTAAATTTTTATTTTAAGCGTTTTTATTATTACTGTTATTATTATCAATAATAATAATTTTACATGCAGCTGCCACACATAAATCTAATTCAATTGCAATTACAATATTTGATGATTTTATTTATTTATTTATGTATTGCTTGGAAAACTGTGCAGCCCTTTTCTATGTCTCTATCCATGATATTGATCCATAATAGAAGGATGATTGGATGAGGGATGGATGTATGGATATCTATCTATACAGATGCACAAACAATATCAAACTATACAGATAAAATAGTACTGAATTATGTGTGTTACACACAAGTGTTACAACTAACCCTCTGTCTGTTACAATTAACCCCGCATATGGGGTAGGTTATAACATTTGTACTTTTGTCACTTTCAGTGCAACTGTACGAAAATGGAAGCTCCTAGAAAAAAACTTTAAGTGTTCATTTGTAGCAGAGATGTGTATGTTGCTTGTGTAAAAAAAAAGATGAATCTAACTTAATTATTTTTTAAATAATTGAGCCAAAACCAAAATGTGTTAGGTTGTGCCCCGCTCTCCCTAGTGAGAGAATGAGATGCGGCAGATCTTAAAGTGACAGAAGCCACTCATTCTCTCTGTCCGTAAAGTTAACCAAAGAACAAAGGGGACAGAGAAAAGTACTCACTGCTCTTGACTAAAGAACCTTTAATAAGGTTTAATCTATATTTCATTTATAATTTATGCAGTGCGGACTGTTTTATAACCTTTCAATTTATGTATATTTCATATTAGACAGGAAAGGTACAGGTAAATATGACATTTATTATGGGTTTAAGTGAGGATTGTTTTAAGGTAACTTAAATTAAAAGTTGTTATATAGCCTAATAAATGTTTAAAATTTGGGGAAAAATCATTTTCATGGAGACATCAGTAGCTATATTAATATCAGTGATACTCGCCTTCATTCATAAAAAGCTGCCATAAAAAAATTCAGACTCAGGACTTTAGCCCCTGATATCAGTAATTGTGCGTGCGTGTATTAGCTTTAAAATGCATTGTTTCCTTGTCCCAAGTCAACAAAAGTCAGCATTAGGGGAGAATTAGGACCCATCAAAAAATTCAGGAAATATGATCCCGAGTAGTTGGGGTCCGAGGCTGCACCTCTGCCGCAGTGTGTGGTCTGCAAGGAGGTGTTAGTAAATAATAGCATGAGACAATGCAAACTTCAGCGTCACATTGAAACTAAGCACCAATTTACTGAACAAGCCAGTTGAGTTTTTTTGAGAAGAAGCGTGATGATTTGCAGTCACAAAAAAAGCACAATACAGTTGTTTGGCACTATTAACATGAAGGCGACAGAAACATCTTATTGTGTCGCAAAGGCAGGCAAACCCCATGCATTGGTGAAACATTACTCATTGCATTACACATGTTAAGCATGTTTTGTTGACTTGTGGTTAGGCCTACTGATTTTAGTGATCCTAGTGATTTTAAAAGTAGCCTCAATTAGGCCTGCATGAAGTTGGAAATGATTTGCTGTTGCAAAGAATAGTTTATGAATGCACTTTTTAAAAAGTTCAAATACAACATTAAAAAATATTTACATTTTATCAGTTTTTATTGAAACTCATCATTGCCTGGAACACAAAAAGATGTCATTTACTGCAGAGGCGTGTGTGGGTTAGGGCAGGTGGGCGGGATTTTGGGGAAGGGGGGGCTTGGCTGTCCTAACCTACTGTAAGGGGAGGCTCACATTCACCCAATTTGAAAACCCCTGCCTTAGACGATAGTAGTGATGCACCGACGTGAAAATTGTGGCCGATACCGATAACCGATATTAATATTGCTGTTATGGCCGATACCGATATTTACCGATGTCGATATCTCTGTATAGAAAACACATAGCGAGGATTAGGGCTGCATGATATTGGCAAAAAATGACATTGCGATATTTTATTTTTCTGCGATATATATTGTGATATAAAAACAATTTCACCAGATGACATGAATAGCTCTATGAAACAATGAATCATTCTAGAATGACTCGGGTGGTTTTGTCATGGAGTAAATCCGCATAGAAACTAATATTAATAGAATGTTAACTAGGGTTGGGCCGATGGACGGTATCATCGTCCATCGTGATGGCTGACAGACATCACGATGTATAGACGGCATCGCTATACTGCCCTACAAAGCAAAAAGGCAGTAACTACGCAGAGTGCAGAACAGAGAAAAAATACTTTAAAGTTATCCTGTCATCCAGCCTAAGTAGTTGAAGGTAGATTATTGGACATGTGGCTGTTTTGTGACTTTATATTAGCTTATTCTTTGTACATATCAATCCTCATATTTAATTTGATATTTTACCCCTATTTTGCAGTTACTGTATTCTTGCTTTGTATTACTTACCAAAAACGTGGCACCAAACCAAGGAAAAAGGCAGTAACTAGATTCTCCAAAGACTATTTTGCCACAACTTGGGCTCTGGGTGTGTTAGATACACTTTATTTGAAATAATTGGAACCATTTGGACAACATTTTTTTTCAACATTTTTTGTGTTGCGAAACTAGTTTTGCGGAGCGGGTGTGTTACGGATACGTGGTGTAAATTTTTAGTAATCAAAAATCATGTCTAATTAATTGAAATCATGACACTTTTATTATAAACTATTATTAAACTTATACAATATTTAAAAAATATTCTATGAATATTACAAATAAAATATATTAAAATTCTAATATATTATTAATTAGCCTACATTTCTTTTAATCATATGAAATTAAACAAACATTTTTTTGTCAAACAACATGCTGCACAATGAGCTTTACTGTTAAAATTAAAACATTGAATAAAAAATTTTTTTAATCTTAATTTATTTGTATTAGTGTTAGTATTATTATTATATTGAGACGTTTCTAAATTCTACTGTACAACAGTAATAGGCTAGGCCTATATTTCTGTCAAGTTAAACCGAACTTTTATTTTGACGGGTTGTCGTAAAGACCTTTGTTTCTGTGTTTATGACATGACGATAGTTTTTCCCAAATGAAGCGGTTAAATGCTCACAAAGTGACTTTAAGAGCGGATCTAGAGTCTGGAGAGAAGTTCATGCAGTCGTGTCCTCATATGCAAAAAACAGCTCGAGCGTCACACTTGCTACTGTGTGTTAAATGAAACTGCGCGTCGACTGCACCATTTATTCACAGAACATGTAGGATTTGTATTTAAATTGTACTATTACTGCGGTTTAATATTCACACAGTAGTCTATCACGATTTAATTTCAAGTGTACTGAACTGCTATATAGCGAAAATCATAGTAACCGCTAAACTATGGAGCTCTTGCACCTTTTTTTTTCTTTCTGGAATATTTTTTTCATTCTTTCAAGGGAGGGGGGTAGTTTGGTAGGGGAACAATTTGGGGAAGTTAGAAGGGTGAAATCGCAAATGTTAAAATCGTCCCGTGAGGATGCCCGAAAATCAGCTGTGTGTTCACCATGACAACTACACTGCGCAGAAACACGGTTATTTTTTGTTAGGTAAAACATAACAAGAACACAGTAATGGATGTTACTGTACTCTTGCTTTGTTTCACTAGGGCTTTTTGCAGTTACTGTACAAACGACTACCATTTTTCTCCAAAACGACACACATTTGAGATAAGATGTTTTGTCACATAACAAAGGATGCCTTGAATGTCATGAAAATGATAATTACTCATTTTTGACCAAAAATGCAGTTACTGCCTTTTTGCTTTGTAGGGCAGTATAAATGATATGTATTTAAATGTCTGAAACCTAAAATAATCATTATGTGGTTAAAAACACTGAACAGTTGTGATGTAGCCTATGACAAGCGCTGAGCGCGTCCGTCTTTGGCTCAGCACCCAGCCATAGCGCAAAAGCACGCAGTTTGAATCTGGCAGTTATGTGACGTCACTGTACATTCGCTCTTAGTGCTCAGCTGCTGTATGCCGAAATCGAAATTGCTCATGAGATATAGAGAAAAATATCTAGTGGAAAATGAGAATATTACGAAAATACCCCCTCCCCCCTCCCGATGTCATCGTCCATCGCGATGTTTCACTAGACATCGTCTGATACCAAATTGGTAGACATCGCCCAACCCTAATGTTAACTAATGTATTTAACTAAACTTTAATAAATGGAACCTTATTGTAAAGTGTTTCCGATTTGTGTCTCTTGAGTTCAGTGTTGGACAGATCAGTTGTTTTAACTATTCATTACAGTGAATCGGTTCAAAGGAGTCATTAGTTCGCAAATCGGACGTGTCATTAACAGACCACGGCACACGTTGTGTGATTATCCAGGCAGTTTAGGACATCGCACAAGATTTGTCTCAACACAGAAAACATTTCATCACTAGATGGATTTTTTTTTTGTTTATTGAAAGTGTGGTTTATGTCATCTGAATGTGTGGAAAGCTTTTCAGAGAAGATCAGGCAACGTTATTTTAGCACAATTCACAACCAGTGGTAGTTCAGAAAAAAAAGAAACTTCGGTCTTCCGACCTTTTACCATCGTGTATTCACAAAGATATTCAGTCAACTCAATTCATTAATATGCGCGAGAGAGAGAGAGAGCAAGACAGTTTGAAGACGGTGAGAGTGCGCGGGCACGCGCGACCAGAGCTTTCACTCTCTCTGCTCGTTCTCTCAGTTAAACAAGCGCAGCAGTCGGTCATCTACATCACTCACCGGTCAAATATATTTGGGACAAAAACATGCCTTAGTAAGGCTGACAGAAAACAGCGCGCAAGTTCCAGTTTTCTTGCGCTTGGTGTTTAAACTGCAGGACTTGCGCTTGTACATGCGCTTGTACCCGCCCCCACACTCAGATCTACACACACGTCAAATACACAGGAATGATTATCGGCCTGTTCACATCGGCCCTATTTTGACATCGGAACGATACTGATGTGTAAGAAATTGACCATATCGGCCGATATTATATCGGCGGCCGATATATAGTGCACCAGTAGACGATAGAGACATGGACCAATGTCGAGAGTGAATTATTTATATGTAGATGTAACTTCCAAAACTTTGCAGCGTATAATTAGCCATCGGTCCTCTTAGCAGCATGAAAAACTAAACTTTTATTCAATGGATTATAGCTATAGCATTATATGCATAATAGCATAATGCATCTCTTACATCGTGTCTTTCTTTGTTAATGAGAGGATTCACAAGAGCTAGTAAAACTCATTACTGAACAAAAACTCCAGCCTTTTGAGCGGTGACTGGATTCTAACATAAACGCCTTTGATTGGACATTGAGTTCAAGAGATCAACAAACATGTCTGTGATTGGCTACATTTCTCACTGCTGCAAAAACACGCTGTAAATAGGAACATTTCCTGTTCTCCAGAGTGCAAACCCAAAAATGCAATGGAGTGTTTGTATGGAGCTTATAATATAACTAAATTATTTGAATTGTGTAAATTTGAATTATTGACAAATGTAATCTAACAAAATTGAATGTTATGTGGAATTTTAAATATTTCTGAATTTTATTTCTTTAAATGAATATTGAACATTTGAAATTTAACGAATTGAAATGTTTTTATGGCTGAATTTTATAGATGTATTTTCAAACAGCTGTTTTTTTGTTCTGAATTCTTAGACTGGAAATATGTTTTAAATAAGACAGATTCAAGTTTTCAAGATGAAGAAGAAATTCAGAACTTCAAATTCAGTTTTATAATTTCAAAACACAGAAAATTCAGATCGTGCAGGAAGTAGGTCACAGGTCATCCACCACAGGGAAGAGTAGAGGATCTCAAAAAAGTCGAATGGAGCATTTGCCCGATTGCAGAGCTGCACTGCAGTAGTTTTCTGCCGCAAACGTGATGGTGCTTCAAGAGAATCATTCGTTCAGTCGTTTTTTGATTTAATATTAAGAGTAGAAAAATGAGAAAATAGCTTGAATATTAGATTTATAATATTCTAATAATAGTCCTCAGCTGCTGCAGTTTTTTTTAACACGGATTCTTAACGTGTTTATTGCAACTACATTTCATCTTATTCTAATCAAACAACCAGACTAACGATTGGGTCGACACAATCCGTACCGGGATTGTGTTAAACTGCAATTCGTTAAACTGCATTAGTGCCTGTCTTCTGTTGTTCACAGACTGATGCAGTGTATGTATAACGTCAGTGGTGCTGTAGTGAATCAACTGCACTGTTGTTCCTATAAACAGCCATTGTAGTTTTAGTTGAGCTATAATTATTTTGTATATTTGCAATCGTAAGGCAGATGTAATCAACATATTTGATCAAACTTATTAAACATGCAAAGGTTATGCCAGTCTTTTACAGCAATAACTAAGTAAGCAGGTGTGTATTTTGATTGCAGTACGGAGGTGAGTGAGAGAAAATGGGGGAGGAGACCTTAAACACATTCTCTCTTACATCAGAAACAATTTGCTATGCTTAATTACCCCCACTTGCATAAAAAGGGGGTACATTTGCATAGCTGTTGGGCATCCTCCCATCACATGAGGATTTAGCCCAACTCCTCAACACAGACACTGTTCTGATCATTTCTTGGGGTATTGTGAAGAGGTCTCCGGGGATGCTGAACAAGGCAGTCTGTTAACACCTGGATGCTGGATTTGATGTTTCAATTTGTGTTTTGTTACAGTGCATTACAGCCAGCAGCTAAATGGACTGTATTTTCTCCCAAATACTTGAATCAGCTGGTTTGATCTGTACGAGATTTTTTTTTTTTTTAAATAGTGACTTGTGTTTATGACTGTATAAAAGTTTAAGAAAGATTATTTTGCCTGACGTGGAAACCTTTCACTCAACATATACAAATCTAATCTAGGGTCCTGATTATCTTGATGATGGTTTATTTTGTGTTAATGATCATCTGACTGTACATTATACCACTGCTACTTTCTAAATAAATGAATGGACATGAAATTGAAACATTGACACAGTGTATGACATTGGTTGCCAGGAATGATCCCTGGTATGATTTTGATCCAGCCTGTTGGGCTTTATATATTAAAGGGGTCATATGAGGGTTCTAAAAATAACATTATTTTGTGTATTTGGTTTAATGCAATATGTTTACGTTGTTTTAAGGTTAAAGAAGTCATTCTACACATACCTTACATTATTGTTGCTCCTCTATGCCCCGCCTTTCTGAAACACGTCGATTTTTACAAAGCCCATCGTTCTGAAAAGCGCGGTGTGCTCTGATTGGCCAGTGATCCAGTGCATTGTTATTGGCCCGAATACCTTAAGCTTGTGATGGAAATGTCACGCACCTTACCATAGTTGGGACATCAGCTCCAAAAGCAATTGTGACAGGTGATAAGGTGATAATGTCGGTACTACTATCAATTCAAGCCGGATCTGATCCGGAAAATGTAGATGACAAATTTCACCTTATCAGATTGGTAAGGTTTTATTTCATTGGGGACATAATTGGTGATTATAATGATTTATACTGTCCCCGGGAAAAACGTGAAAAAACTAAAACGTTAGATTAATTAGCTGCGCAGTACTTGGTAGCCTTGTCTGCCTAAATGAATTATAAATAAACATAAAAACTAGTAGGCTATTTGCAGTATATTACCAGTATATTACGCTCTGACAGCGTTGCATCACGTGCCACTGCGCAATATTATGCTAGCCTATGATTTCCGAAAATAGTACTATGTCAACTAGTAATATCAGCACAAGAACTGTTGAGGAATATGCGACATCATTTAGACAACTGTTTTTGTCATGTTATAATAACTCACAGACACTATCATTTCAGCCGCTCTGTGCATGTCCTCGCACAGAGTGAGACTGAGCATAGGAGCTCAGCTTCGCGGCTGAGACACGAATAGATTATTAACTTAAAGCTTTTACTCTTAAACACACGTACTCTTAAAAGGCACGTACACTTTAATAAAAAAATTATATTTATTAAACAAACCAGATCAAGACGAGAGCAGAAACGAAATAAAGTGCATAACTGAAAAATAAAGCAGGCTCAAAAAAAAATACAAACAGTGAGAACACCGCAATTGCGCATTAGGTTTAGGCATTGGGTTGGGCTAATCCAAAACAAGGGGGGTGTTCTGAAGACAGCTCTGAAAACAGACCCATTATCAATTAGTGCTTTCCACCTGATGAAATTAACACGGCAAAAAATCGACCAATCAGAATTTTGGTCGAGTCAGAACGTATCAACCAATAAATCGATTAGTCGACTGGGAGATTACAGCCCTATTAACCACTTTGCCACTTTTTTCTTTTTTGGAGTGAAGATATATGAAGTCCTAGACCACTGTCTAATTAGTACTCTGGAAAAAACTTAATACTTGATCCAATGATACAATCAGAGATGGCAATCTTGCTTAATTTGAAATTTTCAAAACAAATCTAGTCTGTGGTGATTGATGTTTTGCATTAGCTTTAATTGTAAGGCTCAAGTCACATACATTAAAGTCATTCCATAACCAGAGCGGAAATCAATCAAGTTGTGAGCTGCTTTGCAGATGCACAAGAGAAAAGTACTCATGTACATTGCCTTCCAGAGAGAGATATTGCCTGTCCAATTAACCTCTCTGGCACAACACGTGTATCGTTCTCAGTGCTGTTACTTTCTAAACTCATCTGAGACTCAGTGCTCAAGTACTCTCAGAATTCAACCATATTATTAAGAATGGAAATTAATGCACTATATCATGAAGCTGGTTACTTTTAATAGAAATATAAGAGGAAGTAATTTGATACCTGATATTATTCCATGAAAACTATGTATGATTTATTTATTTAATCAAGTATTAATAAGAAAAAAATGTTTTGTGCTTGTAATGCTTTAGAATGAATTCAATTCAGACTTCTAGTAATTCAATGCATAATGACAAATAAATAAATAAATGCTTTAGCCTGAAAATTTTCATTTATACCGAGAGCATGTCTCACTCCCATTCTCCCCAGGGATATTATTTGCCATTAGATTTGCTTTGAAAAATGCCTTGGACTATCTTGCAACAAAATTACAATATGTAGATAATGACACTTTAAACCCTCCCTTCTTGCTTTTTAGAGATTCATTACTGTATGCAAATGACCACACACACAAAAAAGGTGTGTGGCGGATTGATGGACTCCAGTTCTATTAGTCATTTCACTGGTTAATTATGATGAAATAAGGTCCACAGCCCAAGTTGAACAGTGGTGTCTTGGTCCCTCCTACTTGTTCACAGCATGACTGATTTTTCACTCTTTTCAGCGATCACATCATAATTATCAGTGTTATATAAGTGTTAGTTGGCATCTGTAACACAGACTGTGTTTTTGTCCGCAGCATTTAAGTGTCATAATGGATAGTGGAGAATTTTTCTTAAATGAAATTTCACTGTTAATTGCACCAAGTTTTGAGGATAAAATTATATTTATAATGAGCTTAATTTACATAAAGAGGTGTGTTTGTGGTGAAGAGAATGACCGGGATTTAATTTAAATACAAATAGGGCGTTTAGTGCTCAATGAATAAAATGCAGGTTTTTGTGCTGCAATGCTCTACATTAAAGTAGTGCAGCTCTTTTATGAATTCGGTCCAGTGACCCTTGAGGCCTTTATCAGAATTGTGATTCATTACGATTTGGGCCTCTGTCCCATTTTAAGTCTTTTGTGTCATTGCCTTGATACATTAGTCCAGTTGAATGTGCCAGCACAAATTACTTTAGGCCCTGAATGGGACATGTGCATGGAATGTGATAAATATTATAGTGCTAGTCGTAGTCAGGCCTGTAAGCGGTTAGGGGAGTGGGTGGGTGGCTGGAATTCACATTATATTGATTTAAAGATTAAGGCTTTATGTATCCGTAGTGTGTAAGTGCCCAAGTCTGGTCATTTCACTGCAGTGGATTTATTGTCAGTTGAGTGTGTTCTTTCCCTACAGGTAACCTTTAAGATATTTTCTCCAGTTAATGGTTGTCATTTAGGTTCAGTGAAAGGCCAACATGATACAGATGATTACTTAATTTTGTTGACCTTTGAAAATGGCCAGATTTGGTCAGACATGTGTGTGTAAGGGGAGAGAGACCATGCTATAGCATTCCACGAATGCCAAGAGCTCTTTGAATGTGACAGGAGATTTATTGGTGTAATATCACTGGTCCATTAGCACCAAAAATGTCCAGATCATTACTCCTAAAGTTTAAAAACTACAATAAATTGGTGAATTAATGTAGGTCACAGGGGGGGGGGGGGGGGGGGGGGGGGGGGCTGGGGGGGGCTGGGGGGGGGGGGGGGGGGGGGGGCTGGGGGGGGCTGGGGGGGGGGTAAACATCTACACAATAAACTAATCTCTGCTGGAAATGAAATTAATATTCAGAAGAGAGATAGAGATATTCTGTGTTGTAGAACTGTGTAAAGCTGTTTGAAACATTACAGAGTTCCTTTGAAAACACACTGACGAAATAAACCGTGAAATTGACTTGAGCAATATCATAATGCTTTGTGTTTTCAATAGAAAATGAATCGACTGTCAGGCGCTGTCAGATCCAACAAGATCCGCCTCTGACACTTCAGAGTGTAAAGCAGCACTTTCACACTCTATGATCAAGTTGTCTGACATTTGCCTGCATAAATCAAGTGTCTTTTCTTTGACTTCCTGTCACATACACTCATGTATTTGTCCCTTGTGTGTCATCCTGACCTTTTGTTTCCTGAAGGTGGGCGGCAAGAGTCATAACTATTACGTAGTGAGTTGTCACTCAGTATGTGTAGACGTGGGAAAGAATGGGGTAGGGGTCTCACCCGTAAACTTCCAGGATCTTATTAATGCAGATACACTTTGAAGGCCTAATCGGTTATTATAGTATTATGAATGAAGCGCACATTTTCTTATTCAAGAGCATTCTGCTGTGGCACTCTGGGATTGGAGATGCCCTTTGTGCTCGATAAACGCGCATCTGTATCCATGACAGTCGTCAAAGCAACAGATATGACCAAATCTGAAAAAGACCATGATATGTTATTAGCCTATTCATAATGTCTTCCTGACTTCAAACATATGAAAATTATGTTTGCTTGTGCTTGTTGTATAAAAAATAATAAAGATTCACTTGATGGATGTGAAAGATGGATGTGAAATGGTTTCGCAGACAGATTGATCCAGAAACACATTGTGAGTTTATGCACTAAAGGAAAATCTCAGTTTTCTATTGATATAAACATTTTTCTACTCCATTCAAAGGTTGATTTTGGAGAAATGGACTAAAAGGATTTCAAACAAATGTTGACATTATTTGACAGAATTCAATTTATTCAAACACATTTTATAATGAACAATTAAGACCAGAAGTGATGGTGTGAGTACAGGTGTAAGTAAATCGGTTTGAATGAATGATTCAATGATTCACTCACACATACAGACTCAGTTTTTTGGTTCCTGAATGGATCAGTGTTTTTGAATGAATTGATTGAAAGATCTATTGTAGTAAGAATACAAATCTGAGAATGGAAATTTGTTCAGTCAACATTGATGTAAAATACCCAGTGTGTGTGTAAATGCTATTGTGATTGCAGCCAGGCCAATATGAGTTCTAGATGTCACCCACTTCTCAGATGTCCTTCAAAGCTGCTCTTTGAACTCTCAGCACTATGGTGCAAAGACACCTGCAGAGACTGCAACTATGTTTTGCAACCCAACCTTTCAGACGACTGTTTAGAAAGACCCTCTTTGACCAAAACAATCTGCTCCCCTGACTTAAATGGGAAAAGCTGAACTCCCCTGAGGGATTCCGTTCAAACTTAAGCAGACCTTCATTGGCTTCAGAGATGAGAATGAAATGGGCATGCTTGCAAGATCGCCTTGTCATAGCAAAAATAATTATTTTAATTTTCTCTTCTGAATGTCATGATGACACAGCTTAGTATAAGAAAGTAATTCAGATTGTAACTTTAAGTCATGTTGCGCAGTCACTGACCAGCGAGATCTTGTGAAGATCAATAAGCTATTCATGTTTATTTCTATGTCATCATGTCTATGCAAAGATCACCCATCCTTGTATTATAAAACCTGATTTGTTCTCACTTTCTTTTAGATTTAGAGGCGTTTGAGAGGCTAATTGTTTGCAGACCTCGAACATCTAATGCAGTGTGGATGCCTCAGACAGTGATTGACTATAAAATCTGGAGTGATGTGCACTTTAGGAAACTGATGGATTTTGCTGGCCATATCATGGAAAATAACGTTCTGAAATTGTTACTTGTCATTGGTGCCCTGCTGGCAGCCCTGGTTACTGAGGCTGGTTGCTGGACCCTCTGCGGCTGCTCCATGGGTGGGCTCAGCAGTAGCATATGGTCAGAATGCTGTCATATCCACACACAGGTTTCTCTTTCTGGCTCTGGCCTGTACTGTACATCCAAAAGCTTTTATATGCATCATCCAAAAAGATTATCTTAATTAGTCCTAACAGATATAGCTGACCTGGAATATTTTGCTGTCCTACAGAACAGACTGCTCTGTTCTATTCAGTTCATTAACACTTTATACATTGAACAGAAATTGTTCTTCATCAATGTCTATGGCTCTTTTCCAAACCTATTGAGTTATCTTGCTGTGTACTGGCCTCATGGGCAGCTGTTTATTAAGACATCTGACCGCTAGGCAATGCATACTTCATACTACCAATTTTAATATCAATATTATTGTGGCAACAAACAATCAGCACAGTGAGTTTGAGAGTTATCATCAAAATAAAACAAAAACAATGTATAAATCCTCATGATCCTCTTTACAAATAATTGCATCATCATCATACAATCGGTGTGTGCATTTCAGCTGAATATGGTGACAATTGGCTTTATGCACAGCTGCACTACTTCCTGAACTTCAGCCAGCTCCTTTGTTTCCTGTCTGCCATTATTGGACAAACTGATTAATCCAGGTGTGCCTGGCCTCAGTAACAATAATCAGGCACACCTGGATTAATCAGTTTGTCCAATAATGGCAGACAGGAAACAAAGGAGCTGGCTGAAGTTCAGGAAGTAGTGAAGCTGTGCATAAAGCCTATTGGCCGGGTTACAAAATGCATGACACACCAAATAAACAATTTAATGTAAGCCAACACATCATGACAGCACTCAGACCAAAGCAAATTGGCAACAGACACTTCTGCATCAAAGACAGTGAACAACAATAGTGGTATTTTCACAATAGCCGTTTAAATGAATGTAACAGACCGTAATAAACTTATGATTTGGGAAGGATTTGCAGAATTACAGCAAATGCATAATGAAGAAAATATTCACTACACTTTACCAACAGAACTGCATCTTTTTTTGCAATTACTTTATATCAATAAAGGCATATCAATTCACACAAGATGAGAACAGTGAAGGTTTGCAGAACAAGTCTCTTTTTGCGTTTCCTTTTCTAGGCACAAATTGTTCAAAATACACAATGCAGTTGGGCTGTTTAAATAAAATATGTATATATGAAACAAGGTTTGCACCTAGATTTGAACAACTGGACATGGTAATAATCTCATATTAAAACAGCAGTGTAACTTTTGCGACTGGACTCCGTTTGACAGCTTTGAAGCATCATCAAGATAATTATTATTTTTTAAATACCTCGAAGGTATACTTTGCAGGCCCGGATAATGGAGGCAGATGTGACGTGAACAGTCTCTGGCGCAGCAGACGTGAGGTGAACAGTCTCTGGTGCGGCAGACGTGACGTGAAGAAGCTCAGGCTCTGCAGGACTGACGTGAAGCTCAGGCACGGCAGGACTGACATGAGCTGGCTCTGGTTGAGAGGATACTGTAGGCTTGTGGAGCTCCTCATCTACAAAACCCACACTAAATGAAGAACCACTCAAAAGAAGGTCAGAGTCCATATACTGCACCAGAGTGCAGTGAGGGGAATTGGCAGGTATGCGGTAATAAATCGATTCATCAAGTCCATGACGAAACATGTCTTTCAAGACACCATCACCAAAATCCACCCTACGGCAAAGCTCACAGAATTCCCTCACGTAATCCTCAAGTGCACGGCCACCTTGGCTGAGGCGGAAGAATGGTTTCATGTTTGGTCTAGTATTCTGTTACAATTAAATCCTGGAGGCAAGTTGAAGTGAACCCAAATGCAGCTTTAATGAACAAGACAAGATTAAACATAAAACATAAAACAAAAAACATGACGGGGCATGAAATTCAAAACTCAAAACAAGAACCTGGAACAAACATTCAAGAAACATTCAATACTAGACAGACACAGGGCAAACATGAGGGCACAGACTAATTACAAGACACGTGGCAGGATCACATGACAGACAAGAACCAGGCAAAAAACCCACAACGTGACAATAATATAGGATTTACTTTGTTTTTTTAATTCTTGCCTGAACTAACTTTTTCATGTAGAAATTACATTTGTTTTTGTTGTTTTTTTTGTACGATTTATACAGGCGGGTAAAAATCATTTTCATCAGTGTTCAAATGCTGTCTGTGCAGATGGTTTTCTATAAATAACTATACCCTGTGTGTTTAACATAACTGAACATTTGTAAAAAATAAAATAAAATAAAAATAAAAACCTTTACATTTATGAATGTATGCTGAATTTAAACATGCATCAACGGGTATTTGAATAGCTTATATTTTACTGTTTAAATTTCATTGATATTACACATGAGACTATTCCAATCACCATAGTAATTTACACTGAGCTTCCAGTACAGTCTTTTATGGTTTAGACAGGCTGTCACCACTCTAGTTTTAATTAGGACTAATGAGCCATATTATACTAATTAGATATGCTTAGACATGCTATAAGAGTTCCTTTGTTGATCAATGGGCTGGTGAAGTCATTATAAGAACCCTGAGGCACAAGTGCCCAACATTTTTTTTTTAAAGGATACTTAAGAAATTAATCAGTAGTTATAAATCTGTTCTGAAAGTGTGATAAAATCAAAACATTACATTGATTCCACTGGTAGCCAACAGTGACCAGATGTTTAGTCTAGCAGCTTCTCTGAGTTCCCTACTGCTTGCCAACAATTTTTTTAAACGAGCTGTTTGAAGCTTCTCTTTTAGTATTATCTTCCATTAAACACAGAACGTAACAAATTGTAAATATTACAGTTAGAGTTGTTTTCTTTATCAGTTATTATGAGCGTGTTGATACAAACATAATAGGATTCCCCCCCTATGTCGGAAGATTAACTTGATCAGTGCTCAGATTGGTTAGCAGAGCATTGTCATAATTACATTTTTTTTTTTAAAGGTTTAACACAGCTACCATTTAGAACAACAACGTTTTTGAGGTTCTTGGTGTTAGGGGTGACAATTACTACAGTGCTCTTTTTGCCATATTTGATATGCATACACATACAGTATCTGCTTTAAAAGACATCATATTTTTTATGTCAATTAGCCGTGTCTACTCAAAACAACAGGTTCTTAAACTCAAACGTAATGTGTGTTAAGTCTGAGCTCACATGAAAGGGCCAACATTTTCCACATGGAATCAGAAATTCTCTTATAAGACTCAACATGAAGCACATCGTACTTCAAGGAATAGCTTTGTACTGGTAATGCATGTGACCACATTTGCATTTGTGGAAGCGCAAATATGCTGCTACTGCTAATATAATAATAATAATTAGCAGTAGTAGTAGGAAATACGTGTGGCTAGGCCTGTCACGATTACTACTTTTTGTTGGGCAATATATTGTTCCAGAAATATTTGCGATAAACAATATTACTGTCATTTTAAGACCATTTAATGCCACTGAATATATGATCATAATGTAACTGCATAACAATGCAAGTAGGCTTACTAAACTCTTTCAAATGACAATGAAATTAAGAATATTTTGATGCTGGTGTCAAAAATAAGTGTCAAAAAAATGTAATATCCTAAAAAAACTTGCATAAATAATTAATTAAACCTTTGTTAACAAAAAGTGCAAAGTAACAAGTACAAAAAAACACTTGCAAAATGTACTTGACATTTTTCATATGCAGATTTTTCCCTGACCTTTTTTCAGTAAAGTAAGGGTGCTGCACTCTATTGCTGAAAAACAAACCCTACTTGGCAGTCAGATGTCCATATGAACAAATGCACAGATGTCTCAGCAGGCCATATCTGCTGCTAAATAAAACATATCTAGAGGTGTGTTTTTTAAAAGTTGAACAACGCGAGCGCAGCGATCAAACACGTCCATCTATTGCACGTTTACATATAAAACAATGGAAAAACAGTGCAGTGGAATGCAAAAAGGTTTTTCCCTGTGAAATCAACTAGACAATCGCGACGGCCGCTCCTGTATGAAATGGCCTTAATGCTAGCTCTGAGCATGCACCATTCAGTGCTATCACGTTTATATTTACACCAGAACAGTGGATTGCAGCTTTGAAATTCAGTGCATTTAGACTTATTCTTCCAAACACTCTAGTTGTCAGAAAAACACAACAATGCCTCGAATGACGCCTTCTTTTCATCTTTCGATGTCCGCTCTGTATAAAGGAATAGCACAATCTGCAAAATGTTGCTGCCATTCTTTTTCTTGTAAACATAACAGGCAATATATTGTGCCACCAAAAAATATCAAGGTCATGTCCATATATAGTGCGAATGATAATACATAAGAAGAAAATAATAATAACATTTAAGAAGAAAAAGAAGAGTTTCCCCTTGCAATCTAGTCACAAATGGTCTCAGGGGACACATTTTAGATGCATGTTACTACCAAGTCTGAACAGCAGTGTGCCTCAGCTGACCACTTCTGATTGGATCACTTGAGATGGATGTTAATATGAGGTGTAAATATGATCTAAACTAATTCTAAAGAGACTTGGAGGGAGAGGTCCTGTTTTTGTCTTTATTGTACAAGACAGTTGAGAGACAATAAAGTGACTGGAGACATGGAAGCTCTTCTGTTTTATGAGGATGTGCACTTACCCACTGTGTCATGACTCTGAGAAATCCTCTTTTTTCAACAAACTAAGCAAGCAACTTGACATTTTACATTTAATTATTTGACCTTATGTTAAGTGACACACCAGGCCACTCAGCCATTATGTCCGTGATGATCGATGGGTTAGGAACCCACAGGTTACTCTGCATACTACAATGTTTACATGCACAACCTTTGTACCGAATTCATTCCGATTGATGAATCCGAATGTAGTGTTTACATGAATGCTAAACAAAGTGATTGGGTTGATGTACTCGTTTATATGTCTCAAGCTTCAAACCGGAATGAATTTTTAGGCATGTGCACACTGCACGAATATACAGAGTTCTCTTACGAGAGGTTCTCTCGTATTGCGTAAGCTAGCTTACGCTATGGGTAAAGTCATCTTTTCTCGAGATATGAAGCCAAAAATTATCCTTAATTTTGTATTTATTGTCCTAGACCTAGAGCAGGCTGTCTAGCGTGCTCATTGGCTGCTCCGCGGAAACTGCAGCAGCCTACCACTGAGCCTGGCGTGACGTCACGCCCCATGAGGGTTGCACCCTTTACTCATGTCACAGCCCGCCAGAATTGGTGTGGTTTAGCGTATATAAAAGCACGGCTCGGAGGCTGCTTCTCTGATTTTTCATCTCTTCAGCGAAGCTCCACGCACGCTTGATCCCGAGAGAAGCCGTCGCCGTAGAATCCAGCGACCGGCAAGTAGAGGAAAGCGCCTGAAGAAGCCGGTCGTCTTCGCCACCTTCAGCCATCCGTGCCTGCTACGCTATCTGGCGACAATATCCTTTTGCTCTGCTGTGTGTGTTCGCCCTGACACACACTTCTTAAACTAAAAGAGTGCGAGGCGTTTTTGTCAAACTGCCTCACATTTCCTGTGGCTCGTCCAAGCCCCGCTTAGCGCCGGAGACCGCCATTGATTGCACTCTCTGCCTGGGCCCAGTCACGCAGCCCTCACTCTTTCGTGGGTATGGATGAGGTCGCCACCGGTGACAGCTGTTCTAACCGCGGCTAGCTTTCTTTATGTTACAAGAAAGCTACCCCGTGCCCCACGCACATGTGTTACTCACCAGCGAAAAGGGGAAAGAGAGTGTTTAGTCCCATCGAGGCCGGACAAACCCCCATTTTCCAAACATTTCTCAGCTCCTCCGAGTTCGAGCGGCTGGAAATATCAATGTTGCAGCAATTAGCCTGTTATATAACATGCATGCCTGCTACAAACGCCGACACATAACTGTAATGACGCTCTTATATGCTCTCGCTAAATCAAGTTTATGTCATTTCCCCCTGTGGCTCAGTGGTGAAACCCATAACTTTTGCGCCAGAGACCCGTGTTCGAATCCCGACACCGGCAGCAGATAAAATTTATGCGGCTCTCCTCTCTGAGTGCGCGGCCAGCTTTCTTACGTACAGAAAGCGAACGCGCCCTCGCCCCCTCCCGTTCATATGGCGGGGCTCGAGTATTTATGAGTGTCTCAAACATATGAGCCCACGCCGGCCCGCCCCACGTGACTCACTCTAACATTGAGACAAAGCACGCTCACCTGCATACAGACGCCCGTCTTTATCCGGCTCATGCCGTTGGTGTTTCAAGTGTAGAAAATGTGCCCACAACTCAGTGTTCACCCCTACACACAAGCACTATAGCCCCCGGGTCTCCCACACAGAGCAGACTCTCATAAAGCTGGCAAATGCCGCTCGAGTGTTAAATGTGAAAAAAAAAAAAAAAAAAAAAAAAAAACGTGCCCACAACTCTGTGCTCATGCTTCATTTCTGCCCGCTCTGTCACACGGCTAAGAAAGCCTCATATGGGTCAGGTTATGAATGTATGTCACGTGCCCGCTCACGAGTGCTCACGCATACTAACAGATATAGCCCCCACGGCACCGCTCGTTATCACAAAGCTTTCAAAAAACGCTGCCCATTCAAAGTAATCGGGTCGTCACATATAAAACAGCTAACCACCGCTGGCAGCGAGCCGCCGTATTCGAACACTCATACCGTTCAAGTCATGACAATTGCAAAACAGTCCCCGTTCAAAGCAATCGGGACGTTACATGCAAAACAGCCAGCCAGCCATCGCTGTCAGCGAGCCACCGTATTCAAGCACTGAGGGCGCGCGCGAGTCGACCTTTTTGCGTCAAAGGACAACGCTCACTGCCCGATGTTCTTCTCGAAGAATGAGGACGCGCTGGCCCAAATCTGGCCCAGCCGCCCATTGTATGCCTTCCCTCCGGTCTCTCTGTTGCCACAGATAACCAAGAGAATCAGGGAAATGCGCCACTTGGTGCTCCTCATAGCCCCGCGATGGGAGAACCAACTCTGGTTCCCGGAGCTGACGCGGCTTTCACGTACAGCCCTATGGCCAATTCCGGTGAGGGGAGGTATCCTCTCTCAAGCCCGCGGCTCAATCTGGCATCCCCATCCAGAGTGCTGGTCTCTGCACATATGGTTGACCAATGGAGAACCGTTATCCTGCCAGAAGGAGTTATGAACACGATCACGCAGTCGAGAGCTCCCTCTACGAGACGGCTCTACGTGTTTAAATGGTCTGTGTTCTCCAAATGGTGCACCGACAAGCAACTGGACGTGTGGGGGACTTACACGCGCTCTCGGTTAGCGCTGCATGTCTCGAGTTTGGGCCAAATTACTCTAAAGTCATCCTCAAACCAAGGCATGGCTATGTCCCGAAGGTGATTGCCACTCCCTTCAGAGCGCAGGTCATTTCTCTATCGGCTCTGCCTGCATCCGATAGCGAAAGCGATATCAACCTCCTCTGCCCCGTCAGAGCACTGAGGGTTTACATTGCGCGCTCCGCCCCTTCAGGTGTTCGGAGCGGCTTTTTGTTTCGTTTGCTGGGTGCACCAAAGGTCTCGCCGCCTCGAAACAAAGCCTGTCCAGATGGATAGTGGACGCTATTGCAACTGCTTACACGTCAAAAAGTCTGCAATGCCCTTCGGGCATCAGGGCACATTCCAATAGAGGCATGGCCTCATCGTGGGCGTGGTCCAGTGGAATTTCTATTCATGACATCTCTACGGCGGCAGGCTGAGCCTCTCCGTCTACATTTGTGAGGTTTAATAACCTAGAAGTTCCCGCCTTGCAGGCTAAACTCTTGTCAGTCTAATAATGTGTATGTTCTGCCCGCGTCTGCAGCGCGCAGGCTAATATCACGTGACTAAGCTCTCCTGGTTGAGCTGCACTATAATGGGCTGTTATGCCAGACCGGCTACGCTGCTCTGCATTTCCCATAGGGTGCTTATATACATGTGTCGGCCCGCTATGCTGGCCACCTGTTTTCCCACTTATCTTTGTTCCCCGGGACTCCCGGGGACTCATGGAGTGGATGCTTGGCGCGCACGGCGCTGACAAGGGGTTCCTGTAGCGTAAGCTAGCTTACGCAATATGAGAGAACCTCTCGTAAGAGAACGTACTCGGTTACCTAACGTAACCTCGGTTCTCTCTAGAAGAGGGAACGAGTATTGCGTAACCTGCCGTGCTCGCGCCACGAGCGACTTTCGCTTTAGTCAATGAAAACCAGAGAAGCAGCATCCGAGCCGTGCTTTTATACACTAAGCCACACCCATTCTGGCAGGCTGTGATGCGTAAAGGGCGCGACGTCACGCCAGGCTCAGTGGTAGGCTGCTGCAGTTGCCGCGGAGCAGCCAATGAGCACGCTAGACAGCCTGCTCTAGGTCTGCTAGCTGCTGCACTGCGTTGACAATAAATACAAAATTAAGGATAATTTTTTGGCTTCATATCTCGAGAAAAGATGACTTTACCCGTAGCGTAAGCTAGCTTACGCAATACTCGTTTCCTCTTCTAGAGAGAACCGAGGTTACGTTAGGTAACCGAGTATGTTTCCTGCTGTTTGCACATAATAACTATTCTCCTAAATTGGTTCTTTATTTGTTTTAAACAGACTTGTCATCAGTTTCTGCTGGTCATAATTTGGAGACAATGAGCATATGAACCTTTGTGCCGTGCTGCTTATATTTGTCACGCAGTAAAAATGCTCCTCCCCGCACCCAAAACCAGTCGTCTGTGGGTGAGAATTCGAAACAAGGACTGGTGGGACGTTGAATGCTCCTCCCCGCACCCAAAACCAGTCGTCTGTGGGTGAGAATTCGAAACAAGGACTGGTGGGACGTTGTCCTGCTCCACTTCACAGACACTGAGTTAAAGGAGAATTTTAGATTGACGGGACACTCATTTATATGACACTTTATTCAACAGGAAGAGCAGCTCGTCATTGTACATGCGGAGCCCTTTCAGTTTCAGTTTTCAATCCGATCAAGTGTTTACATGTTCTCTCGATCAGATTAAAAAAAGAATAAACCACCCCTTTCAATTCGATCGAAATTTCATTCGGATCGAGCTCATTAGGACCAATAAAGGTGTTTACATGAAGGCTTTTCAGTCCGATTAAACCGTCGATCCGATTACTAATGGATTATTTGGTTGCATGTAAACGTACCCACTGAAGCCCGTGACAATATACTTGGTGAATAGTGGCACCTGGAAAAGGAGATTCTATTCTGGTCATGCCATGCTATCTGCCAGAAGCTTAGCCTTGTTTATCTACAGGCTGCACTGCATACGGAGAACACACAGCATGAGTTGCACATTCTAGTCTCCTCACCTCAGTCGCTCCTATAACTTGCATATAACTTGTGTAGAACAAGGTAGTGCCATGTGAAGGGATGAAACTATTTAGTGATAATCTTAATGCTATTTGAGAACTTTAAGTATTAAACATGATTTACCTTATAAATGAAGACAAGTTTTTTGAAAAAAAAAAAAAATACTGTTACAGAAAATAATCAAGCATATTTCCACCAAGTTTTAGTTATTAAAGGAATAGTTAAGCTTAAACAACAAATTCTATAAAAAATTATACACAAAAATTATATTATATTATATTATATTAAGGGACTTTTGAAAGCATGAATCTGCCTAGTTGATGAATGTTCTAAGGTGTGCCATTATTTTCAGGTCTTGACTGCATTACAGTTCCATATCACTTCGCCAAATGATTTCAGTTATTTCAAAGGTCCTTACAGGCTACAACAGCAAAAGAACCAAAACCCACTACGACACTGACAAAGCAAACAAATATAGTAAACAATAAGATAAAAACAACAAATTATTTCCATGTTTTTTGCAACAAAATGACGTTTTATTATGTACATGCACATGGAAAGCACATGCTCTCTTTCTTCCTCTCTCTCACGCACTCAAGCGAACACACATACAGTACAGAGTCTACGAACACACAAATGTGCAGAAACGTGTTGTCAGCGCTGCTCTGGCGATTTTATCAGTAAAATAGTTTAACAACTTACAAACTTATTGTAGAGACGCTGCTGCCGAACACTGTTGATAGACACAGACTCAGGTAATTCACATACGCTTAATTTATCTATCTTTCTCTCTCTCTCCCTCTATTAAACTGCATTAATAACTGCAATTGTCTACTATCAGTGGATGAAGCCTCCGTTACTAGATCTAAAATGACGTTTTGGAATTAGCAACGGAGGATTAGGATTAGATGTGTAAGAAATTAGTCCCACACACAATAATGTTTTAACGACAAAAACCTGACAAACGTTTAGGACATAATGCATTCTTTTTTTAATAATTCAACTGGCCGTTGTCAATTATTCCTTATTATATGTGATTCCATATTATATTATATTATATTATATTTTATTATATTATATTATATTATATTATATTATATTATATTATATTATATTATATTATATTATATTATATTATCATATATCATATATCATATCATATAATATCATATCATAGCATATATTATTGTCACAATCACCAGCTGGAGTGCCCATGAGCCCCTCCAGAAGACACTCCTTCCGACTTTGCTGTTCTCCCATTATAAACACCATTCCCCACAATCCTGTACCTAAACTCATTATGGTTTAATTTTTCACACCTGTTGATCATTTACTGGTTTTAGTTTGCCTATTTAAGCTCTTGTGTTTTTGTCATGGGGCATGAGTCGTTGTTTGTGTGTCTCCATCGGGGTACCTGGAATCTTGTTCCTTCCTTTGTGATCTTTGGATTATGTTCATGTTTCTTTGTGTGGACTATTTGCCAGTTTCCAGGTTTGGAGTTTCTGTATTTTTTGCCTTTTGTTATTAAAACTGTGTGTGCATTTGGATTCTCCCTTTACCTTGTCTCTTCAAAATATAACAATTAAATATATTATATTATATTATATTATATTATATTAAACTTATAATATAATATTGTATAATGTAATGTTGTGTCCCTATACTATTCAAAAGTTTGAGGTAAGAATAAAAAGAAAGAAAGAAATATTCTCATTCAGCAATGATACATTACATTAAGTGACAGATCTTTGCCCTGAAAAAAAAAACATTATCAAAGCTTAAATAAAAATATTAAGCAGCACATCAGTTCTGCTTAATATATATAATTCTGCTTATTTTAAAAAATAGATAAAAATAGATAACACATTTTTTATTTGAAATATTTCACAAAATTTCTCTTTTTACTATATTTTGTAGTGTTTGTATATATTTTAAATAAAGGCCTTTGTAATCACAAGCGAATTCTTTCACAAAAATAAAAAAATCATACCGACTCCAAACTTTAGAATGGTAGTGTATACAATATATGCTTTTTGAAGCTTAGTGGTAAACATAAAGAAGTGAAGAAGAAATAAAACAAAATGTAAGCTATGCGTAAGTGATGAAAACAACATAATTTTTGGTTGAACTATTCCTTTAATGTTTGGTTAATAACTTTTCAAAAGGAGTCACCGCCACTTTTTGTCTGTGCTTTGACATTACCTTTATCTGAAGTAATTTATTAGCTGTTCTGGATCTTTCTGCTGGCCATCAGATCCTCTAAATCAAAGTCATTTGTGAATGGATGCTTGATGGCTTTGGCACAGTTTCTGTTTGCGGTTTTCTCTCCTATTCAGCACTGATTAGAAAAACACTCTCTGCTTGCCCTTGTTGGAAAGTTTTTGTCCTAAAACGTTTGATTTGAAGGCTAAAACAACTCTTAAGATGTGGATCAGGGAAAATCTGTCTTCTCCATTATCAGCACCACAGGAGGGGGGAAATCAGGCCTTTAAGATTCTTCTGTTAGAGATGAAGTCCTGATGTTATAGTGAAATCATACTGCACAGTTTAGCAGTTTATTATCAGTTCATACCAAAAATTGTGTTTTAGTAGTCAAAGCAATGGCAAATACAATAATATAACCATGTTACACGTTCAATTTCATCCTCATTTTAATGTGTCTCATTCTCAAGCACTAGACTGTATGATGTCAGTATTGCTTTAATTAATTTAAAATAAATTAGAATGGTTATGATAAATTGTATTTGTTTTGATTTTGATGTTAAACAGCATGACTAACCAGCACAAAAGATGACTAAAAACATCTAAACCATAGTTCTTCCTCGGGCGATGGTGATTGTTATTAAATCTGTGTACTATGACATCATGGATTTCTGGTAAGTTATTAATGCCTGGTGCCAGATGGCATATAATTAAAACCGTGAACTTGGAGGCTTTGGTGATTTTATGTGCATTTTCCCATAGGATATGAAGAGTTTTGATACAAATCAACATGCTATGTTGAAATATTTACAGTTTTTAATTTTGACACTTGCTCATCTTTAGAAAGAATATATATCCTAGTAATAATAATAATAATTCGTTACATTTATATAGCGCTTTTTCTGGGACCTCAAAGCGCTTCACATATGGAAGGGGGAATCTCCTCAACCACCACCAATGTGCAGCATCCACCTGGATGATGCGACGGCAGCCATATTGTGCCAGAACACCCACCACACACCAGCTTACTGGTGGAGAGGAGACAGAGTGATGAAGCCTATTAGTATATAGGAATGATTAGGAGGCCATGATGGACAGAGGCCAAGGGGCAAATTTGGCCAGGATGCCGGGGTTACACCCCTACTCTTTTTCGAAGAACATCCTGGGATTTTTAATGACCACAGAGAGTCAGGGCCTCGGTTTAACGTCTCATCCGAAGGACGGTGTTCTTTTGACAGGATAGTGTCCCCGTCACTATACTGGGGCGTTAGGACCCACACAGACCACACGGTGAGCACCCCCTACTGGCCTCACTAACACCTCTTCCAGCAGCAACCTGGTTTTCTCAGGAGGTCTCCCATCCAGGTACTAACCAGGCTCAACCCTGCTTAGCTTCAGTGGGAAACCAGTCTTGGGCTGCAGGGTGATATGGCTGCTGGCATAGTAGACACAGTATCAGAGTTTTATCTTGCTTTTCCTATCTCTAATTCATTCAGTTTAATGATGTTCAGTTAAGTACAGCAGTACAGTACAACTTATTTGATTGCATTGAAATTATTGGGAAGTTTATTGGTTTTCATCTGTGAGTTTCTGTGAAGGTATATATATATATATATATATATATATATATATATATATATATATATATCACTCATTTGGCCTTCTCTTATTCAAACTATTCCAGTTCCCTTTCAAGGGAACTTCGAGCTGCGTCAAACGCTGCGGGAACGCCCCTGCTTTGTGCGTCATGAAGCACGTATGGAATCCGCCCAATGGAGAGATGGAACGTCATAGGCGGGTGACGTCATCGACCAGGAAACTATAAAGCACCCCAAAAACACAAGCGCATCAGCTTCTGTGCTTTCAGTTGCGCTTTATGTGAATCTGTCCCTGTGTGAATATTGTCTGTCCTACATACTCTGCACCACACAAACAATTTATTATATATATATTGAGAGAAATGGCGAACGAACAGCAGCTTAAGAAATGTGTTCCTCCCTGCTCGCGCTATCTAACGGGCGGGGATACACATGTTCTTTGTGTTGTTTGTTTGGGAGTGCAGCATGCCCAGTCAGCTCTCGAGGGAGCTGATTGTGAGCATTGCGAGGTCCTGCCTTTGAGGATGCTCCGCTCCCACCGGGCGCTCTTTGAGCAGGGCGGTTCGGTGCGCGCTCCCCGCGGTTCGGGTCCCGCTTCTGCCGAGGCAGAGCGGCGGCGCTTAACGTGGGGATCGCAGATGGATCTCTCAGCGGGGTTAGAGACGGGCGCTGCCTTATCTCTCCCTTCACCTGTGAGATCCAGTGCCTCAGTCCCGGGTTCGGAAGCACGCGCTGTGGTTTCTTCCGCTCGGGCTGAGGCACCAGTACTGCAATTATCCAGCTCCGAGGATCTGGATGTTGTTAGTATTGCGGGAGATGTGGAGGATTCGCCACCTCACACTTCCGAAAGTGACGAGCTTATGGAGGTTTTAACTAGAGCTGTAGAAAAACTCAGCATTGAATGGCCAGTGACTAGACAGGAGTCTGTATTAAAATCTAAGTTGGATGAGAGATTTTTGCCGTCACGAGTTCAGCCTCCACGCAGGTGCCTGCCGTTCTTCAACGATCTCCACACCGAGGTGTCAAAATCGTGGAAGAAACGGGTTTCATATAGAGTTTTTAGTCCCCAGACTTCAACATATTCCAATGTTGAAGTGAGCGTTCGCGACAGGAGAGGACGCTGGTGTTGCTTGTTCGCCGCTTCTCCGTCCGAAAATCCTTGTGGCAACAATTGTTGCTATTTAACCAGGCTATACAGTATGTTTATTGACCAGCACTACTACGTCCAGTAAATATAACGAGTGCAAACTTTATGGATGTGTTTGTACGGATTTCGCCGATTCCAGCTGTTGTCAACTTACCAGTCTGCCTGCGCCCGGAGCTTTTCCTGTGTCTCTGCATCGCCTCCTACCATCGAGAGGTTCCTGACCAGGCTGTTGCTGAGGTCTGCGGGATTCTGTTGAGTCTGGCGGCTCTGCTCAGCACGGGCGCTGTGGCCGGACACCAGGACGTTTTCCGCGAGTGGCACAATGTTTAAGTATTCCGTCACCCAACTGAGGAGTTTCAACAACTGCAACGTTCCATCATGCATACCAGTTATTAAACAACTTGGATTGCTTCGCCGGCCACGCTACACTCACAGGAGCTGCGGCAGAAAGTTTGTTTTCTCCCGGTCTGATCACGGCATTCCATCCCTCTGGTCTGGCGTACGCCCTGTCGCACTTCCAACACGTCATCAGGGCGCTACCCTTCCCAGAAAAAGTAACGCTGGAGTTTCAACGGCAGCGCTGAGCACGGATCGGGAGGGAAAACGTGGAGTGGATTTCAGTCTACTCCGGCCAATACAGAGACACACTGCTCCATCTACCATCACGATTGAACTGTTCAATGCACAATCCATCACAAATAAATCCTGCCTTATACAGGAACATATTCCGGATAAATGTCTGGATTTGGTGTGCCTTAGAGAAACCTGGCACAAACCAGATGTTTTCTCTGTTTTAAATGAGACCTGTCCTCCTGGTTACTGTTACCTACAGAAAGCCCGTAATACAGGGCGCGGCGGCGGTCTGGGTGTCATCCACCGAAGTGATCTGGGCCTGTCCCCCATCACCATGCCTGAGCCATCTTCTTTTGAATACCTCGCTTTTAACCTGTTAAGCTTCACCAGAGCGCGGGCGCACTGAAGCGTTTTTTTTTTTAAATAGTTCAAAGTTACTATCAGATTTAATGTTATTACCTTGACAAACTATACATCATTAAAAAGATATAAGACTCAAGTTTCAGTATTTGACCACTATTGTATTCTGTGAAACTTATAGTGACAGTTATGTCTTAATTTGTGTCAGGAGTTATGAAATTAAAAAATGAGTCGTTACCTTTAATATGAATTATGAGCGTCAGCCGCTTCCATTCAGAAAAAAACTTCCGTGCGATCGTCATGACAGAGCTTGACAAAACAACGTCCCTCAGAGCTTTTAGCTCAAACATGTGCAGATTTGGAGAAATATTGATAGATTCTCATAGGTTTACATCAGACTTCTATAGACAGGAATAATATTTATTGAATTTATACCCAAATGCGTCGATGTAATCATTTTGAGCGCTGTATACTCTGATGTACTGTGTTATCAATTCATACTAACGGTCTGGGGCGCTGTTTGAACAGTAAAGTCCATATATGGATCACACGAAGAAGAACTATAATCATGTGACATTCAGGAAGTCCTGGCACAACAAAGCTATCCGAGATCGCTGTAAAGTGCAGATAAAGATGTTTTGAAGACAATAAACATGATTGCAATGATATTTGATTTACCTGTGTTCTTCGAGTCATGTCAGGTATTTTCATAATAATAGATTATATGTATAATGTAATGCTAATCGAGATAGACTTTCAAATTGTGCAGAATACAATAAAATAATATATTTTCTATCTGATTTTTTTATCTGAAGCCAAATCAGATTACAGAAAGTTATTTAAAACACTCGACTTGCGCTATAAAGTAAGTTGAGCACAAACATAGTTTTATTCTCATAAATTGTCGTGTATTGATGGTGTGCTAAGCTAACATGCTAGCTAGTACTGAGCACCTGCTACCTAACTTCGGTGTAATTTTTATGATTTTTTTCTAAATAAGAATGCTTACTGAACTGTTTCGTTTTTCAAAAAGGGCATTTGATACAGTTTCACTGTGAAGTGAGAACTTTTATAAAATAAATGAGGGATTGAAACAGTGTGAATTGCTAGTCGTTAGTGAATATAATGCAGACAAAAGAAAAGCATATTTAGAGCAATAAACAGGCTGGAGAGGTGTGAATATGTGCAGGGGAGACTGAGACTGAATGGGGCTCGTTTTTGCATCACAAAACAATAGAGGCAATAGACTGAATAGATGCTTATAAGATGACAATAAACACCAGTCTAATCAAAATAAAGTCATATGACATGATCTTGAAAAACATTGAACTAAATACAGAGTTTTAGACTTATCATCTTCAGATTTTAAATATAACATGGCCAGACATGTGGCTTTAGCTGCAGTGCATTTCTAGATTGCTCCAGGGCCAACTTCAATTTTATTTTCATGAAGATGTTTCATAAAAATAAATGTATAATAACTTTACAAAACTTTGAAGCTATTTATAACTATTTTTTTTCATTATGACAATAATTAATTCTACATTTACAATAAACTTCCAGGTGTCAGCTTTCAAATGAGATCTTACTTGTGCTTTTAGTACAAAGGGTTCATGAACTGTATCTGTTTCAGTTTGGGAATGCCATATCTGGGGATGTTTCAAAAATGGGCTTGAAGCTTAACAGGTTAAGTGCAAGCCTCCTCTCTCCACAACAATATTTCTCATTTATCGGCCACCCAGACCGAACCCGTCTTTCATCCCAGAAAGGTCTAACCTTCTGACAACACTCTGTACTATGTCTGCCAATATCATAGTTCTTGGAGATATGAATATCCATGTCAACTCCCCCACCTGTCGTTTTGCAGCAGAATTCCTTCAATTACTGGACTGTTTTAATCTAACTCAACTTGTCGATGTCCCCACTCACACTAGGGGACACACACTCGATCTGGTTATTACAAACTCTGACCATCTCAGCAATCTCCGGGTTTATGATCTGGGCATCTCTGACCACAAGGTCATTTCTATGATGATGTCTTCACCGTCCGCCCTCATCAAGCCTAAGTGCCAAATCTGCTTTAGAAATCTAAAAAACATCAACTCAGATTCATTGGCATCCGTCCTTCAGCATCTTCTTTCTGTTAACTGCTCACCAGTCATGGAGCCTGTGGACTACTACAATAACACCCTCAAGAGCCTCCTAGATATCCACGCACCAGTAAAAACTAGAACAGTGACCTTCTCCCGAACAGCCCCCTGGTACACCAGTGAGCTACGGAAAATAAAGGCATCTGGGCGGGCCATTGAGCGGAGATATAAAGCCACTGGTCTCGCTGTCCACCAACAAGCTTTTCGGAAACACCAAAAGAAATACTCTAAGTCGCTAATAAAGGCACGGTCATCATTCTACTCTAAAATCATCAAAAACAGTCCCGGAAACTCAAAGCAGCTGTTCTCCACCATTAATCATCTTCTAAAACCACAGACGCACTCATTCACGGAAAACACAGAAGAACACTGCAATAATTTACTGGACTTTTTTAAAACTAAAATAGATGCAATCCGCTCTTCCATTCATGGATCCTCAATCTAATCTGCCCCATCTGTACACTCACAGCTTGCAATCGCCCAGCCCCTGAAATGCTTTCCAGAAATCTCGAATAAGGAGGTTGAGATGATCATCAAAAGGATGAAACCCACCACCTGTGCCCTCGACCCTTTTCCTACTGCTCTTGTCAAAACAAACTCCGTTATTCTAAGCCCTCTCGTCACCACTGTAATAAACCAGTCTATCCTGTCCGGCATTGTTCCATCTGCTCTTAAAACCGCCATAATCAGACCTCTTCTGAAAAAACCCACTCTTGCTCCTGATATATTATCAAACTATAGGCCAATTTCAAATCTTCCGTTCATCTCAAAAGTCTTGGAAAAAGTTGTTACCACTCATCTCCAGGACCACCTCAAAAACAACCACCTATTCGAAAAGTTCCAATCTGGTTTCCGCACAGCTCATAGCACAGAAACAGCGCTCGTCAGAGTCACAAATGACCTACGAATGGCAGCTGATGCTGGCTCACCTTCCCTTCTCATACTGCTCGAACTGTCCTCTGCTTTCGACACTCTGAACCATGGCATTCTACTCGACCGGCTGCATCATACCACTGGACTTACTGAAATTGCCCTGGACTGGTTCAATTCATATCTGACGGACAGAAAAGAGTACATTTCGCTTGGAAAATCAAGGTCCCGGGAACACACAGTTACCTGCGGAGTACCTCAGGGGTCGGTTCTTGGGCCCATTCTCTTTATCATTTATATCCTGCCACTCGGACATGTCATCAGCCGCCATGGAGTGTCTTTTCACTGCTACGCCGACGACACACAACTGTACATGAAATCTGATCCACAACCAACTGCAGCACCGCCAACATCATCTCCGTCTCCAACACTCACTGCCTGTCTCGAGGAGATAAAGGTGTGGATGAAACAGAATTTTCTCCAACTAAACAGTTCCAAAACTGAAGCAATTCTCATTGGCACCTCGCACCAAATTCAGTCATCCTCACTTTCCGGTATAACTATCTCTGGCCAAGACATCCCCCTTTCCACAACAGTTACCAATCTCGGTGTGAGATTTGATCCACAACTCACCTTTTGAAGTCCATATCAAAAATCTCTGTAAGATCTCCTTTCATCATCTCAGAAACATCGCAAAACTCCGTTCTACACTTACCTTAGCTGATGCTGAGAAACTGGTCCACGCCTTCGTCTCATCTAGACTGGATTACTGTAACGCTCTTCTCATCGGGATCCCCAATAAGAGTCTGCAAAAGCTGCAGTACGTTCAGAACAGCGCTGCTAGGATCCTGATGAGAGTGCGAAAGTATGAACACATCACTCCCATCCTCCACACACTTCACTGGCTTCCCGTGTCTGCTAGGATCGAATATAAGGTTTCACTTCTCACTCACCAATGCATCTATCGAAACGCACCCCCCTACCTGAAAGAACTACTTACCCCTGTTTCTACAGCACGATCCCTCCGATCACAAAACTCAAACCGCCTCTTAATACCAAAAACTAAACTCTGCACAATGGGCGATCGTGCTTTTTGCTCCATCTGAGGTCACCACAGACCATCAAGACTTTTAAAAAGGGACTAAAGACATTACTTTTTAGCAGATCTTATGGATTTTAAAAATGTCTAGATATTGTTCTTAGGATCAGACCTGTATCACTTTGAGGTTTTTTCTTAAAATGTAAAGTGCTTTTACAAATAAAATGTATTATTATTATGATTAATATTGGGGGGGCTAGAGCTCATGGTTATGGCGCTATGCCGAGGGTAGAAGAGACGCTCGTGAGCTATCTCTCTTCCGAGGCGGCGTCATCGCTTAGGGCACCTGCATTACCCACCAAGCCGTTGAGAAATACTTCGGGGTTGGTGGGTAAAGCGTATTCGGCGGCAGGTCAGGCTGCGTCATGTCTGCATACCATGTCTATTTTGCAGGCATACCAGGCTGACCTGCTAAGGGATGTGAGCGAGAGTGAGGAGGTTTCCACTGACGTGGTTCGAGAATTGCGTCAGTTTGCAGATTTATCTCTGCGTGCCACCAGGGAATCGGCCAAACTGATTGGTCGATCTATGGCAGCCCTGGTGGCCGCAGAGAGACATTTATGGTTGTGTCAAACTAATTTAAAAAAAAAAGAAAAATCATTTCTTTTAGATGCTCCTCTCTCTCCTATGGGTCTTTTTGGTGATGCGGATGAATTCTGTTATTGACAAATTCCAAGAAGAGAAAAAACAAGCAGCCGCTTTTAAGAAATATATCCCATTAAAAGTTCACGTCCCTGGGGCTGCTGGGCGGGAGCAGCCCCGGCCGTCTACGAGCTCGTCACATAGGGCGCAGCAGAAGCAGAGTGTCGCGTCTCGTGTTCCCCCTGCTGGACAGTGGGCTCAGACGCGGCACTCTCAGCCGAAACCATCTGGGAATAGAACTGATCTGAGGACAGTTATATTGGCTAAGAAGGCTTCGGCTAAGAAGAAGTCCGGACACCAAGGCGTTCAGGATGCTGAGGGTGGTCCCCACCGAGGCGGAAAGGTGTTCACCTCTTTTTACGGTGCCCGTTCTTCCTCGGTGCCCTCAGGGGCCCGTCCTGCCAACCCCGCCTTCATGCCGGGGCGTAGGCGGTCCCAGCGAGCGCTTTTCTGAGGGACGCTCGCTCCCTCTGAGGAGGGTCTCAGAGCAGTTAAACCAGTCGTTACCTGCCGGTGCGCCGTTACAGGGCGCTGTGTTTGCTGCTCAAGTTACACCAGAGGCCAGTCTCGAGAGACTGGTACCCTTAGTAGATTTTCTGGCAGAGTGGAAAAGCCTTCCAAGAATATCTCATTGGGTCCTGCAGACAGTAGAAAAGGGTTATGCTATCCAGTTCAGGTGTCGTCCACCAAAATTCAGAGGGGTTCTGCACACTGTGGTGGGCCCCGAGCAGGCTCTGGTAATGGAACAAGAGGTGAAAACGCTCCTTCAAAAGGAGGCTATAGAACGGGTTCCTCCTCCCAGTTTGGAGTCAGGTTATTACAGCCGATATTTCATCGTTCCAAAGAAGGATGGGGGGTTGCGTCCAATTTTAGACCTGCGCCTGTTGAATCGCTCGGTAGGGAAGCTAAAATTCAAGATGCCCACTATCAAGCAGATCGTGTCTCAAATCAGATCCGAGGACTGGTTTGTCACGATAGATCTAAAGGACGCATACCTTCACATTTCCATCCTTCCACAACACAGGAAGTTCCTGAGGTTCGCCTTCGGGGGCGAGGCGTACCAATACAGGGTTCTTCCGTTCGGCCTAGCCTCATCTCCCCGCACTTTCACGAAATGCATGGATGCAGCACTAGTGCCTCTGAGGCTTCAGGGCATTCGCATTCTCAATTATATCGATGATTGGTTGATTTTAGCTCATACGGAGCAGATGGCGGTTCGGCATCGAGATGTCGTCCTCGCTCATATCAGAAAGTTGGGGTTGAGGCTGAATGCAAAGAAAAGTGTACTATCTCCGTCTCAGAAGACCACTTTTCTGGGTGTCGTTTGGGATTCGGTTTTGGGTTTGAGGCTTTTGGGTCTGATGGCAACAGCGTCCAACGTTATACCTTGCGGCCTGTTGTACATAAGATCGCTACCGTGGTGGCTCAGGACCAAGGGATTCTCCCCGAGGGGAAATCCACTCCGCACGATCAGTCATGCGGCGCTGCCTTCGTGCTCTGGTCATGTGGAAAGAAACTTGGTTCCTATCCAAAGGTCCTGTGCTGGGGGCTCTTTGTCGTCGCGTAACGCTAACGACGGATGCTTCCCTCACTGGGTGGGGGGCGGTCATGAGTGGTCGTCCAGCCCAAGGTCTGTGGCAGGACCATCATCTTTCATGGCATATAAACTGTCTAGAGATGTTGGCAGTGTTTCAGGCTCTGAAGCACTTCCTAGCAGACCTGAGAGGTCATCATGTGTTAGTTCAGTCAGACAACACGTCGGTGGTTTCTTATATCAATCATCAGTGGGGCCTGCGGTCTCGCCGGCTTTACAAATTGGCCCGTCAGATCCTCCTGTGGTCCCAGGGGAAGCTACTATCACTGAGAGCAATGTATCTTCCCGGGTATTTAAATGTGGTAGCGGACTCCCTGTCGAGGCAGGGGCCGAGGCCGGGGGAATGGAGACTCCACCCCGAGGTGGTGGAGCTCCTTTGGTTGAGTTTCGGGTGCGCCGAGGTGGACCTATTCGCTTCCAAGGAGACCACGCATTGTCATCTGTGGTTCTCCATCAGTCTTCCAGCCCCTCTTGGGTTGGACGCTATGGTGCACCCGTGGCCGAGGTCACGCCTGTACGCTTTTCCCCCGATTGCTCTGCTACAAGGAGTTCTGGAGAGGGTTCGCCGGGACGGGGTCAGCCTACTGTTAGTAGCCCCGTTTTGGCCGGCCCGAGTATGGTTCGCGGGCCTGATTTCTCTCCTGGACGGCTCTCCTTTGGAGCTCCCGGTCAGGAGGGATCTACTCTCTCAGGCGTGCGGCACGATATGTCACCCCCGCCCAGAATTGTGGAAACTGTGGGCTTGGCCTCTGAGGGGGGCCAGCTCATAGAGTCTGGTCTCTCAACCGAGGTTGTTGAGACCATTCTTCACTCCAGAGCTCCATCCACGAGGAAGCTTTATGCCTTAAAGTGGAAACTTTTCACTTCTTGGTCTGGAGAACACCTGCAGGACCCAGTTAACTGCCCAGTGGGTGCAGTGCTGGAATTCCTGCAGGAGCGCTTCTCCACAGGGTTATCCCCCTCCACACTAAAGGTGTATGTGGCGGCACTAGCTGCTTACCACGTCCCTTTCAGTGGACTTTCTCTTGGGAGACACCCGCTTATAACTCGTTTCCTCCGTGGCACTTTGAGGCTGAGGCCAGCAGTTCGTACGAGGGTGCCGACCTGGGATCTGGCCATTGTATTGGAAGGTCTTTCCCTAGCTCGTTTTGAACCTATCGAAGAAGTTTCTCACTTTTAAAACTGTCTTTTTACTTGCTATCTCCTCATTAAAAAGAATTGGAGATTTGCAGGCTCTGTCGGTGTCACCCTCCTGCCTGGAATTTTCGCCTGGCATGGTTAAGGCTTTTCTGCATCCTAGACCAGGGTACGTTCCCAAGGTCACTACTAATGTTGTTAGACCTACGGTTCTGCAGGCTTTCTGTCCTCCTCCATTTATGTCATCGGACCAGGAGAAACTTAATTTACTCTGCCCTGTTAGGGCATTAGACACTTATGTCCACAGAGCTGCCCTGTGGAGGAAATCAGAACAACTTTTTGTATGTTTCGGGCCACCCAGGAAAGGGTGCCCTGCGTCTAAGCAGAGAATGAGCAAGTGGGTGGTCGAGGCTATCTCACTTGCTTATGAGTTGGTTGGTCAGCCTTCACCTTTGGCTGTTCGAGCCCACTCTACCAGGAGTATGGCTGCTTCAAAAGCTCTTTTGTCGGGGGTTTCCCTGAGTGATGTTTGTGATGCGGCTGGATGGTCTTCACCGCATACTTTTATTATGTCCTATGACCTAGACTTAAGCTCTACCCCTGGGGCACAGGTGCTCTCGTCCTCTGTGCGCTAGTTCTCACATGACGGTTATTTGGTCCCATGGCGACGTGGGTATTCGCGTTCCCGCAGCGTTTGACGCAGCTTGAAGTTCCCTTGAAAGGGAACGTCTCGGTTACGTATGTAACCCTAGTTCCCTGATAGGGAACGAGACGCTGCGTCGTTCTGCCATACTCCCGGCATTCCCGTTAAGCGCTCCTTCAAGCCTATCAGAAGCTGATGCGCTTGTGTTTTTGGGGTGCTTTATAGTTTCCTGGTCGATGACGTCACCCGCCTATGACGTTCCATCTCTCCATTGGGCTGATTCCATACGTGCTTTATGACGCACAACGCAGGGGCGTTCCCGCAGCGTTTGACGCAGCGTCTCGTTCCCTATCAGGGAACTAGGGTTACATACGTAACCGAGACGTTTTCCATGTATTGAAAAAGGTGTACAACATTTAATATATATCTGATAATTTTACACATTTTATTATAGGTGAATATAAATGAATAAAATTGCTATTAACAGCCATTACTCCAGTCTTTAGTAACGTGTGGGCTTTTCAGGATTCTTTGAGTAGAATGCACAGAAGCAGCATTTATTTAAAAATAAATCTTTAGGAACATTACAAATGTCTTTACTGTCATCAATTTAATGTGCCTTAAAGTGTTAATTTCTTCAAAATAATGATAATCTTACTGAGCCAAAAACATTTGAATGTTAATGTAATTTAATAAATGTTAGTTCATTTTACCTAATGTTGACTAATTGAACTTTATTGTTAAGAGTTAAAATAGTCACTTTTTGATAATTCCGGGGTTCTCAGAAGCGGAAGTTGTCAAAGTTTTCTAAACTTCTGTCGTGCTGAACGGAAAATGACAGCAAATATCATTATTCTATTCCCCTTTGCTCTAATAGCAAAAGAACAAATCTGTGATAGCGTTTCCATTACTTTTCAAAAGAGGGGAACAATATAGAGATACATATTACAGTGTTAATTAGTTTTATTTACTGCCAAGGTTATATAACACAAAGTATAGCATTATAAATGTATATACGTTTTTTTTTTTTTAAAGATGAAAATATGAAAAACTTTACTAGATTTGCGATGTTCATTACTGTGGAAACTCGTCATCACATTTCGTGAAAGTGTCCTTTATACTTAAATCTAGAGTGTCATTTTTGTGCCACTCCCACTGGCAGTATATTTTTCTCAAAATAATGACTGTTTTCAAACAGGTTTCCTGAACACCCCCCAATTGCTGGCCAAATAGATATCATGTCAATGACAGGCTGTTTAGGATGCTGAAATGAACAGAGCATTTTTTTGATAGCTAGAGTCAGTGCTCTCCTGGGAAATCAACCTACATATTAAGCTGAATCCATTTAACATTGAAAAATACATCTTTAATGCAAACACTAGTACACCCATGTAGCTAATCAGAAATATATGCTACCAACACCTTAAAATGTCAGCATCTGCAGAATCTTTCATTACAAGTAGTTTCAAATAACTTAGTTGGCCAAATATGCCATCTCCGTTCATTTGTTTTGTGTGTGTGTGTATGCCAGTTAGGCCCAGATACAGCAAGGCTCTTTGGATTCATACCATTGTTCAGGCCAATCCTATTTTTGTTTTTTATTAGTTCTGCCGCTGCCTCTCATTCAGTAGCCCCCCGGAGGCTCTTCTCCGTGCATATGTGTGTCGAGGCGATAAGGGAATTGGCAATTTTGTTTATGCTGCTAATTATATGATTCCACGGTTTCTGTTCGATGCGTATTGTCCTTGCTTCCTGGTAAGCGCTGATCTGCTTACTTCATCTGCTTCTATTTTCATCTACCTCCTCAATCACTCTTGACAGTTTGCCAACACTGAATGGTGACCCTTCCGTCGGTGCAGCCAGAGTTGTCTCCTTGGAGGGGTTGGTGGTGTGCTTGCTCAGGAGACCGGAACAGCTGTGAAGAGCGTTCCCTTCATTATCACTAAGTCTTTTTTGCCGCTATTTGCACATTCTCCTTTGCATATGGAGCCACATGTTATTTCTGCTTAGGAAATTAGGAAGCGATCCTTTATCTTTGACAACTCCAAACACAAATGCAGTAATTGTCAGACTCTCGTAGCGAGAGGGTGAAAAAAGGGAGGGAGAGATGGATGGATGGAGGGGGTGGAAAGAACTGTGAGAGGGAGGGAGGGTGAGCGTGTGTGTGCATATGTGCAAGCTTGTGTGTGAGAGAGCGAGAGCGCTATGTTCAATACTCTGAGCATCTAGACATTGTGTCGGGTGGGAGAAGAGACAATTAAATCCACAATTCAGAAAAATAACTAACACACGGATTAAACCCAGAAGGTTTGTGCTCCTTTCCGTCTCAACGTGGAGTGCGGATTGTGCGTGCAAGTCTGAAAGTTCTCCGGAATGCAAGCGCTCGTGGAGGATGAGCTAAGTGGAGCGGTGCACGGCAGGATTCTTCGAGGTTGGAGCGCAGCTGCTTCCTACAGCCACTGACGGGAGGACCTTGCGCAAGAGGAGGAAAGCTGCCTCCGTCTCTCTCTCTCTCTCTCTCTCTCTATCTATCTCTTTTCTTTCTAAGTCTTGCACAGATAGGCAGCATCCCTTAGACTCAACACTGAAAACAGAAGACGTTCAAGAAAAAAAAAATAACGGAGAAGAAAAGGACGGGATTATAAAAGCAGGGAGTAATAAAAGGAAATCTGAAGCAAGGACAAAAAAAAGTGTTCATCAGAAAGGCTCTCGTTTGTTGCTTTGCGAGGGCTAAACTGAAGAGATTTGAGTCGTGCATTGCTTTGCTTCAGCCAGTCTGTGGAGTATAGGATCACAAATAGCATTTAAAGGTAAGATGTTAGTCAAGTTCAATGTCTTGCATGTGCGACCATGTCCAATTCAGGTTTGAGAGAGCTGATGTTACTGTTCCCCAACGACTGCTGAAGAGGAAATGAGGGTGGAATGTAAGTCAGTTGTTTTTTGTGAACTATTAACATAAATTTTTCAGTTTAATGAAAGTTAATGTTTTTCAGATGGTGCCGTGCATTTTAATTGATGGTTAGGTCTTGTGTTAAAAACGTGATTTATTCCTTCGCACCTTGGCGGATATTACTGGGGTGTTTGGGGACAAAGAGCATAATTACAGTGCGAGACAGTCCTCATTTTGACAGGATCCCCCATTTGTCGGAAATAGAGGTGAGGGGTTGGGAGGAGGGGGTTAACACCAGCGATATGTAATTTTGAGGGGGAATATTTAAATCTACACTTAAGATGATCTCGCAACTTTTGGAGTTGGTGACCAAGTGATTGTTGTCATCATTTTTTTTCATGCACCCGATGTAATTACTTTTGCTGTCACTTCTCCCACGAGTTCAGCCGTGGCTTCTTCGCACTAAGCAATTTGGTGGCTTTCTTCTGACCACGTTTTAGAAAGGAGGGGTGTGAAAATGCAAACGGAGATTGAAGGTGTGATGAAGGGGGTTTGACAGCCTCATATCTGTGCCGCTGCTTGACGCAACTGAGGCCAGATGGAGAGGGGCAGAATATTAATGTTTGTTTTTTTTTGGCAGACTGAAGGACAGACATTCGGGTTTGGGCGTGAATGTCCCAGAGCTTCGTCGAGGAGCGTGTGTGCGCTCCCCTGACGGTAGTGGACAAGTGGCCCCCCTCCTTTGTCGGAGGGACTGAAATATTTATCATCGCATGCACATCCTGTCTGCCCTGAAATATTTAAAATAATTGAATAATAAATAACCCTGGCTGTTGAAATTGGCCCCTCTGTTATCCTGTTCATAGCGATGATTCTGTCTGCTCATGTTACCAGTACTCCCATGACTTGAAAGCTGCAGATGAAACAGATTAGGCGGTCTGTTAATGTGAAGAGTTTACAGAGAAAGTATCTGAATATGACAATGATTCTCATTATATGTCCGTGAGAATGTTGGATCAGAGAAAGGCATTGATTTTCAGTTATCTGAATGCTTCGGAAATGTGATGAACAATCTATCTTGACAGTTATACATGGCTGAATTCAATCGGATTGAGAAAGAGAAAGAAAAAGAAAAGCGAGAGGGCGGTGATGTCTGTGTGTTCTGTGTCTTTGATGTTTAATTGAGAGCAAACTGGGCAGAGTCGCGCAGTCCTTGTATCTGCTGGTTTGTGTTTGAAGAGGCTGCTCTGAATTTTAGACGTTGTCTTGATTTACAGTTGCATTTCTTAGCTTTTTTTTACACTCACAATCCTTGGCATATATAATCTAGATTGGGATATATAGAATTAACTTTTCCATGTATTGCTTTTTCCATTCAAACAATCATTAATTGTGATTTTGCAAACCATATAGTACAACAAATGTATAAATACGCTACTGCTGTCGCATAGCAATTACTCTAGTCTGCCTGCCTGCTGTTATGAAACAAGCCTTCAAGGGTTTTGGATGAAAATGAATGCACCGGCAGATGTAGTCACAGAAAAAGCCTTTCGTTGCATTGCCAGGACCGCTTGTTCCCAGTGTAGCCAGATGCATCAACACATGTGCCATTGTGAGGAGGACTTGAAGCTGAAGCTCAGCCATGCCTGAAGGTGCTCTCATGGCCATCTCGATAACTTTGTACGTTAAATGTGTTGCTTGATGGTGGAAAAGATTGGGTAAGGGGATGATAGACGTCCTGTGAACCTGAATGTAGGAGGCAAGGTCACTGCAATGCACTCTGAATGCACAAAGATGCTTTGATTGTGTACTTGATTGATTTTCTTTCAAATATTATTTCAAGTCCAAGGTATGTCGCTTTGCTCTGGATATGAAGATAATTACACTGGGTAATGAAAAGGTATTTCTTTTCAGTGCACTCATAAACAAGCTGACATTGACTGGCATTGCAAACATGATGTCTTAATTAAACTTCTGTCAGGCCAGATACACACTTCATGCAATTATACAAACGCAGCTAAAAGAAGAGCTAAATACAGCCTAAGCTGGTTTGCTGGTCTTATTCAGTTTAAGCTGGTTTTTCTGTTCTCTTTGCATCGTCAAGGTGGTATTTAGCTGGTTTAGCCAGTCTGACAAGCTGCCAAGTGCCTAAAACCAACAAAACAGACCATCTTAGGCTGGTTTAATACATTTTTGGCAGGATGGACAACCCATTACAAATGTGCAGTCTCATTATGCATGCATATCGTGCGTTTCTTTGGCGGTAAAAATCTTAGTACTCAAGGGGGTGATGGTTATCCTTCAAATGTCTGTATCATTAAACTAAATTTTCTATTACACAGACGAAGATTCATAAATATGAGTTTTATGTTTAACCCCCCCCCCCTTAGAATCGAACCTGTGATTTTGGTGTTGCTAGCGTCATGAAGCTACAGGCCAAAAGCTACAGGAACCAATTGTAATATCTAGAGTGTGTGTGTGTGTGTGTATATATATATATATATATATAATATATACTGTGACTACTATATATATATATATATATATATTTCAAGATTCTTTTCAAATTTGTTCTGCCATTAATGGTTAACCTGAAACCGAAAACTAAACGTTGAAGTAGACATTTTAAGACATTGTGGCAGCTCTGATTTAGCTCTGTTTCAGGTATTTTACTTCAAAATTTCAAGTTGAATTGAATGTGTTACTTGCTGTTTCTTCGTGACATTTTCTAGCAATTTCTGAGTGAAAATTATTTTCTTTTTCTTATCTTTTTTTCTTTCTTTATTTTTTTGTGGTGCCTTTTGAAAAAATGTTTCCACATTCTAGGGCAACAAAAACATGTAATTGACATCAAAAGGAGACCAATGAGGTTAAATATACAAACCTTCAGTAGTACAAGAGCTCTTGCTACCTGAAAGAGATGATTCAGCCATTGTAACTATATTTATAGTGAGTCCATTAAGAGATGGAGAAAAAAAATCAATGCTCATTGTTCTGTCAACATTTGTTTTCTGTATTTTGGAGACCATGACCTTTAGCGGAGTGACTCTTACCACCTCACGAGAGAGCTTGCATGATCATTAGTGCACATCAGGGTGATGTCATGGCCACCACAAAAACAGTCGTGCCTTCTCATTGCCGCCAGTCTAAATAACAGGGGGGGGGGGATTCTAAATTGAGCACTGGCCCCATCTGCTATCTTTCAGTATTGTTGATTTGATCTATAAGGCAAGTGTTGGCCATTGAATGACCGGAGAGATGTATTGCACATAGACTAATTTTAGCAGGGATTTGGCACTACTGCCACTCCTTTGATTGTTACACTTGCATCCCTCTGCTTTCTGTCAACATAAACATATTTATCAATGTATTTATATAACACATCTGGATGGTATATACAAACAGATGGTAGCACTAATCCTCAAGGATCCCTAAAGTCTGTTGGAAAACAAGCTGGCACTATGCACATGACGTTAGTAAAGTTCTGCCAAATTTTGCAAAGCGTTCAAAAATACATTAGGATTAGATGATCTTCTTAAAAAGGACTTTTATGACTCCTGATTAAACAGTGGTAGAACTGCATTTATTTCAGAATTTAAAATGTAAATGTGTGTATAAAAATGTGTTAAAGGTACAAATATGTAAGAATTTTGTAACACCTATTGAGAAGGCTGCAGGCTATTATATTACTACAGGCAAGCAGATGGACTCAGAATATGAACTTAACGCCCAAAGTTTCACGCAGCGTTTCCCTTTGATATAGAGGCATAGTGGGTGGGACGGGAGTGGGACGTGTGTGTGTGTGTGTGTGCGTGTGTGTTGCTAATACAATGTTAAATCATAAATCAGAAGTAGTAGGCTATGTACAAACATTAAGATGTCCAGTAATCGATTTAGATAGTACATTGGGTTTCATCTGTCATGTTTTATGAGATCTAATATGTTGTAGTGGCGAGAATTTTCACGTGAACAAATACATGGATCCGACTCATTTATGAATGAATTATATGAATGAACCGATTATATTTAGCAGTGGTTGTATATCAAGCAGGGACACGTTTGTGTGCAGTTTGTTTTGTGATTTCACCGGAACGAATAGAGAAAAGAGTCTCCGCAACCGATTGAAGCGCGCGTCCCAGTTAAGAGTGTGAGCGAGCCACAAGAGATACTGTATCCGCGGCCGCGCGGCACCACTGATCACAGTGGCAACGAGCACTTGGTTTCACAGCGTTAGATCACCTCTTATTTAACAAACGAACGAAATGAATGCTCTGCTAGTTAACTGGAGATGTTTTATTTAGGCTATTTGTATGTAGGCTACATCCGTGCTGCGACCCTGGCAAAAAGATTTGGGGACATATCCCAGCCGCAAATTACGCCTTGACATTGGACATTCGTGCGTAGGGACCGTCTGTAAAGTAACATATTACACACGTTTCTAACTTCAATAGCAAACTTCAATTTATTTGAATACATATCAAAAATATAAAATGTGCATCATGCCTGACACTTACCACATTTATGTAAGTCATTCTCTCCCAATGCAACTGAAATTAGAAACGTGTGTACCAATGTATATGTGACTTTAGAGACGGTCCCTAAATATGCGAATGTCCAATGTCAAGCCAACTTTATATCACTGGGAAAAGCTTTTAGTGTGAAACTTTGCGCGTAAAGTTCATATTCTAAAGTTCATATTCTATTCTGCTTGCCTATAGCCATATAGTAGCCTACAGCCTTCTCAATAAGGTGCGAATTTGGTCTTTATAATATATCACTCTATTAGTTAAGCTACGCGTTTTATATGTCCTGCAATCCTGAAGTATTGAGGGGAAACCCTAGTACTGCAGCACATCGCCGCGATATAAAGTTAAGGCAACTAAACAACCAAGAGAAATCTCTCTACCTCAAATGTAGGCCTAACATGTGATCTGTAATGTTACATCAGCAACGGGGGAATAACATTATAATCTCGTTCACGGTAGAGAAAGATGCATGTAGGCTACACGGGGACCACGAAGACACTGAATTAAACATAAAAACAACACTCATAATAATCACAAATACACTTACATTTCTATAAATGAGTTCGAGCAAGCCATTCATTCATAAAAACAGTGTTGTTCGGTCTTCGCCAACACGTCTATGTTCGCCAACATCCTTGGATACACTATGGCCAACATCACACGCTTGCACCCCCTGCAGGTGAGCTCGACTGACAGCAGATGGGGATTATGCTCGGTAATCTACTGCTTTTCCTGCAGTTCCTGGATGTCAGTGTTGAATTTACTGTCGAATTTGAACCACTGAATTTGTAAAAGCGAATTTGTAAAGCGAAATAAAATGGACCGAAAATTGCCTGTTGAATATTATAGGTTTTATTTTTAAAAAGTTTGAATATTTTGGAAGTGAAATATGAAGGGTGAATATGGATTATTGAATTTAATAATGAAAATGTTTTTGAAATATTTTGAATTGAAATATTCACAGCTTAAATATTCAACCATGTCGAATTTGAGCCAATAAAAAAATGCAAGTCCTAAAAATACAAAATGCAAGCATGGTTAATGCAATGCATATTTTTTTTCAAGTAGTGCAATTCAACAGGATTTGTTTCAAAAACATTTGTTATTATTTTACTTCCATAAAGAGCGCGCGCTACAGTGATGTTTCCTCGCGCGGACCAGCTTCACCTGTTTGTCTGAGGTACTTTTTAAATATAGTCTTATACAAATATGCCTAACGTTTAAACTGCCCATTCTAAGTGAGTTTTGTAACTTTCCTAATTTTTTTTTTTTACTTTAAAGGGGTCATGACACGAGAAACCAAATTTGCCTTGATCTTTTGGTATATAAGAGATCTATGTACTATTAAAACTTCCTGCAAGTTTCATAGCTTAAGATGTCCTCCCCATTATAAGCGAAGCATTTATTTAATCAAGCTCTAAATACAGCTCTTTTTTTTTTTTTTTACTCTAAATACAGCTCGTTCTAGATCCTTTGTTCTTAGTGACGTCACGGTACGAAGTGACGTACCAGTCGTTTGCATATGACCGCCTCTAGCGCAAGACAACTACGCCTCACTTCGCATCATCGCATGCGCTGTCCTGCAGCGAGTGGGTCTGTTAGTTTACAAGATGACTGGGATGCCGCGCAGATGTGCTGTTCCTGCTGTGGACAAACAACATGTTTGAATACGCTGCCGAACGATCCAGACGTCAGGGAAAGCAGTTGGATGCAGTTTATTTGCAGCATATGCAGCGCGCCAAAGCTTTATCTCATCGGTAAGTGATGTAGATGAGTGTGACAAGGCAGGTTACTGAAATAGCGAGCAGAGAGAGAGAGAGAGAGAGAGAGCCCCGGCCGCGTGCGCGCCTTCAAACTGTCCTGCTCTCCCTCTCTCCGTCTCTCTCTCCCTCTCTCCATCTCTCTCTCTCCGTCTCTCTCTCCCTCTCCCTCTCCCTCTCCCTCGCGCATATGAATCAAAATCAATTGAGAATTGACACGATGGTAAAAGATCGAAGACCGAAGTTTCATGTGATGGAGCATTGTGTAGCCTACATGTGATACAAATGATTAACGTTAATAATTTATCCATAAGCAGCACTGACTTTAGCCAATCATAACAGTGGGCGTTAACACTGAACTCTTAAAGGGGAAACACCTCCAAAACAGACTGTTTGAATCAGAGGGGGAGAAATAGGGTGGGAAAAGGTCATTAATCACTACATTTAAAAAAAAAAAAATTGTACAAAAAACTATAGTAATACTATAATTGCACCTAAGGAACATAATAAAACAAAACAAAAAAACATGTCATGACCCCTTTAAGACACAAATAAAGTAGCTCACCGAAATACTTGGCAAGAATGTTCTCCCTTTCCCTCGTGATTTTGTCTATATCGCGAATATAAGACGACCCTCCATTTTTTAGCCTATTTTAGGACAAAAACCTCTCTTATATTCGTGTATATACAGTAAAAATGTACAAATGTTTATTTATATGCAAAAAATAAATCAACAGCAATACTTTTTTTAATTTACTCAATTTAATTTACTTAACACTTTTAATTTATGGCCCCATGAAATCCATTTTATTGTTTTGGGATTCCGTTTTTTATGATTTAAAATGCTATTTTGACAGGCTTACAGCGCCTGTCGGAAATGAAACGCTCCATTACCATGACTGAATTTCAGCTCTGCAGTACGGTGTACATTTTAGGACATCCTCAGACCTCAGACATATGAAAACAAGGCATCATGCCTCAGACTAAAAGGCTTCAGTCATTGGACAAAACGGCATCGCGCCTCAGACTGAAAAGCTTCAGGTCTCAGGAAAAACAATGTCAGGTGTCAGGTCTCGTACAATTAGGCATCAGACGAAACAGCCTCAGACAAAAAGGCATCAGACTAAAAGGCATCGGACGAAACGACATCAGACAAAACAGCCTCAGACAAAAATGCATCGGACATAAAGGCATCTGACCAAACGGCCTCAGACAAAGAGGCATCAGACTGTTTTCATATGTCTGAGGATGTCCTAAAATGTACACCGTACTGGAGGCTTCCTAAAGCTCAGCGATTGTACACGCTAACGATGGCATCGATTATAATGAAACATTGGAAGAACTAGTTATTCAACCCGAAGTTCTGAACCTCCATCGCAAGGACAACTTGAGCAGGACGTTTGAGGGCGGGTCAAAGTAGACGTTGGGCATTATGCAAATGTGTTACCCAGTGAGAAAGTGGGATTCAAATTCCTGACGTCTTGTTTAGGCAGTTCAGAGTTCATTTGATTGTAGTTTTTCCTCAAATGAAACAAAGTTTGAGAAGTGACTCTCAAAGCAGCTCTGGGGATGAAGTTGTCCTCATATTTCAAGACAGCAGACGGTGAAAACACAGTGTGTGTGAGTTTGTGTATCGGATGAAACCACGCCGTTCATTCACACAGAGACACAGAAATCACTTATTAGCGACATTCGCTTGCTGTTTATGATTTTGTTAATCGCCCAGCTTTAGTTCATGCTAATATTTTTACATTTTAATGTTTTATTACGCTAACCAATTCTGGTACAGTGTTGGGTCTCCCCTTGATGTCTAATCTAAAATTTGGGTTCTAAAGCAAAACATTAAGAATCGCTGTTTTAAACAACACTGACGCATTGTGAAGCTTTTGTTTCTTTGTGATAAAGCTCTCATGGATAAATTGTGCACTTCCCTTTTTTTCTTTTCTGCATTTCTCTTTGTTAGTCCTGTATTGCCTCATGCTGTATAATGAAGACCTTAAGAAGTCAAAGAGTTTTAATTAAATGACACATGCAGAGTCTGCCAAGTCTTCCAGGGTCTGTTCCAAACTGAAACGTGTAGCCTGTAGCAATGCTAACTTGAGAGGACGTCTTCCATCCTGTTTCAGCCCCAGCTCTGTGATGTGAGGGGTGCTTAGGGGAATGGATGGTGTGGCATGACAGGGCTTGATGGTTGTTACACAGCCTAAGAAGAGTGTAGTGGAGGGCAATGTCAGCAGGTGCTCAGGGGAATGAATGGATGCCAGTGGCTCTAGAGGGGTGGATTAGGACAGATGACCCTGACACCCATCTCGCCTTTGCAGTCAAACTTTTCAACCTTGGAGCTGGTGGAAACAAGCCACCTCAAGCTAAGCTTTTGAGTCTGAGTTAGCACCAAGCATTAGCGAAGGTTCATATGGGTGACACAGTGGAGAAGAACAGAGGAATAAGAGGGTAATATAGCTGTAGGTGAGGAGAGGAGGGAAGAGAATCTAAGGAGGAAGTCAGTCTGCCTCAGGTTCAGCTGCATAGAGAGGGCTCTCGTCTGACCTTCACCTAAGGTCCTTTGCCTTCTGTTTCATTCTGAATCAATGTTTCAGAGTTTCTGTGCTGTGTGTTAGGCGACACTGCACTAAAAAAAGTCAAACAACATATATTTTTCAAAAAGCAAATAACACTTCCCAAAGAACAAAAAATTAATAAAAGAAACAATTTTGTTTAAATAATATTTTTCACTATAAGGATGCACTGATATGAACATTTTGGCCTACTGACAACCGATAATTCTTTATATTTAAAATGCCGATAGCTGACATATTGGCCGATATATCTAAATCCAAAAGTAAGCAAACTAAATTAAAACTTGACTAACATAATACAAATTTTATACATGGTGCATGGTGAAAACAAGTTGTGAAAAGTTGTTTATCTATAATCGGAGACCGCAACAGATTAATTCGAAGTTGTTAGTTTGCTCTGCCCATTTCACCACGGACTTATTTTCTAACCTGGGACAATATCAAGCAGGCTTCTCTCAGCGTCTCATACTGAAGAAGGGGGGAATTCCAACTATATTCCCGCAAGCAGTAAACTAGTGATTTTATTATCGATAATTTACACTGTGTTATCTAGATCCAGCGCAAGATCCTAGTACAGTAACAATAGCAAACTCCAAGTAACGAGCATACATAACTAAATAGTATGACAGTATTTACGCTGAGGCTAATATTTCTTGCCTGTGTTGTCATATAAATCTACAAAATAATTCTGTAGATACATGTAAATTCCCTTTTGTCAAATAATTTTACTTTCGTCTATTTCATCAACAACACGTCAGGGGCTAACTACGTTGGTTTAGTTGCTCACAGATAATGTTAGCTCACTCGATCCGTTTAGCTAACGTCACATTCTCCACCACATAAGTTGAAGCTATTTATTTATTATTAACGTTGGTCCATTTGTTAAAATGTTTTAATTTTTGAAAACTTACGTATGATTACTTTGCACGCTTGTATTTCAGAGTGTGTGAAGTGAAACAGTGAAACAACCAATCAGAGCAGAACTCCTCATTTCTATTCATGGCCCTTCCAAATAAGGTAAAAACAGACCATTTCACTCTAGGGCCAATTTCTAGAGTTGAAAATGGACCTGTAAAACCATTTTAACATTTTAAATGCCCTTAAATAAGCCACATACCCTCTATGCGGATATCAGAGACAAAATTTAAATATTATTTCAACACATTCTAGGGCACCTTTAAGCAAAGGCTTATGTCTAAAAAGAAAATATATTAATTAAGTGTAATGTTAATGAAGAAGAGGAAGCACAGGCATAGTTCAGTCATTCCAAAAACAAACAAGTAATACATATATACATTTATAAATAATACATACATATATAAATAAACTAAGATTGAAACATTTGAGCTGAACAGTAATTCTGGACATATTTACATTTGAGGATTTAAGGCTTGATGTAGTACTTGTAAATGTAGATAATTATATACAGAAGATTAGTGGTTTTAGTTCACATTAAATCATGTTAACGCATATTTTTTTGTCTTTAAGCTATACTCTATTTTAAAGGGATAGTCTGACCAAAATATTTTGTCATCATTTACTCACCCTGTATATAGTTACAAAACTATACACTTCTTTCTTCTGCTGAACACAAGTATATTTTGAATGTTGATGACCAAATAGTTTCGGTATTCCGAAAGTATTCAGTTCCATACAATAAAAAATAAAAAAATACAGAAAGTTTTGTGTGATGGGTTTACGGGTAGGATTAGTGCAATGGGACAGAATATACAGTTTGTACAGTATAAAACCCATTACGTTTATCGATGTCCCCATTTAGATGGTTAAGTAAACGTGTGTGTGTGTATGCGTGTATATGCCACAGAAGAAAGTCATATAGGTTTGCAATGACATGGAGGTGACTAAATTATTATTTTTTTGCGTGGACTATCCTTTTAATATTTAAAGATTTACCCAATTCATTGTAAACCAGACTATTATTATTTATTTTAATTTTTACAGAAAAAAATTGACAAATCAAAATAAATGATTGTGGTAATTAATGTGATGAGTGCTGTCCATTGCACTTAATTTGTTTTGAACCTGGACTATTGCTTTAAAAATACACTGTCTGCTTTAACAGATCTTGTCATGCCCTAAATATCTAAACCCATTTTCTCTAAGCAGATAATCAGAACATGGTTTGTGAATTGTGAATCAGAACATGGTATGTTGCATGGTTAGCGAGAATGCAAACAGACATGGCTGTCTACACCTTCACTGGCTTGATAATTACATTTCTACATTGATCCAGAGAGAGAGAGAGAGAGAGAGAGAGAGAGAGAGTCTCATGGCAGATGCACATTCATGATGCTTGTAACAAGGGCCCGAAATGCAATTAGTTGAAAATGGACCATAAAGCAGCACCCCTCCATGCTTAGATGTAATATTGGCTAATATACCTAAACTCATCCAATTAACCAATCCATAATGATGTTGTTTGTGATAGTAGATGCATTCCATTAATAGGGAAGTAATTATTGACACTAATCATTTGAAACAAATGATGGCAATTGGGGCTTTGACACGGTCATTCTTCCTGTTGGGCTGAAAGCATAGTGCCATAAAAATTGGCAAGTTGAATACATTTTTGGCACAAGCATGAATATGATTCAAATTCTACCAAATAAAATGCTTGATGATTATTAAATGTATCTTAAATGGAGATTTAAGTAGCAGTCGTCAGTAAAATAAAGGGAACACAGCAAAAGTTTAGGATTATACTGCTGTGATATCATGGAAAAGATCAATTTTAACCACTGATTCTTCACATGCTCGTCCTTGGGTAGTGAAAAAAAACTGGCTTTACACATTGTAGAGCACAGCGTCTTCTCGACATGATGCTATCCAGTGTCCACAGGAATCAGCTGCAGTGTTTGGGGGGGGTTCAAGTTTCCCTGGTGTCTGCACGCGCAATAAGTGGGTGGGCAATATGCTAATGTTTCGCCTTGACATCACAACGAAACTGCTTATGACTCATTTGAAAAACAATTAATTTCATTGACTCAGTCGACTCTTACTTTTGAAAGACAATATCTTGTGCAGTTTCAGATTTAAAACTTTGCAGGATGTTTTCATTCACTTAGAGCTATGTTACACACTACATGAAAGGTCATTTTTAAAAACCCATAGGGGCTCTTTAATGAATTATAAAATGACAAATAATTGAATTAATTATATAAGACATGTTTGTGGGATGTAAATTTGAAATGAAATAGAGAAACATCTAAAAATACAATAGAGTAAGATCTTAGTTTGGATGCAGTTTTGTTCGGTCACAGATAATTGTGTTTGAAACATACAGTACTGATATAAATAAGACAATGGCATTGCTGCATCTCAAGCACGTTTGGTTACAGCTACTGATACATACAACATTTACAATGTTATTGAAAAGTCTCTAATGCTCACCAAGGCTGCATTTCTTAATTTAAAAGAAACACAGTAAAAATCAGTGATGCAAAATATTACAATTTAAAATAATTGTTTTCTATTTAAATATATTTAAAAATGCATTTTGTACCTGTGATGGCAAAGCTGAAATTTCAGCATCATTACTCCAGTCTTCAGTGTCATATGGTCCTTCAGAAATCATTATAATATGTTGATTTGCTCAAGAAACATTTATTATTCTTATTATTATTATTATCAATTTTGCTATTCATCAAGGGTGCATTCAATTAATCCAAAGTTATAGTGAAGACATTTATAATGTTACAAAAATTATAGTTAATAAATGCTTTAATACATTTAATAAATACATTTAAAAATTTATGCAAATAAATGCTGTTCATTGAACTTTCTATTTATTAAAGAATCCTGGAAAAAGTGAACCGTTTCCATCATAAATATTAAGTATCATAATTGTTTTCAAAATTGATAATAAATGTTTCAGAGTATTTCAATTCTCATTAGTAGCTAAAGGCATAATTCAATTTGCCGGAATATTTAATAAACAAACACGCAAGGGGCAAAGATGCGTACAACTTTATGAATGGTGGGCGTTTTAATTCTGTAGAAATCAGCCAAGCTTTCTGTGGAGCTGTGTGTGTAGATTCGGTGTGGGCTTGGTCAGTGGATTCGTTAGTATCAGCTGTTCTGGAGTAGTTTGATGAACGTTCTCTCTTACTTCACCTCCTTGGTGAGCCTTTTATTTAGGTTATTGACTGGTTTGTGCTTCGGAGGCCAGGAAACTGCTGCATGTGTTCTATTAGGGCACAAGACTCATCCATACAGTTAACAATTTAAACTGAGACATGGCATAGACCAATTGACTAGCCTGGGGATATTGAGTCTTACTCAGCAGAGACGATTACAAATACTGAGTTGTGGTGCTAATGAAATAATGAAACAATGGAGTTTATATACTGAACATGAAAAACGACCATTTTATTGGTTTGATGCCTCATAAAAATGGTGTCTGGCTTTTTAAACTGAATTAAATTCAATTGAATCTGTTCAATCAACAAGTCACTCGCTTATCTATTCAGTTATGCACAGCGTAGAGTTCACGTAGGCACTTCAGACGACACGCTCTGCTGAGAGATATTTAACTAGGGATAAGAGTGGCGTGTTAAATTTGAAAAATGGCTTGTTGTTTAGAGAAAGCCTTCCTGAGGGAGGTTGTGAAGATCTCATTCCATTCCAGCTCAAGCACCTTCACAAACACTTAGGTTAATGTTTGCCAACCTTGGATTTGACTGCATAGCCTATTTGTTGTCATTCATGCCAAAAGGTGTTACAGACAAAAAAGAGAGAGTCAGTTTTGGATGAATGGAGCAAAATTGAGGGCTGGCAAACCCATATTAGATCACACAAAACATACAAACCCGCAAAGATCAGTGGTACGCAACAGTGTACTGCATTATCAAAGTGCACTGGCTGTTTTATGATAGAGCATTCTTGCTGTTTTTTTTTTGCTGGATTAGATACGCTCTGGATGTTAATACGCCGTTCGATAGGCTTGGGAACAAAGCCACAGCATCTAAATGATGACCTTTACCTCGGCTCGAACAAGCAGTGCTCCCATTGTCAACATGTGTAATTTTTACCCTTGGATGTCAGTGTAGCACGGAATTATAAATCAATGAAGGCTGCATTACTGAGGATCCCCAGGCCCCTGGGTCTAGGCGGGGATAGAATCATAGGCGGTGGGGGTCGGACGGAAGAGGATGTGGGGGAATGTGGCAGGGAAAGACTTCCTGGGGATGCCGTTGTTTTGTCCAGCTCACAAAGCTGTGGTCCACTGTGCCAAGCATCCAGAGGGGGGAGCAAGGAAGAAAGAGGCTCTTATCGAGCTCTTACAGAAAGAGAACAGCTATTCAGTGTGTTTATGGGCATAAGTGTGTGTGAATTTGCAATCTGCTAAATGTTAATAATATATTATTTGCTTGTCCTCCAAATTATTTCCCCAACCAGTGTATTCATTTTTCTTGCAACAAATAAACTGCTATATCTTTATTTTATTACCAGTGACAGATTTTGTGGAGGGCTCTTTAGAGCTTGAAAGGGATTTACTGTTTGCTGCCTTTCACATCACAGTTCAGGTGAATGATTCAGAAAACTAGATGGCAATAGGCAGAGCCATTGAGATAAATAGGGATGCTAATGGATAGGCTTCTCCAAGAATTATACTGTAGTAGACCTCATTGGTCCTGACAGACAGCAATGGATTTTCAGAGATCCAAGAAACATCCATCACATCATAAACGCCTTAAAGGACATGCAATAAAATAAATCTATTTAATACTTCAAAAATATTTGTTGACATTTAACACTGTCAGAGAAAAAAAGGCCTTAAATTTGCCTCTGGGGCAGTGCCCTGAAAGCTATACCTTATCTACCCCTAAAGAGTGCATATTAATAACTAATGTATGTAGATGTTGAAAGTAAAAAAAAAATATAAATATATTTATTTATATTGAGTGGATATAAACAACCACAGAAACATTCAACTATACCCTCTCTGCAAAGATCATCTTAGACTAGGTGGTTGGACACGTCAAACAGGGCTGTATCTCAATGCATGTTGTGTTCAACCAAAGCTGCTCAGTGAGGAAACAGATTCTCCATTTTTCCTCTATTGCTTGGGGCCAAATTTATCCAAGTTGGTGATATTTGTCTTATGATCTCCAAACATCACTATTGTTCAGTATTACAGGATGATGCATTAAAATATTTACTTTATCAGAACTAGAAAAGCATGAATTGTATTCAGATATATTTAGAAAGACTTAAGGTGCGGTCACATTTACTGTTGCTCTGTGAAATCCAGGCATTCCAATAGGCATCTAGGCAATTGAGAGATTCACATGAAGGCGATTAAAGTTGCTCACAGAGGTTTCACTCATGTTCAAATTGGTCACACAAATTTGCCAGGCCTACCAACAGAAGGCTTACCAAATGATCGTGCCTTCTTCATTTGGCAGTGAAACTAGCTCAGCAGCTTACTAAATTAGGTTTGGTATACTCTTAGATGCATATTTAAATATTTATTTGATAATTATTGCATTTTATCTTTTATGTATTAGCTGTTTCCTCTAATTATTATATTTTGTTGTTTTCTTTTTCCCCTCAGTGTTATACCTACCATCTTTTTCTACCTTTCCACCAAAACTGTTTTCCGTTTAAACACCATTTAACCTCATGCACTTTTAAAAGGATATTTGTTACTATGTACTTAAAATATACAAAATATTTTTTTTACAAAGTCTTACTTGCTCTTGAATATGTATCACCGACTGCAGCCAAATTCTGAGTCACCCTGAGCACCCATAGCATTAGTGCATATACTTACTGGCTGTGCTCCAGTACCGCAGACACTGTGCGGAGCACGTTCCTTACTGTACCTGTAAGAACAGAGCTGATCATTTTAAAATCTCCCTCCTGGGGTAGTAAAGTGCATCAAGCTGCATTCGGCGGCTGCTGCTGGGATGCTCCAATACATGTCCCAAAAGCACCTGTCACTGATTTATGTGATAATATGGTGCTATGATCAGTGCACAGTGAAATATGACTAAATAAAGTGAGGCCCCATCCATTACTCCCTAAGAGAGTCCTGCATGCTGCATATTTGATAGAAATAGATTGTCTTTGAATTGCGTGCATTCCTCAGCAGGAATTAGCCCTGGTGCTTCTCAGTAGGAATATGACTGTCAGAACTGAGATTGTCCTCATAATCTTCTGAGACTCCAATTTCGGCCTTTCTCGATTCTGAAAATCCCTAACCACCAAAAACAGACCATAAATTATTCATTCCTTCAATGTGCCCACCCTTGGATCAATGGGAACTTAAAAACCATCTACAAAGGCATTTGGCTTTAGGCCATATTTGATCACTTCCTAGTGTGTCTCTCTCTCTATCTCTCTATCTCTCTATCTCTCTATCTCTCTATCTCTCTATCACTCTCTCTCTCTCTCTCTCTCTCTCTCTCTCTCTCTCTCTCTCTCTCTCTCTCTCTCTCTCTCTCTCTCTCTCTCTCTCTCTCTCTCTATCTGTCTCTCTCTATCTCTCTCTCTCTCTCTCGTCCCAGCCCAAGGAGACATCATTATCTCCAACTGTTTGTATGCTATTGTTGAAAGAGCAAGAGTTGAGCCATTCGGAAATTGGGGAAAGGGTGGAAAAATCTTTGAGACATGAATCTAGACAGATGTTGGTACAAGCTTGTTAGGAGGACAGGAGAGCGGTAGAGGGAAATGAAAACCGAGAGAGAGGGCACTTTGGATTAGGTATTCGTCTTCTCTGTGGGAGCTTGCCAGAAAGTAATGCATGACAATACGAGCAGCCTGCACCCTGATCATATTAGATGGGGCTTAAAAGATGCAGTGAAGTGATCAAGCCTTTGCTTTTTTCCACTGCTGCATTTGGCACAATGACTGGCGGCATCACATCTGTTATGACTCACCTTTAGGCTAGAATGAACTGGCAAATCTCACAAAAACAAGTCCAGGTCACCCCAACAAAAAAACAAAATACATTTGAATGTGCATGAGGGGGAAAAAAAAGCCTATTTATAGCACCATTAAGATGCTGCCGTTCTGTTTCATTTTGCTGATTGAATGTGTCCTTTGTGAATTAAATCAGCCAGTACAACAGATAATGTCATGATATAAAATTTAAATATTAGTGGTGCAACAGATCATAAAATTCACGGTTCGGATTATTTACGATTTTGAGCCACGGAAAAAATTGAGGGTATAACTTTGTTTCATTTATTACCTAAAGCTCACTTTAAGCTCTTCGATACAACATCAAAAACTCTAGCTTAACTAATAAAGTCCAAAGATTATTAAAAACAAGTGAACAGTCAGTAATAAAATAAGAACAAGTAGGCCTACACAAAGTGCAAGCAAGCGATGAATACTAAATAACAAAAGTTAAAGTCTGACAGTAGTATTCAGGTAGGCTACAGAAATTAATTATTAAACCTAAATGTAAAATACCCCACTTTGTTAAAGCTGTATGTTATTGTTTTATTAACATGAAAGACACAGACAACAGTAGGAATATTAGGTGTCTGCTGTCACTTTAAGACCGAATGCACTGACCAATAAAACTGACAAACATCTGGTTTCTTTCTCAATTGTTCACTTATGACATAACCGAGAGAATATTTGCAAAGAAAAGAGGAATCAATTCAGTGTTCAAGTGCTATCCGAAACTCTTGTCATGAAAGCAAGGTCACAATGCAAACAGTCCTAAAAACAGCCTTCATTTGCTTAAAGTAAAATATTCATATTTCATATTTCTGTCTTTTGATTTGTGGTGAAATGTGACTGGGAGATGCTCTTGACATGTTACGTGAGATTCACCCGAGTGTGAACTTTGATACTTTTTTCTCCATGCATAAGAGCTTTTAAGTTCTTAGAAGTCAGTTAGTCAGCATTCTCTGTAAGCCCAAAAGATCATGTTTTGTATTCAGCTGCAGTGTTTGAGATTGACTGAAATAAGAACCTTGCCACCCCATACTGTTCCCGTACAAGTGAAAAGTAGTGGAAATGTACGTTTTAGATGTCATTTGGGAAAACACGGTGCATTTGGGCCCTGGTAAGCTCAAGCTAACAGCAGGGCCATCCTTCGCAGTGAAAAACACAGATTTCTGTTCTCGCTCACAGTCTTTGGCTGTTTCCTCATTCTTTGCAGCCCCAGATGGCCAGGGCAGACACCCAAGACTCACCCAGGAAAAGAAGTCTCATCCTCCTCTAACTCTGCTGCTTTTTTAGAAGGTGCCAAGCAGACCTTCTCTCATTTGCCAAAGTGAGGAGGCGCTGCTGATTGGCACGGCCAAGTCCAACTGCGACTGGAATTTATGGGTGTGGTTGAAGGGCAAGATGGTGCAGCTAAATTTAGATCAAAAGATTCTCTGTCACCATATGTGGCAAGCAGAGTCAGCTAGAGTGTATTTCTGCAGAATTAACATAATTGTACAATGGATCTGGCAGAATCCTCATAAAGAAGGTGAATGCGTCATTATTTACTTTAAAGCTTTCGGATTTGCATGCACACTGCAACTTTCATTAGGTGTCACCATTTGAGGTTATTTGCAACTGCCAATTAAAATAGTACTCGTTTCGGTTGTTGACAAAATATTCAAATGAAATTGTAAAAAAGGATACTTGTGGAAAGCTCATCAACAAAGGTTCAATAGCTTAAGCCTCCTTCAGACTGTCAAAATTATTTTTTTTTTGCATATCTGATTGGAATCCAATCATATTTAGCAAGTGTGAATTTGAAAAAAATCACACAAAATGCTTTTTTTTCTAGTCTTTTTTTTAGCTACATTCATATGTGGTTTGAAATCCTATTCAAATTGCATTTCTCGAAGTCCATTTCAGTCTGACAGCTCTATTCGGATTTCTCGTGGTTTATGTAACTTTCTCACGCCACGTAAAACGTAAACATTGTAAAACATTACGAAGTTGTTATAGAAAACATGCTGAAAGTCGCTGTAGAAACAAGGTTGTGTTGTTGCAAGTGCCGATCGAGCAGAAATAGCCTATAAATGGAGACATGTTTTGAGACCGGCGGAGAAGACAGCACGACATAAAGACATGCATACCAGCCTCCTATGTTTCCGCCGCTGCTTCAGAAGACGTAGTAGTCTAGCGCGGCGGCTACATGTTGTCATTTTGTAAATAAAGGCGTACTGTATGCCCTCCAACGCAATGTCATTGCCATAGAAATCTATGCAGATATTCCGTAAAACGAAAGAGAGCCACGAGACACGCAAATCTGTTCTGATTATTTGCAATACTCAGTATGGGGAATCAATAATTTAGATCAGATTCCAATCGGATACACAAATAATCGTATTTGGACTGACAGTGTGAACATGGCCTACATACGTCACACATAGTGTATATACTGTATATGTTACATTCGAAGATCTGTGAATGGACAACTGATTGAAATAGGATCTTTCAGATTAAAATTGGAGAGTCCCAATGAGCAGTCACCCAGGGAGGTGAATTAGAAGGGAAAAGAAGGCTATATTTGCTGCCTCATTAGGAGGGGAAGGAACGGGGTGTTCGCCATGGTTAATTGAAGCATCAAGCTCTTGGCACGTGTCCCTGCCCATCTGTCATTCAGCGGGATGAGGATAAAAAGCTTTCATTGAAAGAGTCTGGCAGACTTTTAGCCTGACTTCAGTCAAGCCAAGAGGAATCACCTCCTCTGTCATGACAGGAAAGATTTATGATAGAAGCTTCATTTATCCCTACAGTACTGTTAATGAATGCCCATGTTTTAGGCCAGCCTAGTTTTCCACAGCCATGGCCCCGGGTTTTTTGTTTCTTGTTTGAAATGTGTTCTCCTTGGTTGGCAGTGGCCCAAGCACCACCAACATATGCTAAGGTCAGGTAACCTTGCACTTACCCATGTGTTGGAGGAGGAAAGGAGAAAAAATGCTTTCATTAGCTGCGAACTAGGTCACTTTGAGAGCCGAGCAAAGATGGAGAGGTAGATATTGCTGTAAGAAGACAGGAAAAATCTCTCTGTGCAAAAACGGCATCATAAGGACCTTTGTGTTTGTATCATCTTTTGTGTTCCACAGAAGAAAGTCATACAGGTTTGAAACAACATTAGGATGTGTGAACGATGACCGAATTTTCGTCTTTGGTTAAATTATACCGTTAACTATCCCGGGCCCAAGTAAATAAAAGTTAATATATTCAGAAATTTTGCATCATGAATGATGCAAAAACTACCTGCAATCTTAAATGACCCTTCAGAATTGGACACATTCCAAAACATCTGATTTTAAATGCATTTTGATAAGATTGATTGTTAAACCTCTCTTTAGACTGCTAACGACTCAAGAGATTTGTCAGATACTCTACTCCGGACAATGCTGATTTTTGTTTTCTGTGTTTCTGAGAAGCCTATTGGCTGAAATGTATATGAATAATTCTAATATCTCCCATTACACAGGTTTCACTGAACACTGGAAAATTCTGTTCTTGGTTGATGCATTAAAGTAGAGTTGATGCAGTTAATTGATTTGGTACTTCTTTGAAAATGATTGATTTAAAGGTCAGCTTAGACATGCAAAAATAACAACAAAAAGGTAGAGGAAACATTTTAAAGCAAATTCATCATGAAGCAAAATGTCTGAAATCAATTGGAGTAGTGGATAATACATCTGAGCTCAAAGCCTTTGTTCACACTGCACACAAATCCAATTTGGTTTTAAAATCAGATCTGTAGTACTGACTGCCCGTACTGTCATTTTGAAAGAGATGAAATCAGATTTGTTTGTTCAGAGAGTGTATGTAGTCAATATCTGGTGCATCTACATCTGTTGCTATAATAATGATGTAAGTGTCAGCAAGAGACTTTCTCATAAAACCACTGAGAGCTGTCAGTCTGGATGATTCTATAATTTTTGCTGTTCTGATCTTGAGCCACATGACTGAGGAATTTTACCCATTTATGCATATACTGTGCCCAAAACCACTGACACGTTCACTTATTATTTAGCTGGGACCAAGGTCTTGTGCCCACTTGGGTCCCACCTAGTATCAAGTGCAATCCTGCATGAAATCCATCTGGGCAATTAAGATGGGGCCATTATTGAATCTGCAGATAATCCTATATGGGGCCTATTTGTCATCCCATTTCTTAGCAATATAGGCCCCACATACAATTGTTGGCTGGGCACTACATAGTGAATGTCATACAGTTCACTATGAGCACACTTTGCATACACGTCACAACCTGAATGATGAAAACTATACTGAAGGGTTGGTCAAAATCCCTTGCCTCTTCAAATACATCTATAATCATAAATCCTTTTGGATGCTTATATACTTCCTTATAAAAAATCAATAATCAAATATATTCATTATCACATACTTATTTTTATATTCTTTGTGCTTGTGAAATTATATTTTCTTAAATGCATGTGATGGAAGTAACCAGTTTCTTTTACATGCATTCCAATCTTACTTTGAGATTGCACGTAGTACACGCAGGACACGAAGGCCATGTAACCCACAAGGCCGTTTGTCTCTTTCTCTGGTATCAGAAGAAAGGTTAGAGGGTCCTAAAGGCAGCGTGGACACATATGATCCTTCGCTGGACAGATGGTCAAGCTATATTGAGCGTTACTATTGAACTTTAATTGTTGTATTAAAGTGTATTCTTTCCAGTATATTTCCTTCCCTGGGAGTAAATGCCAGTTATCTGTTTTTCTCCCAAACGAGTGAATGTTTTAGCATTATGTTTTGGTATACTTAACTGATAGTAAGGAGCTCAGACTCTCTTCAGCCTTGATGGGAGCTGTTATTTGCTAGTGTCTGTTATTTGTGTGTGTGCGTATGACATTCTATGTAGGTTCTGGACGTTCGGACCAGACAACCCGGCGCCCTGCTCTAACCGGCGAGGCCACCACAGACCTAAATCTATTGAGTGGACGACAACTATCTTTACTAATGGCGATAGGCACCCCTATCTCCTCACATGTGTTAAATTGTTTAGGCTCTTAATGTTTCTTAGCCAATGAGAATCATTCAACCTGTAAGCAATGACGTAGCTTAGACCTTGGAAATGGTATAACTGCTGTGATCTTTGTAACTGTAAGGGAGGCGGCCTACGAACTCCTGTGTGAGTCTTGAAGCTGACTTCTGCTGATGAAACTGCAAACTATCTTCAGTAAAACTTTTCTTTAATTTTTTATAATTCTGACTCCGGGTCTTCATTCTTCATATCTGGTTCTGGGTCTTTAACTGTACACCCCCTTACAGTTATGGTGGAGGATGCGGGCAATTATTCTTTGGTGACATCCCTGGCTAATCAACAAACAAGGTAGTAATTTTATTATTTGGTTAGGGCTATCTGATTGGGAGAGATTTTGAAGGGGAGCGGGAGAGCTTCACTCCGATGAGGAGAGTGAAGATTAATTATACTGAAGGTTAAAGTATAAAAGGAAGTCGCTGATAGCATTGTTTAAAGTTTTAACAAGAGCAGACAGCGCAAGCGAAGCGTGCTCTGTGGGGGCCCCATTGGGCATTGTTGGTATAGCAACACCCCAGCAGAGTACGTCCCTGGATTGTAGGTCCAGTGGCACCGAAAACCTGCTCAATCTCTTCCATCTCAGATAGGGGATCCCCGAACTTAGTGAAGTGAATCAGGCAGTTAGGGATACTAACAATAATAGGGTTGTTTGCAAGGGATGCATCAGGAACGATTCCGAGAGAAAAAAAAAAAAAAAAAAGAAGTTGTGACCCAAATTGGCGTGGACCAGTATATGTAACTGTGATTTTGGAGTATACTTTGCAGTTTCATCACGCAGAAGCCAAGCTGTGTTGTTAAAAGATCGCCGCCTCCATTTCTGCAATAACTTCAGGTGAGTATGAACCATGATTAAGATATGGCAGTCCTGAAACAAATAATGAGACAGGAAAGCAAACGCTGTTAGCAGCTGTGCTCTGAAGCCCTCACTTCAAAGAAATTTGCAGAAATTATTAAGTAAATGGTAGTCAGTATTTTGATTCTGATTGGAAATTTAAACAACTTGACTGGCTACAAACAAATAAAGAAACTGGAAAATTTAAATGTTTAGCCTTGTATTGCTTACGATGATTACAAAAAGCAAGTGAAGTAAATTCTGGGTCGGGGATAATTTCCCTCGACAAGCGACTAAAGTTAAAAGGAAACTTTGTGAAAACAACTTACAATATTTTGAGCATTTCCATGCAGCTTATGAAAATTAATGTTCTGCCAATGATAATGATGAAGATTATGATTTGGCTATTGTGATTAAATCCGCCACTGGTGGACTGTAAAAGAATACAGAGAACTGCTTATCAGTGGCTCTGTTTGCATTCCTGAATGGGACACACGCTGCTTCAAGAGTGTGCAGTAAGTGGAGCCGACAGAAGGTGTTTAAAAATGTGATAGTGACAAATTCCTGGTATTAATGTGGGTTTGAAAGTTGATCAGTGTTTAAATGAAGACATTAACATTTTTCGTCTGAAAAATAAGAGATAAAAAACAAGGTCAAAAGATTGAAGTCTTAAAGTGAATCTTGTTGAAGAAAAGATCTATAATAGTAATTTTTACAAGTGAATTGATGAACACTAGTTGATGTAAAATTAATGACTCCAACAAATGTGAGTTGCAAAATATATCAAAGTAACTAAAAGGATGATTGTGTTATAATTAAACATTTTAAAAAGGTTTTAGATGATATAGAGAGACTTATCTCACAGATGATTTACAATAACTGCAAAAGTATCACAAGCAGATAGGTCTAGCCTCGTCAAAGTTAGTGTGAATCCTAATTGGAGATGCATAAACTCCAAGAGAAAACTTAAGTCAAATATTAAACTATGGTTGAGAACTTGACATTTAAATTGAGATTCAGAAATGTGAAACGTTATTGAGAACTAAAATAATTATTTTTATTGAAGATCAAATAAGCATAAGCAGGACTGGATTAACAGTTGCTGAATGCTGATTAAACAAACAGCTTGAAAAGTTGACCATGAAAGAACTAGAAGCTGATGTTTTGCTTTCAAAAGATAAGTTTGTTATTGGCTGTAATGAAACAGTTTGCTTATCTGGATCTGATGTGTGCTGTGGCTGAAACTGCCAGTGCAACAGAGACTCAATCTGAGTGGAAATTTGTAATGTCTAAATAAAGACAACTATAAAAATTATGTTTATTTGGAAACACATGTAATTTCTGGCAAATATGCCTTAAGCTGGGATAGAGTTATAGGATGGTAGATAAAAGTTTGATGTTAGAAGTTTATGAGAGTGCAGTGTGCCAGTCCTGAATGTCTCAGAGTCTCTCTCATTCAATGTCAGCTAAAAGCTGTTATCTGAGCCTGTCATTAGTGATAATAAGCTATTTGAATTAAATCCACTGTGTTTCAGTTGAAGAATCATAGACACAGAGATGTTTAAAGAAACAATTGCCATAAAGGGCAATTTGTATTTGTAAATGTTTTAAATGTAAAACTGAATGACTTTAAAGAAGTCTTTAAAATAATAATACAGACCTTAAACTATAGAAGTGACATCTTTGATTAGGTTATTTTAGGACCAGTAACTTCTTTGTCTGATCTTAGTCCCCACCATGAAACGGGGGTGGGCCGACGCCTTCGGCTACAGAAACTCTACACTGAATGTACGGTTGTGATCTAAATCCACTGAGTAGCTAGGTTGCTGCTTTTAAGATGGTTAATGGATTTAAGTGATTAAATACTGTTGTTATTAACCTGTCTCCCTGTGTTACAACTATTAGGCAGTCCGAATGGCCCTGGTGACTCTTGATTGTGTCTTTCCTAAGCTCCAGAGAACAACAGATTTTGTTGAAGAAAACGGTCAAAGATTCTGTGATGGAAAAAAGCGGTCACCAGTGGGCACGAGTGACCATCTCTATGACGGGTAAGACCTTCTTTGGCCAGACAGGGGGCAACCTAAGCCAGAGTGGATTCACGTAAAGTCACTGGGCATTTCCTGAATGGAGATGTTTTATGTGAGACAGGTATGAGAGTTGAGCAGGAGCTGTGAGGCCAGCAGCGTCCTTATGCCGTTAAGGGGAGATGACGCGGTGACGAGTTACGGCATGTCTCCCCAATAAAGCAAAGCTCCTCTATACCACTCACCAGAAGAAACCGCATTAGTTGTATGGCTTGTTTTTCATTGTGACAAGCGTCTGCAAATATGCCAGGGGAAAAAGGAAACACCCTGAAGGAGGTTATAGATAAAGAGCTAACAGGAATGGGCTTTCGGGGTTCAGTCGGGGCCATGAAGTGATTCCCATTAGTTGTTGTGGAGACAGTAATAAAACTTTTTGATGTCGGTTGCCTTATGGGCAAGGAAAATTATAGTGTTGAGTTTGAACTAGTATGTCTAACATAGTTTTAACTTCTGAAGGTCGTTAGACATGGTGGTGACTAAAGATGAAGACAGTTTTTGTAGATTCAAGAAAAGTCTGGCTAACAAAGGTGAATGGTCAAAGGTTCATAGTGAGAGAGACTGCTTGAGTCAAGGAAGGGATGGTAACTGTGTCTGTCTTTCTGTCATTGGCCTGCAAAAGAAAGCTTAAACAAAATAATGTTAATGAACCAAAACAACCCAGCTGACCTTGTTAAAATCAAATGAATAATGAACAGGCATGCTTTGAAACTGGTTTAGGGACCATGTAAAATTAGATAGAAGCTACAGGAAAATGGAAAGGTTAAAATCTTATTTAAAATTTTAATCTTTTAGCAACAATATAAAATATATGAATATGAGCAGTTCATAGTCAGGTATGAATGTGTGTATTTGTTGGTGACTGCACGTCATGTCTTGTATGTGTTAGTTTGGGGTACTATTATTTCCTGATTTTAAGGATATTGTGTCATTAACTTCTGGAATTAGTGTTTTATCATTACAGATGGGTTAAGTAAAATGAAAAACTTTTAAAAAGTTGATAATTCTAAATCAATCTGATGAAAAGACAATGCAGAACATGGGACGAGCTTTAATTGGAGTGGTTTTCCAGCTCTGTCTGCTATTGGTAACTATGAAATCTTTTGTCATTTATGATGTTGAACTGAATTACTCTCTGGATTAGTATTTTATATAAATTGGAGTTATAAAGAAGATTGCCGTCCATCATGGGGTAAAACTCTTGTCTAAATTCAACTGAGGGTCTAAATTTAAATAGACAACTAGGCGGGATCATAAGGATAAACGTAGGAAAAAAAAACATACATATATATATAGACTTGACGGCAGAGAGACAAAGTGACACATTGGCTAAGTCACTATCCAAATTATCCAGAGTGAGCTCCCTCATTTTTATTGAAAGGCCGGAGGGCGAACAAAGGAGGAGTGAATATAACTTCTAAAAAGGAAAGGTTTTATTTCTCAATCCATTAAATGGATGTATGACATTAGATGTCTAAGAAAACAGCTATATGGCTGTCTTAGGGGTTGGGATCTGAGTAACATAATATTTTGTTTTCTGTGAAACTGTAAAGATAAGTGGGACTGAGACAATACTGCTAATATTATTTTTATTTTTTTTTGTTTGTAATATACTTACAATGTTCTAATAATCTTTAGACTAACTATTTGATAGACAAATACTGTATGGAAGTCAAATTAAGTTTAAATGGTATGAAAAGTGAGTTTCAAAATAAAAATAATAAGGCATTGTATGATTAACAGGGATTAATGTGATATAAAGATAAGGAATGAACAAAAGCTTTATTAAGCAGAATGGGGAACAATTCTATATTTTAGACTGAAATGATGATGTGAATTTGTTTTATTTTATTTCTATTTTTGAAACAAACAAAAAAGGGTATAAGATGTTATACAATTAAAATGGTACATGCTATGTGACCGTAAACTGAAAGATGATTTCAGTAAAGACTTAAAGTTCTTACATCGATTATTATGGGTCTTAATTATTAATATTTTATTTTTGTTGTTGTTTATTTTTAGTTAGATAACCATTGTGTTTTGAACCTAAAGGGTCTATAAAAGGGGTAGTGAAAATAATGGATTCACCATCCAACTTTGTTTATAATAAAAGGATTTGGAAATCATAGTTTTATAATAATAAAAATAAAAACCTAGTGCATATATTCTGGTATTCATGATTATAGACAATGTCTTCATTTAGGATCTGAGTAGTGACTGTGGATCTAGGCCATGCTAGGAATACAGCAACAGTGCTTGCTTATGTAGCCTGGCTTCCAGAGAATAAATATGTACTTGTTTCGTAATCAGTTATGTGTTTTATAAAAATTTTAACCTGACTGATAAACTGAGGAAGAATTACATTGATGTCCTGTTGTGAGTGGAAGGTGGGAGAACCTCTTAATGGGGACTGGAATTTTTAGTAACCAGCATGTCCGTGACGAGGTGAAGAGACAAGTGTGACCCGTCAGGGGAGCATGCGTCACCACTCCTCCCTTCCGTAGTGACCTCACTGGTTAGACCAGACGTGGCGGTATTGGACCCCACATTGGTCTAAAACGGGGGACTGAAGGGTTGGTCAAAATCCCTTGCCTCTTCAAATACATCTATAATCATAAATCCTTTTGGATGCTTATATACTTCCTTATAAAAAATCAATAATCAAATATATTCATTATCACATACTTATTTTTATATTCTTTGTGCTTGTGAAATTATATTTTCTTAAATGCATGTGATGGAAGTAACCAGTTTCTTTTACATGCATTCCAATCTTACTTTGAGATTGCACGTAGTACACGCAGGACACGAAGGCCATGTAACCCACAAGGCCGTTTGTCTCTTTCTCTGGTATCAGAAGAAAGGTTAGAGGGTCCTAAAGGCAGCGTGGACACATATGATCCTTCGCTGGACAGATGGTCAAGCTATATTGAGCGTTACTATTGAACTTTAATTGTTGTATTAAAGTGTATTCTTTCCAGTATATTTCCTTCCCTGGGAGTAAATGCCAGTTATCTGTTTTTCTCCCAAACGAGTGAATGTTTTAGCATTATGTTTTGGTATACTTAACTGATAGTAAGGAGCTCAGACTCTCTTCAGCCTTGATGGGAGCTGTTATTTGCTAGTGTCTGTTATTTGTGTGTGTGCGTATGACATTCTATGTAGGTTCTGGACGTTCGGACCAGACAACCCGGCGCCCTGCTCTAACCGGCGAGGCCACCACAGACCTAAATCTATTGAGTGGACGACAACTATCTTTACTAATGGCGATAGGCACCCCTATCTCCTCACATGTGTTAAATTGTTTAGGCTCTTAATGTTTCTTAGCCAATGAGAATCATTCAACCTGTAAGCAATGACGTAGCTTAGACCTTGGAAATGGTATAACTGCTGTGATCTTTGTAACTGTAAGGGAGGCGGCCTACGAACTCCTGTGTGAGTCTTGAAGCTGACTTCTGCTGATGAAACTGCAAACTATCTTCAGTAAAACTTTTCTTTAATTTTTTATAATTCTGACTCCGGGTCTTCATTCTTCATATCTGGTTCTGGGTCTTTAACTGTACACCCCCTTACAATACCCTCCAGACTGACCAATTTCAAAAGATCTGATTTTAAATGCATTTCAAACCACATAACTATACGATTGTTAAACCTTTCTTTAGACTACTAACAACTCAAGAGATTTGTCAGATACTCTACTTAATGATATTTATTTATTTGTTTGTCCTCATTCTGTTAAGTCTCCTACGCGTTATTTGTATTGCACTCACTTGCATTCAAGGCAGTCATTATTTGGGAATGTACTGTAGGTAGTGTGTACTTTTGTGTTACCTTTAGTGCTATAAACAGTCTGGTAGTTTGAAGTTATAAACCAAAGTGGTTTGTCATTCTTTTCTGTGTAGGATGCAGGATAGGTGATCCATAATCACCAAACCTGTTGTGATATACTTGATCTACAAATGCTGCAGCTTAAATTGGAGAGTAACCTTGGCTCACAGATATTGGAAGCCGTCAGGAGTGGATGTTCGATGCTTAGCTTTATCTTTGGCTTCGGCACTAAGGCAGGCCATGCTGTCCACCGAATCCTGCTCCTTATCTCTCCTTCTGCTGATAAGACTTACGGTTACCTTGGCTTCCTCACAGGTATATATTTCTCAGATGGAGCTTTTATTGAACAAAGACATTCATTACAATAGAGGAACCTAAATCACATTTTTTCAGGCTCTCTTTGTCCTGCTGGTACCCTTTTGTTTTGCATCTTTTGTTCACAATAGGGATGGAACAAGCCTACTGCAGTGTGCCGTTGGATGGGTGACCCTCTTGTGTTCTGTATATTTGCACAAAAGCAACGTCAACAACAAAAGCAATTGTTGTTACCATGTTTTCAGGGCAAAGTTGTGTTTTAACAGTGTGTAGAAGGTACCATGTGTAGCCATAGCTCAGCTAAAACATGAAAAAAAATGCCTTTTTACAGAGCAAATGTGAGTGAAATTGCATGTATTTACAAGGAAAATTGAGACTGTACTAGGATCCTGCAGAAAGTCACTTCAGCTTTGCATTTGGGGTTAAGTGCCTTGCTCAAGGGCAGAATGTTGCAGCTGGCAAACAGGCTTAAAAATGGTTCCAGGGTTGTGCAAAATTTAGAAATACGTTTTTTTTTATCCCTTTCTGTTTATTACAGTATAGTTTATTAAATTTAATTTATTGAATTGCCCACATTCATCCGTCCATCCGTCCGTCTGTCTGTCGCTCTATGTACCATTTCTATTGTTCGCTCGATCTATAAGGCTTATAATTTTTATATTTAAAATGAATTATGAATTCCTTTGAATCTCAGTTAATTTTAATTGTACTTTATTGAATTCAAATTCAATTAGTAATTTAACCTACTGTTTGATATCTGAATTCAAATTTTGAATATAAATTAAAATTGTCTATTCAATTTTTAATGGCACACAACTTTTCTGCTGTTCTTTTTGGTAGAGTATACTTTAGGAGCCAGAAGCACATATGCAAAAGGCTGTCGAGCACACTGTAGCAGTAAAATATATTGTGGTATCTGTATATAAAAAAACTCCACGTTCTCGTAGATTGGGTAAAAACTGGCAAGTGCACATTAAATGCTAATGGCCTCATTCACTGTTGAAAAAATAACTGTGCCAGCACCTCTTTCCCATGTTTGAGGACAACTGTGGCACCTCGTTTGTCACAGGAAGACAAATAGACTCTTAGTACAGGAACAATATATCAGCCATCACACCGTCATCTGCCAGTGCTAGGTCACTAAGTGAACCGAAAGAGCTGCGCTAAAGTGGGCAGCTGCCTCTTGCAGTATCCCAGCCAACTGTTTGAAACAGGTTTTTGCCCAGACCGGTGGACATTCAGCAAATCTGTTAACCACATGGGCTCATTACAGCAAGAATTACTGTCTCAGCCAGACATGAGGCCTTGCACACAACAGCACAGTTAAGGTTAAAGTGATGTGTATATGCATGCAAATACACGCACATGCAAACAAAGACACACACACACAGATCCAGTATTTTTACACCAGTATAAGCACATGCAGTCAGAACACGGCTGTAGGATTGTGTAGGCGTGACTTGTACGTTTTATGACTCACTTGGTTGGGCAAATGTAATCTCCAGTCTCTAGTTTTGTACATTTTGTTAATCTAAATCATGTAGTCTATTTATAACATCTAACTATTATCTCAATGCATGATTAACCAGTTAGCTTTGCATTTCCCCTGTCAGAAAGATTACATGTTTAGTACTGTTTATTGGGAAATCCTACTTGTAGGGCTGGTCCGCATACCATTTTTTTTTTTGAGCTTCGGAATCTCTTAATGTCTGTCTGTTTGCATTTTGATTATTTCGAGAACCGTTCATCCAAACAACTTCACAAGGGAGTGCAGTGTCGCATTTGGTGCAATATAGATAGACAGGCGAGAAGCGACACGTTCAGAATTAATAAACTTTTAATAAACTACAGAACAGTGCCAGCAGGAAGCTGTGGGCCTCACGCGAGCAGAGCTTATATGCTCCGAGAACGGACACTGCACTAGTGATATAAAACACACAGACACATTTGTTAATATTTTTCTCACTAACAAATTACTGACAAAGTAGGGTAGATTTAAATAAAGAAGCGGCGCACCTCACGCGAGCAGGGCTTATGCTCCGAAAATGGACGCTGCACTAGTGATATAAAACCAAGCGCCAACATTCTAATCTGAAAAATTAAGCCTACCCGGAAGTGCGAAATACTGCAATACATCGAAAATCCGCTAGAGGGAGGTCCCAAAAGGGAGCAAATATCCATAGACCCCATGTTAAAATGTCATGTTGCATAAATTCATGTTTTTACAGGTTGGTCCCATGGACTTTTATTGTATTTTTCGATAGGTTCTGAGTGCCTGACAACTGTGAGGGGGTGAATTTTTTTCTAACTCGTTAGTTTAGATCGTATTTAGATATAAAATGTATGACAAATAAGGGCATGGTTAACTTTGATTGACAGCTTGATTGACAGCTGATAACAGGCTGCGTCAATTGGAATTCCTAAAATTTGACGTCTCGGCCATGATCTGACACAACACATCAGACCACCTCTGTATCCTTTCTGAACATTTGTATTGAAATATCGTACATAACATGGGTTGCTCTGCTATAAACTGCACTAACCGACACTGTATGAGTACTTCGCTCCTTTTTTTTTCCGGTAAGTGACATTCAGCCTACTATTTCACATAGTTAGCACTATTTAGCATCAATGCTTGTGGGCAGTGGCACTGCAACAGTTAGCATTAAATCGCCTCAGATAAGTTAGCGTCCGAGGTAATTTACCCATGGTTATAACTGACGTTTGAAACACTGTAAATGCGTGAATGAATAAATGTAACATAAGAATAGACTGATCTGCGAGCTAGTTGGTCGCACGTCAGAGGCGCCCGCGCTATTGGATGTGCAGTTGCTGCAGCACAGCCTATGAGCGAGCTATGCAGCAGCAAATGCGTTTTACATATAGGCTTCAGTAAATCGAGGAAAATGAGTTTCAACATAACAATGATACTGAGTGTAAAAAGTAGCCTAGTCTGCCAGTCGATCTTGTAACGTTACAGATAGCTGAGGCTGCTTGGCTGAAGAGGCGCGTCCACCGGCCATATGGATTGGCCAGAAGGTGGGCGGGGTTAGGATTTTCCAAGATGGCGCCGCCCATACCCCCCATAGACGGCTTCAAAACCGATCTTCAGAAAGTCTATGGGTGACGTCACAGGCGCTTTGTCCATATTTTTTACAGTCTATGTATAAAACACACAGGTCTTTTAACTTAAAGGGGCACTTGGCAACTTTTCACTTTTGGTGTGCACGTTTTCTCATCGAGCTCCCCCTACAGCTGTGCGGCGTATATTTTCACAACAATGTCATAAAAAAACTCACTTGCGGCACCTTCCTCCCGCTGCTCATGTGCATTTGTCATTATCGGAGCCGGCCAACTTTATTGTGTGGAGCTATATCAGGGTCCCCGCGGGTCCTTAAAAAGTCTTAAAACGTCTTAAATAAAATTTTCGCTTTTTAAGGCCTGAAAAAGTCTTAAAATCTGAAATTTCCGATAAGGAGGTCTTAAATTTCACGTACGGGCCTTAAATTTCTTGTCCGACTCGTCATCCGTTAGTTTGTTTTGATTTTTGAACTGTGCGCACCATTTGGGGGCAGCACTCTTCTATGTGGGTGCAACCTGCTTCATTCCATAGGTGACTGAAGATGAATGCGGCGCGTTGATGGTTTGCCACACCATTCTGTGTCGTGTCGCAGTGTTAATTCCGTTATTGAAAACCGAAAAATGTTTGTTGACGACTTTTTTTCCCCTGACTAAGACAAGACCATGAGAGACGATACCCACGTCATTAAACGATAACTGTGACTACCGGTATTATATCAACACCTACAATATCGTTGACGAAAAAAGACGAGACTAAAGTGTGCTTAAAAAAATACAAACTTGACTAAAACCACTTTTTTGTCGAATAAAGGAGACAACACATTACAGACTGTGTTTACGAGCGAGCGTTCATGCTTACGGTTGCCAGATGTAAATAATTAAATCCCCAGTCAGAGCTTTTCTGTTAAAATAACACGTTTTCTAGCCAGTCTTGTCAATGGTATCTGGCAACCATGCTCGCGCGCGCGCTCTCTACACTGCTGAAGAAGCGCGGATGATCTGAAAACACAGACAAGTAAGCTGGAGTTCAGTGATCTTCATTTGATATTTTCTACTTAAATTAATTAAAGTGTCATTCAGTTGGTCTTTATTCTGTCACGAGCCGCTTGCGCTGTTTGTGCGACTAAATCTGCGATCAGTACATTTTATTGCTATTTTGCAACGAAAGCCACGGCAGAACTGCAGCACACAGCGGTGATTCGAGAACGAATCTGTGGCTTTGAACGAATCGTGAGATTCAATGACCCGTTCATAAATACAGCCACTTGCTTTGTTACCATAGACTGTATTTGTTACTGAATGAATGAATGACTCGATGCCGGATGACTCGCTCATAAAGACAGTGACTTACCGCCACCTACTGGCAATTTTAATTTAATGTTTAAAAGTATTACCTCGTTTTTACCGACTGCAGTCACACCTTTTCCATTAAGGGACAATATCTGCCCATTTTAATCGATTTTTTCCAGTTCATTTTTTACCTTTATAAATACTTTTATAAAATAAATAATGCTTTAAATCAAACAATGTTCAATAAATATGCAATGATCTAAGTGCAAGAGGGGTTACGACACTTTAAAAGATTGGAGAACCACTGAACTAAGGAACAGGGATATGTAGAATTGCACAAGTGCTACTGCTAAAGAGTGCATTGTCAATACAGCCTGTTACCTTGATTCAAATGTCTCAAAAGCTTAATTGAATTGGCCTAAAGCGAAAAATTATAATGTCATTTTTTGTCTAAAGACTACATATAAAATAGCTACCAAAATTAACGTCGGTAACTGAAGTTTGACTTTGTCAACTAAAACTATGAAAGACAAAATGACTAAAATGTGACCAATAAGACCAATAAGCATTTTCATCTGAAGACTAAGACTAAAAAAAAAAATGGCTGCCAAAATTAACACTGTCGTGTTGAACATTTTCCTGTTTTTTTGTCGTGGTAAAGTCTTAAATTAGCCTTTTAGAGGACTTAAAAAGGTCTTAAAAGTCATTAAATTTGCTGTTAAAAAATGTGCAGATACCCTGTTTATCTACCGAGTGGGTAATACATCATACACAGTATCATAGAATTATGTCGAATTGCCATGAAGCAGTTCGTGTTTCTCGCTTCTTACGAGACTTCTATTTCCAACTTACCGGGACGTTAGTCCCCATGTTGCAAGGTTGGTTTTCCGCCTGGGGACGCTGGGGGGAGCGGGGAAAGTCACCATTCTCTCCAGAACAGGTTATTGAACCATTCAAATGATTTCGGTTTTATTAAGTTGAAATAGTTGCCAAGTGCCCCTTTAAGCAATATTTTTAATAAGGTATTGGTATAGTCTTATAATTTTTTCTCACTGACAAAGTAGGGTAGATTTAAATAAATAAAAACGAAATTTAAATAAAAATAAATAAATTTAAATGAATAAAAACAAAATTTAAATAGAAAAACAAAATTTAAATATAGAAAAACGAAATTTAAATATAGAAAAACGAAATTGGGAGGTGACGTCACGTCCCAGTAAAATCTCAAAGTGTCCTATATTTCGCAGTAGATTAATTTAGATTGACATTAACAGGTAAAAAGGATAATACATTTTGTTTCTATTATTCTATTTTCCACAATGTCAAAGCAACGCAGCTTAACCCAAAATACAAGCTCAGGCATGCACTTCTGTCCATTCAAACTCCACTGTTCTGCGCTCAAGCCAGAGAATACTCCCGTTGCAGGAACACTTTTAGTAGTCCAAGAAGAAGCAAATATATTTAATAAGTAGCTATAACTAAGTTATATGTTAAGTATTATATTTCACCAGATTTTATAGTGTAAAACATATTCAAGCACGAATGAGAACCGTTTCGAGGGGGATGCCAGGTGTGCAAAAACAAAACAAACAAACATAAACAAACGAATATTTGAATGTCACATCTTCAAATCGAAAACCGAACGAATATTTGAATATTCGGGTCTAGCCTTAAAGGATTTAAATTCTTTTTTAAATTGTTTTTATTTTTTTACATTTACAGCTCTTACACCGGGCTCCTTTCACCAGGGATTTTTAATTTTTTTAGACATTTTTTTTTTTTCTAATTCTCCCATTTACATTATGAAACAAGTCAAAAATTACAGTTTAAAGTTGCATGTTGTTGCAAAGTTACTTAGTTAGTAGAATGTCTAAAGTGGGCTCAAAATAGTGTTACCTTTTAGTTTTAGTTTTTCAATTTTCCTTTAATTGAATTAGTTATTGTTTAATTGTTTTATTTATTTGTTTTATTTTACTATATTTTTTCAGTTCTAGTTTCATAAATGTTAGTACTTAGAGTTAAACTTATTATTTCAGTTAGTTGAGAATTCAAGTGTAAGTTATTCTAATATTTATATTTTATTTATTTCAGCTTCGTTTTAATTTATAAAGGATTTAACACATAATTATATATAATTTTGTTTCAGTGTTTTCCATCAAATAAATGAAATAAAAATCAACTTGCTGTTTTTTAAAATTCCGTTTTGTGTATTTATGACTAGTTCTGCCTAGAGTGTTTTTGATGTATGATGCTTTAGGGTGCGTCTGGTTCCCAAAATGTCAAAACAACAGCACTGCAATGTGAACATGCAAGGCTGTGGTTCAATCATATTTTTATCTTGAGTTATTTTCTTCTGTGCTTTACTTTTGATGCAGTTGATGCATCAATGCATTTGCTTGTAAAACATCAGAAGTGTCGAGAGATATGTGCTATCTCAAAGGAACACTGCGCCTAAGTACCATCCTAATCCCTCTGATATATACAACTAATTACCCTCATTGCATGCAAATAAGCCTGGCTGGCAGAACAAAACCAATTCAGATGTGATGATGAGCCAATTTAACTGTGCACTTATAGCAATGGCTGCATCATGACTGCCCATCCGGTCTAGAAGGTCTTGTATGTGATGGAATATCCCATCATCCTTTTCACCTGAGCAAGTTACTTTCCACCTGAGCAAATTAGACATACCGTGTGCTGTGCTAGTTGCTAGACAAGAATAGCAAAGCCACACCTGAGAAACTGCCTCTGTGCTATATAGACATTTTCTGTCTGACAGATATAACAGTATTGCATCACATTTTTTAATCCGTTGCAGTCTCTGTCTGTTTGTTTGTTCTGCATTTTAAGGTGGGTACTGTTCTGAAACGTCTGCAGCAGGAGTAAGTGCCAAGATAGCTCCTTTTCAAGAGCGCCTTGATATAAGCCAGCTGGATTCTTACATTTAACATGCAAAGCAGAACTAAAGTCGCAACACGATCAGACATTGAGATATCTGCCGTTTACACTGACACTTAACCAGCCAAGATTAAGCAAGTTTGTGAGCTTGACTATGTTATAAAACCATTATGGTTTGCAAACTAATTGGGGCACCTTAAAATTGAAGCGGCAGCTTCATACATTATTAAAATAGCTCTTAGGGGAGGACGGCTGCTTTTGCTTTCCTCTTTCTGGCTTATTTTGTCTTTCATGACAAAAAAAGTAGTTAAAAACAAAACTGGTGTTAAATATAATCACATCAGGATATGACTGAGAACAACATGGCTTCCACATTTGTTGCTGTGCCACAGACTTACATGTTTAAAGATAGTCAAATAGGGTTATTTTTCAGCTCTTGGATGTTGTGTGTTCACACACAGAAACAGGTGGAAAAAATCCCTTTAAGACATTATTTCCATCCTAGGTTTGAAAAAAAAAAATGGGGCAACTATGTATCTTGATGAAAGGTCCAATCCATGCAGGCACGGAACCTGTTATGGAGACTGCTAAATAATCAGCCTATCATATTGAGGGCTTTAAGTACCAGGGGCCAGGAGAGATAAATGAGGCCTTTTTGTATTCCAAATCATTTAAATCCTAAGAGTGGATAGCCTTTATTGTGCCCTATAGTGAATAACTATGAGACCTTGTTTTGTTTTTCTATCTGTCGTTTTTTCAATTATTTTTTTTTTGTGGACCTGACTTGTCTCTCCTGTTCCTGAAGCCTGAATTTATATTAAAATTTAACTTTAAATAGGCCAACAAAATCCATCACAGTAGGATATGTTTCAGAGCAAATTCCTGTATAAGAATACAACTGACCTCTCTCATAAAACATGGGTGTAATGAAACAGTGATTTCCACATCTTTAATTTCCTTTTTCTTTTTTTGTCTTGCCTCTCGAATGTTGCATTTAGAAGTCCTCTAAATCTCATGAATTTAAAAGACAAAATTGACCCTGCAGAGTCATGTATAACCATTCCTCATTATTTTTCCAATGGAAATGTCCCGTCTATATCTCGTCCAATCTGCAGATGTCTGCTACATAATATATCATAATATTATAGTTTTCTGCTGGTCTCGTCCTCTTGTTGGGTGCTAATATGCTTGATGCGTGCTAATGAATTTTATGAAGCCAAGAAGATATGATTGCAGTGTTTAAGAGTTGAAGAAATAGTAGCAATCGAAGGCTGCTAAGGTATTGCATGGCTTCTTGTAGACTTGGAATAATGAGTCTTATGAACTACTTTTATTAAAAAAAAAATTTTTTTACAACTAAATCTTTAAAACAATGTTTTCATCCAATTGTATTGCACCGGTATTTTTAAAAATGCAAATGCAACATAAACTTGCACTACGTCAACACATACAATTTAAGTCCATCATGTATAGACATTTTACGACTACAACCACTCTAATTACAAGTATCATCGTTGTGATTTTCCCATGTTAAATCCCTCTCATTTTAATATTGAGAATGAGCTTAATGATGCATGTAGCAGATGGTAGGTTTTCAAGCCCCCCCCCCCCCCCTCACACACACACTCAGACTACGCAAATTTACGCAGACGCTATCAGTGAAAATGACTTTACAAAGCAAGGAAAAACTCACCATATGGCTGTCCGACCACACCTGGTTATAAATGTGGAGAACAAGTTAAAAGAGACGAGGAATCTTAGGAGTCCTATAAAGGCCTAATTATGGGTATGTGTGTGTGTTAAGTTTTCTTATAGATGCACATTTTTGATGATTCAATGCCTCAGCTCAGTGATCATTGCATTAGTCCTTGCGGAAATGTTGTTAAAAATCACCAGCATGGTCCAAATGGCAAAAGGCAAGGAACAGCGCTTTCGATGACGCTGTTTTCAGTTAGTGTGTCTCGGCAGCGGTACATGGCCTTTCTAATGAGCGTCTGGCTTGGAGATGAGTGGAGCCCTCAAACCTGATTAGTTTCACTCAGGCGCTCAAATAATGCAATCGCTCGTGCAAGATTACCCCCTCGCTGCCTTGGATATTCAATCTCTGTGTCATGTCACATGCCCATTGAAAGGTTTATGATGCACCCTACCGTTTGGCAATGACAATAATTCATCATACTGCACCTTGTCCTAATGCTGTATTCATGAGCCCAATGACCTATGGAAATCCAGCGCATGTGCATATGTGGAGCAGCCCACTTTACCACCCGATTTAGAGGTTATTTGCCACCCTGCGTGGCACTCCTATCTCTCGGGCTTGCAGTTTCTCTGGTGATCTCCGACAAGGACATCTTTTGTGCTGTACCACATCAGATATGCGTCCCTGAGGTTTCTTGCTGACAAAGGTCTCCTCAATACCACCTTTGTGCTGTGGCATGTCGAGCGTCGCTGGCATATGTGCTCTGAACGCTGCTGCAGCGTGTTGAAGCCCCAGGAGCCAGAACTTGAATTACTACTTGCGCTACAGGGACATTTTGGTTCATATAACAACATCTGGGCCTACAAATATGATATTTATTGGTGCTTTTTGCCGGATTAGTTAATGTATAAAGAGAAAATGTGTAAAAGAAAGAATAGTTAGGTCAATTACATATATAAGAAGGTCTAAGAAAAGGAAAAATATTTAGCACACATGGCAAATTCTTTAAAAAAATACTCTTGGTATTTTTGTTGGTTTCATATGATTTTGAAAAACCGTATGAAAAGTAAAAGTTTCAATTTAATGACTGAAAAATGGTGTAGCCATCAAATAAAAAGTAATACATTTTCTTTACCCCTTTAATACGTGCAAGTGTATACATCTGCATTATTACACAAACTTTTTAAAATATATTTACAAATGAGGTGATTCACCCCACATGACATTTTACAGCCTGAACTAATCTTGCCTCACCTTACTGGCCTCATGAGACACATGATTTCATTATCACATGATATCACTATATCATTTGCTGTTTTGTTGTGTGCTTTTGGTTGGACCATATAACAAATTTTGTGGGCAAACGGTTTTTAAATATATATATATATATATATATATATATATATATATATATATATATATATATATATATATATATAAAGTAAAATACATTTTGTAAGTAGGCCTATAGTTTTGAAGACGAGGTTTATTTTTATTTCGTATTAGGAAATAATACATTTTATGAACAATAATGAATATTAATACAGAAGTTCATGCACATGCAATTTTGCAATCATGCATGATAAATTGCTTCTTTTTTATTATTCTTTTCCACTGCATTTGTTTGTTTTTTTCATGTATTTTTTAATAAATTAACATAGGAAAAAAAACGACCCAGTTACCAGTTTATAGTGATACCTAATCAGGCAATCTCCAGCCTATTTCATAGAAATCTTTGACAGTTTCTGGGGCTGAGGGTGGGTGTGAAGAGATCAACCTTGTAAAAGTAAGAATAGGGAATGTGCTCAATCTTATAAACCACCTACTCCAAAGCAGCGAGGAACAACAGCGGCGATCCAATTAGCTAGAAATCAGGGCAGCAGCTCAATAAGGGGCTTTGTGTAGGATTGCAGGGCTGGAACACAGAGTCACCCTAATGGGTCATTGAGAATGACTGATCACTTGATGCCTCATCTTTGGCAGGTGGAGCCCTACAGAGGCCTTTTTATGGATTAGAGAGAGACCATCCATTCCTCCGTCCTCTCATCCCCTCCCGGAATGAATATTAAACCGGTCTGAGCTTTCCGACTTGTTTGTTGCTCCTCCTGTTTGGCATCTGTAGCTTCTCTGGACAGATAGTTTATTTATATCACCAGGTACATGTGTGCCTAGCCAATCTTTCTCAGGACAGTGTAAGTAGATGGAAAAAAAGAGAGACAAAGCAGAACACAGCACCAGATTTGCAGGTGTAATGTGTCCTAAAGCTCACTCACAGACACTCCAGGTCTCTATGAGAGGAAATGCAGTGAGGGGCTGAGAGAATAAAGGCCGCCATAGACGCCAGGAAGGAATGAGAGCGTGGTTAGTAATGCCTAAGACATCAACATCTGTGTTCTTTTAGAGGTGATTCAGGGAACAGGGCCCAGAGTTGCAGGAGTGAGCCAACGTGCTGAGGCAGATAACTAATACTGGTTTCCTTTTCATCCCATCTGGTAATATGTATGCTAGTCAGGAAAAATTCACATTGGATCCTTTGTGCCTGTACTGTTTTTCTTTTCTTTTTTTTCTGCACAAACTAAAGTCAGTGTTCTCATAACATTTAACACAGCAATCTAAAAACTTTGTCATTTTAACTTAATTTAATACACAATATTTAACATATTTTTTTCCCCACAGTTTATACTTTCAAAACAACCCTTGTGAAAAAGAAGTATACTTAAGCATACTATTAAAAAGAGCATAGCTATTAAAAATGTGCAAACTGAATGCAAAGTTTTCCAAAAATGAATTGCATGTTAAAATCAAATAAATACAAATGTATTATAGTTTAATTTATAATTAAGTACGTGACATGATTTAGTTTGTTAGTCAATTTTTTTAAACTTCTTTAAAGCATGACAAAAGATCAATAAAACATCATTTAAAATGTAGGCTACTACAAAACTTAATACAGTCAAAAAAAATTACATATAAAGCACCTTTAACGCGGATAACCAGTCATGTTCTCATGCATGCTAATAGTTTAGCGTGTTTAACTTGAAATTGTGGTGTTGACACTTAAATGCCAAAGTGTTTGTGAAAAATGACAATACAAAATGTCTTCTAAATTAATAAATGTTAAATGTAAATGCACATTCCATTTTAACATATGGCATTATATTGACATATCAGTAATACACATGGTTCTGGAAGTGCCCATTATTCAAATAGTTATGACTTTACAAGGAAAATATGAAGAAGTTGAGGTGTAGGACTGAGAAGAGGTGGTGTGGATAGAGGGAAAGGGAGAAGAGGAGAGTGGAGGAGGTGCAGAGATTAAGGGAGAGAAATGAGATGTCGGAAGTAGAGAGGGAGAAAGCGAAAGTATAAGGCAATGAAAGAGTTGAGCGAAAAGCCAGAGGATATGATATAATAGGAGGTGAGAACTCTAAACTGGCAGTGTTATGAATCATTGCCATGAGAGAGGCTGGACAGAGTTTAGCCTAATGTGAGCTGATCTACAGTAGCTTCCGTCTTCAAAAAAGGAAAAGAGGCAATGTCATTGGTCAGTGTGTCACAGTCAATGTCATTGCTCTGCTGTGCTGAGTTGTCTTAGGGCTGTACTATATGTGTGCCAAGTGTTGATTCAACATTGTCTGCTCACTCTAAAATATATTGTGTGATGTGAAGAAAAGTCGCTTGGCATGCAGAAATGAGATGCTTGATTAAATGTGCATGTTTGTGTTTCTTTTAAAGTTGTAATATCTGCCATATAGACAAACATACCGGAAGTTCAAAAAAAAATTGAAAAGATCTTCATTTCAGATTTTTAATAGCATATTTAGTGTGTCTGTAACTGGGTATGGTTTGTAATCACTATTGAACAGTAGTTTTGATGCTATATTGTTTTTTTAGTTTGGATGGTTAAAATGTATTAAGACTGAACCTCAATTTTGATGACCAAACCTAACATATAAAGATGTTTTATATGGTTTAAATAGAGCAAAGGGAAAGCTATAAAATAGTTATTTTTTCCGTTTCCTTATCTCTCTTCTCATTATCTAGAAACTGGTGTTAGCAAGCCGTACTGCTCTCTCAGTGTTAAATATTATGAGCTAGAGGTCCCTGTGGAAGGAACAGCAGATGAAAATAGCTGAGATATTCTTTCATAGAGCTCTGCTATCCTCTTCAGGGCCCCTGACCTTGAGAGGATGGAGAGGTATTGGAGTACTCTTCACTTTCAATGCCTGGTCATTCTACACCTGGAGGGAATCAATAGATAGCAACTGGCATGGTGAACTCAAAGATCAGCTGTCTTCGGCTATACTGCAGAGTGTGTGTGGGTTATGTACTAAGAGAGTGACAGTTGTTTGTATTCAACAGTCTGCATTTAAAATCGGCTTTTTCTTGGGTCTCGCTTATGATAATCTGAAAGTGCAAACTTGTCATATAAGTAGCCTGAAGAAGTAACAGCTTGCCTTACCGTGAGTCAGTGACGTTGTTTAGTCTAGCAAGCAAGTGTTCTTGATTCGTGTTGGAACTGTTGGGGGAATTCAAAAATAATGAGAACCAGAACCATTTAGTAGAGGCTAATCTTTTAACTTAATTACTTAATGGTTACTTAATCAGTAAGGTATATCCAGAATAACAATCAGACCGCACTACAACAGTTCCTGTAACAAGTATGCTTATATATAAAACAAAAACAAAATCAAGTTTACTGCAAGGCACTTATTATGAAATTGAAAGTAGAATAGAATTTTTTGGAGGATTTAATAGCAGAAATGTGAAGCTTATTCCAAAATAATTAATAAAAAAACAACAATAATAAGACTTCTTCTGTTAAACATTTGTATTAGTTTAGCTGTAATGATGTTTAAATCTGTTTTTACAGTTGTTAGGCAGGCCTTTTATACCGTTGCGTTGTAAAGGCAAAGTTTTAACATTTGGATGTAGTTTTACATGGAGAGGGTTGTTCTTTTTTCCATTTTCTATACGTTTATGGATTGGCCTCAGTCCCTTATTTTGCAAGTGCCTCACTGTAACCCAGATTTATTTTTTTATTTTTTTTATTTATTGGTTGGTTGGAAACAAATGGATCGACTAGCGGAAATAATTTAAAGTAATGAACATTATGCCACAAATGCTGTCGATTAAATTTACCTTGTAATGAATCTTTTGAACATTCCAAATAAATCCTAATAAAGTCACCAGCTTGTGGTCTGTAATTTTGGTTTATTTACTTCCCATCACCGAATTTAGCACTTGGCTAATTTTTAATTGTGGACTCTTCCTAGAGAGACATACTAACTCATAAACATATGCACAGTATGCATGGGATGTATTGCTGACTGTAAGTTTAGAACATAATGTTATCTTGGAAAAAGTGGCAGGAATGGCCCAGGTTACTGGGTTATTTCCCTCCAGTTCTACAAAACCGTAAATAAAAGGCAGCAGACAGCCTTTGGGCAATGGGAAACTGGAGACAATGGGTTAGGGAAGAGGCTGAGAGTTTCAATAAGAAATAGACAATTTTGCTGTCGCTAAGACAAAAAGAGGCGAGCGGCCATTTGTTGTTAGAGAACAGAGGAGGGATTGTGGAAGAATTGTAGCATGACATTGGGAGAACAAAAAAGGCAAATACTGCAGAAAGGAGATAAGCCGCAACTGTGGAAAAGGTGTGAAAGAAAATATTTTTAAAAATTAGATGCGTTTTTTTCCTCTAGGGAAAAGCAGCTTAGGCAAATTTGTTCCTTATTTCCCATGCTATTCTGTGAAACTTCGACTGAGCTCTTGATAAATGAGCGGCAGCTGATGAACCTCAGATCACAATGAGATGCACAAACTCAGCACTAAAACATTGCTCAAACTGAAGTCCACAGCCTGCAAGTCGTCGTTCTAAAAAAAATTATTCCGATAACCTGAAAGATTGAACCTTCTCCCACTTTGTCTTCCCAACATTTATCATCCCTCTGTCTATGCTCTGCAGTAAGTTTTCTTGAGTAAAAACCTGAATGTTATTCTCAAATCCTTAAACCTTTTTTATGCTCAGTTGTCTCACTCAGGAAACAGGGATAGTGCAAGGGTGGCTTGTCCTCCCTGTGGGGAGAAATTGAGTTGGTATGCTGCCCTACACAAAGACCTCTGATTCAGCTCACAAGGGGTCTCTAGATAATTCAAAAGATCCAACCAGGTGTGTTAGACAGTAGCTGAGACACGTTCTTGGGGATCCAGTATGTTTTGAAATTAGTCTGTAAATCTTTTCTTTCTAACTGACTCAGTCACACAATTCTCTCATAAGCTGCCCCCGAATGATTCATGGGAATGCTCAAGCAAGCAGTAATTGAAATAGACCTTTGACTGTGAATGAATAAACTGATTATAAACGAGAATGTGAAGCACAATCATTTCAGAACAGACTCACATTTTAGTTGATGTATTTACAAGGAACTAAGCTGGAAACATCCTTGAAAGATCTTCAATGGATCATAAGATGTTGGTTATTCATTTGTTTTGCATGATAGATGTGCTGTATTAAGGGGTTATTTCACCCAACAAATTCTGTCATAATTTACTCCCTCGTGTCGTTCCAAACCTGTATGACTTTCTTACCTCTACAGAACCGAAAATATGATGTTGTGAAAGGTAGTGGGGTCCAAAAACATCTGAACCCTTTTACTTTCATGAAGAGAGTAAGTCATACAACTTTAGAACAAAATAAGGGTGAGTAAATGACAACATTTTGTTTTTTGGGTGAACTATCTCTTTTAAAACAGCCTAAGTGCACCATTGACAAGGGGTTTGCCTTTGATACAGCGCTGCTACCACTTATTAGGAAGCATACAATTCTGGGACTTCAAGCACAAGTTGGAAAGATGGATACTTCGTACAGACTTTCTGTCAGGGAGAGTATTACATCAATAATACATCTCTGCTCTTTCTGTAACTAAAAATTAATCAGGTCTTACATACACATCCTGCTAAACCCCTTGTTGACTGGAATCGCTTAGCATTTATATACTGTAATTTGACGTGTTTATCAGTGCAATCTACACAAAACCAACAAGAGTCAGCTTGACTGTTCAATTAGCAACAGGCAAATGATTACAGCATTTGAAAGTCCACTGCAAACATCCATTATAGGGTACTATTTTCGCGGTGATGATTCGTCTAATTTAATCTTCTTCATATTCTAGCAAACTGTTCATTGACAATAATCTGTGGAAGCCTCATATACTGAATACTTTCTTCTGTGGAACAAATTAGATCTTTTTGTCCATAAAATGAAGTCAGTTGTGTACACTGTTGTTTGAACCCCAACACTATATGAACTTAAAAAAAAAAAAAAGTGTTATTAGTTGATTCATGGATTCATGATATTTCGTTTTCAGACCATCTCGTATAGACCAAGTTCCACAGAGAATATGTATTTATTTATTTATTTTTTCTATATGCAGGGTTGATTTTAAAGGTGAACTAAGTAACTTTTTTTACCTTAACCGAACAGCTTCGGAGTCATTGGAATGGTTATATTACTCTTTTCGGGTTGAATGGTGGTCGTCTCGCACCCCCCTGGTGCCTGTGAGCCGCAAAACCACCCTTGCAACTTTGGGCAGGCGGGCCGCCGGCCGCAGCATCAAGAAGTGTCGCGTGATATCAGGTCTCGCGATGTAACGAATTGCTTTACGGCAAAAAAGATCTGATAAAATTCTGATAAAATAAGCACCAAACAGAAATAACCCGGCGCCGTATACATGTGGTGTTCGAGGCATACATACAATACAGACTGCCGACAGTTAAACAGGCTGCGCGCAGCTCTTAAAGGGGCCACACCTTATTTCCACTCATTACAGCTTCCATCCTACTGAACAGGTACCGGTGTACAGGGGGAGGGGATCAGGCCGTGAGTGCAGAGCCATCTTTGCGTGAGTGCTATTTATGACAGTACAAGTACTCCACAGCAACTCTAGGGGTCACTGTTTGACAAAAACAGAATTCCTGCATAGTGCACCTTTAACAGTTTTTATTTTAGTCATTTTTTTTTTTTATAAAGAATAACTATTCTTTACATTTTAGATAATATTTCCTCTCATATTCATTCATTTTAACGACATGAGGGTGGGTATATTGAACTGTCCCTTTAAAGGAAGTTCTTAAAATGACATTGACATTGCATTATCTACACGAAGTAGTCATGTTTAAGCACTTACAATGCCCAGTAATAAACCACTGTCAATTCATAGCTAATACTGTAGCACAGACACATGCATGTTAGCGGCCTGAACCTTAGTTAAAATGGCTGAAACCTTCCTGCGCTTTGTCCTCTGTCCTTCAGAAAGCTTTAAGAGACCCCCCCATCATGTCCCTCCATAGGAAGTGGCTTTTATCTGGCAGAAATTGCAGTGGCACTCGGCAGAATCAGAGGAGCATGAATGTACACATGGAGTTGTGTGTGTGCAAGCTTATGAGGAACAGCAGGTAAGCAGCTGTAGAGCTGCTGCATTGCAACACTGGGCTCAAGTTCATGTTTAATTCAGGAACCCCTATAAGGGTACGCAGGAGAGCCTAAGTGCACATATTATACATCATCACTTGCATTTTGTTTGCTTGCACTGTTTGTTTTTGGGTCACTGGCTAGAACAAGTCCAAACACGATAGCAGGGGCAGCAGTGTGTCATGCGATGATTGCAGGTGCCCAACCAAAAATGCGGTTATTTTCCCTATGGGAAAGGCGATAATGTTTTTTGTATAATGCAGAAATGTAGGTATGAGTCACGGTAGCGCCTCAGGTTGAGAGCCTTATGGCTCCGGTGATTTTCAGTCGGCCCTTTTGACGGTGAATGAAGATCGGAAATAAGGATGATGGGTATGAGAAAAGGCGAGTATAGGAGAGAGAGCTGATGGCTTATCAGCTCACCTGTGTCTTATCAGCACCCCTTTTACAGCTTACCGCATTTCATGCAGAACTCATTGTGAGGCGAATCACATCGTTCCACTTTCTGGACGTGATTGGCATTCATGTTGCCTGTCTTCCTCTGCCTGGATTGGGCCTGGGAATGTGTAATCCTGAAACGTGAATGCCTCTGGGTAGAATAGATTAACCTATAACTGAGAGCCAAAACTATCAGGCTATGCTTCATTCCTAATTTCTCGAAGAATTTGCATGCATATATCTTATCCTTTGAAACAGAATGGGCCTAGAGTAAATCAGCATGTCACCACAGGACTGTGCCATATCGTGATTACTAATACAGGTTTCCTCAACTGATTTAGCATATTATGTCAAACTAGGGTCAGTGGCATCAAAATACAGAATTTAGCAAAATTTTACCAGTATAATCCTTAACAGCATGATTGGATTATTTAAAACAATCATATTCTTTACATTTTGCCCACATGCATTTTTATCTCTTTGAGCCTCTTCAACTGTTTGGAGTACAGTTACTTTGTCAAAGATTGCAGTCAAACACTTTCCATCTCCAAGAGGAAAAGAGCTCCTCAAATGGATTAAAAAATGGAAAGTATGGTGGAAAGTGATTATACAATAAACCACTCACACACACCATGACTGAGTGGTGGAATTGGACATTGTCTTAAACCACCACAAGAAACCCTTTGCTTCAGATTGTTCCTGTGGAAAGAGGATGAGGACTGTGAAAGAAATCAGTCTTGCTATATTGTACGCTTCCCTGACAGCACAGATGGTGATGCTGGATTCTTGTTGACCACATTTAGTTGCACTTATTTAGAAACCATAATTCATTAAATAGTCAATTAGAGTGACTCATCTCTTTGAGGCTCTCCACTTCTTCCTACTGCTCATTTCTTGTTGTTAACCATCTCTTCTTGCTCTTTCATCAACTTTGTAAATGCCTTCTCCCCCTCGTCCTACATTCTCTTTCTCCCCTATCATCTCTTTCTACCCTTACATTTACATTTACATTTAGTCATTTAGCAGACGCTTTTATCCAAAGCGACTAACAATTGAGGACTAAACCAAGCGAGTCATCGTGAATAGGCAAAAACAACGCAAGAAGTGCTCAAAATACAAAGTTCAGACATTGCTCGGAGTAGCATAAGCCAGGCAAGCGAGTATTTAAAGGAAAGGATTTTTTTTTTTTTTTTTTTTTTTTTTTTTTTTTTTTTATGTTAAGTGCTTCCGGAAGAGATGAGTTTTCAGTTGCCTTTTGAATGCTGTCAGGGATTCTGCATTCCGGATGACGGTGGGGAGATCATTCCACCAGCATGGAACCATGAATGAGAATGTTCTGGAGAGTGATTTTGTGCCCCGCTGTGATGGTGCCACGAGCCGTCGCTCATTGACCGATCGTAGGCTTCTGGTAGGGATGTACACTTGTAGTAGTGAGTGGAAGTAGGAGGGGGCTGAACCTGTGGTCAATCTGTAAGCAAGCGTCAAAGCCTTGAACTTGATGCGAGCAGAGAGTGGTAGCCAGTGCAGAGAGATGAACAGAGGAGTGACGTGGGCCCTTTTGGGCTCGTTGAAGACGAGACGAGCTGCAGCATTCTGGATCATTTGTAGAGGTTTAGTTGCACATGATGGAAGTCCAGCCAGAAGAACATTGCAGTAATCAAGCCTAGAAATGACCAGGGCCTGGACGAGAAGTTGTGTTGCATGCTCAGTTAGGAAAGGTCTGATCTTCCTGATGTTGTGCATAGCAAACCTGCATGATCAAGTTGTCTTTGTAATGTGGTCAGTGAAGGTCAGCTGATCATCAAAGATTACTCCAAGATTTCTGACCGACCTTGATGGGGTGATTGAGGATGAATCTAGCTGGATAGTGAGGTCGTGCTGTAGAGACTGATTGGCAGGGAGGACGAGAAGCTCAGTCTTTGCCAGGTTGAGGTGCAGGTGATGTTCCTTCATCCATGCCGAGATGTCCGCCAGACAGCTTGAGATCCGTACAGCTACTGTGGGATCATCTGGTTGAAATGAGAGGTAGAGTTGGGTGTCATCAGCATAGCAATGGTAAGAGAAACCATGTGCCTGTATGATGGGTCCCAGTGATGTGGTGTAAATGGAGAAGAGGAGCGGTCCAAGAACTGAACCCTGGGGAACCCCTGTGGTCAGCTGATGTGCTTTGGATACCTCACCTCTCCATGCGACCTTGAAGGACCTACCTGTGAGATAGGACTCAAACCAGTTGAGGGAGGTTCCAGTGATGCCCAGTGATGAGAGGGCGGACAAGAGGATCTGATGATTCACTGTGTCGAAAGCAGCAGACAGGTCCAGTAGAATGAGAACTGATGATTTGGAAGCAGCTTTTGCGATCCGCAGGGCTTCCGTGACTGGCAGCAATGCAGTCTCAGTTGAATGTCCTTTCTTGAAGCCAGATTGGTTGACATCCAGCTGGTTGTTCAGAGACAGGAAAGATGATACTTGGTTAAAAGCAACACGTTCAAGTGTTTTCGCAATGAATGGTAGGAGAGAGACAGGTCTTTAGTTCTCTAGAAGTGATGTGTTTAATGTTGGTTTTTTAAGCAGAGGAGTTACCCGAGCCTGCTTAAATGCTGTAGGGAAAATGCCAGTGTGAAGGGATGAGTTGATGATGTGTGTGAGAGCTGGAAGAAGTGTGGGAGAGATGGCTTGTAGAAGGTGTGAGGGTATGGGGTCTAGAGGGCAGGTGGTAGGATGACTGGAGAGGAGAAGTTTAGATACTTCTTCCTCGGTTAGTGGAGTGAAGGAGGAGAGAAGGTTGTTGGCTGTGGGAGAGGTTAGTTTGGGTTCCTGTGTGTGTGAAGCTGAGAACTGACTGCTGATAGTTGTAGTTTTGTTAGTGAAGAAGTTAGCAAAATCATCAGCAGTTAGCGAGGAGGTGGGTGGTGTTGGAGGTGGACAGAGGAGAGAGTTGAATGTCTTGAACAGTGAACGTGTATTAGTGGCGCTGTTGATCTTGTTGTGGAAATATGAAGATTTTGCGGTGTGAACATCAACAGAGAAGGCAGAGAGCAGAGATTGATACCTACTGAGGTCAGATGTGTCTTTTGATTTGCGCCATTTCCTCTCCGCTGCCCTGAGCTTGGTCCGGTGTTCACGAAGAACCTCAGATAACCAGGGGTTAGAGGGAGTAGTGCGTGCTGGCCTGGAGGAGAGAGGGCAGATGTTGTCTAGAGAGGAGGTTAGGATGGAGCATAAAGTATCCGTTGCAGTATTCACATCCAGAGATGAAAAATGTGAGGGAAGAGAAGATGACACAGCAGAGGAAAGATGGGATTTAGAAAGTGAGCGCAGGTTTCGTCTGAAAGTAAATGGTGGGGAGGTTGGTGGAGCATGGGTAGTGAGTTGTAGATTGAAAGTAATGAGGAAATGATCTGAAACTTGGAGAGGTTTCACCAAAATGTTATCTGTGATACAGTTGCGTGTGTAAACCAGGTCCAGTTGGTTGCCTGACTTGTGAGTACCGGTGGTGATGAGGCGTTTGAGATCGAAAGAGGCTAGGAGAGAGATGAAGTCTGTTGCATACGGTTTCGCTAGGTGGATTTTGAAATCGCCAAAGACTACAAGTGGGATGCCATCCTCAGGGAAAGAGGACAGCAACACATCCAGCTCCTCTACAAAACTTCCCAGTTGACCTGGGGGGCGATAAATAACTACAATATGGATCTTCACGGGAGTTGTAAGTGTAATAGCATGATATTCAAATGAGTTGTTATTGCATAGAGAAGAGAGAGTTGAAAATTTTCAAGTGTTAGAAATGAGAAGACCAGTGCCCCCACCTCTCCCCGACTGGCGAGGGGTGTGAGAGAAAGAGAAGTTGTTAGAGAGAGCAGCAGGGGTTGCTGAGTCTTTTGGGCGGATCCAGGTCTCAGTCAAGCCCAAGATATTAAGAGTAGAATGGGATGCAAAGGCTGGAATGAAGTCAGCTTTATTGACTGCTGATTGACAATTCCATAGACCCATAGAAAGAGTGAGAGGTGAGTGTGAGGATGAGAGAATAGGGCGCAGATTAGCAGTATTGCGCTGCCTTCTGTGCGTGGTGAGAGAGCGTTGTCGAGAGACAACAGGAATGTGTTGAAAGCACATAATGATAGTGGGAAATAAGATAAAGGTAGGAAGGGAAAGGGTTAAGAAGATACTTTAAGTGCCTTGCAGGTGTCCTTGCTCGGTGGAGTCGCGCAGGTAGAGTCGCAGGTCTTTACCCGAGTCGGTCTTAACACGAGGAGGTTAAACACGAGCGCTGACTGCTTCCGCTGACGCTTCCGCGACAGCGCGCACACTACATAGATATAATGCTATCAATCGCCTGAGTGAGGACAGCTGTGGTAGTACTTGCAATTAGCACAGCGAAAGCAAATATCCCGAGAATGGCCGAAATCGAAACTAGCTGTTATGAACAGCAATACTTAAGTGCTACAATAACAACCAGACTACAACCCTTAAGACGGCAGATATTCAAAATAGGAACGTGTCTAATTAAATTAAAGATATTTAGTGAAAATAAAAATTACAAATAAGCAAAGAATCGAAAATAGCCCTACTTACTTGACAAATGGTAAACAGAGCAACAGGAGAACTGGATATTAAGAAAAAACAACTTGCGCGCTCTAGCCGTTCTCGCAGAGTGACCCTTCCCCACTCTTCTTCATCTCTTCCTCCTATTCCTTCTCCTCTCTCACTTTCTCTTCCACTCCATCTCTTCTCAGTCCTACTCTACTACTTCTCCTCACTCTTCCTCTAGGGTCCTCATTATTTCTTTGCTATGAGTTTTCTCAAATTTTATACATGGCAAAGTCATGACAGTTGTGTGAACTTTTTTTGGTTAAATTCCACTTTTTTTCTTTAGAATTCTTCACTTTTTTTATCACTGCAGATGTGAATTTAATGACATTTGACAACATGCAACATGTATTTGGTTAAGTCTTAGGCTAAGTGAACGTAAACAGTTGAGACAGAAAATGCATGTGACACAGTATATTGGATCCATGCATTAGGTTTTAAAGTGCGAATAACCCTGCTGCCGCCGGTGTCATTACTGTTAATCAATGAACAAAAGACAAAGAAAATCACTCACTGATCTTGACTGAATAACTTTTGGAAATGTAATAAGGATTAATCTATATTTTATTTATAAAAAGAAAACTATGCAGTGATATTTTACATTTAATTTCAATTTCTGAACTTTGTTCAGTTGCATTTTTATTTTCTAATTTGCTTTTTTGTTCTTATTGTATTGGTGACTATATACTTGTCTTTAATAAAGTTTGAAATTTATATTTAGTTAGTCTAGTTTATTATTTAGCTGTTGGTTTTTGTTCATGGTATTCAGATTAGGGCTGCACGATTTGGGGAAAATGTCATATTGCGATTATTGAGGTAAATATTGCGATTGCGATATAATAAACAACTGGTTTCATGAGTCAACTTGCTTGGTTCTAAAGCAAAATGCACACGCAGATTAGTGATAATTCTGAAATGTGTACTGTATTTCTCAACTCAAACTAGCAACATCAACTAAATGATTGTTAACACCTATAATGATCAATAAGCCATTGATGTCTGGATAAAAATGACCCCCTCCCCCCCATTTTAAACATTAATTATAGCCATCCAACATTACAGTGATTCCGTCATTAAAATTGAAAGCTATACATTTTTTTTAACATTTATCAGGCTTCAAAAATTAACAGCTTTTAATTTAAGTGAACTTAAAACAATCCACACATAAACCCATAATAAATGTCATAATAAAAGACATATACAGAAATTTAATAAAGTTATCAAACAGTCTGCATAAATTATAAATTATATATAGACTAATCCTTATTAAACACAAGTTCTTTAGTCAAGAGCAGTGAGTAATTTCCTCTGTTACCATTGTTCTTTGATTAACTTTACTGATGCCCTTTAAGAGCAGCCGTTGCTGACAGAGACGCGTCGCGGATCTCACACACGCCTCATTCTCTCACAACTCTTTACGTCCATCATAAGACTGCTCTTATGTTATAAAGATACTCGACAAATGACATTTTGGCATAATTGTGTGTGTGTTATTGACTTGTTCGTTAAAGCGTGAAAGAGAACTGTATTCTGCAGCGCATCTTTCTGTGAGTCGTCAGGACATTCACAGGCAGCGCGCTTTCTTTCTGACTTGTCACGCATGAATGGTTTAAAGCAGTGATTTAAAGCAGTGATTCCCAACCCCCGGTCCCCGGACCGGTGCCGGTCCATGAACGCGTTAGTACCGCAAATTCCCAGAATTTTTTTTTTTATAATAATAATTGTGTTTTTAAAATTCTTTTTAACATGTCATGTCATTTAATCCAAAACACAAACAATAAATAAATACAAATAAAAAAAAAATATTAAAATGTGTTTCTTTGAGCGCCTTGCGATTGCTTAGCAACGCGTGTATCTGAACGGACTGCAAAAAAAAAGTGCGGTGCGTGCAGCTGAAGTGACAGAAGTATGTGGAGAGATGAGCGGGCTCAGCAAACTTCAATGGCTAATTTAATTGCGGACAGTTCCGGTAAAAGGAAAGGCGATGACCAACTTGAAATATAGCGAGAAAAAGAAAAAGTCAAGCTTCAATCGTAAATACGATACATATATTATATATCTCATTATATTACTCATATATTAGGTATGGATTCACGTTAACAGGCGATTCCGTGGCGTCAAATCTGTTGTGTTGAAAAACGAATCGGTTACCTAACGTAACCTCGGTTCTCTCTAGATGAGGGAACGAGTATTGTGTAAGCTAGCTTACGCTACGGGAAAGATTCATCTTTTCTGAGAAATTGAAGCCAAAAAATTATCCTATAATTTTGTATCCATTGTCAACGCAGTTCAGCTGCAGCAGACCATGACCGGGCTAGCTAGCAGCTCATTGGTTCGCTCACAGAGAACTGCTTAAGCCTATGAGGAGACGCAGATAAACTCTCGGCCAATGAGAGTCTGACCTGCTCTCATTGCGTCAGAGCCCGCCGAAACGGGCGTGGTCAGAGAGTATATCTTGGCGTCCCAGGCTGTCAACTCTGGTTTTTCATAAAATGAAGCGAGAACGCTAGTAGCACAAGCACGGCCAGGAACGCAATACTCGTTCCCTCATCTAGAGAGAACCGAGGTTACGTTAGGTAACGATTCGTTCTCTTACGAGAGGTTCTCTCGTATTGCGTAAGCTAGCTTACGCTACGGGAACACCTGGTCAACGCCGTGCGTGCTAAGCATCCACTACAAGTCCCAGGGGAGACCCCGGGGGGCCCTCATAAGTGGGAATAAATATATGTACATGTGACAAAAGCCAGCAGAGCGGGCCGGTGATTGTGTCGTACATAAGCACATGAGAGAGAGGGACAGAGCGAACCGGTCTCCCTATAGTGCAGCTCAACCAGAAGAGCTGTAACCTACTAGACTGCTAGTAGTTTAGCCTGCAAGGCAGGAACTTCCAGGTTGTAAAATCTGACAAAGGTGGAGGGGGAAGCCCATCCCGCTGCCACACAAATGTTGTGAATGGAAATTCCGCTGGACCATGATGAGGCCATGCCTCTAGTGGAATGAGCCCTGATGCCCAGAGGACATGGCAGGTCTTTTGATGCGTATGCGGCTGCAATGGCATCAACTATCCATCTTGATAGAGTCTGTTTCGAGGCGGCCAACCCTTTGGTGCGCCCACCGAACGAAACGAAAAGCTGCTCGGATCGTCTGACCGGAGCAGTGCGAGTAATGTATAATCTCAGGGCCCTGACCGGACACAGGAGATTAGCGTCAGATTCTCTATCGGATGCAGGCAGAGCCGATAGGGAAATAACTTGTGCCCTGAATGGGGTACCAATCGCTTTTGGGACATAACCATGTCTAGGTTTGAGAACGACTAAGGAGTCATTGGGCCCAAACTCGAGACAGGAGGCGCTAGTGGACAGCGCGTGAAGGTCCCCCACACGTTTTACTGATGCGAGCGCGAGCAGAAAAACGGCTTTGAGCGAAAGGTATTTGAGGTCCACGGTGTTTAACGGTTCGAATGGGAGGGCTTTCATAGCTTCGAGAACTATGGAAAGGTCCCAAATCGGCACCGAAGGGGGGCGTGGGGGGTTCATCCTTCTAGCTCCCCTGAGGAAGCGGGTGACCAAGTCGTTTTTGCCCAGTGACTGGCCGCGCCGGGGTTCAACAAACGCTGCGACGGCTGCCACATACACCTTGAGAGTGGACGGGGACCTGGCCTTGTCCAGCATCTCCTGGAGGAAAACTAACAAGGAAGGAACCTCGCATGACCGTGGGTCCAATTTTCTGTCGGTGCACCATTTAGAGAACACAGACCATTTAGACGCATAGAGCCTTCTAGTAGAAGCCGCTCTAGCCTGCATGCTCGTGTTTAACACTCCCTCTGGCAAAGCAACGGGTAGTCGTTGATCACCCACGCATGTAGCGCCCAGCGCTCTGGGTGGGGATGCCAGATCGTGCCGCGAGCTTGGGAGAGGAGATCTGCTCTGACTGGGATGGGCCACGGGGCTGTCAGTGACAACTGAGTGAGCTCCGGGAACCAAGTCTGACCCTCCCAACGCGGGGCTATGAGGAACACCGAGTGGCGTGTTTCCCTGATTCTCTGAAGCACCTGTGGTAGCAGAGAAACCGGAGGGAAAGCATAAAGCGGGCGGCTGGGCCAGGTCTGGGCTAGCGCGTCCACGCTCTTTGTGAAAAATATTGGGCAGTGGGTGTTCTCCTCTGAGGCGAAGAGGTCCACCTCTGCTCTGCCGAATATCCGCCATAGCTTTTGAACTGTAAAAGTGTGCAGGGACCATTCCCCGGGGGGAATGGGGTTCCTGGACAGACTGTCTGGACCGTCGTTCAGATGGCCCGGCACGTGCGTCGCTCTGAGCGAGAGCAGGTGACACTGAGACCAAACTAAGATGCGTTCTGTCAGCGGAAGAGATTCCTGGATCTGACTCTGCCCTGACGGTTTAGATAGGAGACCACGGCTATATTGTCCGAACGGATCAGCACGTGGTGATCGTGAATGCGCGGGAGAAAGCGCGTGAGCGCGTTCTCGACCGCCAACCTCTCCAAACAGTTTATGTGTAGGAGGCTCTCTTGAGCTGACCAGGGGCCGAAGGCCGGTGAGCCCTCGCAGACCGCACCCCAACCCCTGTTGGATGCGTCTGTCGAGATGACTTTTCGGCGAGAAAAGGTCCCCATGGAAACGCCCCGCTGAAACCATTCTGCCACAGTCCATGGCTGCAGAGCTGTGATACAGGTCTGCGTTACCTTTATCAGCTGGCGGCTCGTGGTCCACGCACGGTGAGACACACGGCTCTTCAACCAGAACTGAAGCGGGCGCATGCGCAGTAACCCCAGCTGGAGCACCGCGGAGGCTGAGGCCATGTAACCCAACGCCTTCTGAAAAGTTTTCAGAGGTTTGAGTCTGTTCATCTGAAAAGATGCGACGAGATGCTGAACACGGCGCGCGCGCTGTGTTGACAGACGAGTCGTCATCGTGACCGAGTCTAGCTCTATACCCAAGAAGGAGATAGTCTGACTGGGATGTAGTGCGCTCTTTGTCCAGTTGACAGAGAGGCCCAAAGCTTTCAGATGGTCGAGGAGAACTGTACGATGAGACAGTAGCTCTCTCTGCGATTGTGCCAAAATCAGCCAGTCGTCCAAATAGTTCAGTATTCGCAGCCCCTGACTCCGGAGGGGGGCGAGCGCCGCATCCATGCACTTCGTGAACGTACGGGGTGCTAAGGATAGGCCAAACGGAAGGACGGTGTATTGATAAACCTAGCCTTCGAAGGCGAAACGTAAGAATGGCCTGTGAAGGGGATTTATCTGAATCTGAAAGTAAGCATCTTTCAGATCTAGTGAAATGAACCAGTCCCCCTGGCGCACGTGCGCGAGGAGTTTCCTGATCGTGAGCATTTTGAACGGTCTCTTCATGAGAACTTTGTTCAGAAATCTGAGGTCTAAGATTGGTCTGAGGCCGCCGTCTTTCTTGGGGACAAGGAAATAATGGCCGTAAAACCCCGACTCGCTCATAGACAGAGGAACTCTCTCTATAGCCCTTTTGCACAATAGTTTTGCTATCTCTGAACGGAGCAGCGTCACTGCTTCTGGGTTCACAGTAGTTTCTAGCCGCGCTCGAAAACGTGGAGGGCGACGGTGAAACTGTAAGCGATAGCCTAGCCTTATTGTGTTTAGCACCCACTGGGAAATTCCCGGAATAGCTTCCCACGCTTTGAAGCGTAACGCTAGGGGGTGAATGGCTACATGGTCCCCGTCGTTGCACATAGCGGGGCTGCGTGAGCGCGCTCATATTGTTTATGACAGCGGGACTTACACTCAGAGAGGAGTTTATGGGCCGTGTAACAGAGTGAGCAGAGGGGGGACGCGCACACGGGCTCGTGGGCGCGCTTATTCACTCTGAAACTCGAGCGGGTTGGAACCGCTTTATGAGAGTGGACTCTGTGTGAGACACGGGGACTGAAGTGCTTTTGTGTATGAGTGAACACAGTGTTGTGGGCACATTTTCTACACAAGAGGCTTTTATGCTCTTTTTGAGATTTGCTCTTTTTTCTCTGGGTCGCCGTGAAAACGGCGTTTTCGCTCATGCAAGCGGGAAGGGAGACCGGCTTGGTAATGGCGGTGTACACTGCTGTAGTAGCCGTGTGAGCGGGGACTAACAGAGGGCGAAACTTTGACGGCGGTCCGGCCGCGGCGGGAGAGCGCCATCTTTTTCTCAGCTGTGCTAGGCAGACTTCGAGTGATCAGGTTTCAGCGCGATCCGAGGCCGAGGCCCCCGGGGAGGCGGCGGTCTGTGGCGGCTGTCATAGCGAGAACGAGGGCGGCCGCCCTGGCGTCGCTGAAAAGTCTGGCTGTGCTGAGCTGAGCGCTGGGGTGGGGCTCGTGCAGGAGGCTGGTCACGTGAGCGGCCTGCAGAGGAGCTAGCGCGACGAGGCAGAAAGAGATTCATGGCCTGGGAAGCTTTCTGCACTTCGGAGAAACAGTCGACGATACCCGTGACGGCAGATCCAAAGAGGCCGGATGGAGAGAGCGGGGCGTTGAGAAAGGCGGCGCGCTCAGAATCTCCCATGTCGGCGAGTGTGAGCCAAAGATGTCTTTCAGACACACAAATGGCGGCCATGCATTTCCCCAGGGCTTGCGCAGCAGATTTTGTAGCGCGAAGGGCAATGTCCGTGGCGCTCCTTAAATCCGCGACTGAGGGGGGATTTTTTCCGCTCTCGTCCCATTCACGAAGTAAATCGCCCTGTAGAATCTGAAGGACGGACATGGAGTGGAGTGCAGAGGCTGCTTGACCGGCGGCTGAGTAAGCGCGGGCGTGAAAGCTAGAAGTCGCTCTGCAGGCTTTAGAGGGAAGCACAGGTGATGAGCGCCATCTCGTGGAAGGCGGGCATAAATGTGCGCGACCAGGTCCTCTACAGGGGGAATGGAGAGATACCCCTTTTCTGCGGCTCCGTCCACAACGCGAAGCGGGGCGGAAGAGTCAGAGCGAGTTCTGGCAGAGAGCGGGGCATTCCAGGACTTCGTGAGTTCCGCGTGCAGCTCAGGCAGGAAGGGCGCAGCCCGTTTAGAGACGGGAGTCGAGCACTGGCGGAAGTAGCTGCCGTCCATGCGGTTGATGGTCTGCTCGGGGGGAAGGGACCAATCGAGTCCGAGGCGTTCGACGGCCTGTGAGAGGCGCACTAATTCCTCCTCGATTCCAGCGCGGGTCCCAGAGGATTCTCGGGCCGAGGAGGCGTGAGAACCGGACCATTCCTCACTATCTGAAGCGAGAAGCGAACAGGTTTCCTTGATGTCCGCGGCGTCATCGGAGGTTACAGAGCGGCCACTCTGCGGCAACTGTACATCCGGAAGCGGCGGAGAAGGAGAGCGGGAGGCGACAGGCTCCGGCGGGAGCCCGCAGGGTCGACAACGGCATCTCCTCGCAGAGATTTTCTCCAGAGACATCTCCTCGTGTGAAATTTCATGATTTATGAGTGACATTAGTCTAGTAGAATTTTCAAAAAAATATTTTGCTACCTAAAAGTTAAAGATTTTTTGTGTCACGCATGCATGTCTTTTTCCCTTATATTAAATATAAAACGCATGTGGACTGATATGTTTCCAATGTCTGAACTCCTTTATTAATGGAGTATATAAACAGCCTTTTCAATATATTAGTATTAAATGCATTTTCTGAGAATTAATATTTAATTTTTTTACTGCAAATTTTGAAATGCGCGCTCTTTGGTCCATCAGTGCTTGTCAACATATATCGGAAAACATTTGGAATGGGTCAGACATAATTCTGACCACTTATTAAGTTTTCTGCGTATCAAATGCACGTAAAAACTAATTTTCGCGTATAAATTGCACGATAATACACAATGCATGCTAATGCATAATCCTTAGCTATTGAATCCTTATGCAAGGCTCGAAATTGCGACCATTTTGGTCGCATGTGCTCCTGAAATTTAATCTGTGCGACCTAAAAATATATTTGGGAGCATTTGTGCGAGTGCAAATAATGGTTGTGGTGCGACCTGTTTTCATTTCTCTAAAAAACGTTTGCAACTTACTTCACAGTGTGTACCTTGTGCGCTGATACGCGATGGCCGGACCATTTTTTATCCAACGTTATATAACCAATCCAGGAGGTTTCCTGCATTAAATTATTACCAAAGCCTTATTTGATCGGTGAGTGATGTAGAATAGAATGACTGCTGCGCTTGACAGGGCGCGTCTACGTAAGAGAGAGCCCCGGCCGCGCGCGCGCACTCTCACGTCTTCAAACAATACGAGCGCTGTCTTGATCTCTCCCTCGCGCATCAATCAAAATCATTTGACACGATAGAAAAAGGGCGGAAGACCAAAGTTTCACGTGGAGTATTCGGAGTTTTTTTTCTCCTGAATTACCGTGGAGTGTGAATTGTGCTAACAAATAAACTGCCGGGATAATCACACAACATGTGCCTCATCACCATGCTCATCACACGTCCACTAATGAAACGTCCGATTCGCGAACTAATGACTCGTTTGAACCGATTCACTTTAATGAATGGTTAAAACAACTGATCTGTCCAACACTGAACTCACGAGACGTCTGCATCGGTGTATAACAAATCGGTAGCCTAACACTTTACAATAATGTTCCATTTATTAAATTCTAGTTAACTATACTAGTTAACATGTACTATTAATAAACTGCACTTTGTTGTTAACCATTGTTAATGTTAATTTCAACATTTAGGGTATAGCCTACTAATAGCCTACAAATAATTGTTTTTTATTTGTTAATGCACTGTGAAATAACATGAACAAACAATGAACAGCTGTATTTTTATTAACTAAGATTAGCAAAGATTAATACAGCATAGCAATAGAGTGCCAAGCAAAAAATGTGGGGACAGGTGTGCAAACAAATCAGGTTCAAATATTAGGCTTTTAATCGGCAGGATGCTGTTGGTCGTTCCTCTCTATTGGCAGAGCTAATACGTCAAATATAACACCGCATAGGCTACACCATCGCCAAAGAAGAGCTTGCCTTCACTATATTAAACCTATGTTGCAGCTCATGGGAAAAGAACGATTTAACATGTCGAAGTTGCGATTAACATGATGACTTATGCAAATGACAAATCATGTGCCAATATTATCGGGGTGAGATGGAGCCAGAAGACCAAATTTAAAATCTTGGCCACATGATGTGTAAAGCCCCAGTGAAATGAAATCTGTTAATACATAATTTGTAGTTGTGGTGCTCCTAAATTTTTGCTGGTGCTCCTAACTTTTTGAAGTTGGGAGCACCAGTGCTACCAAGTAAAAAAGTTAATTTCGAGCCCTGCTTATGTGAATTTAGGGGGCGACCGGGGGTGGGGGTTCCAACGTCTATGCACCTGGTAGTGAGTAAGTGCTATGTGGGTTGCTTTTGAAGTAGACCTAATTGTATGGGAGAAAAGAGAAACATTTTGTGAACCGTTCTGAAAGTTTAAAAAGATTGGTATACAAGTAGCCTTTGTTGCCACCTAGTTCATTATATGCAGATAAATGACAGGCTGTTACTGTTTTACACAGTGATATGTTCCGAATCCAAACGATGCGTCTTAAAATTGAGGCATTCAAATTGACAACTGGTCCCTGGAATTTTTTTATGAATATGCTGGTCCCTGGCACAAAAAAAGGTTGGGAACCCCTGGTTTAAAGCATTCGCACGAATAAGAGCGGGATCATGGAACACTAGCCAAAGGATGACAAAAAAATAACAGATGCTGCGTTAATTGTGTTAACAGCCCTAATTTGTTTATTTAAAAATCGCAGCATTTTGCGTCATATAATCGCATAGGCTTGACACCGCGATTGCGATTGTGATATGATTAATCGTGCAGCACTAATTTAGATGCAACAGAATGTTGCAAAAAGACAGAATAAAAATGTTTTATATCTAAATGTTTTACTTTTTTAACCATATTGGAATCGAAATGGGAATCGGAATTGATCAGCGGAATCGGAATTGGAATCAAAATCGCTAAAATTCAAACGAAACCAACCCTACACATGATCTATCAGTAATCATTCTAATTTGCTCAAGAAACATTTCTTATTATTATTAATTGAAACAGTTGTGCTGCTTAATCTTTTTGTGGAAACAGTGATCTTTTTTTTCAGATTGCTTTTGATGAATAGAAAATTCAAAAGAACTGCATTTATTTGAAATGGTTGTTTTTTTGTAATAATGAAAAGTCTTTACTGTCACTTTTGATAAATGTATTGCATTGTGCTAAATACAAATATTCATTTATTTTTAAAAGAATGAAAGTTTTTTGTCCATACAATTTTTGGACCCCATTGATTTTGATTATATGGACAACAACATTCTTCCAAATATATGTTTTTGTGTTCCACAAATGAAAGAAAGGTTTGAAACAACATGAGGGTGAATGACTGAATTTTAATTTTCGACTGAGCTGTTTCTTCAACAGTTTTGAAAGAACCTTGGATTGGAGAAATTTCGCTGACCTTGGCTTAGAGAAATGTGCAAAATCATTTGAAGAAAAACTGTAAATGTGTATCTGTCACACTGAATTCAGAGGATCGTTGCTCTTAACACCCCGTGTTAAAACTAATGTAATTGTCGTGTATCGCATTTCTGTCTGTGGTTTCCAAAGGGAAAAACTAAAGAACAGAAGCAGAAGAAGTTAACCCAAGTAATTGAAGCTGTGCAAAACAGCTTCAATGAGAAACTTGAATCTGTAATTTATCCAAATTAGATATCTGAGACTACAGTAAAAGCACTTAGCATTTGCAGGACGTGGGAGGGAATATGCATTTGTGTGTGTCTGTTAGGAAAGACTCTGTAAAAGTGGATTTTTTTGCACCAATAATAAATAAATAAATAAAACACACTGCAAGTCCAGTAGTGTTAACAGTGACTGTACATTAATGTGATTATGCAAGCAGATTGTCTGGTTGCTGTGGGTGCATTTCATTCCAGGAAACAGCCCAGAAGCTTCCTTTCTGGCTCCACTTCCTCCATAGAAAAAGAAGACCTCAGCTTCTTTAATAATTCATTAATGCTTATCCGGTAAAAAATGCCTCACCAAACTCACACAAACATGAGAAAAGTAAAGACACGCTGGATTGGATATTCTTAGAGATAAATGAATAATTAGCTTGACTGCGTCAAACAAGGATTGTATGAAAAAAGAAAAATAAGCTCTGGATGAAATGGTTTCAGATCTGTGGATAATTGCGGCAGATTAATGCATATCGCATATAGGCTGGCTGTGTGTAAATATGGACTATAGCGATATGCTAACATGGTGTCTTTGCTCGATAAAGATCATTGCGGGGTCTTTGATTCATGAGTTTGTTTATTGTATTTTGTTGCTGTTGCAGTGATTTATTGCCTGTTTAAAACCCCATATCTTGCGATTCCATATTGAGACACAGCTTCGTCCTCTCCTTGACAGACAATGTCTGTGACGACCGCGCTCTCAGACACACATGACGGCCCGTTGATCCTTTGGAACCGTAGAAATGAAATGCTTACCGTGCTACTGCATCCAAATCATCACAACGAAAATACTGAGCTTTAATGAGTGTTTGCAGTGGACTTTTGTGTTCATTGTTAATGGCTAATCTCTGGCCTTTACAAATACTTATTTGTAATTAGTACCCAGCTGCTAATTGAATAGTTTGGCTGGCTCTAGTTGGCTTTGTGTAGATCGTACTGATAAATGCTGAACAAATGGCTCAAACCTATCTATGATGTTTTCTGGTGTCCTAGCCTTGCCAGGCTTGTCTGATTTACTGGTTTTAGAGGGGTTTTGGTCTGTTTTAGCTGGCTGACCTGATACAACAGGGAGACCAACTAGACTGGTTTAAAACTGCTAACCTAAAAAGAAAAAGGTTCAGGTTCCAAAGGTCTCGTGGTTCTGGAAAAACCTGGAAATGTCCTGTTTTGCGAGAATAAAAGATTCTTAGAAGTTTTAGAAAGGTGTAATTTAGTTATACTTACTTCTAAAGTATTCATTCAGCTAGAAATGACTTTTTACGATCTCTATAAAACAATCCAGTCATCACACACGACTGAAAAAGTAATAGACAAATCATAGAAATGTATTGGCAAACTTAGGGATCCCTGAGGTTGTCTTCATTTTAATATTGCAATATATGCTTTAATTGTTTAGGTATTATGCTAATTAAAATTTTAGAGACATTATTGTGGAACACATAAGTGTTCCAATGGCTCATTTGCATAAGCTATTAGCATATTCAAACTCCTTTTCCCTACACTTTTTACTGTTACTATAAGATCAGAGATTGTGAGTGAAACTGAAAATGCTACTGCTATTTTTCAGTTTCACTCATGATTCACTGAACGACACGTTGAAGCTTGCTCAATGTGTTATGACAAGAGTGTTCCGAGCATTTTTCATCATCTGCTGTTTGCATGTTTGCAGATCATTAGTGACACTTCGGTCATCACCAGAATGATCTTAATGACTAAGCTCAGCGGTGATCCACCAAACATCCAGAGCGCATCAGGAGAATTAATAGAACGCGGTTCATATTTTCTTATTAACACTCACCATTGACAGTATATTTTGTGTCTCATTATAATCTTGTCTTTCAAGCTTTAGTTAGACAGCAACTTGATTGCTGAGTATTTGAGTGAAATGTATTTTAATCATCACACTACACTTATACAGTAATAAGTTTGAGGATTTAAAATAATAATAATTAATAGTTTTATTCAGCAAGGATGTATTCAATTTAACAAAAGTGACAGTAAATACATTTATAATGTTACAAACTACTTTAAATGAATGTTGTATCTTTTGAACTTTCTATTTAAATAATCTTAAAAAAAAAATATCATGGTTTATACAAAAATATTATGCAGGACACAAATGTTTTCAACAGTGATTGTAATAAATAAATGTTTCTTGAGTACCAAATCAGCATATTAGACTGAAGACTGGCGGGGAAGAATGGCTTGTAAAAATCAGCTTTGCCACCACAAAAATAAATAACTTTTTAAAAATGTATTAAAATGTAAAACAGTTATTTTAAATTGTAATCATATTTCAGAATATTTTTAGTTTTATGTTGTAATATTACTTTACATATAGTGAACATATACTTAATTAGAAAGACTTTACTTTATTCTACAAAGAAAAATGGCATGCACCTTCCCAAACTTCTGTTTTAGGAAAGTGCTGATTGGACTTGATGAAAGCATCTGGCATACATTCATTTCTGTTCTCTTTTTTTACTTGATGACAATGTTTCTGTTCATTTGTCTGGAGATTTCTCTCACTTTGAGTGCCATCACAGACTCTTAACCAGTGCCAGAGAGAAGAGAGAGAGACCTGGCGGGAGTGAAAGAGAACTAGGAGAATAATTTTAATTGCAATAATACAAATGGTTTTCTTTGCCGGTCTAGTGCTTGTCTGCATTAGCATGTAAAGTGAAAAGCCGATGAGTCCCGTCTGAATTGGAGTCTCCTCCCACAACCTGTCTCAGTCATACCCACTTTAATTGCGTCAATGCTATTATTATCAGCGTTATTATTTTTCTGATAGTGATCACGGTCTCACCTTTCCTGCTCTCGAAAAGGATGCCAGAATGGGTTGTACCGCTGTATCACTTAGCAGGTTTAGTGTGATAATATCACATTAAATTATATGTTTGACACCAAAGTCACACTCACAGCGACACAGAACTGATTAAGATGAATTTGAATGGCATTGTTTTACTCTGAAATGGAGCATGTTTTTAATAACGGCACACTTGAGTAGTTCTATTAAATTATGTATTTGACACTTACGGTCACAAAAAGAGTATGCAGTATGCAGTTATATAGATGAGTGTTATATTAGTCATTTGGAGCTGGAAAATAAATAAAAACATTTTAAATTTGCCATTCAAATCCATCTGGTAGTTTGTTAGGTCCGTTGTTTTCAAATAAAAGTTTTTTTTTATTTATTTTTTTATAGCTAGATCATTTTAATAAAAGGATTTTTTTTTTGTATAAAAACTCACTCAGTCAGTTAAGACATTAAGAGGTTTGAAAGTGCACAATTGTGTTGCTTTTCCCCTGCCAAACCATGAAATATGTGCAAATATGACCAATGAGTTTGTTCTTCTTGCTACATTCACAACGTTGCCTCACCATAAATTACTAATGATGTTTGCTGGTATGAATTATGGAACATCACTGATTCCACCAGTGCGTAGTCTTCTTTTGTTACAGTTAAATCTTCATGCTTATTTTAATGAAACAAATACAACTCAAAATACAAGGTTTCAAATTCTTGCACTCATTTTGTTTCAAACCCATATGACTGTGAATAATGTGCTGGTGTCTCTGAATGCAAAATGAATGTGAAAATACCGTAAAAGTATCTGAAGTGTTCCGTGCAACTCGTATACTATATTCCATTTTTCTTTTTGTGACAAACAGACCAAAATTTTTATCTCCAGCTGGCCTTGTATCCATTGTGTTGAATTTAACCGTTTCCCCGTCAACGTTTAAAAAAATAAAAATAAAAATAAAATAAAAGTTGCCAGCAACTGCCATGCATTTCACAAATGATAATTTTCACACAATTTGCATGGCCCCCGTAATATATTGTTGTAGAAATATCTGAACATGCAATATGTCAAAAGAAAGTACAGAGCCTCTGCTTTAAAAAAACAAACAAAAAACAGTTTGTTCTTGCTTCATGCATTCTTTTTTTTATCAACACTTGAATGTTGGTCAGTTTCATAAAAAAAACTCTAGCTTTTGAGGAAAAAGCTGAGAAAATTGCGTTTTTGTCAAAGACTAAGTCTGGATCGATTTCAGAAAGAAAACACCCCTAAAGCCTCACAGTCTTAGAGCTTTTCCTGGGTCGACATTTCATGCAGTAACATGAGGCAGGTTTGATATATATGCTGTTTAATGTTAATGATAGTGTTATTTTACATATGCATCTGATTACATATTCTATCGCTTGTTTCTGCTGCTTCACCTGTGTTTTGATCAGGAGATTCAGTACTCTTTTAAAAGATGTGTCATAGCGCCCCCTACTATACAGTATAACAGCAATAACACGGAAAGACGGAAAATTCGGCTTGGCAAGTTAAGAGTTAAGAACCAGAGCAGTACCATTTGTAAACAAATCATTCAGACCAGTTTTGTTAACTAGATTAAATGATTCATTGAAAAGATCTGACTCAAAAGAATCTTTAGTTCATGAATATGACATATCTTATTTCACATGAGTTCTCTGAACTCTTTCCCTGCCGTTGACGAAATTTTCGGGCAATTCATGTTTTTACTGTTATACTGTAGGGGATGCTATTATGTATATTCGGAAATAGCTCAAGATCTCCGGATGCAAAAACAAGTGAAGAAGCAGACACTAGTGTAAGAAGCATTGATTACACACACATGCAAGCTAATTTGGTCAATACTAAACAGCATATAAATCAAAACTGCCTAATGTTACAATATGAAATGTCGACCCAGGAAGTACTCTATGCTTTGATCATCGTTCTGAATCAGATCCGTATGTAGTCTCTGAACAAAATGTGATTTTATAAGCTTTGTGTTAAAAATGTAGCTTAAAAAAAAATCAGATACAACATCATATTCTGGGGTCCATGAAAGTTTTGTGAAAATGATAAAAAATGCTAGTGCTGACTGGCAACTTCTGGCAAAAGAAAAAAACAGCGGCAGGGAAAGAGTTCGTTTCGCTCTCTACAAGCTTTCAAAACAGTTGGACCAATTTTTATGATGCTATTTATGGTGTTATTTTTAGCTGCTTTTATTATGTGCATTTGTGTTCCACAGAAGAAAGTAAGCCACAGTTTTGGAGTGAATGATGACAGACTTTTCATTTTTGGGTGAACTTTAAAGGAGAACTCCGGTGCAAAATAAACCTTTGGTCTAATAAAACATTGGTACCTAGTCAACCGTTATCTGAGATTTGTTTTCATGATAATCGAATGTAAAGAGTTTTATCTCTAAAAACTGTTTAGCGTATAACGCCAGTAATGGGGGCATTTAATAAGTAAAAAGAAATCGCTAGTTTATACCACTAACAAGGCTCAAAATAGCCCTCACGAACACAGTAACATAATGAGGGTCCCTACATGCAAAACGAAGCATTGAGAACTTTGTAAGTGTACAGACCGTTTAATAAGAAGATAAAGATAAAGACAATCCACTTCGTGTATACAGACAGGAGCCATCTTTGGAAAACAGTCTCGACTAGTCAAACCACGAACGCCATTCATACAGTTCAGAAGTTCACTGAACTTCATACAGTTCAGCTCACTTAGCACGTCGTTCGTGGTTTGATTAGTCGAGACTGTTTTAATTCCTTTTATGTCCTAAAACCCACTACGAAACATGTACCTTTCTAAACAGCCCTCCACAGGCTCAGTTAGACTCTTATTAGTTTGTTTCTTCTCTTTTGTAAAAGGCAGAGTTTTATTTATTGCTTTAAGCAACTTGACTTTTTCTACTTGAGCTTTGTGCAATGTTCTCATCTACACAAAGAGGGGAAAAAGCAAAACGTAGATTAGGTATTTTTAAGTGGTGGGAAAGGCGGTGGTGATTTGCATTCAGTGGCCTATTTTTCACACGATCTAATATGTGTCAGCTACGTCCGCTGGGAAAATATGACACTGTTTACTAAAGCACACAAGATGGTTTATTAGGAACTAGCAGACAACTCAATTAAAGTTCCCCTCTCACCATGTGAATTGAGGCCTCTGGTTTAAAGGGTTTATTCTGAAATTATTACAGCGAACATTGAGGAGGGAATTCACCAAGAATGAATTTTGCCCATTGATAGTGTTGTTTATTTGCTCCCGCTGCTGTTTTAGCACCAGAGTCACTAAAATAATTATGCAAATCAACAAGGGGACCTTGTTGACATCCAAAGGGGAATGAAGATAAGGGCTACTAAGAGATGTTTCTTGTTGAATATTAATAAAATAACTTAATTAGGGTTAGGGTTAGGGGTAGGTTATTAGTTATTAAATAACTTTTTTTAACTTAAATAATTCATTAGAATTTAAATAAATAAGTGTTGAATGCATTACATTTATTATTATATTTTTAATGAAAAAAATCTGAATTTTTTTATAAACTCCATTTTCTCATAGCTACTTTTTTCTTTTTGAAAAACCTAGTTCTTGAATCTTCCGTAATTACAGAATGAATAGCAGTTCTTCATTTTAACCTGTTAACAGTCCTAGTTTTGGAAGCCTTGGAAAATGTGGAGCCTTGGAGACAAAAATGTTGGAACTACAGAATTTTAGATGTTTGCGCTATAAGTGTTTAGTGGATTCACCCCTCTGCATTTTTAAAATGGATGAGTTTTGGGCCTCAGCATAAAAGACACCATTGTTAGCTTTTTTTTTATCGGATACATTTGCAAATTTTAGAAATGGTTCCAGATACTAATGTGTATAGTCAAAACAATAGTCATCTCCATTGTCTTTTACCTGCAAATGGTACAGTAATCTGCATCACATCTGTGACTTGCACAAATGTCATTAGGGATGAGTGTGATGGCAGTGTTCTGTATCTGAGACCACAGCAGGTTCAGGTGCTCACAAGTGAGAAAAGAGTGCAAGCATAAGTGGATCTGCATTAATGCTGAGTTGATGGCTCCTGTTGTTTTTCAGACAAAGCCAATGACGCTCAGTCACACGTTATGTTCATCAGCAGTCTGGCACGCAGGATGCATTTGAGCGCTGCTTTGATGTCGACTGCTCCCGAGGTTTAACTGGAATTTTGCATCCTGATTTGCGTCTCCGGAACTGATCGATGGCGGTTGGTAGCGCTTAATGCTAATGCTATCTGTCGCCTCATGGTGCCATGTGTTTACTTACTACTGCTTCACCATCAGCGCCGTTCTCTAGCGAGCTGATCTGAGGCTTCTAGACAGCATGGTAGACTTTTATGCGAATAAATACCATAAATCATTCTGCTTTATAGTTCCAAAGACCTGAGGTGAAGAGTGTGCAGGAGCTTGTGATGCACTGTGTCCATCTTAGATTTCTCAGGCAAAGCTTGATAGCGTATTGACTTTTTTTCTGATTAGCAACGAAAGGGATGTGAAGAGGGTGACAAAAGTCAAACAGAGAATCAGGTTTATTTTTGGACCCTGGGGATACATAATTCTGTTTTGGAGACATGAAGTCTGCCTTCAGAGGGAGACTGTGAAACATGACTATTTCTGGCAATAAGAGGCAAATTGTAGCTTCAAGTTTCCCCTAGGATTTGTAAGGCTTTAACAACTTCGTAAATTTCCAAACTGTTCCAAAACAAATTACTCACAGATAGTATCCCACTTTATATTTACATTAAAAAAAACATCAGACAAAATATATCAGCACATATTTCAGTAGATTAAAGTCTGTTGAACCAGGTACTGTACTTAATTTTTTTTATCCTCTTGAGCTCTTAAGCCTTTGGGTCATTAAAAGTGCGTATGTCAGGTTAAATTTGTAATTATGATTAACACAAAATATTTAGGGGAAATACACGTTTGACAAGTTGCTGTATTGTTTTGTATGATTTTCGATACCTAAAGGCAGAATATAAGATGAAAAAGTTTGTTATTTTCAGTACTCACTTAAAACTGCTCCTCCCCCCAAACGGATCGCTTGACGTCATAAGAGGGAGACGTCTCCCCAGGTCACTGAGAAAGTGAGTTTGTGAGCTGTGTTGATAATAGTACGAGTGATAGAGCGAGAGAATTTATTTATTTAGTTAGCTATTTAAGTTAGGTAGTTAGTTAGGTATACGCAGGCGTATTTTCACGATTCTCTCTCTCTCTCTCTCTCTCTCTCTCTCTCTCTCTCTCTCTCTCTCTCTCACACACACACTCTCTCTCTCTCTCTCTCTCTCTCACACTCTCTCTCTCTCTCTCTCTCTCTCTCTCTCTCTCTCTCTCTCCCCCCATCCCCCATCGTAGGTTTGAGGGAGATTTTGGATCTCCTTAGACTCAAAGCTCCCCATACTTGAATATAACTTTTTTGGAACGTCTCCCTCTTCTGACGTCACAGCTTAGCTTTGTTTTAAAAATATGATCTTGACTGAAATGGCTATAAAGCTTACTGTAGGGCAATTACAGTAATAATTTTAATGATAATTACATTTTCACTCAGACATCTAACCCTTATTTAATATATCTAAAAAAAAAAAAAATCAACCTGACATACACACTTTAAAGTCCATGTAAAGTCAAAATTAAGTATGTGTTCTGAGTATGTCACACCACAGAAAAATGTGTTATTAGCCATCCAGCCAAATTTGAACGATAAAAAAAGCCGGCAAGTACATTAAATAAGCTATCAAAATCTTGAAAAAATTAGCATTATTCTCTGCTCTCAAACGCTGGGGGCGTGTCCGCTGGCTGCGCTGAAACCACGCCCACTAGCGGGAAAGCTGTCGACGGCGATATTAGGTGATACTGGTTTCGGGACGGGAGGATGAACGCTGGCGGGGGATAGTCGTTTCGGCCCCGTTCACCAGTAACAGCGGATTATCAGTGAATCCCAGTTGTCTCTGAGGAAAGTTTATAAAACGATCCTGTGTAAAATGATCACTACAGAGGCGGGTGTTGTTGGCGGTGATCCTCATCTCTTAATCAAGGTTGGCTCTACACAAAATTAATCCACCTCTTCTTGATGTGATCATTTTTAGGAAATTTAAATAAAGACACCGATCTGTTTTGTACATGATCGCATCCAGGTAGTAGCGTATATGCATTTCCGTGTCGAAGGCATAGCTAGCTAGCAAACAGTAGGCTGTAGTAACTAATAGTACTGACAGTAACTCGCGTTTGAGCGGCGAATGCGAATGGGGTCGGGAGAGATCAGCCTCAGTGGCCTCGGTGTGTCATCAAGTAGGGGCGTGTCCACGAGCTCATGGGCTCCAGTGCGTCATCGAGCCCCGTTTTAGCCCCGCCCAAAAAATCCGTAAAATAGCAATGGTGAAAAACTGTTTAACAGTCTAACTCCGCATTTCAGTACTTCACAGTTCACAGTCTTTGTAATATGTTTTAGCAATACATTTGTAACATTTATAATGTGTTTAGAATTTTTTTGTAGAATTGCCTTTACAGGGACTTTAAGTCTCTTATGTTCACCAAGGCTGCATTTGTTTGATTAAAAATATAGTAACACAGTAATAGTGTGAAATATTAATTACAATTTAAAATAATTGGTTTCTATTTTAATATTTTAAAACTTAAATGTTTTTTTTATGGCAATGCTGACCTTTCTCAATGCCACTTGGCACTTTTTTTCTTTTTTTTCAATTATTTCCCTTGGAGTTTTTTGGTCTATGCACCTCATATGGACAGTTTTTAAGGCATGGTGAGTTCTTGACTATATCATTATATACAAAATCAAGGATGAATACAGTGACCTGGTGACCTCCGCTGCCTTAATTCACAAGGATTTGAACAAATAGGAGCTGAGAGAGTAGAATGGGCTCATAAAATTTGCAAAGAGTTCAGTCCAGTCGAACTAGGCTGAGGGGTTGATGTCCTGGTAAAGGTTGAAGTGTGGGACTTGGGGAGCAGCAACTGGACAGACAGAGTTGAAAGCTTTAACTGAAGTCTATAGGCTTCCAGCACACAGGAGAAAACCACAAATTCATTTATATGCTTTTGCAAAAGCCTGGTGTAAGGGCATTACCATCTGTACACATGCAGCATAGCAGACAGATATGGATGAATACCTGTAAATAAATACTAGGACTCGCACAACTACTCATTTTTACTTGTTGTCAACTTTTGCTTTTAGGGTGTGCTAGTTGCATGATCATAATTTTAATTTTAACAATGTTGAATCAAAGTATAGAGAAAGGATGGGTGAGATTTCATTTTGTGTGTGTGTGTGTGTGTGTGTGTGTGTCTGTGTGTGTGTGTGTGGAAAAGTGAAAGAAAATAAGAAAAGGACAGAAGAGGAGAAGAAAAAAAAAGATAGAATGATAGAATTAATGACTTGCAACTGTTTACAGGTTGTATAACTGAGATAAATACATGGCAAATAATGTTACATAATGACAAACTTTTCACTCCTGTTAACTGATAGCAGAAAAGCTATACATATACAGGCAGAGACACCGTTCATTAGTCTAATTTACGGTTGGCTCCATACAAGAGTTTTCTGCTTCGGTACAGTTACCGCTATAATTATTTGCTATTGATATCGTGATACTAAACAGATGGTACTGTAAATACACTACTGAATATGTGTGGGATGCAGGGTCATTGGATTACCACGTTTTTATTTATTTAATAGCATATAAAACTGAACATAATACCATGATGATTCATGTGCTTCAGCAAATTGTGTTTCCAATATTCTCCAGATATTCCAGGACATAAACATTACCGTAATGAAAAAGAATTCCATCCGTCCGTCCGTCCATCCATCCATGCGTGCTGAATGAATCACTGTGTTTGAAGAAATCATTTCAGTGAATGATTAAATGTCTCACTCATGGCATCTAAAATTGCTCACTTCCCTACTGTATAGTAGGCGAAAAACAGTATGTGACAAAAGAAATATGTTCGAATTCACAGTACTTATAAATGAGTGGGCAAAAAATACCTGGATGACCTTCAACTTCCGGTGAGATTCTGAAGTGTACATATGATGGACACTTTACTATCCCATAAGGCCATGGGAGAGGATTTGTCTGTAGGTGTGTTTGACTTCAGATGCAGCTGGATGTAACCAATCGGCGATAGTTGCAGCTTGCAGTCGGAGAGGAGCTGAAAACAGAGACGTAAAGTCGGACACTTTCTGCTTCCCGTAATGGCGCACGTACTGTATATGCATACTTTATCACAGCTGAAGTTAAATAAATATAATATTTGTCAAATACACAAATGCTTTAGAGACATTTTCATTTAATGCTTTATGTACTGCTTAACCTGTTAGCCAGCACCCTCCACTTTTTAAGAATCCCCAGAAATGGCATACCCAAACTAAAACGGATACAGTTCATGAACCCTTTGCACTAAAACCACAAGTATGATCTCATTTGAAAGCTGACACTTGGCAGTTTATTGTAAATTTAGAATTATGTATTGTCATAATGAAAAAAGTAGTTATAAATAGCTTCAAATTTTTGTGAAGTTATTAGAAATGTATTTTTTATGAAATATCTTCATAAAATAATATTGAATTTGGCATTGTATTGTAAGGCCGTCTAATTTGATCCAATGGCGGTACTCGATTAGAGGTAAAGGTCTCACGCGTGTTCCGTATTTTCTCATGGCAAAGGGATTTTAAATTAAATGCAATACATTGTATCTTATGTATTAACTCGTTATTTCATCTGACTCCATAAATGAAAAGGTTTTACAATGATATAAATAAATATACATGAATGTTTGACTGACTTTATTTTCATTGGAGTTAAAAGGAATAAAGTCTGTTAGAATAACCAAATATAACAATTTATTATGTCAGGTAAATGTATTATTACAATTTCATAATCAATTGAAAGATAATCAATGCAAACCATCAAATGTTCTAGAACAAAGAGGAACATCTTTTACCCGACATTATGAAATACATAAATGCTGAGTCTTGGCGACCCTCAGCATTCACGGGCTGATCTGAGATACAGAAAAAGGCCATGATCCTTCCGCTGCATTTCATTATATAGCCAGACCTCATTTCATATGTAAACATGAGTTTACAGTGGAATTTTACTTCGATCACCCCCCCCCAGACGTACTGGGGGTAGAAGTTGACCATTTGCTAACAGTGAGAATTTGCATACAGGAATTTACACCTTTTGGGGGTAGGACCATGCCTAGAGACCACATTCCTTTGTGTGCCAGTTATCCCTAAACTCTTAAAAACCTTATTACCTTTTGTTTTACTTATTTGGAAATAGGACACTTGTACCAGTCACACTGAGACATTTCAAATAATACTAAACACATGTATAAAACTGTATGATAGTTGTGTGAGTTTGGGTGATCTCTGCAAGAGTGGGGGATGCGCGCGAAGAAGTGTGTGTGTGTGTGTGTGAAATAGTTCAAATGTTAATTTGCAGCAAGGTCCTTCGTCTCATAGACCAGTGGTCAACCAGTTTTTCCAGTCTTACGGTATCAATCTAGAAATGCGTTTTAACTAAATGTAGTTCAATGTTTTTCCAGATCATTTCTGTGACTTTATTTTGATTAGGCTCTAAAATGAAAACTGGTGTTTATTTTCATATTCTAAGCATCCATTCAGTCTATTTTCTCTATTGTTTTGTGGTGCAAACGAGCCCCATTCAGTGTCAGTCTCCCCTGCATTCACACCTCTCCGGCCTGGTTATGGCTCTAAATATGCTTTTCTTTTGTCTTCATCATAATTACTAATGACTGATTCACGCTGTTTCAATCCCTAATTTTTTTTATCAAAGTTCTCACTTCACAATTGAAACTGTATCAAATGCCCCTATTGAACAAATAAACATTTCATTAAGCATTCCTATTTAAAAATGTTCATAAAAATAACAGCTAGGTGGCAGGTGCATCTGAGGGCTAGGTAGCATGTTAGCTTAGCACACCATCAATACACGACTATAGAGTGCCGAAGTGATGACGTCACTTTGTAGGACAACTCGGAAGCTAGCGGCGCATGGGTTCCCTCGATCGAAAAGCTATGCATTTTCCCCATAGACTTTTGGAAAATTGCAAAAAATAAGATCTGTGTTTAACAAAGAGTTGTGACCCTTACACGTTTTGTCTATCAAGATAATCTTTACAAGTTAATCCAAAATTTATACATTTTGAAGCCTATATAAAGTTTTTAAAAAACACAAGCAGACACAATAAAGTTTAAAAAACCACAAGCAGGCTTTGTTCACCACAGACATTATTTCAGGCGATTTAGCAAAAACCCATTCAAAAATCCCGTAGACTTTAGACCGAGGGAACCGGGAGTGCTAAAATGCTAACTCACTTCCGCGTTTTGGCCTACAGAGTGACGTCGTAACTTCGGCACTCTATTTGTGAGATTAAAACCATGTTTTTGCTCCAAACTTACTTTATAACGCAAGTCGAATGTTTTAAATAACCTTTTGTTATCTGATTTGGCTTCGGTGAAAATATAATATTGTATAGTATTCTGCACAATGATAAAGTCTATATCGATTAGCATTATATTATAAATATAATCTATTATTATGAAAATACCTGACATGGCTCGAAGAACACCGATAAATCATTTATCGTTGCAATCATGTTTATTGCCTCCAAAATATCTGTATCTGCATGTTATTGGGATCTCTGTTTGCTTTGTTTGTGTCAGGGACTTGAATGGTCACATGATATGGCTCTTCTTCATGTGTTCCATATATGGACTAAATGTGCATAGAGCGCCCTCAGGCTGCCAGTGTGTATTGAAATGATTACATCGGCACATTTGGGTATAAATTCTAAATAGGAATAAATATTATTCCTCTCTATAGAAATCTGATGTAAACCTATGAGAATCTATCAATATTTCTCAAAATCTGCACATTTTTGAGCTAAAAGCCCTGAGGGCCGTTGTTTTGTCAAGCGCTGTCATGACGACAGCACAGGAGGTTTTTTTTAATGGGAGCGAGTGACGCTCATAATTCATAATAAAGGTATCGACTCATTTGTTTATTACATAACTCCTGACACAAATTAAGACATAACTGTCACTATAAGTTTCTCAGAATAAAATAGTGGACAAATACTTTAGCTTGAGTCTTATATCTTTTTAATGATGTAGCCTATAGTTTGTCAAGGTATAATAGCATTAAATCTAATAGTAGCTTTGAACTATTTAATCAAAGAACGATTCAGTGTGTCAGCGTCCTCATGAAGGTTAACATTAATACAGCGTCTGTTTTTACAAGAATAAAGTTCAACATAAGCCTATAAATGCCAATGAAGGGGGTCTATGGATTTGATCAGTTTTATTTTGATAAACATGACACAATATAACACCACGACTACATGAAAAGAGCTTTTACTGTTATAAAAACACAGATTTGTGAGCATTAGTGGAACTGAATAAACAGGAAACACACATGATCGTTGTCATGCGGTAAATCTGGCCAATCGCGAAACAGCTCTTGAGAAGCTGCGCCGGCTGAGTCAACCGTCTGCTCTCGAATCGCTCTCATTGATGCCATACGTCAGTGATGTGGCGTCAGCGCTGTATCAAGTTGGACAACATTTCTAACCGATCTGTTTGTGCAGCGCCTCATGAAGTCGAACAAGCCTAATGACTAATGCCTAATGACTTTTTTTAGCGGTGGTGAAGTCTACTCAAGAGAGTATGTGATTTCGGACGCAGCCCATTAACGTATGAGCGAGTCATTTTTGAATGATTCAGTTTAATGAACGAGTAAACGAGTCACCCATTAAGAGTTGTATTAATTAATTACCGATCTAACCTGCAGAAAGAGTCAAAACATTATGCATGAACATTCATTATATAAAGTGCACTTTATTTTATCTGTTGCATAACCGCTTAAATTCTGTATATATTCTGCAATATTTTTTGGTGCCAGAATTTTGCACTATCCTATTCTCAGCGCTTATCAAGCTCTCCCAAACTTTGTCTCTGTTGCTGTCCTTCAACTTTCTATGCCCTCTCCCTTTTAACACTCTGAGGAACCTACTCACCAATTCCATGTGTTCTAATACCCAAATCTTTCCTATATTGCAGTCACTCACTGCCAGCTTCAGACTGACTCAAAAGTTAAGATCTGTTCTCTGTGTAAAAAAGATTCCTCCTGAATGAAACGCAAGGCATCACTTCCATCATACATGCTTTTTATAGAGCGAATAGTCTGATTCTTTTGTTTCACTTCTACCTACAGCTTACTCTATTGGTTTATTTCAAATATAACAATGACATCAAAGAGACGTTCTAAGTGCATATAAAGAACAAGCCTGCCATCCACTATCACTGAAAAGTAGCTCAATAGGCCGGATCTGTCAGATGCTTAAAACGATTTACCTTTAATGAGAGAGGGGAATTTCATTTCTGATATATGCCTGAGGAACATGTACCTGTTGTAACGATGTTGATAATAAAAAAAACTAGGGCATAAGCAGCAGTGTGAAGAGATTATGTTTCAGGTTATTTTCATGTTAAATGGATTGCGGTGGCTGACAGGAAACTGTTCCTGCCAATAGTTAGCAAATAGAGTTGTGGCGTTATTACTGAGGCTTTACAAATCCTTTAACCTATACTTAAAGTTCACGATCTGCAGTTGCTACTGAATTTATGAATATTTAAATAGATAAATGGTTCAGTTATTTTCTGAACGGAACATAGCAACTCATCTCTTCTGCGTTGTTGTATGATTTCTTCTATAAGATGTTTCTACAAATGGTTAATAGATGTCCATGAACAGAAAATAGTTCACCTGAGAAGGTAACCATAGCAACAGTGTGCTGCTTGAATATGTTTTGTTTATTTGGGATCGTTATTAAACAGAACAAATGCAAAATAAATAAATGCTGTCATTATGTATGACTTAATTATCGATTTGACTAGTTTATCACAGAAACCTTTAATAAAAACCTGCACTATTTAAAATCTCGAAGCTAGTTTACCTTTGGCTTACTGAGTGCAGTGACTGACTGGATTCCATTGTTTAGTTTTATTGATCCCAAGTAAACCCATGGAAAAAGTGTTTTGTTTTGAGTATGGGCATACAGGAGTACTGCAAGATTTGGACAGACTTTCTCTTTTATGCAGTTGATGGAAGATCCATTTTAAACTCTTTTTATTTTGTCCCTCTTATGGCACTTTTAAATGCAATAACAAATGTTAGTTCCCCCGCCCCCCCCCCCCCCCCCCCCCCCCCCTTTCCCTGCAACCTAAAGCATTTTCCATTATTCTCACTCTCTGGTTCTGTCATAATCTACGTCATCTAATGAGTGAAGCACAGCTCACAAGCATCACACACCATCTTTGGCTTTGAAATGACAAGATTGCTAACAATGATTTATTTTTTACCTTTTAGTGCTAATGAAGTGATTTCTAGTTTAGTTTAACTCTGAATGTTTTCCTCTTCTTTTATTCTCTCTTTTTTGATGTTTTCTTTGTAGGCCATGGACATGGCTTCTTCTCCGGCTTCTAGGCTGACCATGCCAAACGGTTTTGTTTTAGTGTGGTAAGTTACCCTATTATGTCTTTTTTATTATTATTTTGATTGCTGCTGCTATCCTTTCTGTCGGGGGAAAAGGATGACAGACATTGGAATTGGGATAAGTTTGGAGGGTGGAGATTGAGCACTTTTTCAATAAAATGTGTCTCATGCTTAGAGACAAAAATTTACAAGAGCATAGAAAAAAACTGTTTGGTTTTCTTAAAGTCAACATTCAAAACAATTAAAGGTAACACTTTCTTTCTATAGTCCACTTTAGACATTGTACTACTGTAGCTATAAGTGACTTTCCAACTACATGCTAATAGCAGTCATTCGAGTTATTAATAGACCATCTGCTAAAACCTTGATTTTGATGGTCCCCTAATAGATATTCTACTGACTATAATAAACTTTGCAAGTAGCCTACATCAAGTCAAGTCAAGCCACATTTATTTATATAGCACTTTATACAATACAGATTGTTTCAAGCAGCTTTACAGTGACAACGGGAAATGATGCAATGATGCAGACAGAATTCATTTTGGCTGTATACAGCATATCTAAAAGAAAACGTTGGAATCAGTTCAGTGTTTATTCAGTTATGTTGTAAATATCATCAATTATTACATTAGAGATGTCATTGTTCAGCTGTTCAGTTCTCATCCAATAGTGTTAGTGCAGTCAAATCAATAATATTGTTGACTAATAAGTGAATATTAAGCAAGCCAGAGTGTAGAAGAATGGCAAGGATCCCAAACTCCATCAGGTGACAGAATGGAGGAAAAAAAATCCTTGGGAGAAATCAGCCTAGATAGGATTCATCACGCAGGTATGGAGTATTTTCTACTAGGCCTAACCATTAGCCTAACAGTCTACTATAATACTCTGATGTGAGTTAGTTGACATGTAGTTGCAAATTAATGAGAGTTAGTTGACATGTAGTTGCTTATAAGTTACTTATAGTTAGTAGAATGTCTAGAGTGGAATTATCGAAATGAAGTGTAACCCAATTAAAATACACTCTAGTTATGTTAATGCACATTCCTGGTCTTATTATTGAATGATTTGTCAGTTTGTATTATTACCAAAGATAAAGTAGTTTTTATTGGTAATCATTTGTCAAAATGTGTTCCTCTGAAACCATTTTCCTTTCCCACTGATGCCACTATAGGCTGTGCAGACTATTGGACAGTGTTAAAGGACAAGTTCGGTATTTTACTCTTAAAGCCCTGTTTTAAGATCGTTTCTGATGAAATAGAACGGTTATGATTGAAACACATGCTGCTGGCCTGAGAATTTTGGGTTTCTGTGGTAGCAACCCCCCCCCCCCCCCCACAATGGTTGCAAAGGTGCATTGGAACAATCCTTCCTAAAACGCATTAAACTTTAGTTTACAAAGACGTTAAACACACCGAGTGGTCTGGGGTGTTCACTGATATGCTCACACAAAAATCGCTGCAAAAGATGCTTTCCAACAGGTTTTGTCGTAGTTTTTTGTCCAAGTCAAGCGGAGTTGGACAAAAACTAAGATAAAACCTGTTGGAAAGCATCTTTTGCAGCGATTTTTGTGTGAGCATATCAGTGAACAAGCAGATGTGACTTCATGGACACACGTAAACAGACATGAACACACACACACACACACGCATCACTCTGAAATATGATTTCAAAGCTTCTTGAATTCACTTTGCTTGTTGTTGTCCGCATCTCCTTATACTAAAACTATTAGTTAAACAAAGTAATGTGTTGTGGCAATCTGAAGATTTATTTCCAAGTGTGCCTTTAAACAGAGGACAGTAGGTTATATAATTGGGTTGTGTATTTCTTTGTGGTGAGCAATGCGACTTTTATATTACAGAGATCTGAAATGCTAGCTGCTGTCTTATGAAGTCTATGACAAGCTGACAAAAACAGTGTACAGGTCTGTTTCATTTATTCTTTGTGTTAGCTCAAGACGCAAACAATATCGGACAGAGCAAGAATTTCTTCAAACATCCATTTTTGCCTAATGTCAATTTTTAAACAGTGTATTGTTTGCTAGTGTGACATGTTGTCTCTGAGTATTTGTGAAAAAGACAAGCAGATGTGACTTCATGGACACACGAACACACATGAACACACACACACACGCACACAAACAATTAGGCTTCAATAAGATATCAGATGAAAAATGCACAGACATTTGCTCAAAGGCAAAACACAAATGAATTTCACTCTCACCACCATCTCGCTCCTTATTTATGTCATAAAATGAAGATGAATTATGCCACTGGGCCAATGGTTATTTATTTAAGCGCAATAAAGCAAATGCGCATTCACTGCAACTCCAAATCACATTCTCTGTTCTCATCGGCCTTGGGCTCTCTCATGCTCCCAAACACAAGGGGTCATAAAATGATACAATGAGACAAGAACGCACATGTTTGTAATGCATTACACTGAGGCAATGATTATCCACAGAATCTATGTTATCATTTCATACTGACACTTAATATTTCCATGCCCCACCTCACAAGAAACATCTCATGCCTGCCACCTGCGCTGTGTTTGGCTTCACTGAGCATGTTACATCATGTTCTGACATGTGGGGCTCGTAGGATTGATAGGAAAAACCTGAAGCTGATGGCTGATAGACATTGGAGAAAGTCAACCCTGAGAATAATCCAAGCCATTGTGCATCGGCAGATAAAGAAAAATTGAGGAAATGCTACCAGTGCTCTGTTACAGAGGATGCTGGGAAATCAGCAGTACTTGTGAACAAGGCCCCAACTAGCTTTTCTACTTTTCTATCTCTTTTTCTCTCTGTAAGTCCGTCGATTCCGACTAGGATGATGCAATTGTAATAATATTACACAATACATTTGACTAAATAAATGTAAGCATAAGAGACGACTTTCAAAAACATAAAAAAAATCTTACCAATCCCAAACTTTTTAACGGCAGTGTGTGAATATATATATATATATATATATATATAAAAAAAAAAAAAAAAAAAAAAATATATATATATATATATATATATATATATATATATATATATGCGCATGTCATTATGGAACGTTTTCTGGCTCAAAATTAGGTGGTAAAAAACCATCCAGATCATGTGTACACATGAAAGTGTACCGCACCTTCAACTGGCTGAAAAAAAAAAAAAAAAAACTTTTTACAAGCATGTTTTTTTTTTTTTAGGTATTTTAATAATCAGATCATTTGATTTTATTTACAGTTCATAGGGGCCATATTAACAACAGTGTAGTTGAATAGCAACAAGCATTTGCTTTCATTTACACAACCAGAAAAATGTGGCTCTATTTCAGATTTTTCAAACATTGCATTATCAACTACACAGTGTACAACCAGAAGCAGAACATTTTAGCCTCCGATTTTTCATTTTATAGAAAAATGTGTCTCTTTTTTCAACGACGACACTTGGCAGATTATTGCTCAAGTAAAAACAGTTTGAAAAGTGAACTTAAAAAAAGTTACAGAATTGTACGTTTATTGTTATGAAAATTTTTATTTTTTCAAGCCCTGTATATCACTTGAATGTAAATAAAGCGCAAAAAAAAAAAAAAAACTACTATGCAACGTAAATTAGTAAGCCATGAAATTACAAAACAGTAGTAAATTACGTGCCTGCTAAGTTACTTGTGATAGCTTATTTTATAAAAATGCCAGAAAAATGTTGGACTATTGCCTAAGTCACGCTGGCTCTATGGATATATTTTAAGTAACTAAGTGTTTTAATTTCACAACAAAGCCAAAGCTTAAAGGTGGGGTATGTGATTTGCAAAACGGCCGGCAGATTTTGTAAATACACAACTCGTGAACAGACTCCATCGCACACCTGCAGTTGATAGGTGCGTCGGAAAATAGGACCAAAGAAGTAGGTCGTAATAGCAGATCAGAAACTCCCGCACACTATCGTAACTTGCAATTTAAAAAATATGTTTATTTACACACAACGTTTCGGTCACACGACCTTCGTCAGGAGTATACAAATGTTCAAAATCATCTCTTTTTCTATACAGACACATGACTAATTAACAGAACTCCATCTGAAAACCATCAAGATCATTGAAAGCACTCAATTAGTACCACATCATAGACAATTACAAATTGTAATAATTACAACCATCAGTGAAGATCACCCAGTAGGTTAACAAGATAATCCAAAAACGCATCATCAACACGTCATCATCAAACAACATCAAATTTTAAACAGCAACAGTCCGGCTCCCCAGCCACTCGAACCCATTATAAGTACATAGTGGAAACATGTCATTCAAAACAAAATTACAAAAACACTATAACATTACATTAAACAATGCTTCATCGTTCATACCCATAGGTGATAAAGTTTGAAGAGTGTAAATACAAAAAAATAAAAATAAATAATAATAATTCACATCTCTATAGGAGTAATTCAATCTCGCCCCCTCTAGGTGGCAAAGTCACTTATCTCAAAACAAAATTACAAAAACACTATAACATTATATTGAATAATGCTTCGTCGTTCATACCACTAGGTGCTAAAGTTTGAAGAGTGTAAATCCAAAACAATTCACGTCTCTGTAGGAGTAATTCAATATCGCCCCCTCTAGGTGGCACAGTCACTTTCTCAATTCCACAAAACCTTAATGAGGTAACATCATGATTTAAAGTTACAAAATGTGCCGCAACTGGATAATTCATATCTTTTCTTCTGATCGAACTCTTATGTTCACTAATTCTTTGTTTCAATTGTCGTGACGTTTTCCCCACGTAGCCAATACCACACGGACAACGAATCAAATAGACAACATGAGTTGAAATACAAGTAATCACAGATTTAATACTATATTTTTTGCCAGTTCTAGGGTGACAAAAAAATGATGTTTTAAAAGTATTATTACATTGGGCGCAATTCCCACAACGATAATTACCCTTCTGTATAGGGCTCAGTAAGCTCTGAGATGTACGAGGACTAGCACTCTGAAAACGAGCATGTACTAAGCTGTCTTTTAAATTCATAGCGCGTTTGTACACAATCAACGGAGGATGTCTAAAAATATCACTCAACTCCGGATCAGAAGACAACAAATGCCAGTGTTTTTTAAAAATCGATTTTATCATATAGGACTTAGGTGAATGTGTTGTAATGAAAGAAAAAGAATACTTTCTTGATTTTTTTGTCTTCTTTTTTAACAATTCAGACCGTCTCTTTTTAAAAGCTGTATTAAATGCTTCATCAACCCAATCTACAGGGTAACCTCTGTTCAAAAATTTATTTTTCATGATTTTAGATTTCTCAAAGAAGTCAGAGTCAGAATGACAAATTCTGTAAATACACAGAATTTGTAAATACAAGTAACTCAAAAGGTCCTACCTTCCTAGTAAATACACCTAGTAAATACACAACTCAAAAGGTCCTACCTTCTTTCCTCCAACGCTGGCCCTGACTCGCTGGAGGGGGATGGGGGGAGGGGGGTATGGTACGACTGTTTGATTGATGCACTGACTGTCCAATGATTCTAGGTGGTCTTGGAAAAGATTGGCTGGAGTTTTTCGAGTCCTGCCCGTTTCACAGATGATTAAATTGCTTAATTTTCATTTCAGTGCTTCTAACTCAGTGGCTGTAAGTGGGTTAGGAATAGGATTTCAAGTGATTTAGAAAAAATGGTCAAAAAAGAAAATCACATACCCCACCTTTAAAGCAGCACTCAGTAGGAATTCCGTTTTTGTCAAACGGCGACCCCTAGAGTCGCTGTGGAGTACTTGTACTGTCGTGAATAGCACTCACGCAGAGATGGCTCGCACTCACGGCCGGATCCCCTCCCCCTGTACACCGGTACCTGTTAGTAGGATGGAAGCTGTAACGAGTGGAAATAAGGTGTGGCCCCTTTAAGAGCTGCGCGCGCCCAACACCACATGTGTACGGCGCCGGGTTATTTCTGTTTGATGCTCATTTTATCAGAATTTTATCAGATCTGTTTTTTGCCGTAAAGCAATTCGTTACCTCGCGAGACCTGAAATCACACGATACTTCCTAACACTGAGCCCGGCGAGGTGGTTTGCAAGGGTGGTTTTGCGGCTCACAGGCACCAGGGGGGTGCGAGACAACCACCATTCAACACGAAATCAGTAATAACATTACAATGACTTCAAAGCTGTTCGGTTAAGGTAAAAAAGTTACTTAGTTCACCTTTAAGTAAAACACTATCGGTACCTGGCTGTGACAAGTGAAGGCACTTCGATGCTGCGGAAGGATGGTGCTTCTTGAGTTGACTTGCGTGCGTCTGTGGTGATTGTGATGACTGACAGGAGATGTTGAAAAGGGGGAGGGGCAGCGTCTCGTGCGGTTTCACAGAAATTTACCTTGCTCCGTTCGAGACCAGCAAGTTTCAATGCTTTTTCTGATGCCGTCGAAATGCGCAGAACGGTTTGAGAATGGACACAGGCTATGAACCCGCAGCGGAACCGTGTCGGTGGAAAAGAGGTATCTAATCATGTGATTCCCTGACTTGAGTTTAGTCGAGAGGCGGCCCGAAATTTGACGGAGGCGGCCGCCTCATAATTGTCTATGCAGGAAAAACCCTGTATATATTATATATATATATATATATATATATATATATATATATATATATATATATATATATATATATATATATATATATATATATATATATATATATATATATATATTTCCTCTAGGATTTTTTCCAGCTGTGGTGGCAGGCCCATTTCCCCAGGGGGATGGGGCGTGGCTCATGAGTGATATCCCCATAGGCCATGTCCCCTTGCCCCAGGTGTTGAAACCTCCCCTAAGTATTATAATATGAAAGGCTCCAATAGAGGGTATGCGCGTGACGTCACTGCCAGCTGGAGTGATTGCGGTCACGCCCACTGAGTGGCAAAAAGACTGAGCGGCAGCTTTGGTTTTCAGCGCGAATGCCGTGAAAAACACAAAAAATACATCTAAAATGGGAAAGAGCTTTGCGATTGACTGTACAACTACATTTGACAAGAAATCTGAGGTATATTTTTACATACTGCCGAAAGCTACAGATCAGAGAAGCAAATGGATCGATGCAATTCATAGAAACAACTTGACTCCAGGCAGAGAAAAGTGGATTTGTAGTTATCATTGAGCACGTTTACATGCACACCAGTAACCATAACAACGCAAGTAAACCGCGGCATGTTTACATGACTTTATTAATAAATCAGGCCATGACCTGTAACGACAAAATAATAATTTGCTTATCTGACTTTGAGTATTTCATTTGTTATATCGGTTGATGTTAAATAAAGCTTGCAACATGTCAGCGGGAAACTTACAGTTTGTATATTATCCTCTCATGCAGTTACAGTTAAATCAGGCACATATGAGTGTCAGGAAACACGATGGCTGCGTGTCAATATCCATGGATCACTGGATCTTTGGCCTAAGTTGTAAGGAACACGTATATCGAGTCCAACCATCGTTTGTTTTACTCTCGTTTCCGCAGTTTACCCTATTAAATCCAGTGACGCAGCAGCTTTTTTGCCACTCAGTCCAGCTGAGGGGGCGTGTTCCCGTGGGAAAGTGGCATCAATGCATACCCTCTATAAGAGCGGCAAAGCGATTATGCGCATCCCATGCGCAGAATGATTCACTTGAAGCAACGCAAAGTCACAGTGTGCAGTACTTCGCATTGAAAAGTTCAAAGCACAAAGCGAAGAGAATAGATTATATCTATCTATTAGTGTATTCTATCTATCCAACAGTTTATTGAGCCTTTTCTTTTAAGAGTTTTAAATGTCAGTTACAGTGTGCATGAAGAACAATTCATAGCGCTCTCTACTCCAGTGCTGGACAAAGGAATATGATTTAGAAAGGGCAATAAACTCCAGACCAGCAAGATAAAGGCATTTTATGCAAACCATAGACCTTTATCTACAAATAAAGTATAATAATGGGAACATTGATCTTGAACAGAGTGTCGTCATGTTACTGCCGTAACCGAGCGTGACGCGCCGTTTGAATGCTGACTGAGGAGAGATGAGTTTCCATTAACTTTAACTTAACGACTTAAATATTAATTTTACCTCACATTATGCTATTGAATGACTTTTGAAGTCTTGGAATAAACTTGATTGTGCTTTACTATGTTTTAAGCCTTAGCTTAAGAATAACATAATAGTATGCACAATATCGGACCTCACGGAGAAGTTGCAGCAGTGGCGGGATGATTTTAGGTGTGGCGGCCCGCCACGGCAGAATGAATGTAGCGGAAACACTGATATATATAGGGTTCTGCAATTAATCGTAATTGATTTTTCAATTTCAATTCTGGCTTTCAATGATTATGAAAACAAGATAATCGAGGTAAAACAATTATTTGTTTTTAACAGCCGTGTTCCGTCCTAAGCACCTTCCTTTCTTTCACAGCTGTGCGCTTTCGTTCCTCCTAAAAGCCTAAAACCTGAACTTTTCAAACAACCATATCAGTAAAATAAGTGAGTGTTGTAAAATGCAGTCTACTGTTGCTAAACCTGAGTATATGCTTGATATTAAACCGTGTTATTAAAAGTGCATTAAGCTGCAAAGGAGACACCAGGTGGCTTTTTTTTTGTGTGCGTACCGAGACGGAGCCGAACGCAGATATGCAAATTATACGTGGGCTTCGGAGACACACCTGAACTGTAAAATAGCCTACACGCAAAAAGTAAAAGTGCCGTTCTGGCAAGTATTCTCGTAAACAGGCGGTTTTGTCTTAAGAGAACATACACAGTTAAGAAAGAAAACACGTGTGTAACAGTATATTGCATCCGTCCAATCGTTCTTAAATTGACAGCAGCTTAATAAACCTGCTGATAATCAAACAACAAAAGACAAAGGAAAATCATTCACTAATATTGACTAAATAAATGTATAATTATACAGTAAAAAAATGCATTGCATTTGATTATTACATTTTTGTTGTATATGCTATTACTTACCTGAATACCACTGTTAGTACATCTTCGTGAAAAACAGTCTTTATTTGATGTATTTTTGTTCTGCTAAATTAATTAGTTTATTTGTTCTTGTTGTATTACTATTTACTTGTGTTCTTTTTTGAGGACCTTTTACTTTCAGTTAACCTAGTACTAATTTTTGATGAAATATCGATAACTGTGAAATAAGACTTTGATCATATCGCCCACCAATAATCGTGTAAAATAATTGTGAATTTCAATATTGACCAAAATAAGTGTGATAATGATTTTTGCCATAATTAAGCAGCCCTACCATGAAATATAATTTATACTTTATATAATTAATATGGTTTATGTTATTGCATTAAAACATAAAATAATAAATATAATATGCAAGTGTACATTATACATATTAAATCACCCATGAGTCACCCATGGTCATCTTATAAAAACCCCATGCTCTCGGACCAGCCGATCAGATAATTATTGTGGAATTTTGTCTCTTAAGACATCATACCCATGTGCAATTATTTCCTATAATGAGCACTAAATACTTCAAATTGTAAAAAAAACGAAAACTGAAAAATGTTTGTTCTGATGTTAAACCTTTAAATGCCAAAAATCCATGGGATTACCTGAATTTACAACTGTCTGTTGCTAGGATAATGCATTTGATTATGCAGACTCTGCAATATTGCCTTAAATGGATTCCAACCCTTCACCTTAAATATTCACATGCTTTAATATCAGTGGCAGAACCTGTATTTTGGTCTGTTCTGTTTAAATTTATTCACGCATGGAACATTGTGTTAAACAAGAATGTTTTTCTTCTCCTCTTATTAACGAAGGGACGTAGACCATTACTAACACTCAAGTGTTACTGTGTTTGCGTTAAAAGCTCTTAATCCCATATACTGGTTTGTTCTCAAATTGACTGTTATTATTGTAAATTTCATCAAAGATAATAAATTCATGCTGAGATAATCCCTCTTACAATGAGACACTAATCAGGTAGTTCAGCCTCCCTAATCAAATAGGGTTTTATTTTTCACTCCTTGTACCAGCATCTATTTCACAGGGGAATACATGGATTTACCTATTATATTATGTTCTCTACAAGCCCTATTGCGCCACTGCCACAGCAAACTCTGCCCCTTCAGGTTACCCACAATGCTCTGAGACATCTTAAAGGGGAAGGATCAGACTCTGATCAGATGCCATGAGGTCAATGGCATGTCACAGTGAAAATATCCCCCCGGGGTTTTCTGTAATTCTCTCCAAGTGTCTTTCCTTTGTGCTGACAGGGCGGGAGAGCTGGAGGAAAGCCTCTTAGCTTTTCACAGATCCACACAAACCCAGGCAGATAATGTGTCGTTTTTGCGAGAAGCAACAAAAGGTCCTGGCACTTATTTATTATTTCATTCTACTGTCGGTCTACTCAACCCTTCTTGCCATTTTTCATGGTGAGAAAACACCACTATTGTCCAAGATTCGTAGACGGCGATAAAAAAGGACAGCATTGCAAACTTATGTGGCTGATGTCAGGACAAGTTGTCAAAAGTATTACAACTATGTCTGGAGATAAAGTATTGGAGAAAATATAACCCTTCTATTTATTGTTGTTGTTGAGGATTGCGTTAAAATGAAGACAGTAGAAGTGTTAATGTTCTGTTTGATGTTTCTTAGATATTTCTCCACACTGTATTATATTTCTACAAGCTGATAGCATACATACATGGCATTTATTTTGCAGACACACATTTGCTGCCACTTAGATGGCTGTTGTTAACAAAGCTCTGTATGAAAATTGGATACTGTGTACAATTGAATTCTTGTTTATCCTACTGTGTACATAGTTTGCCTTTTTTATACTTCTAATTCATCCATATTGAAGAGATTTTCTTTGTTAGCAGGAACTAAGTTTGTTTCAGTGGCTCTTCTTGTATGTTTTCATGCATTACCAATGGATAAGTAGATGATGCAAATCTTTTTAAACAAATCTGCTGGAACTCTCCTCAGCAAAGCCATCTGTACCACCAAATGTTATTTTTATCTTATCAGCCATTAGTACCACATGGAACCCATTTTTTAAATTGCTGTGAAGTGATACCTGTCAGTGTTTTGGAGTTCTCACTAAAGAGATCTGACTTAAGTGTGAATTTTGTTCAGACAGGCAACAAAAATGTGTTTTTTTTTTTTTGTTGATATGATTATTTTGCCATATCTGACTCAATTTGTTTTTGTTGTGTGAACAGGAAAACACACCACCCCACACACACACACACACACACACACACACACACACACACACACACACACACAAACATGAAATCCAATGTTTACAAATCAGATGCATCTCTGTTTGAATGGAAACGTTTTTTTTTTTTTTTTTTGTATGCAGTGCATTTGTACGGAAGCGTATTGCATTCACTTGAGAAAAAAAAAATCGACTCTGTTTTTCTGAATTAACGAGTTAATTATCTCAGAATTACGAGATAATTTTTCATGGAAAAAAAGTTTTTGCTCTGTTTTTCTGAATTAACAAGTTCATTTTTCATGAAAAAAAAAGTTTTTGCTCTGTTTTTCTGAATTAACGAGTTAATTATCTCAGAATTACGAGATAATTTTTCATGAAAAAAAAGTTTTTGCTCTGTTTTTCTGAATTAACGAGATCCTTCAAAATCCTGGCAGGAGCTCTATTTTAGCTGGATTGCATGGAAGTAAACATGTCTCGCCTTTCAAATTTAATCCGGTTTTATTTTACGTTGGGTTTGAGACATTGGGAGATACTGCTGTCTTTAAGTAATATAAATGGCATTGTTATCATGGCATCGAAAATTGATGGCCGGCCGCGGGAGCGCGCGCAGCGTGTTAAAGATGTATCGCCCATTCTCTTTACGAATGTAGTTGCTTCTATGTGGATCAAACAGACATAACGTGCAAATAAACATCACTCACCCAGTACTTTTTACCTATTAAAACACCTGTAAATGGCCAATACAACCATTATACTGGAGTATTTCAGCTGCCAAAAAGTTATTGAAGCCTCTACTTATTTATTGAAAGGTTATTTCTGACCTAAAATTAGTTGATTATATTCATGAGGGTTAAATCTGACTGATTATAGCTCACCTACTACTTTTTACCTATTACAATACCTGTAAAGGGCCAATACAACCATTATAATGGAGTATTTCAGCAGCCAAAAAGTTATTGAAGCCTCTACTTATTTATTGAAAGGTTATTTCTGCCCTGAAATTAGTTGATTATATTCATGAGGGTTAAATCTGACTCATAAAACAGACACAGTAAGCAACACTCTTTTGTACCATGTGTTGTGTTATGGTGTGAGAATGAGGGAATGCCAAGCAACATTTGGCTAATTTGGCTGCTTCTTCCTAGATTGACTAAACGCAATCTCATTAATGTCAAGCAAACATAGTTTTATCCCCCTTTTTAAAAGTAGATTAGATTTATTTTGTTGTCCTAACTAAGCAATTATTTGGTTGTTGAATTTTGATATTTGTATTTAGCATTTTTTTCATCTTCTCTCCATCACCCTGAACAAGGGTTGGGTATCGGTTGGGTTGTATCCGATACCAGTACCTACTCGGTATTTTTTAAACCGTTCCGGTGCTTAAACGGTTCTTGAAATAGTACTTAAGAAAACGAAACCGCACACACTGTCAAAAAATAGTCTAATACCGTTTTATTTACAGGGCCAAACTGGACACAATATAAACTTAAAACTTTAAACAATATAAATACAAGTAACATATGGTAATAATAAATAAACCAATATACAATAAAAATTCACATTTACATAATATCAAATAAAACAATATTGTATCAAACAATGTAATAATACTGGAGATTAATAGAGATTACTAGCAGGGTAATCTAATATTGACATGGCTACAGGTTCCCATGTTTTGTCTGCTTGAAACAGTCATGCAAGTTATCTGGTCATTGTACTAGTTACGCCGGTTTTACACTGCACGCGTTAGCAGAGCATAAGCAGCGCAGGAGCAGTGCGTACGGTGAGCGGAAGCAGGACACGTGTGATTTGCTTTCATACTGGCAGCGTTTGACGCGCGCGGTGTGTTTACAGACAAAGTACTCTATAATGGGTAAGTTGGCATTTCTTTATTTCGTTTTCAAATACATTTAAGAGAAAAGACTTGTCAAGAAGCTTATTTTATTAATTAATAGGCTATATTATATAACTTTTGGTTCATCTTTGTTTTTGTTGACTTTGTTTTCTTTTTAAATTGATGAAGGTCATTTGATTGACTGTTTAAAACAATAGATATCATCAATGCGCTTTTGGGTAAAACTGCTGTGTATTTTGGCCATGATCAATGCATTTTCACTTTAATTCAGCGTAAGCCGCGCGGCAAAAATAGACAGGACGCCGAAACGATCGTGGCACTGCTGCTCCTGCTCTGCTCCTGCTACGCGCTGCCGCGCCGCCTCTGCGTGCGGTGTGAATGCTCTAATCTGTTAACATAGGCGCCGAAAAAAAATACACGCTGCTTACGCTCTGCTAACGCGTGCAGTGTGAAACCGGCGTTACGCAGTGCTTAACTTGGCGAGTTTGGTATTTCGTTCCCACTGCGTCTTAGCTACGCAGCTTTGAGTAAACCTATGAAAGAGAACGTCTCTGGTTACTGGTGTAACCCATGTTCTCTGAATAGGGAACGAGACGCTGCGTTCACTGCCAAACTCCTCGCGCTGCCGACAAGCTTCCTTTTACGGCAGAGAAATCTGAGGAGCAGATGATGCGCGCGCTAATATAATATGACAACGTAAGAGCGTCAAGGCGGCGCCCGCGCCATCAGCCAATGGATTGGAGTGAATCGTGATTCTTTATGGGCTTCAGACAATCGTCCTGAAACGTAATTTTACACATGAAATGCAGCCAAACCTTGGAGCGTTTTGTCTCCGGCATCTTCAATAATCCCCTCGCTATCAGCAGACGTTCCGGGAGTCTCCCGCATATTGATAACGGCTCCCTGATGCCCGCAAATTAGTTAAAATCACCTGGAATCTAGAGCGAGCAAGCAAGAACAAGCAGATCAGACTGTGCTCCAAACCTTAGAGTGCGCGCACGGCGGATAGGGAGAGGGAGAGAGCGAGAGACTTTGCGTGTGTGCCTCATGACACTGAGACTCAGGCACCGAAATTTTCGTTCTTATTCGGTCTGGTTATTACCGTTTACGTCGGAACCGGTTCCCCGTTTCGATACCCAACCCTACCCTGAACAGACCTATGACTAATAATAAAAATAAATAAATAAACAGTAGGAGTGAGCCATTAATAATAAAAAATATATATATAAATAGGAAATATTTCTGAAACAGAAGAACACAATCACCGTTTCCAAGAAACCACTTTGTTGGAGACTTTTGTTTCTCCAGTTTCTAGTAGAAAACCAGACTGAGACAGGCTATCAGAAACTGTTCAGCAGTGACACTGAAGATAAGGATTTTGTCAGGATGATGATATGCCCTCACTGATGTGGGGACACTCTTCTGTAGAAATAATCAGCTAGATGCACAGATGTGTGTAAACATTTTCCATCCCTGGGCAAGCCAGCAGTCTGTGAAAGGATGTGTCATGATTTCGACTCACTTGACTGGAGGGGTTGGAAATGTATAGTGTGTGAGAAACATACAGGTGGTATCTGGATGATTTCAATGATACTTTAGACTTTTCTTGTCAAAATTATTTTGCATTAGCTTTTCAATTAATGTTTGGAAGCATAATCAAAGTGCTTTCGGATTATGTTAGTAGTAGTGCAACATTTAAATCCACAGTAGAAATGCATGTCTGTTTGTTCATTTGTTCATGTGTATGTGAACAAACTAGCATCTGGGCATGGAGTGAATATAAAGTGGATGTAATGTGGTCAATCTTGAGCTGTTAAGACCAACACTTTTGCTTCCTTAACATTTAACCCTAAATAATTTGAATGAGTGGAAATCTCATTGTCAGCTCTCTCTCTCTCTCTCTCTCTCTCTCTCTCTCTCTCTCTCTCTCTCTCTCTCTCTCTCTCTCTCTCTCTCTCTCTCTCTCTCTCTCTCTCTCTCTCTCTCTCTCTCTCTCTCTCTCTCTCTCTCTCTCTCTCGCTCTCTCTCTCTCTCTCTATCTCTATCTCTCTCTATCTCTCTATCTCTCTCTCTGAGTTTGGGGTGTGTGAGTTTCTCACGGGTGAGAGGAGCGATTTAAATGTTTTTCCTTCTTTTCTTCTTTTTTTCTCTTCTAGTTTTTTTCTGATATTTATTTTTTGTATTTTTTTTCCTTTACTGTTTGCAAAGTGTTTTCTTTTTTTGGGTTTTCTTAAGAAAGCTTTAGGTGAGTGGTTTTTCTTGGTTTGATCGCATGGCGGGTGTTTGAGATGGAGGCTCGCCCGAGAGGGTGTGACTCCTCTCTCTCGCTCCGTCATGGCGTTAGATGTGTACCTGAGGCCGGCGTTTCAGTGGAAGAAGTGCTCGTGGCGATAGGCGAACAGGTGGGGTACGATAACGTTGTTTCAGCTTCAAGGATGAATAAGGCCGTCGTGGTCTTTCTAAAGGAATGGAACCTAACTAGTCGGTTGGTTGAGAGCGGCATTTGGGTGAGTGGCGTTTATACTGTTATTTCCCTGCTGGTGTCTCAATCGAGCCGCGTAACAATCTCGAATTGTCCCCCTTTCATACCAAATCATGACATAGAAAAGGAATTGTTGAGATTTGGGAAAATAGCTAGTGGAATTAAAAAGGTTCCACTAGGATGTATAAACGAGTCACTGAAACATGTCATGTCTTTTAGACGTCAAGTGTTTATGTTTTTTAATTCAGCGGTTCTTGACATTTTCTTTCGAGTTCTGTATGAAGGCAAGTCATACATGCTTTATGCAAGTACCGGGAGTTTAAAATGTTTTGAATGCGGTGAAATTGGACACAAAAAAAAATGCGTGCCCTAATAAAACGAACACTGAAAACGAGTTAGACAACGAAGTAGCAGGACCGAGTGGGTCAAGTGGAATTGCTGGGCCGAGTGGGTCAAAAGAGGATGATGGTGAGAAGGACAGTGTAGGAAGGAATTTAGATGAAACGGAAAAGAAGGGAGATGAATCAGAAAGGAATGATACACAGAATAATCAGGATGTAAGTTGTGAAGAAACAATTGGAAAAAATCGTGCTGAGAGAGTTGAGGTAACTGTGATTGCTTCTCAATGTGAAGATGAAACTGGACACAGGACTGATCATGAAGGTGCTGGCGAGGTTGTTGATATGGATGATGAAATGGAGGAGATGGGTGATGAAGACAGTCTTTCAGACATGTCTGACTTTACTTCTCAGAGTGGTGATGATCAGTTATACACAGTGAATGAAATTAATGACTTCTTGGATGAAACTTTTGGAAAGACTTTTGATGTCAAGAGTTTTTTCCCTGATGTTGAAAGATTCGTGAGATCGGCAGTTAAAATACAGAAGAGTGTGGGATTTGAAGAACTGAGTCGAAGGAAAAGATTTAGACTGAAGAAAATTGTGACAAAATTACGGAAAGAGAAAGAATGGGTTAAACAGCAAAATACGTAATGGTTAAGTCACAAAGGGTGGTTTTCTCTTTTTGTTCTCTTCTGATTTTTTGTAGAAGAAGGAAGAAAGGTAGAAAGAAAGGTGATTTAAGCAATTTTAAGCATGGCATGGTTGTTGGTGCCAGACGGGCCGGTCTGAGTATTTCACAATCTGCTCAGTTACTGGGATTTTCCCGCACAACCATTTCTAGGGTTTACAAAGAATGGTGTGAAAAGGGAAAAACATCCAGTATGCGGCAGTCCTGTGGGCGAAAATGCCTTGTTGATGCTAGAGGTCAGAGGAGAATAGGCCGACTGATTCAAGCTGATAGAAGAGCAACTTTGACTGAAATAACCACTCGTTACAACCGAGGTATGCAGCAAAGCATTTGTGAAGCCACAACACGCACAACCTTGAGCCGGATGGGCTACAACAGCAGAAGACCCCACCGGGTACCACTCATCTCCACTACAAATAGGAAAAGAGGCTACAATTTGCAAGAGCTCACCAAAATTGGACAGTTGAAGACTGGAAAAATGTTGCCTGGTCTGATGAGTCTCGATTTCGGTTGAGACATTCTGGTGGTAGAGTCAGAATTTAGCGTAAATAGAATGAGAACATGGATCCATCATGCCTTGTTACCACTGTGCAGGCTGGTGGTGGTGGTGTAATGGTGTGGGGGATGTTTTCTTGGCACACTTTAGGCCCCTTAGTGCCAATTGGGCATCGTTTAAATGCCACGGCCTACCTGAGCATTGTTTCTGACCATGTCCATCCCTTTATGGCCACCATGTACCCATCCTCTGATGGCTACTTCCAGCAGGATAATGCACCATGTCACAAAGCTCGAATCCTTTCAAATTGGTTTCTTGAACATGACAATGAGTTCACTGTACTAAAATGGCCCCCATATTCACCAGATCTTAACCCAATAGATCATCTTTGGGATGTGGTGGTACAGGAGCTTCGTGCCCTGGATGTGCATCGCACAAATCTCCATCAACTACAAGATGCTATACTATCAATATGGGCCAACATTTCTAAAGAATGCTTTCAGCACCTTGTTGAATCAATGCCACGTAGAATTAAGGCAGTTCTGAAGGCGAAAGGGGGTCAAACACAATATTAGTATGGTGTTCCTAATAATCCTTTAGGTGAGTGTGTATATATATATATATATATATATATATATATATATATATATATATATATATATATATATATATATATATATATATACTCACCTAAATGATTATTAGGAACGCCATACTACATCATTCTTTGTAAACCCTAGAAATGGTTGTGCGTGAAAATCCCAGTAACTGAGCAGATTGTGAAATACTCAGACTGGCCCGTCTGGCACCAACAACCATGCCATGCTCAAAATTGCTTAAATCACCTTTCTTTCCCATTCTGACATTCAGTTTGGAGTTCAGGAGATTGTCTTGACCAGGACCACACCCCTAAATGTATTGAAGCAACTGCCATGTGATTGGTTGATTAGATAATTGCATTAATGAGAAATTGAACAGGTGTTCCTAATAATCCTTTAGGTGAGTGTATGTATATATATATATATATATATACTGTATATTCGTTTGTGTGTGTGTGTGTGTGTATTTTTCAGGATTTTTAATAAATAGAAAGTTCAAAAGAACACCATTTATTTTATTTTTTATAAAATAAATGCCACTATTGTTACTTATTAATTTAGTGTGTCCTTGCTGAATAAAAATGTAAATTTTTTCAAAGCAACCTTACTAACCCCAAACTTCTGTCCAGCTATCTAGCTACCATCCTCTTTACTGCATTCCTTTCCATCCAATCTCTCCCTCTCTCTCTCTCTCTCACCGTCTGTCAGCACTCTGGCACCTATTAACTCTCTCACAGGTCCCTCACTCCTCCAATGCATTTGAGCCATTTCACTTTACACAATTAGAGTGCATTACCTGCAGTGCTTTCTCCATGCATGTTTGAGGAAGCAGGGACAGCCTCTGAGGAGTTTGGTAATGGAGATGGTGTGCAGGCCTGCCTTCATCACATCACTAAACATGCAAACCTTGGACGAGAGAGTAACAAGGGACACATGAGCCTTTTTCCCAGTGGTAAGTAATAGCGTATGTACCTCCATGCCATACATTTTAAAAACAGGCAGAATCAGCTGACACCTACACTGACATAACATTGTCCAAAGTGCATTGTCACATACCACAGTGACTGAGTTTTGGCTGTTTAAGCACCATGGAAAGCAGTTGAGAGCATATTTCAGAACCACGGACAGCAATTTTTTAGTCCATTTTGTGACTGTGAGGGTGCAAAAAAAGCACAGCACATTTTTAGGTTTCTAAGGAAACAGTGAAGAATGCAAAGATTGCAAAGTTTTTAAAGTATTTTTCTTCATTTAAACTTTATTAAACAGCTTTCCGTGTGTATTTTCTTCTGTATTTGTGCCATATTTCTTTAGCAATCTTTGTGCACTCTGGTATAAGCTGAATAAATATATACATAATTATTTAGGTAGTTTACACTGAAAACAAGTCAAGTCACCTTTATTTATATAGCGCTTTTTACAATACAGATTGTATCAAAGCGCTTCACAGTGATAACATGAAAACAATATAACAAAGTTTGTTTCTAAAAGATATTGTGTCAACGTCCACCTTAAGTAAGGCAGATCAATAATATTATTGAATATTAAATGTCCCCAACTAAGCAAGCCAAAAGCCAAGGCAACAGTGGCAAGGAACCAAAACTCCATCAGGGACAGAATGGAGAAAAAAACCTTGGAAGAAACCAGGCTCAGTCGGGGGGCCAGTTCTCCTCTGGCCAACGAAGGAACAGTGCATGATTCGGGCAGCATTACAAGTCAGATTGGATCGGAACATTTAGAGTATTTTTTGGAAGTCCAAGTATGCACGCCGGTCTTAAGACGAGTTGTTGAGGATCAGTGCCGTCCACCATAGAGAGTCCATATCGCCCGTGTTGAGTCGTCACTTCATAGGCTTTGTGATTGGAGCATCTGAAGTCTCCATGAGAGGCTGGATACAAACTGGAGCTGACGAACGCCATTTTCTCGGGACTCGCGTCCCGAGATAACAGCAGAAAAGCAAAGGGAAAATAATTAGCGTAGCTGCTGTTCATAATGATGATTTCCTTAACACAGGCGTAAATGACAAAACATGAAGACAGTGACTCTTGCGTCCCAAAATCACCCCCCTCCGTCCCCCACTCAACTCAGCCCAGCTTACTGACCTATACGTCCCTACTGCTGCTGAGACCTAACCACAATCTCACAATCTCTCCGCAACCCAACCATACGCGCCAACCCGTTGACTAAGGCTGTCGAGCCCCACTGGTGCGTTAAAGCAGTTTCAGTGGACAACGGTTCCGTATGGCATACTACCTACCGCAACACAATATCTGCCCAACCACCCGTCATTCACGCAATATACACAGGAACGTAATGACTGCAAATATTATGCAACCTATACAGATAACCTACAGTCTCTTCAAGTTTTATAGTATTAAATGCATTTGATCTGATTCAGCAGTATTATAAAAGGTAAGCATTATGTAAATGCTTGGCTGAAGAGATGCGTCTTTAATCTAGTTTTGAACTGGGACAGCGAGTCAGAGCCTCGAACAATATCAGGAAGGCTATTCCAGAGTTTAGGAGCTAAATGTGAGAACGCCCTCCCTCCTTTAGTGGACTTAGATATCCTAGGAATGACTAGAAGCCTCGAATTTAGTGATCTTAAAGAACGCGATGGATTGTAGGGCGATAGAAGGTCCATTAAATACACAGGAGCTAAACCATTTAGGGCTTTATAGGTCAGTAGTAGTACTTTGTAATTGATACGGAACTTGATAGGTAACCAGTGTAGAGATGATAAAATTGGTGTTATATGATCATATTTTCTTGACCTAGTAAGAACTCTAGCGGCTGCATTTTGGACTAACTGTAGCTTGTTTATTGAAGATGCAGGACAACCAGCTAATAAAGCATTACAGTAATCTAGTCTCGAGGTCATGAATGCATGAACTAACTTTTCTGCATCAGGGACAGATAGCATGTTACGTAATTTAGCAATGTTTCTAAGATGGAAAAAGGCTGTTCTTGTAACATATGAAATATGATTTTCGAAAGACAAGTTGTGGTCTAGTATAACTCCCAGGTCTTTTACTGTAGAGGATAAAGTAACAGGACATCCTTCTATATTAAAGTTGTATTGTAAGTGGTTTTGTGGATAGTTTTTTGGACCAACAAGTAATACCTCCGTTTTATCTGGATTTAGTAGCAGGAAATTATGCGTCATCCAGCATTTTATATCTTTAAGACACTCTGTCAATTTTGATGAGTTAGTGTTTTCATCTGGTCGTGATGAAATATATAATTGAGTGTCATCAGCATAACAGTGGAAATTAATTCCATGTTTTCTTATAATATTGCCAAGTGGCAGCATATATATTGAGAATAGCAGAGGGCCTAACACCGATCCTTGCGGCACTCCATAGTCTACTGACGTTATCTTCGATTTTTCCCCATTTAAACAAACAAAATGGTAACGGTCTGATAAATACGATCTGAACCAGCTTAATGCCTGTCCCTGAACACCAGTGTAGTTTTGTAGTCGATCCAAGAGTATTTTATGATCTATAGTGTCAAACACAGCACTAAGATCAAGTAGAACTAATATTGAGATACAGCCTTGGTCAGAAGCTAAAAGTAAATCATTTGTAATTTTAACTAGCGCAGTTTCTGTGCTATGATGCGGTCTGAATCCTGACTGAAATTTTTCATATATCTCATTTTCTTGCATGAAAGAGCACAATTGAGCGGACACAGTCTTTTCTAGTATTTTAGACATAAATGGAAGATTTGAAATCGGTCTGTAATTTGCTAAGTTATTTGGATCTAATTGCGGTTTCTTAATGAGAGGTTTTATTACTGCCAGCTTGAATATTTTTGGAACATGACCTAAAGATAAAGACGAGTTAATAATATTAAGAAGAGGCTCTTCCACTATAGGTAACACTTCTTTCAGAAATTTAGTTGGTATTGGATCTAATAAACATGTTGTTGGTTTAGATGCAATGATAAGTTTATTTAGCTCTTCCTGTCCTATAGTTGTAAAAACACAGCGCTAAGAGATCCAGTAAAGAAAGCATTTGAATTTGCCACAGAAGTAATAACATCGCTGCGAGATCTAGTGAGAAACATTCAATTTTCTCCGTTATTAACGGATCAAACAGCGCTGACGTGGAAACCAGGAGAAACATTGTGCCATGAATGAACTAGTTATAAGCTTTAAGTCCATAGATCAGCAACATTCACCATGGATTTAATGTAGTAACACTAATTGTCACCATGAAAGTTTGGCAGGAATAGTAAAATGCTTTCAAGTACATCACACATCTTTTTCCAGCACTTCAAAACTCAAATATTATCATATTTATTAGTTATTTTTAATGTGATGACCAAAACATTATTTGTTCATCCTTCAAAGATTTCCCCAATTTATACAACTAAAAGTTTCAAGATGTAGGAAAACTCACACTTATTTAAAAATGTTTCTTTTAATCAAAAATATATATTTTTTAAATCAAGGAAATTTCTTTCTTTTTCCTGTATCGAAAAAGTACCGAACCGTGACACCACTGTCGTATCGAACCGAACCGTGAATTTTGTGAACCATTACACCCCTACTTATTACAGATGTTGATCTACCTCAAAGTTTGTCTTGATTGTTCTACGTTTACACTTTTACATTGCACACATTTTGTAACATTTTATTTAAAGCTGCAGTCTGTAGCTTTTTTTGGGTTAAAAATTATCCAAAATACATATTTGAGAAAATACATAACCTGCCAGTGTTCAAAACTATCTGCTTGCCTTAGCTCGATTCAAAGCGGCAAGCTTGTAATAATGTTTATAATTCCAGTGGTACTGGTGGATTTCCGTGGGAGATTTGAGCATATCTTTGCGTCATTACGTCACATCTGTACACATAAAGAAGGAGTCTCGGCTAGTAGGCTATATTGCGTGTGAGGATGCTGGAGGTGGAGATTTATAGCCTTTTCTCACAGCACTTGATATAATTAAACTTATCAATTTGATATCGGATCTAGAAAGTTTAAACGACAATCACCAGTGACAACAGATTCTGTAAATTCTGTAAAATGCAAAAGACTTCGTTCGGACTTCGGAGTGGCTACAGAAAGAAGAGACTGCAACCGGATCCATGCGAAAACACGTATACGTGAACGGAAGGACATTACATGTAGTCACGCAATGCAGACGTTGTTAACATTAACAATTTGAGAACAAAGTATAATTTGCACGGTTTTGCGTGATATGATAAGCAATTGTTAGATTTAATCAGCGCGATTTACTGCAATGTCAGAACCAGAACAAAAGTGGATGTTCAGATGACATTTTCCGGTGAAAATTCTTATGTTGGTCATACTTCCAAAAATAATAATCTGTGATTCTGAATGCCAGTATCCACACTGGCGTGGTGACTGACAGCCTTACACTCTCCTCAAATATTGTGTTCATCCGCGCTGTGCCGTGTCGAAGTACAACTCACGTAAAGTTGATAATTCTGCAAATGACTGCTATTGCAGATTTCGAACAGAGTTGGCGACAAGGAGGAAAAACTGCGGACTGCAGTTTTAAACCTCTGTGGACAGATTGGGCGGTACCGCCCAAAATGGCATACTTTTACAAATGTGTTTACAAATCTTAAAAACTATTGATGATAGAGAGGTGCGGTCTTTTTTGCCGTCTTCCTCAGATTCCGCTGGAAACAATGGTATATGGTGTACACACTTCCTTGTTGCGTAATACCACTGCATATAAGGCCAATGAAATCGATGTTGTTAGGAATATTCCACGCGCAAAGACCAATGGAAAAATTGGCGCCTGGAGGAATATTTTTCTTACCCAATCAGAGGAAGGTTACCATGACGTATTCTAGCTAATCAGATGACTCTGTAGCCTTGCAAGGGGTGGGATTATAGTAAGTGATATGATGTAATTTCACGCAAACAGCGTCGAGTGGAGAACGAGAACGAACGGAGTGGAGAATTACAGCGCGCACATTTATATGAGAGAGAGACAGAATGATTATATATATTATAACAATAGCAATTATAGCATTATTATCTTATTGTTTTAGCACTTTCATGATGGCAAGCAGTAAAAGATTTACCTCAGAACAAGCTCTTGAACAATTACTGGAAAGTGACGAGGAGAAATCCGAAGCTGACAGCTTTTTCCCAGATGATTAAATATTTTACTTTGCTTGACAGACATGTGTAATTGTTCAATCAAAAGGGTTTGAACAATATATTTTTTGTTCAAAAACTGTTCACTATTCTGCCCTACAAAGCAAAAAGGCAGTAACTACGCAGAGTGCAGAACAGAGAAAAAATACTTTAAAGTTATCCTGTCATCCAGCCTAAGTAGTTGAAGGTAGATTATTGGACATGTGGCTGTTTTGTGACTTTATATTAGCTTATTCTTTGTACATATCAATCCTCATATTTAATTTGATATTTTACCCCTATTTTGCAGTTACTGTATTCTTGCTTTGTATTACTTACCAAAAACGTGGCACCAAACCAAGGAAAAAGGCAGTAACTAGATTCTCCAAAGACTATTTTGCCACAACTTGGGCTCTGGGTGTGTTAGATACACTGTATTTGAAATAATTGGAACCATTTGGACAACATTTTTTTTCAACATTTTTTGTGTTGCGAAACTAGTTTTGCGGAGCGGGTGTGTTACGGATACGTGGTGTAAATTTTTAGTAATCAAAAATCATGTCTAATTAATTGAAATCATGACACTTTTATTATAAACTATTATTAAACTTATACAATATTTAAAAAATATTCTATGAATATTACAAATAAAATATATTAAAATTCTAATATATTATTAATTAGCCTACATTTCTTTTAATCATATGAAATTAAACAAACATTTTTTTGTCAAACAACATGCTGCACAATGAGCTTTACTGTTAAAATTAAAACATTGAATAAAAAATTTGTTTTAATCTTAATTTATTTGTATTAGTGTTAGTATTATTATTATATTGAGACGTTTCTAAATTCTACTGTACAACAGTAATAGGCTAGGCCTATATTTCTGTCAAGTTAAACCGAACTTTTATTTTGACGGGTTGTCGTAAAGGCCTTTGTTTCTGTGTTTATGACATGATGATAGTTTTTCCCAAATGAAGCGGTTAAATGCTCACAAAGTGACTTTAAGAGCGGATCTAGAGTCTGGAGAGAAGTTCATGCAGTCGTGTCCTCATATGCAAAAAACAGCTCGAGCGTCACACTTGCTACTGTGTGTTAAATGAAACTGCGCGTCGACTGCACCATTTATTCACAGAACATGTAGGATTTGTATTTAAATTGTACTATTACTGCGGTTTAATATTCACACAGTAGTCTATCACGATTTAATTTCAAGTGTACTGAACTGCTATATAGCGAAAATCATAGTAACCGCTAAACTATGGAGCTCTTGCACCTTTTTTTTTCTTTCTGGAATATTTTTTTCATTCTTTCAAGGGAGGGGGGTAGTTTGGTAGGGGAACAATTTGGGGAAGTTAGAAGGGTGAAATCGCAAATGTTAAAATCGTCCCGTGAGGATGCCCGAAAATCAGCTGTGTGTTCACCATGACAACTACACTGCGCAGAAACACGGTTATTTTTTGTTAGGTAAAACATAACAAGAACACAGTAATGGATGTTACTGTACTCTTGCTTTGTTTCACTAGGGCTTTTTGCAGTTACTGTACAAACGACTACCATTTTTCTCCAAAACGACACACATTTGAGATAAGATGTTTTGTCACATAACAAAGGATGCCTTGAATGTCATGAAAATGATAATTACTCATTTTTGACCAAAAATGCAGTTACTGCCTTTTTGCTTTGTAGGGCAGTATTGTTGTGTGAGGTGTCATTTTCAGTAATAAATGACAAAAAAAAAAAATTGTTTTTGAAATTCTCTAGTTTATTGTACATTTATTGTACATGTTTCACTCATACTTCCTTTATAAACACATTACATGCTTAGGGTCTTCTGAATCCATAGATACCAAACACATAGTGTTCCATCTCCATTACATATGGTGTATAAGCCCAAATGTAAAAATAGAGAAAATGGACCAAAAAGGGCTTAGTCCCCAGAGGGTTAAGGTCAAGTTTTAACACTTTAACACTTATTTTTTTAATATAAGACATAAAGAAGATATTTTTCTTTACATTTTATTTTGTTTTTGACTGTTGAAACTAAATAATTTGTTGTTTGCCTTAATAATGATAATGGATAAAAACAAACAAACAGTGGTTTACTTTTCTACTTGTCTTTAAAAAAAAAGTCAATAATTATCGATACGAAACGATATGAACCATTATATCAGTATTTTTTTTTTATAGCTATATCGCACAGCCTATACTTACATGGAGACACAAAGTTCTAACAAAGGAACAAAGTTCCTTCTCAGTAATCTCAAAGCCCACAGCTCCTCGGTTCTGTTACTGTCCCAGAATGCATCATTCTAACAGCACTTTGCCCACTCTATTACGTTGTTGTGACAGGGCAACTTCCTCTGCCCACATCCTCTTTGAGTTATTGAAATTCAGCTGTGCAAAGATAAAAAGCTGCTAGTGGCTCTCTCCGTATTCTCCAGAGATATGTCCCTCCAGCCCAGACCCCCCCCCCCTCCATTTGTGAAAGACTTGGATTTTTAATAACAGGCTGAAAGTTTTACTAATGTAATTGAACAGTAAATCTTTCTGGCTTTTTCTTTCCAGTGAAATGATGAACAAAATGTCAGCAGCAGGTCTGGGATATTGTTTCAAACCTGACTCAGCATTTTTCTCGATTTTATGTGGCCTCACAACATACCAATAGTAATGTTAAACTTTGTCTTTGTGATATAATCTAACAAAACCATACTTTAAAAAAGTATCCTGTCATTTTACAGGAAAAAAAAAAAACACTGGCAGATGTGGTTGCCAGAATAATTATGTAAAAATACAACAACAACAAAAATGTAAACATATTTATAAAATAACCTGTAAATCATTGTATCAATTTAAAATTGTAATTTACAAAAAAACAACAGCCATTTCCTACTGAAATAGCAAGGTCACGCTTGCTACTAAAATGTGTTTTGTAGCTTTAACGGACACTGACAACCACTATAATAGCACTGGTGGTGGTTAAGAGAAAGCCACATGATGAATTATAGTTCATAACAATTAGCTTTTCCATAATCTGCAGGTAAATACTAATAAATAGGTGCACACATTGTCATGCACACAAATACAAAATAACATCATGGTAATGACACTAAGCTAATGCAATAAACATTAACAACATATGACATAACATACAACTCTAATGCACATAACGGGTAACAAAAAACAAAGAAGAAATAATTCAATTGAAAAACCATCAATTTGTGAAGCATCATACAGGGAATTCTGGGATTGTTAGTTTATGGTTTTTGACTGTAAATTATAAGATGCTTTGTACTTTTTTTACATCCAAAAACATCCATTTAACTATATATCTGTAAAATGATGTGAAATGTAAGGTTAGCTCTATTAGAGTTTTCTGTATATAGTAGGGGGCCTACTGTTAAACAAATAACAGGTTTTTTTTTATCTTTCACAGTTAAAATTACAAGAATTTTGTGCAGTGCAGATTTTTGCTTCAGCTTCAACACTATGCCATTGTAAATTAAAAAAATTGATTAGTTCTCATTATGGCCTGTAGTGGACATGCATGACCATCTGTTCTCAACCTACATGATGTCTGCATGACAGAATGGCAGTAGATAATTATTGGCTCCTGGCCCTCCCCAGATGTGAGATGGTGTTGATCCGCATTGCACTACTCCAGCTGCGTGGCTAGATAAGGGGTAGCATCCATATGGTCCGCTTCCTTCCCTGCCTGGATGAAGCTAGGGCAGATGGAATCACACACCGTCTGCCCACAGTCACATGTTATGTGTCTGCCAGCGTTAACTGGGCATGGGTTGCTTCCTCCAGTTGAAATGCAAGGGCTTAGAGGTTGAGGCTTTTTGCCACTGTATCAGTATCTAGAACATTAGATATGTGGGATGGAGAGGTGGCTGATCAGGGAAGAAGAAGAAAGAGAGCAAGAGAAAGAAAAGGGCAGCAAATGTTGTGCAACGACTCTGTGACATCAGAGAAATGCCATTTGTTCTTGGAGTAGGCAGCTGTGCATCTCATAGGAGCAGATATCTCACACTCACAGTGGGCTAATCAATGTTGACAAGGCATTTCAAAACTGGAGCGGTGAGTGGGCCGCATGTTCTAAAGTGATCAAATTGGCACGCTCCAGCTGAGCTGTGCTGTTTGAAGATGGCCTTTGATGGAGCCTGCAGCATTGAGCGCAGGACTCTTCTGGGGACCCATTCAGCCACTCTACCCTGGATAGATTTATTTTTCTCTCTTTCTTTCTTCCTCTCTTTCTCCCTCTCACACCCCTGTGATCTGTCAGGATAAATACTATGTGCTGTTGAGCCCTAACCTATTCCAAGATAAAGGTTTCAATTCTCTTTCTCAGTAAAGAGCGCTTCTTGTGCAGTTGGCTTTTTTGCAGGATAGAGAGCGAGGCTCTCCATTTTAAGTGTGAGACAGGTTTAATGCTGCCCCAGGCCCGGGTAAAGTGCTAGCAATAAGATTTAGACAGGCTGGGCTCCACTTGTAATCTGAGGCAAGAAAAACAGCTTTTCATCAAAGTGGATTTACAGTGCTTCCTGAGCTCAACGGAAAAATTTGAGAACCTGCTACAATGGAATAAGAAACTTGTCACTCCAATTACTAAAGTACAAACAGGTAAGTGAAATACTGTACATTACCATTCAAAAATGTGTGGTGAGGTGCGTTAAATTGATCAATTGTGACAGTTAAAACATTTATGATGTTACGTCAGATTTCTATTTCAATTAAATCCTGTTTCTATTCATCAAATAATCCTAAAAATGTATCATGGCTTTCACAGAAATATTTAGCGGTCTTTTCAACATTGGTAATTATAAGAAATATTTCTTGAGCACTGAATCAGCATATTAAAATGATTTCTGAAGCATCATGTGACACTGAAGACTAGTGGAATGATACTGAAAAATCAGCTGTTCCATCACAGGTTTAAAATATGTTTTAAAATATAGTTATTTTCAATTATAATATTTCAAAATGTTCAATTATTCAAATACATGCAACTCTAGTGAATATAAGAGACTTCTTTTAAAAACATAAAATCTTACTGACCTCAAACTTTTGAACGGAAGTGTGTTACTGTAAAATACTGTAATTGTAAAACATGTAGAAGTAGATTTCCAAATTACATGCGGACCAGTTTCATACAGTAAGCAGGATGTTTTAAGTAATAAAAAAAAAAATTTGTGTGAGTCTTACAATAAATAAGAAATGAATGTGGGTAAAGACACTGGACACAGGTGTGGTGTACAGTCTCAAGATCACCCAAAAGTCTCAAACCATTTAAATAGAAAAAGTTCAGTTTAATTACTGCTGTGCATTTTTAAGTGAACTCAAAATAGTTGCAAAATAACATTAGGCCATGTCCACCAAAGGATTTGTAGCCAGCTGAAAACACCAGCCCTCTTCTAAAAAAGGCGGGGAAAATAACTGAAACTATAGTGTCAAGTTTAATGAATAGAAACATTTAAGAGTGCACATGGTAATGGTTGTTTTTATTTATTTGTTATTTCTTCTTCTACATTCATTTTCTTAGAAAGCCAGGTGCAGTAAAATTATTGACAGGCTTATTGTGAGCTCACAGTATGGTAAATGAAGGCTAGAGTTGTATATGCTTTAGTAGTCCACAACCAGCCTACTGAAAGCACTGATCAATTGCATATATTTTCTTCTATACATTTAATATTTTTTGGTTTATACATTTCATTGTTGGTTTGATTATTTGTTCCATTTTACATGCAAGTCACATGTGCACAGAACTGATGCAGAATTGACTACTCTATGCTCTAGCTAATGCAGTTAATGTTCAGCAGTTCAGAAGGAAAAACAATGGATCACCTAGTGATTCTCACTCTCAACTGTTCTGACAAAGAGAGGACTGAAGATAATGGCCGGGTTCTTCAGAGATGAATTCACTATCCAATTTGGCACACACTAATTCTGTTATTTGACAAATTATTGAAGCATGTCAATTACTGCAACCACTCAACCAAGCACAATAGATTCACATGTGCAGAATATCTTCATATTTTCCTTCTGGCTTCATTGAATTAAATTAAGTAACTTTCAGTATCTGTGAAATTTAACATCAGAAAGTAAATCAATGACCTCTTGTTACAAAACAACGTACAAGTTGATTGGTTTGTGCTATATGGAGTGTATAGATACAGTATGAAAACCAGCATTCTCCATTAGCCCAGAGTAGTTATTGATACAGAAGTCTCATAGTGAGCGTCTGTGGTTGAGTGTGCTTGCCATCTTTATGTGTGTGAACATCTTCCTGTCAGCCCTCTCAGCATTTAGCCCAGGGGACCAGTGCATTCACATGTCGGTCGGAAAACTGACAGCGAGAGAATGGACGGCGCACCAGAGCAGAAAGACATGCATTAAGTGTCTCACAAAAAATGGTGACCATGAATGCTGAACCTTGCCAGTTAGCTGTTAGAAAAGAAGGAAGAGGAGACAATGATTAGACAGATGGATAGATAGGCCAGAGTGATTTCTGAGCTGGATAATAGAGGGTTACTACAGCAATTTAATCACACCATAGAGGAAAGTGTAAAAAATATCTGTTTGAATCAGTGAAGACTGATTCAAACTAGAGTATCTCTGAATGATTCATTAAAAGAATTGACTCACAAGAGTGATTTGTATGCGGATCAGACTACATTAGTCACACTGTTTGTTTTTTTGATGGTTTCCTATAATTTGTAATTAGTAATTGAGTGTGCTTTTGTCATTTTTATGAGGTTTTTTTTTTGGGGTCCAAGCCCTAAGGGCCAAAGGTTCCTATAGTTTTTCTAAGGTACATTTTTTTTTCAACCTTTCAGGCATCTTTAGGGCACACACTGGCTACAGTAAATTTTACATTTACCCCCTTTAAAAACATATCGCCTGCTGTACGTGGTTGTCCTAAAGCCACCAGGGTGGTGGTGGCGCTGGGGCTTGGGTTCCGTCAGCGCTGGATACGGTTTTTTTCATATCATACAAGAAGAAATAGAAAAGAAAAATTATAGTGAAGCCTGCATAACAAAGGATGCTTTGGTTTCAATCTATTGTCTATAGTCCATATAATCTCTAAGGATATCATGTCAAACAGGGCAGAAAAGAGTTTGAGAGGCCTTAAGTATACAGAAAGGGCGTAAGAAGTCGGGCTTTTGTTAGTGATCCTCTTGAGCTTTTGAGATAAGAGAGAATGGTAATTCTCAAAATCAATCAATAAAAAACGCAGAGTATGCTCCTTGCACAAAACGACAAAGAGTGAGGGAGAGGTTCGTATTAACAACGACTCAGCTCTCTCAGTCTTAGATGCTGCCTTGAACTACATTATTTATGAACAGGAGCACAACATCCAAATCAGGGCTTAAACCCATTTCCACCTTCTCCCCCGGAGCCTGACACTGGTACCTTGGACAACTAATTCAGAGAATGAAATATATCATTAAGGGTCATACTGTTCCCCTTCCAATATTATTTCTCTGTATATCACTCTCATAAAGAAGGAGTTTGCCTGTTAGGTTAGGGTTGGAGATTGGGATCACAGGAGCTGTGCATACATTTCTCCCGGGAATTAAGAGATGAAGGTAGAGGCCGGCGATGGCACTTCCTGGCGGTATAATCCATCAAAAGAGAGTGAGTTGTCAAACAGATCACCTGATGGGGTGGTGGAGTTATAAAGCAATGGAAAAAGAAAGAAAAAAGTGTTTTAGTCATTGTGTTGTATTGATTTATTTTATGAAGCCTTACTCTTTGTATGTTCTTTTCACAGATCAGTGTGAGTAAACAGAATGCTTGTTAAATTGGCCCTTTGCTAGAGGCTTTACAGAACATCCCAAAAGAATGAACTGAAGATTATATGTCAAACGAGTAATGTATTTATCTATGCATGTAGATACATTTTGCTCTCAAAATATATTGATCATTGACATTTTATTTTACTATTCATATTTTTGGATCATTTACATGCAGCTGTTTAAAACTATCAGATCCGAAACGATCAGATCTATACACAGCTTTTTCATAGACTTATGCCCTGTCCAAAAAAAAAACACACTTGTGGTCTTGGCCCCTTGATAGCGCGTGTATGCGACAGGAAGTAAGTGTGCAATACTGTCCCAGGTCTTAAAAATGCCAAAGTGCAGTGCTCTTAATACACACTAAACCCAAGCTAGTACCGGTTCGGAGCGGTATTTGAGGCTAAGCGTATCCCATCATGCATTATGTTCGGGAACTCGCGTGCCCCCGAAATCCCGAGATGTCGAGGAAACATTCCACTGTAAGTTCAATTAATTAGATATTACATATAATTTGGTAGTAAAACATAGTTTGCACATTTAATTGGTGCAATGATGAGTAGGCTATGTGTATGTTGTACAACATTTACAACTGCTTTTTATCACTTAATTAGAAGTTAGTTACTTCTGTTAGTTACATAGTGACTACTGAACAGACATTTAGAAGTTTATTTTAAAATGCAAAGTATTGAAAATAAAAAAATAAAAACTCTGTAAACACTTTTGCAAACACGTTTTCATTTTTTTTTTTTTTTTCAACACTATGAGTGTGTGTCCCGTCGGTTAATCAAAAGTTCTATACACACTTGCAGTCTTCCCGCCTACTTGAACACTTGGGCCAAATACAGAAAATACGTCATGCAAGTAGATAAATGTAACCCTGGATCACAAAACCAGTCACATGTCGCACGGGTATATTTGTGGCAATAGCCAACAATACACTCACTGTATGGGTCAAAATGATAAATTTTTCTTTTATGCCAAAAATCATTAGGATATTAAGTAAAGGATCATGTTCCATGAAGATATTTAGTGAATTTCCTAACGTAAATATATAAAACATTAATTTTGTGAGTGAATGCAGCACAATCCCGAACATAAATGGAGAACGTTAAAGGCGATTTTGTCAATGTTTCGATTTTTTTGCACCCTCAGATTCCGGATTTGGAAATAGTTGTATCTCGGCCAAATATTGTCCTATCCTAATAAACCATACATCAATGGAAAGCTCATTTATTCAGCTTCTGTGATATATAAATCTTTGTTTCAAAAATCAAAAATTGACCCGTGTGACTGGTTTTGTGGTCCAGGGTCATAAATGGTTAAGTGCAAAGACCGCAAGTGTGGGTATTTGGACAGAGCACCCGATAAGAAAGCAAGTAAATGATGGATGGCAACATTCCTAAGGTAGTCAGTCATGTTTTTAAGGCATTAGCTTTAAAATACACATACATAAGCTATGCAAAGTGTATGAAGTAATATATATATTCTTTATTCTTCATTTTAAAAGTAATAATGCACATTAATTGACGTGAGAACTTGGGTCCATCATGTAAATGTCCCCAATTTCATCATAGAGGCTCATTTTTATATGTAGTCCCTATTGTTTATTTTTTTTATTTACTTAAAAATAAGGACATATGGTAGTAAACAAGTTTACAGGTGTGTTGTAGCTGTTTGATTGTAGTGCTTTGTGATTGTATTTGAAGTGTTTCCCCTCTAAAAACTGCACTCTTGTTGTGCTGATGACCAAGTCAGATTCTGACATATCCTTCCATGGGTGAATAAAGTGATTCAGATTCTTCTGATGTTTTGTAGATAGATTGTGATCGGCTAGATTGTGACCTGCCGCGTATAAAAAGATGAGATACTTTTATCTGTGACTGATCGCTGCCTCTCGCTGTTTATTTATCCCACTCTCCCGTGTATCCCTCCCCATACACATTTAGACTAATCCACCTCTTCACCAGAGTATATTTATTTATTTCTGGGTAAAACATGAATCAAAATGGATTCATCCCTTAGTAGCATAACAATTCAGCTTGTCTCTCGTTTTGACGTTTCCCACCCCCCACCATCATTTCTCTTCCGCTCGCTCTCTCTATAGACCTCCTCTCCAATCTCAACTCCCTTGCGCTCCTGTATATCAGTTTGTTGGGAAGGCAATAAAGAGATGTGACGGTGGAGGTTGTGCACTCAGTGTTTGATTGACAGGGAAGTGTTCCAGGGGAAGTGCAGGGGAATGATCTGAATATTCAACATAAGCACTAATTCATCTCTTCATAGCTACACTGTGACCGTCTTGGATTACTGATAAAGAGTAGAGTGTTTTTTTTTTTTTTTTTTTTTGTGAGAGTTAATTGCAAGCAAAGTGGAATAATCCATTAAGGGGAATTCTCAGTCTTTGACTAAATCAGAAAAGGTTAATATATATTACTCAGAATTTTCAAATGACTGAAGTCAGCCCAATAAAACATCCTCTTTAGCCATGACATTAATTAATGAGTACTTCACTCATCTTGTATAAACATAAGCATGAATGAATTTTTACTTCAAATATCTACTGAATGGTTTTGGATGGATAAAGACATTTTGAGGAGGAAGCGCCAGTCTCTTAGTAATATAGGAACGGAAGTCCTGCATTTATTTATTTATTTGTAAAAAAAAAAAAAAAATAATAATAGACAAACTGAACATTGTGGTTACTAATTGCCTACATATAAAATATCTGATTGGAAGCGATACCACTAAGAGAAAAAAAGAAATAAAATCGAAATTACATAAAAATATCCTATAAATCTTATCTTAAATTTTTTTTTTTTTTCAAATATGATAATACAGCAGTCATTGTAAGTATAAAAAGTAATATTAAAATGATTTGTAATAATTTAGAGTTTGGCAATTGGTGAGGATGGCAATCGTAGGAGAATAAAGTGACCCTAAATATATATTTGGACACACTTAAACAAAATGTGTCAATGTTATTGAATTGGATAACAAAAACATCAAAGCATGTTAACTACAGGTGTAATTTATAATATTAATAATGGACATTCTGTGTCTAAATAAATCCAAATGTTCCTCTTATTTATATTTTTGCCTCATTTTATATTATATAGTTTAAAAAATGTATAAACTTCATTTGTGCTGTCTTTTTGTAAATTAAATTAAAAGGCAATTGTTTTATATCTATATCTATATATATATATATATATATATATATATATATATATATATATATATTATTATTATTTTTTTTTTTTTTATTATTATTTTTTTTTTTTTTCAGAATTAAATAGTAAAAACAGTAACAACATCAAAAAGTCAATCACATGCACTAATGTGTTAAATTTGACAGGCATAGTATAAACATATTAACCAACGCATGGTTCCAGTGGCTGTCACGGTTCATGTGTGTCACTCACGTAAATGGCTATAGAACTTGTAAATGTTTCAGACTGATTTATCTGTAACTATCAACTGGGCCACACGCACACATACTTGTTGACAGGAGAGAAAGTGAGGGGCAGCACCTTCGATTAACTCAGAAGGCACTGAGCACAGGGTTTTAAACAAGACGTATGGTCATCTCAGTCAGCTGTGTGGCTGCTCGAACAGACAGCCATTCCTCCATGTCTCATTGGCTTTGGTATTGATGCGTCTAGCAGAGAAAACCTGGAAGGGAGGGCAGGGTGGTTTAATGAGGGAGAGATTCCTCCACGGGATATCCAGACACCACCAGTGACCTATTCAAACACAGACAGACATGTGTTGTATAGCAGAATATAATACATGGATTTCAGTAAGTAAAACTATTTTATACAAGGAATACTGTCATTACTCTCTTTTAATGCATTGAGAAAAGTAGCTTCTCTATTGATTTTTTTAAAGATTGATGTTCCGAGCTATTCAGTTGTTAACTTCTCGTGTTAAGGGTGTCATCAACATATATGGATGTGTCTCCATTCATGTATGTTGCATATCCGTAGAGCCAAGTCTTTAGGAAAGATAACACATTTATTTATTTAAAAAATATTGTTTTTGGTCAATTATTGATTTTCTTCCTGGTTGAGTTGTTCAGAACATCATAATGTTCCAGGCATGTGCATTTTTGAAATGTTTAAAGTGTGAAACGTGCATCAGGAACATGTATAATTTGTCAAGGCAGCCTAGCCGTAGTTGACAGTGAAAATCACAGTGTTCATCTGTTTGATCCATTTATTCCACCACTGTAATGGATGAGAGAGCTGCAGTAATGAAATTGTCTCAGCGGCACTGCATATTACCCATGGTTCCCCAGGCCTTCAGGCGTCGTCTTGCCGAAGCTAGACTGAAAAACATCACATTTAACACACACAATGTTTTGATAAGGTAATTAGGTAACTGCATAAAATAGAACTCGTCTTTGGTTTAGTGGAAACATAACTGTATGTTTGTTCCCTTTAAACCCGGCCTTCACAATATTATAGACGGGCAGGAGACAGAAGAGTCAGTCCAACTACAGTGCTACGTCTGAAACACTTTAATGATTAAATTACATAATGCGTGGCGTATAGCAGGAGCAAATGTACATTGTCAGCTATGCAGCCATTATATCTCTGTTTTGCAAATGTTCACTTCCCCACATTCAAATTATGCATAAATCAATGAAGTTCTTCTTCAACCTCTCCTTCTCATTATGTGTCATCGAATGTAAACAGACATTTTCTTTTTTTGGGTGAACTATTCCATTGCATTTTTTTATATTAAGTATTGACATTTTTAGATGAATTTAAAAAAAATATATGAATTACTTTATTTATTTATACGTACTGTAGTGCATCACTTGTTACTAGAATGTACTTTTTGCACAATGCATAAGATATGCTTATGTAACTGGCTCATTGTCTCATAATTAAAGAGTGAAATGTGTATACGTACATTCAGTGTGCGCATGTTAATTATCTGCAAGCGCAAACATGCTGAAGTAATTAGTTTGACTCAGTCACAGTTTGACTTTTGAACTCGTCAGGCGCAGTTGAAATGCCAAAGGTCGCCTCCCTTACGCATCCCTGATTACCACCAGCAATTACCTGCCAGGCTCTCCATCTCTCTAACTTCTTTTCAATAAAAGTAAACATATCAGGGTCACGGCAGGGTCAGCCTAGGTGTAAATTTTCCTTTTTTTCTCACCAGAGTGCCATTTAATTCATCCATGCTGACTTGGCTGACTGAGCTCTTCTCGTGCACTGTGTGTGCAGTTCTCCTCCTGTTCAAATGCACTCTCCCCAGATTAATCACACTAATTGCTTTTAGAGGGACTAATGCTATAAACTGGGCTGCACTTGTTTTAAACTCTATATGGAGCCCCAGAAGACCCTGTCAGCCTGAGCTGATTAGGATTCTGTGCGAGTCATCGGCAGCCATCATCGCTGCAAAAGGGCAGGTCAAAAGGTTGTGGCGGCAGAGAATACCTACAACCTAAAACAGGTCGCATCAGAGCCCAATTTGTGCCCAACAAGACAAGGTGCTTGCTGCACTTACAAGGGCAAGGATGCGTTCTTTCATCCGAGATGAAGCTCTTGTGGCCAAGAAAGGTCTAGGGGGCGTAGGTCAGCTAGTTTGGCACAGATATTTATCTGATACTAGATTACAATGGTAGTTGATATAAATGTGGTATTTGCGTTTTGGTACTTCACTGAGATGTTTAATTTTCATATTTCTAAAAATGAAACTGCTGTCTACAACCATTGTCAATCAGTGCAGTTGTGTGCATAAAAAAAAGGAGTCGTGCTCCTTTTTGTTGTATAAATGTTGCTTCAGATCCAGATTCCTTTGCAGTGTAAAGATGGCTCTAGATATAGGTGAATCAAAACAGAATTTAAGTGGCACATAAACAAACTTTAAGAATGCAAAATGACCATAAATGTATAACAGAAGTAGTCCGTACAATGAAGAGTCTGAAATTTTAGTCATTGTTCACTGGTTCACTCTCTAGTGGAATAATAACCGTCAATGACGATGAACAAAATTAACGAAACACTTGGGAAGTCAACTAATCCTTTGATTCCCTTAATTTATATTTGGCTTCATTATAATGATTTCCAAATTGGGTATATGATCAAAGATTGCATATGTGGACAGTTGGGAAATTTGGCTATTGAAAATATATAATTTTAACTTCACCCAAATGAACAAAATGACTTATTGTACATTTTGTTGAATGAGATTCAAATATCAAGTGAGTAAAATTAACCAATCTTCCCATCACTAACAACCATTGGGACCAGATCATTGAGTTTACATTTACATTTAGCAGACACTTTTATCAGAATTTCACAAAAGACAAACATCATAAGCATTGTATCATAACAGCCACAATATTCGCAGTTCACAATGCCAATACTAAGTATAAAATAGATTAGTACACAAGCTAGAGCATATATTAAATGCAGACAAGAAGAGAACGATTCTGTGACTTCCATCAGATTGATTAGTGAATTGATAATTCAGAGTAGTTTTGTGAACTGCAGCAGCTGACTCTTTGATAAGATTTGACTCTTTCTGACTCAAATGATTCATTCACAAGCCAGACAATTTGTATTATATCACACACTCTGGATTTTCAGCGAATAACTGCATTCTTTAACCAGACACAAGGCCACACTTCTGTAATGGTTGGTTGTGGAGGTTAAAACAACAACTTTAAGTCTAAATCTTGTCAGGCCCAGTGGAAACCCTTATATTAAACATTAACGTAGAGATCTAAGAAGGGGTGATTTTCTGAAAAGCCACAATTCCGAATGTCAAAGCACAGCAGGGAATGACTGTACTTCGCTGCAAGCACACCGACTGGCCTTATGGCATTAGACCCATGTTGTGCTCACCCTTATGTTTTAAAATGCTTGAAACATTGAGGCAAGCACCAAGTTGCTAGCCTGGTGGTGATTGTTAGACCAAGTTACACTACTATGAAATAATAGTGGTTTCACATTCACAATATTATTTTGAAGGCTCAGACCAGGTAAATGCAATAATTCTGAGAAACTAGCTTGTTGTACTATTAAATTGAAGGGGAGATCTGCATACATGCTGGTTTATCTCTTAGCATTCCCTTTCATTTCAATGGCAGTTGCTCAGCTGGAAGTATACAGCCTAGTTTCTGCCATGTTTGCTCATCATTTGCACTTATTTTTAGACTCACATGTGACTAGTGTTGGGGAAAGTTACTTTTGAAAGTAATGTATTACAATATTGCGTTACTCCCTAAAAATTACTTAGTTACTTTTTATGAACCTTTTGCGTTACTTGTTCTCACCTGTGCTGGGCTTGCTTGTTTGCTTTTTAATAACAACAAAAAAAATTCTATTTTTGGCTAATGTAAAGGCCCTTTCACACCAGTGAAGTGAATTAGCCTCAGGCTGAAGGAAATGCAAATTCACACGTGTACAGTAGAGAGCGCAGTTAAAAAATAAAAACCTTTCAGCTGTTCTGCCATTCTGGATTGAAGAATAAAATGCAGGAGAAGAAAGTCCAACACGCTTACTTCAGCAACAAAAAAATAAAATAAACACAAATGTGATTATCTAAAGTCATTTTTGCGCTGCTCTTGGTAGATTGAATTGGTCATAATGGAAATGATCTGTCTGCGTCTGTGTTCTTTAATTTGCGTGTCGTCATAAGATCACACGCAGAACTTTCCACTCCCATCTGCGCTTTTTTGGATTAGCACTCTCACGCTAATTTTCCCTGTTTAGTAAATCTGGCCCTTAATATATTAAAAGAAGGGTGCGTGTTACTAATTCTACATTTGTTTATTGTTGATAAAACTGCACTATTATCCGTCAGTTCTCCTCAACTTCGGCTGTAAAGACAGCTAAAGAAGTTACTTTCATTTAAACTTCAACTAAAAAAATAGCAGCCAGTTTAATGAGGAAACCTCCCTTGTGCAAATATTTAGATGTGTGTTTGTGTCATCTTGTGGTTGACAGATATGTTATCCATTTGTCAGAGGTGCAAATTAAATAAGCAACCAAATGTTTCCTCTGTGTGCTTTTCACAGTGTATTGCTAATGATCACTGGGATGCAGAGAGAAATTTAGCTTTTATTGACAGGGAAAGAAAAGGAGAAGAAATTTAAAAGGTCAAATATGTACATAAATTAGTCTTTTGATAATGATTCTCTCATCAATTGCAGATCTGTGAGGCTTGATTTTCCCAGCGTATTGCAGTGGTTTACCTGGCAAAACGAGTGAAGTCTCTCTCTCTCTCTCTCTCTCTCTCTCTCTCTCTCTCTCTCTCTCTCTCTCTCTCTCTCTCTCTCTCTCTCTCTCTCTCTCTCTCTCTCTCTCTCTCTCTCTCTCTCTCTCTCTCTCTCTCTCTCTCTCTCTCTCTCTCTCTCTCTCTCTCTCTCTCTCTCTCTCTCTCTCTCTCTCTCTCTCTCTCTCTCTCTCTCTCTCTCTCTCTCTCTCAGCTTTTTAGGCCAGTGAGATGGCCATCATCCTTCTCAGCAGTGAAGCCACAGGAGGGGATACGTTTAACACCCATGCTATCTACAGGGCCTGAACAGGGGACAGGCAGTGGATTTTGCACTTAAAGTGTCTTCCTGGCCTGCTCTGACTTCCCCCTCATTGTGGTTTGCAGAGTTTAATTACCTTTCTCCGATTAGGAGTTTTACACTCGAGTTTGGACCGTTTTTCGGCTGTCATGGCAGGTTGTCTGCTCAGACATTGTTTTTGGAAATCGGGTGCTATTATCTGTTGTCCCCCAGAGTCTGGCACAGGAGGAAGTTATTGTTATGGCTGCTGGCTTTGCCAAGCAAACAATTCTGTCTAAATCCGTGAAATTATATTGCAGACAGAAAAAGCTGAATTTTAAAAAACGAGTCCTACAATAGGGGCAACGAAATGTTCTGCTGTGAGAAATGGAAAAACTACCTGGGGGATGCTCACATAAATGATCCTGAAACCATTATTAAAGACAATGGGAAGAAGAAGCAGTAATGTGCGCTGGAAGTACGGCATGAGCCATTGCATTCGCAAAATAAGAAAAATTGCATTTAATGTGTGCTAACAGCTCCGGTGCAAATTTGTTTCGCTCTGTTTCTCTCTCTCTCTTCCTGGCTTGTCATATAGAAATATGAATCCTACTCTAATGCATTTTTAAGTAGATTCCAAACACTCCATAATGTGTCACTCAGTAGCAATAGTCACTGTTTTTTAGTGTATGTCGGTATGGCACTCAGGAACTTCTGATCGTGAACTGAATCTGAGGAAGAATCACAGTCACTTCTTGTTTTGTTCCCTGTCCGTTTATTTAGCTTCATTTTGTGGCGATTATGTCGACATCAAAATGTCTGCGGTTGTCACATGAGGTCTGTTTTTTTCCCCCTCAGGCTGAATAGTTTAATGAAAAATGACATGACGCATGCCTACAATAAACCTGGGCTGCGGAAACCCCGGTTAAGGAATCAAATGCATGCAGATATCTAACTGCACTCTTCACGCTTTGTGTGACGGCGAGTAGAAGGCAGAATTTTCATTAAACAATGTAGGACTGCGATGCTAAAAGTCTCTCTCGAGTGGCACGGTATCGGAATGTACACAACATGCTTTGCCCTTTCAAGTTTCAGTAAATGCTCTGTTAATTGAAATCAATAAGAGGAGGAAAAAAAACACATTTGAAGGGGCAAATCGATGCATTTCTTCACTTTTATTATAAGAAGTAAGGCAGAGGCCATTAGGTTTCATTCACTAACCCTATTGATTGCTGGGCCCGTAATTTGTTTCGGGCCCAAAGTAAGCTTTTCACCCCATTAACTTCCACCATGGGTTCTGTGGACTGAGTGAAGCACAGCCTTAATCATCATTACCACCTGCCTGGTCATTTCTGCACACAGTCAGATAAAATCACTCTTATTATAGATTCCTCAGTTCTCTGCGTCTACTTATGCCCAGCATTTGCGTAATTGTCAGATGGACAACGTAGCATGAAGCTGAAGGTGGAATTATGGGAGACAAAACAGAGGGCGAGTGAGGCCAAAGTGTTGTCTGTTGTCCTGTCCACCTGTCTTGAGTGGTTTATGTCAGCATTTTAGAATGAATCGGTTGAGAAAATGATTCAGTATAGGCCTATATGCAGTAGTGGCTAAAAGTGATGTGCGGCCCAGGAAAATTGACATCCTCAACCTTTATTCAAATATTATTAAAAACATGTTAAAGATTCTGTTAGCATATTGCATATTAAGCTTGGAGTCATTTGTTTTATTTGTGATCAGGCAATTAAACATGCCAAATTATGCGGACCCATTTTCTTTACTAGGCTGTCATAACGAAATTATGAACACATGCAAAAACAAGAGAGAACCAACTAAATATTAATAACTGATTATGTTGTAGTCGACATATGCTTTTTCCAGTGAGCTTTTTGTTTTTAATGCATTCTTTCTTTCTTTTTTTTACATAGTAAAAAACCCTGTAGCAGTTTGCCTTTTTTGCCAAATATTTTGATGGATGGATGGATGGATATATATTCCATTTTATAATATAAAGCATGCTTTTCTTTCACTAATACTCAGTCAACACCTGTATACCTTCTCGCAATAACTTCTTTAGAAAGATTCACAGATTTATAGCGTTCTTAGACACTTCAAGATGGATCTCTTTGATGGGGCCTTTGAAAGAAATCAATGTTTCTGTCTGAACTTATCTGTCAACAGTCATTGATCTAACAATACGCATTGTATGTGATGAGAGGTGAAGATTCAATCAGCCGTTTAACCACTGAGTGCCTGTCTGTCATGGTGTCAACACCGCAGTCAGATGCAAATGCTTCACCACTGGAGGAACATCCGTCTTAGCCTGCTTAGGTGAGAATGGACATTCTCATCAGCCAAAGCAGTCAGATTCTGGGCGAAAGATTTTGAAAATCATGAATGAATTTGTTTAAAAAATAAAATACTGCATGATTTTAGTGGAAATAAAGCCACTCTCTTACAAAAATGATCTCAATATTCAGGGGTGTGTAGGAAAGACATTAAAACGTACATAGTCAAAGTATTGACAGCATCCACATAAAATGCACCTAATTTGACATTATAACGGTTTTAATCTGTTCTCTGTGATCTTCTAATAAGAAGCTGACAGCACATACACACAAATCGGTAAACGAGTGAAATGTTAATTATAAAGTGCAACATTGATCCTGTTTCACTTATGATAATTACATCCTTTATTAGTCCTATCTGAATTTCGTTATTTGCTTTTTAACAAAGTCTTTCTTGATAAAGTTTAATTTACTGATAACCATTCTTTCTGTCACTTTTAGTTCTTTCGTAAAGATTTGTATATCCCTGTCAGCTTTATCATTTTGAGTTGTGGCACATTATGGTGGAGAATGAAAGCATGCATGTTGAAGATTCCATCATCAACTTGAGAGAAATGTTTGGGCTCTGGGGTTCTGATGTGACCATCTTCACAAACAACTGATACAAGCTGTTAGTATTCCTAGTATTCCTTCTCTGAACAGAAAAAAAGGTGGGGAATACAAAGTAAGAGTCTTCAAAATGTCACCTTTTGTATTTAGTCAAAGAAAGAAAGTCATAAGGGTTTGGAATGACATGACGACGAGTAAATAATGACAGAATCTACAGTGTTTAACTATCCCTTTAAGATACTGGATTATAATGAGAAATGTTACACTTTGGATTTTTGTTCAGTTGCTGCTCACCGTAGACTGTGGGTCAATTCAGAGCTTAACTATGATTAAAAAAATATGTTATGAATTTAGGAAGTTGTCCCCAATGTTGGACAACATTACGGCTTCATCTGAGACAGACGGATCGGACAGAAAGGTCACATGTCAGAGCTTCAGAGACAGAAATAAGGAGAGACAGAAAGAACAACATGACGTGACAAATAAAACGTTGTTTTGTTTTGCTGCTTTGGCTATATAATTACGTCATATATCATACAGAGTTTTAAAGCTATTTGAGATGTAGTTCTGTAGGCGTCTTTCCATAATATGACCAGGACAAGATGATGTAGAGAAAAGAAAGATAGAACACTGAATAAATAAAATTATTATGTCAGTCTTTAAATTATTCATGGCTCCAGCTCAGGGACAATATTTAGTACGATTTTTCAGTACATTAGATCTGCAAGAGTGCAGCGATGTTACATAGCAGGATTTTCTGTTGCATGAAGTCTCATTGTTTACCCACGTATAAAAAGCCATCTTTAGTCTTGAATCTCACCTTATATTCATTGTTGGTGTTAGTAGTTTAAAAAACACACAAGTGGAATTCTGCTCAAACCTTGGATAAATTAGTGCAGGATGTTTCAAAGTGGACCTATTGTACTCTGTTATTTGGGATGATTACGTTTGAGTTTTATCGCTAACAGGGTATTGTATTAATCCGGAAGCGTTCATTATATGTCACACATTATGATGTGCAAATCTGATACTCAAACTATTTGGGCCATCTGCTAAACAGCTAAACATCCCAAACAGACAGAAAGAGGATTAAAGATTCTAGAAGCCCATCTTTACTAGCTTTATTTACATCTCCTGTAAGTTGATTGTATTTGCAGATTCACAGCTAAGCTCTAATATTAGGATTCTGCTTGTCGTCCATTTATTAGAGAATAGTCATGAATTAAATATGGAGAAATATGAATATTTTTAACCCAACCTTCATATGTGCTCACTGTGTATGTGTCAGTATGTGTCTATTCAGTGGACGGGCGCTTTGAAGGCCCTCAACTGACCCATGTGCGTAGACACGATCCGGGGATCAAAAATCCCTGCAGAGGCTTGTGACATTTGGAATTCTAATGTCTGAGTTTCTAGCAGAATGCTTGTCTGATCCAGCTCTGTCTGACAGCGACAGGACTGGATCTTCTGGGAATGTGTGAACTTTATCATTACCTGAGCTGCCTAATTACTACCAGAGCTTTCTAATATCAGATATTTGCTTGATATAATATTGTAAATGTAACAATTTGCAGGGTAACACTTTACAATAAGGTTGTATACAGTAACATTAATTACATTTCTAACATCCAGAAGTTTACAGCATTTATTAAACATGGTTAATGTTTATTTCTACATTTACATTTAATCATTTAGCAGACGCTTTTATCCAAAGCGACTTACAAATGAGGAGAGCAATGGAAGCAATCAAACTAACAATAGGACAACAATATGCAAGTGCTGTGACCCTTCCCAGTTTAATCTAATGCAGTATACACTTTTTTTAAATAGACATAGAGTAGAAGAGAAAAGAAAATAATACATTTACATAATTTCATTTACATTTGCATAAGTTACCACATTTGATCATTAATTCAAAATGATTTATTATGAACAATTAACAATAGAATATTTATAAATTAAAAGTACCCTAGATTGATATTGCTGTAAAAAGTTACTTTGTGATACCTAACTCCTTTACTAATTTTAACAAATTAATCTCTATTGTAAAGTGTTAACATTTACATTTAATTGTTATTTCAACAAAAAATTTATATATACACTATGTGAGGAAGGAAGACATCCTGTTTGTTTTATTAATATATGTATTGTAGAGCAGTGAGTTTAGCATGTTCATTTAGTATTTTAAAGTAGTAAAATGATTTTGAATACATATTTTCTGTGTCTCATATGTAATATAGAATATAGGAAATTCAATCTTAAAAATGCAGTGCAAATGGTAAAAAAACAAACAAAAAAACAGCCAGATGTGACACAACAGCAGACATCCATCTGCACATTGACAAACCCGATTGTAAAATAATGTATTTGGACTGGAGGTCAGTGATGGGCTTATGTTAATCAAATGCCAGCCCTAGATTATAGACATTTTTGGCAGTTGGATTCAAGGGATCCTGGGAAAAACAACTGTTGAACTGTTGCCAGTAAATGGAGTAATAGCTTGTGTCAACATGTATAACATCCAAACACTGATGGATGCTGAATAATTCAAATAAAGTGACTTTGCACAGTGATTATTCTGAGCGTTATAAGCCGCTAAGGCTCAGCCAGCAAGTAGTGAGATATTTCCTCTGTAGATTTTTAAAAGCCTTTTCTTCTCATGAAGGCACTGACATTTTCTATGGGACAAGTAGCTTTTTGAGTTTATTCCTGTGCCCCATTGGTAAATAGTAGAGCACACAGTATGCCAGGACACTGTCACAGCCTTTTACTCACCATCACAGAGGACTTTTTTCTGAGCAGGACCATCCAGGCAGGATGTTTCAGCACAACTTGTTCTCTGGTGACATACATTGTTCAGTTTGCATATGCTGGTATTCCTTAATTTTTGGTGTGAGCGAGCAATAGTGGATTAAATGTATTTACTTTTGAATACTTAAAAGTACAAATGTACAAATAAAAAATGTACAAAAAAATAACTTAAAGCATAAACAATAAGCTCCTGTGTGAAACAGCAGGAAACATCGTGCATCGAAATAGGTGTTAAGTCATAAACATTAGCATAAACATTAACCTTTAACATTATAACACAAATATATTACTCTATTGTGAACTTCTCACGGAAAAAATTCCCAACACGTGCGTACGCACATGAATGTGTGCTTAACCTCGTTTTAATTTGAATGAATTTGGAGTATTCTTAATGATGACTCAATATGGTTAGTGATTTGTAGGGCTGCAACTAACGATTATTTTAATCGATTAATCTATCGATTATTTTTTCGATGAATCTGATTTTAAAAAAGCATTAATTTCCAACCCGTTATTCAAAAACAGAACTCACAGTGCAAAAAAAATCTTCAGAAAGTGCACAAACAGGTTTCCTTGAACATCCCTGAGCTGTTAAAATAATAATAAAAAAATAAAAAAAAATGGACTAAAACCATACACATGTATGCTTTGCTTTACATCTGCCAAATATATAGGCTTTTTTAAAATAAAGTGCACAAAAAGATGTATATTTTTGTTTAAAGGGACCTGAGCTGTCAGAACAATAAATCATTTATAAAAATACAAATCAGAAAACTTAACAGGATTTGTTTGAACGTCAGAACTTGTTCTCTACACTACACTCGCACACACTCACAAACTCTCACACTCACAGATCCACTCACTCACAAACTTGTTTTGTTTTTGTTTTTTTTTTGTCAAAGATGTTATAATCTTTAACAAAATGTTTGACATTATTTGACAAGCACATACACACAAAAGACAAGTCTCGCGCAGTCGATAATAAGGAATAATAATAATTATAACAGAAGATATCTCTAGTATATCCTTATATTAATTATAAATACAATGTATATAAAATATAAATACAATAAAAAATAATATAAAAAACAAAAACAATGGATTGACCACCTCGTATGGTATGTAAGGTATTTTGGAGCTTATCCTTTCCGAGCTTATAGTGAAGTTTCTCTGAGTCATTTAGAGTAAAGAATTAAAAATGCAGTGCTGCAAATTGTGGAAAAAATATGACCCTTGTAGTGGTACGCCTACTTGGGACAGACAAGAAAGTGTTTTCATCTTCTGACTGTCTGATTCAAATTTAATTGTTTTTATTTATTGTCATTTATCGAACAGTAATTATATATTACTATGTACCAATTTACTATTACCAATACATCGGGGGATGTAAAACATACTATTGCTCGGGGAGATGTAAAAAAAAAAAATCTTGCATCACAATAAGTGTATTGTGATTGTCAAAACATTTTAGTAACTAAACAGAATTTTATTAGGTTTAGTGACAACATGTTTACATGGTACAATTTCTGGTAAGTTACAGTTTTTTTATTTTTGCTTGACACAAATTTCACGATTTCAATTCAGTTAAATTCTTGTGATTTGATTCAATATTGACCCATTTGGATAAATATTAGGTACAAAAGATAGGCGTTAATTTTTCGCAAGAAAAAAAACTCACCTAATGCTGTAGCCTAAACATACAGAGAGCCCTATCAGCTGGTTGTTGTCACGGGTTGGTTCAGAGAAGACAGACGAAGAACGTAGAAAACACTTTCTTTAATGTAGATACTCAGGATACACGGGAACAGGTGAGACAGCGTGTTGAACACGAACAATACCGGACAATGAACTGAGTGCAGACAGGAACTTAAATACACAGTGATGATTACATAAACGACAGGCAGCTGTGAGGAAGGTGATTAGTGTCCATGGAAACAGATTGTGGGGGGATACACTGACAGGGAAACACACGTGAGAAATCAAAACAAACTGAAAGTCAAAAGAGCCTAATGGTGACAGTTGTATTATTTAAGTTAAAAAATAACTCAAATTAAATTGAATGTATTTTATTCAATGATATGAGTAAAAATATAATACATATGTAATATAGTACATATTTAGCAAAATACTGTCTATAGCTCTTTTTTCTAGCCAACTAACGTGCTATATATTATGGTCATTAAATGGCAAATGGTAAATGTTATGTGACATATTTGTTCTCCAGCAGTTTTATTGACCCCTTTCCGCGGTTGAAAAACATTGATCGATATTATGTATGAGGAATATACATTTCGGTAAGTTGTAGCCTACTATATCTTTTAACATTGTTCATTCGTGTTTATTTACTATTAGCTAGTAGAGATGATCGGTTCACGTGCCGCTAGGGATCTGTTACGTCACATTTACAAGCGCCAAAACGGTATTTATTGTTTGAATCGCGTAATAAAATTGACAGAATCTGAGAGCTGAGATTTTTTTTTATATCATGAGTATCCTGCTCTGTCTAGTCTGTCGGTCTCCGTGTCCTCTTTGCTCCGCGATTTTTCTGTGCGTGATAAAATGGATGTGTGGCGTGAGAGCGTGTGAAAAAGCGTGTGAGTCTCACGAGTTGGCAGCCCTGGTCATGTATATGTATAATACATAGATATTTCATCCTAATATATTTATAAGGCCACCCAGAGTATGCATATGTGTGGTTGTAGTTGCTCCTACATTTTTTTTTTCTTCATACATTTGAATTAGAATTTTAGTACTACAGTTATTGAATTTTTTTCGTGAAAACATTCGTATGCAGATGTCACACACAATAAGTGTGTTTGGCTATTTTGTGTGTGTACGCACAGTTAATGAATTAGACACACTTCTTTTTCTACATAAATATATTTTTAGATGTCTTAAATATGTTTCAAAAGATTTTTTACATTTATACACCTGGCAATTTTTATATATTTTCTTAATATATTTGCATTATATTAATATATTTGCATTGTCCAATATATATATTATATGTTTATAACTTTTGCACTTACCCAAAACTTTATCCATGCAGTTTACACAACATATTTAACAAATATATTTTTGCAATATACTTTTTTTTTTCTGTATACAGATAGTAAAAATATATTTTGAAAATACCTCTGTTTCTGTATTTCAGGGGTGGAAGGTCTAGCAGATATTCCTTCATTTTTCAATTAAATCTCACTTGTTTCTCTGTCCATGAAGTGTGGTCTGCTGTTTTTTGCACGCTCTAATGGACATGTCTACGGGCAAACAATCTTTTTTGCTTATCTCTGTTGTTTACTTATAATTTGAACAAATAACATTCATTTTGGAGAGGAAAAAAAAACATCATGCATGCAGCCCGAGTTAATTAACATTTAATAAAGAAACTACAGCAAGCCTATTATCTCATTCAAGGCTTAACCACCAGGAAATGGGTCATTAGCCTCCTCTTTTTTTTCTTTTTTTTTTATAATCACTTATTTGTGTGTTTCAGACATGCGTATATCACTTAATTTACCTCTGCAAGCTTTTCTAACACAAATGCTTAAGTTTTCATTTAGGGACCTTTTACTGATTTTTGTCCAATTAGTCTCTAAATGTGCCACGTAGTGAAAAGCCATGTTTTCAGCAAAGCTAAAACAAAATCATTACTATTTACATCAAACAGGGGCTGCTACACTGTAAATAAATACACAATATGGTTGTAATATTCTGCTTGCTTCAACTAAACGTGTATCTTGCATTGCACTGTAAATGGAGTTAGGCTCTGTTTAAAGCCAACCACAGTGTTACTCTCAAGTTACTAATGCAGTTTAAACACAAAAAGGATTCTGCAGCAATTCCATTAACTATCATCAAACTCTCTGCTGACTGCAGGTGTAGGCTTTCACCAACACTATAACAGCATTCAGATATAGTATTGGAAAGCACTGGCAATAATAACTGCTAACAGTGCTTTTTAATGTGAAACTAATCAAACGGAGGAGTGAATTGATTGCAATCATCCCAAAAACCAGACAAAATGTGTATAAGCGTTTATTTATTATAGGCAGACGAGTGGGTGGGTGTTTGCTTACTGCAATTGCTTGGTAATGGAAACAAAGGTGGCTAAGCTTTGATGGGATAAAGAGCGAGCATTTTATTAGTGTTACAAACAAAAGTATAGCTGCGAGATGGAAAAAAATTGAAAGTGACTGAGGAAGGAAACAGACCCACAAAAAGTCACACTCATCCCTAATTGGTGAATGATAGTTATACAAATATCAAACGACACCTGAAAGCAGTAGTCTAGTCTACAAGAGGAGTCTGACAGAAAACAGAATCTGAGCAAAATGCCATAGCCAATATTCCTTTATTCATTCATTCTCTGTTGACTTTGTTATTCATTTTCTGTTGACTGTGTTTGTCTCCTTTATATCTGTGCATTAGTGGTGGGGATTTTTTTAGTGACTCTTTCTGCAAGTTACACTGTTATACCTGTAGGTGGTGACAAGTGAGTCTTCATGAGTCTTTATTTGTCATTCACCTAACTGATTTGTTCTAAAAAGATGACTCATTCTGTAATGCCACTGCAGTGTGGTGCTGGATGACGTGCAATGAATAATGGCGTATGAATAATGGAGTAGAAATAGCAGGGCAGTCCTTAGGGCATCGCACCGGCCCGCGCTTTTGGAGGCTCCAAGCCGAACCCACCTAAACCCCCAAATAGCAAGTTTGTCTTATTTTGTAATTATTCTTCTTTTTTTTAAATGAATTTACTTTGATTGGATTTTGGTATTGTTATATGTTTGTGTTTTTTTTTTTTTTTTTTGTCAACATCGATAAGGAGCAGCACTTCAAATTTCATTGAATCAAATTTATTTCAAATTTATTTAAACTAAACTTAATCTAAACTAAAGAGGCCCTTTTACTCATTTTCTTATTTCTTTCTTATTTTCCTTCTACGTCTTGCTCTTCTTTTTCTTCTCCCTTTTCCAATTCCTTCCTTCCTTCTCTTCTTTTTGTAAAGTAGCTAAACACGTTTGGTCCTTCGATAATGCCCGCTCCTGTGAGGATTCCTCATTAGGCCTGTGCTCTAATTAATCCTCCTTGATTTCCGTGTGACTTGCTCTCTCTTTTGCACTCTCTCTACCAGCCCCGCAAATCCTCACATGGTGGATTACTCTTGCTTGTGGGTGGTAAAAAAAGAAAGGAATGTTCACAAGTCATTTACAAGTAGTTCATCTCTAACGCCCACCTCAGGAATTGTAACACAGGAAAGACCTTTTCATTGTCTGTCTGTCTGTATAATTTTTTTGTTTTGTTTTTTAAACATGAAACAACAGCTATGACCTCTGTGACCATCCTATGGTTGATCCACAGAAGAAACAAGTATATTTAGGTTGGGTTTTGAGTAAAGTGGGCTGAGTAGGCTATACTCTCCTGAGCGTAGAAGGCTTATGGGTCTCTTCTATGACTTATCCTCTAGTGGTGGGCAGTCTTTTCTGTGCCGAATCAATCTCAGTCATTCCCTGTCTGCCTCCAAAGCCCTCTAAAGGCCTTAAAGCCACTGAGAGCCCTGCACTGATGACCTGCTCATGGCTTCCAGATATGACCATCAGCTCCACAGCTACAATAAGAGACTATCTCACACTTCACCCAATGACATGATTTCATAAGAGTTCATTGGTATAGTGTTGTGGGTTTGCAATGCACGTACATCTTTGTATTTTTACATAGACGCTGAAACATACTAAAACATGATCGTTTTACATATGAACAACTTCAGAGATTTACAAATCATATATAAGAAGCGGTTAGGTTTAGGGTAGGAGTGAGGTTAGGTGTATAATACACCTTTTAATTGTAAATTAAACATTTATAATATCAATCTAAAGGTTTAATGAAGCTGTTTACAAAAGTGTGTTCACATGATGCTTTCGAAATCATTCTAAAATGCTGATTTCTTACTCATCATAATGTTGAAAACATTCATATTTTTGTGGAAACCATTTTTTCCAGTAATCTTTCACAAAATAAAAGTTCAAAAGAACAGTATTTATTTGAAATTGAACTATTTTGTAAAACTTTAAATGTCTTTACTGTCACTTTTGATCAATTTATTGTGTTCTTATTAAAAAACATGATTCATTCAAAAAAAAAAAAAAAAGTAGTAGATTACCAACAAATTCCTAAGAGATCAGGCTGAATGCCCACAATCCTCTCTGCCGTCATTAAACAAACCTTCAGACATGTCTTCCTCGCATCATCCCAAAGTGTATCCTGGTAAGTCGGGTGGATGGGAGTTGAACAGAAACTGACTTTGGCTTCATCTCCAGTCTTATGCGAATGGTTCCCGTTCATTGCAATGGAAGTTGATCACTCTTAACAGTAGAATATGTAAATCTCAGCACTGGAGGAAACCATCAATCCTCCATATTGAGTGAGAATGCTGGCATGCAATTGAATGTCTCTCTCATTGCAATATACTTTAATCTTCATAATCCTGGGGTTTGAGGAATACTCTAATCCATAAGCAAGCGTTGCCTTGCCACATATATTTATTTTCAGCCCTCTATTGGAAAATGGCACTCAATTGGAAGTAAGCGGTACGCATGATGGTGGGTTTTGATCGATAACCTCCGCATATAGCCACTGATTAAAATAGATATTTGCCGTGGAGTTGTTTCTCTCCATAATGATCTCATTTCATATTCTTGCCTCAAACAGTTCTTCGCCCCCTGATGCATAAGGCAAACTGTGCACATAGCCCACCCAGCATAATCGTGCAAGATTGACGGAAGCGAAGGAAATGCTAGGTAGTTAGCTCTTGACATGGGAGATAACCTCGTGGAAAACATTACATCTTATCCATATTTCTCAGGAGAATTTCTACCTGCTGCCTTTATTATGCCAATTTGTGGTAAACAGGCAAGGTTTTGTGACTCTACCCGGGGTCCTTCCACATCGATATACTGGAAACAACCATATGACCTGAATATGCAGACAATCAGCTCCATCATCTTTAAGACTTTTAAAACAGCTCATTACAAGGCCAGTTAAATTAAACACCTTATTCTGGAAAGCATTTGTGGACCCCGGAGTCAAAATATGCTTTTGGGCCAGGTGCCACTCTTTCTTTTATGTAGACAAGGTAAATGCTGAATAAAACTCTCTTTTGTGGTTCAGGATCACTTATTAACCCAACCCAGCCTAAGGCCGATGCAGAATCTCTTACAGATGGCATAACAGTATAGTTCAGATGCTGAGCTGGAAGAGCAGCAGTTTAATGAAACAGCAGGAGAAGGCTATAGTTTGTCCAGGAAAACCATTAGGCAGCATAGTCAGTGTGGGTTTGAGGTGGTACATATGGTCAAATGTCTCATTTTCTTGGAGCTTCTCAAGTCAGCGTACACCACAATATGTTCTTCCATGTCAGTCTAACCGGGCATCAGATGGGTTTTTGGATAAAGCACATTTATCTGCTTGTTATAACACAATAAGATTGATGGCTTTTGTTGTTTATGTCATTTGCAGAACTGCTGTGATTTCTGCTGCGGAAGCGGTTTTCTGCAAGCAAAAAAAAGAAAAAGAAAGAAAAGCATCCCATACATTGGCATCTGTATTCAGAAGGCCTGACAGGTAAGATGCATTTTAATTATACCAAGGGTTCTGTAGGTTGGTAAAACACATGACTCAACATTAAAGATGTGGCAACTGGCTGACGTGACAGCATTTCAGGCCAGTTGACAGAACTCCCTCTTGCCCTTTTGAATCATTAATCGTGATTTATCGATTTGACAGCACTAAAAAAAGGCATTTAATGACAATAACAATGTTTTTTAATAATTTAAAAATAATAAATTAAAAAAATAATTATTTTAAAAATATATATATATATGCATATACATAAAATTAAAAAAAAAAATCAAATAATAAAAATGTATCATTCTTTTTTTGATGAGGCCTGTAAAAATTATGGCAGGGCAAGTAAAAAGCAGAATTACTTGCCTGACCGGGCTGACAGAAAAAAAAATCCTTTATTGTTGGGTCCTGAAACTTTAAAAGTTACAGTTTGTGGACAAGTAGATGGCTTATTTTGTGGCACTCGAACGTGACAAGGGGGTTGGGTCCCAACCGTTGGGATGAAATGCCTTTGCCTAACCTTCTTTTTCATAAGAAGACTTGTTTCTCCTCTGTTCTCCTTCCTCCTGATCCGCTGTGTCAGTATGACATTTTCTCCCCAAAGGGCACATGTGAGATGAAATTACTCCGAGGTGTCAAACACGTCATTTCCACATGTTTAAATGCCCAGTTTCAAATGCCAGCATCCTCTAGTGGAGCATGGCGCAGCGTTTGTTCTGGCCACTTGCGGTTCCTGTCACGTTTCTGGTTTGTGGTTCAGCGAGGAACATGCAGCAGAAATACTCCTCAAAATGAGTGCGAACATGTAGGTAAGAGACCGTAGTGAATAAGTTGCAAGGGCATTGTTTTCTTGTTTTTTTTTCTCTTTTTTCTTGTTTTGTTAAAAAAATTAAAGAGGGAAAAACTCAGTACCTCGAGGCATACTAAAATTAGGCGTTTGGTTGCTGTTTTCCCACATTTTTATCATCTGATCCCTTCCTGAGCCCGTGTGCTTTCATCTGTTCCATCCTTCCATTTGTTTCCTAATGTACAGTAGTAGATGCTGAGAGCTCTCAAGCTCCTCTATCTTGGACTCGTCAGAGTGCCATGCAACAATTACACACATGGTCTGAAAGATGAAATGTAGTTAGAGAGACCATGACTGTGTGTGTGTGTGTCCTTTTCTACAATGTCAGTGTTGATGTCAGAAAATGCTCTATTGAGTTAAATGTGATGTGTGTAATTTTTTATGTGAAATGCTCTCTGATTCCAGTGGCCGGTTGCATAAACTGCTTAGACCAGTCTTACAAGTTAGTCATCTATCTTTTTTTCTTTAAGACTGGTCATAATTTTTTTTTAATGCCAGTTACATAAAAAGTAGAGTGGTATAATCTGATAACAATCTGAAAAATAATTTTCTTCCTCAGTATTTTTGTCTTGTTTTCCAGTACAAATATCTAAACATTCATAAATCAATATACATTTACTTGAGAAGCAAAATGACAAACAACTTGTTTTCTGAAAAATTAAATGACTTTATGCTTAAAACAAGTCAAAACAATATCTGCCAGAGTGGTCAGAAAAAGAATCTTGTTTTGCCTTTAAATTAAGTTTATTTTTCTGACTGCATTGGCAATTTAGTTTTAAGCATAAACTCATTTCATTTTTGTCTTTTTTTTTTCAGAAAACAAGACAGCTTCTCATGTAAATGTATCAGATGTAAAAAGATGTTTGTACTGGAAAACAAGACAAAAATACTTCTAAGAAAATCATTTTCGCAATGCAGATTCGTTCTTAAGACAGTCTTAACATAGTGGCTATGTTTATGCAACTGGCCACCAGGATATAATTCAGATAGTCATATTATATCATCAGTAATGCTGAGCTGAAGTTTAAAAACAATCCCGCCTCTCAGTTTTTCACTTTTTACACTTTTAACAGATGCTGAGGCCCAAAATAATGCATTGACATGATACATTGTCTGTTTTATTTTTTTCTCACAAATCATATTGCTTTTACAATCATTTGCACAGCAGTGGCTTAGGAATATTTGAGAAATATCACACCCTGTATGTTTTAATAGATGCAATATAGAGGCATGATTAAACTATTAAAGACACATCTGCCATCCTAATTTCTTTTTAATTTGCAGAGGACTCGGCTGCATTCTGTGCTGGCTGATCTGATGGTTTAATTAAGTCGTGTCCATAAGAGTGATTACAGAATGAGAGTGGAAAGGACCGACTGGTCCAGAATATACTGAGTCGCTGTGTGAACTCTTTTCAGATTGACCGCCTCCACCTCCCAATTCACCTGAAAGCTACTTTTACACTCGAGACAGCGTACCACACGCCTACAACTCCATTCAACACCGGTCCCGCAATCAGAATGCTTGTGTCGGGATAGCAGAGCACTTTTCGGCCTTGATTATTCACCATGTGTGGCGTGATGGCTCATATTTGTGCTGATTTTTACGCTTCACAAGGTGCAGGATTTTTGAATGGTCTTTAGAAGAAATTGTCTAGGTTCCACATCACAACACCATAAAGATTATGTTATTAAAGAGCTTATTCGCAGGCATTTGTGTGGCTCTGAAAGTGGTAAAGGGGAAGATCAGAGATGAGTCTTGCTGAGAGACTCCAGCCTTATAGCTTTATACCTTTGAAATCAAGGCCCTGTCTGGTTGGCTGACAGGCAGCCGCAGCTTTGCGAAACTAGCAGCTGATGGCTAGATTGAAGAACTTTGTCCTTCAGATCTGAAGAGATGTTTCTGTAGGGCAAAATGATGCAAAGAAAGGAAGCTGAAATCTCATTCAGTGTCAGGAGCTCTATGAAAACCATGTCAACTTCACAGCACAATGAAAAAATCTCTGTCACAAAGGACAGCTCAGCAGCGCTGCTACGTGTGGCCTCACTATTAGCTACCTGATGTGAAGATTATATGAAGGAATGATTAGTGCTGACTGACTGTTGAATAGAAGTGTGACAGTTATCCCACCACTAGTTGTCTTTACAATTCTTTAAATTAATTCTCCGGTTGTGTAGTTTCATGTTGGTTTCATGGTCTACTATGATCTTCTGACATGGTCAAATAGCAGGGGCGGTCATCATTTGACACCTCGCGATTCGATTTAAATCGATTTTTGAGGTCACGATTTGATTAAAAATCGATTCTTATCGTAAAATTATAAAACAAATGCCATTTAAGCTGACTGCAATCATTACACACATGACTGGCAGTATTCTGTTATAATGCAAGGCAGACAGTTTTATTTTATTTTTGATATTAAAAATAGAAAACAAAGAAGCAAATTACAAAAATGTTCTCTAAAACAAAGCCGAGCACGAACTTCTCATCACACCAGCACCCAGTTTGCACGTCTAAATTAGTTGCTTACATTTTTTTAAATGAGCATACAATAGCATAAAAAGCATTTTTAATGAACAAAGGTCCATGTTTAATACAAATGTACACGAAACTTAATGAAATATGTTTAGTGAAATTAGAAAATAATTAAGAGAGCGTTAATTTAGTTGTATACATACATGTTCCCATGTACATATTTTTTTGTAATGTCACAAGTAATAATCCCAGGGTTTACAAGATTATTTTTGTATTGGTGGTGGTATACTAAAAAATAAACATTGTCACGTGTTTATGATATCTTTCTTCTTCTCACCTATTCCTGATGGTTAGAGGACAGTTACTTGAGTCGCTCCCTGTCGTTTCAAAGAATAGCACAACGGCGAGCGTGTCAAGTATAAACGCCTGGACCGTTTGGAGAGGTGCGCACGCTGTCTGTGGAGACTCGCGCTGCGGAGGCAGGCGAAAGTATAAACAAGGCTTCCTCTCGGGTTCAGATATATATATATAATACTGAAATACGTCCACACCGCAGACACGTTGCTTCAGACAAGCACGTGCAGGTTGCGGTTTCTGTTTGCGTCATCACAACATTTCGGCCGTAATGTTTCGGTGATAAAAGTCTTTCGGCGGAAAACCGAAAATGCACTTTTGGGCCATTTTCGGCCGAAAATTTTCGGTGGTCGAATATTCGGTGCATCCCTAAATAAAACACTATTTAGTCTTCACTGTATGAATTAAATATAAATTGATTCATAATATCAAAGATACAAAAGTGATTCAGTCAAAAGCAGTTTTTTTTTTTTTAAATGAACATTAATGAAACCGTTTAAGAGGTTGCTTTAGTAGTTATGGCTGAACTATCCCTTTAAGAATGAGTGCACAGATCTAATATACTTATTAGTATCTTATTTTCTTATTTCCTCCTAACTGTTTACGCTCGTGTAGGACATAACAGACTGTGTTTACGTGTATAATCCACACATTGTTAATGTGCATTTTGACATAATTGTGTCATTTGACCATGCAAGTGCAATAAGCTGTGAAAGAGAACTGAATCCTCACTTTTATATTGAAACACATTTTACATTTACATTTTAGGTTAGTTGTCATTTCTCTTTAAACACAAACTTCTGTCATGATTGTAAATAATTAATTCAAGAAATTTGCCATATGCACTGTTAATTTAATCAGATTTGTTATTTTTACTAAAATAAAAAAAAAAAATATATCTTGGAGACCACCCTAAGTCTGTTAATTACTTTTTACAGGGGGTAACAAGTAATTAAAAATGCCTCATATGTGGTCCCCGGATCCCAACCCATTATGTCAATGGAACGTCCCCATAAAACATGGAAACTCAACGTGTGTGTTTGTCTGTCTGTGCGGCAACATTAACATAACATTATACTTCGACATTTGATTGTGTCTTTTTTATGAGAGATGTAAATTAAAGCCTTGACAAACACTGCAAAACGTAAGTTGTTATACTGTGCAATGTGGACAGGCACATTGGTGTAAATATACCACAGAGTATGTTATAAATATGTATGCAAGTGTGAACGTTTGAAGAATACTTCTAAATCTTAATTATCAGGAAGCACAATGTTACGTACAAACAATCATAAGATCTACACCTGAAACCCCCTCTTTCTCGGTAAAGAAAGATGTTTTGAATGGTGCTGGACCTCCACAGTGAGTAAATGGCTAAGTATTTTCAGCTTTCAGCACCACGGACAGCTCCCGTTGTTTGGAGGAGAGGCTCTTAGACTTGTCTGTGCTTTGGTTTGCTGACCCATATGCACCTTACAGAGGGGGGCATAAAAAATAGCCTGACCTCTACACCTAATAAACACTATGAACACTTAACTTGTTTTTTTAGTGCCACTGGCAGTTGTTATCCAACTAAAATTTGACCTGGTTTGCATGGTACCTGCTGCTTTCAACTTAAGTTATATTAAGTTTGCAGTTGAAATCTGTCACATTCCCTACATGATGTGTGTTTGCATGGTATTTGAATAAACCTGAATGAATCTCTCTCCCTCTCTCTCCTCTCTCTCTCTCTCTCTCTCTCCTCTCTCTCTCTCTCTCTCTCTCTCTCCTCTCTCTCTCTCTCTCTCTCTCTCTCTCTCTCTCTCTCTCTCTCTCTCTCTCTCTCTCTCTCTCTCTCTCTCTCTCTCTCTCTCTCTCTCTCTCTCTCTCTCCTCTCTCTCTCTCTCTCATCTCTCTCTCTCTCTCTCTCTCTCTCTCTCTCTCTCTCTCTCTCTCTCTCTCTCTCTCTCTCTCTCTTTTCCTTTAGCTCTCTCACACACTAACATTTAAAAGTATGGGGTTTGTAAAAATGTATTCTTTTTGAAAGGAGGGTTGTTGTGCTCAATAAGGCTACATTTATTTGATTAAAAATACAGTTGAAAAAAAATATGTTGTGAAATATTATTACAATTTAAAATTACTGTTATATTACATATTTACAATTTTTATATTTTCTGTCATATAGCGTAGCATCAGTTCTGGCAGGTCACGTTAGTCAAGCTCGCATCAGCTGACACTCAGCTGGTCCACGTCTATAGGAATACGACGCCTATCACTGTATACATATATAAGCTCCTTCAGTATTATCAGCAGTTATCGCGTTTCTCAGGAGCTAATTACCCTCCTCCATCCCCAGCTCCTCCTCTCGTCCAGTCAGAATGACATTCTGATTCCCCTTGAATCAGAATAAATCCTCGAATTATGTTGTACTTTAAAATCATAAATGAATGATATCTGCAATAGATTCATGTTGGTTCTGTTGTGTTTACCCTAAGGGGGGTTATTGCTGCTCTCCCTGGTCTTATACATGCTAGGCTGCATGGATGCGCAGGGAGTTCTTGCCCAGAAACAGAACCAGACCGCCAATCCTAACTGTATGCAATTGCAAATCGGATTTGACGATAGTGGTCCTGACAGAACAAAGCTCCATTTTCAGCAGCCATTACTGTGACAAGTCTCCAGTGCAACATTATCTTTCTATTGCATGATCCTTATATTATTATTATTATTGAAAATAGTTGTGGTGCTTAATGAAGTGTGAAACGTTGAAATGGTTTTTTTCCAGGGTTCTTTGATGACCAGAAATTTTTGAAGAACTTTCTTGGGGGAAAATCCCCGTCTGACCCCGAACATTTTAAACATAGTGGACCAGGTATGTTGAATGTGTCAATTTAAAGGTGAAGTTAGTAATTTATCTGATATTAAAATACATTCCCAAAGTAATGTGCAGAGACAACTATTAGTATGTGTTCAAGAATTGAATTTGATTTGATTATTTTATTTTTCCAAATAAAGAGGCACTTTTTAATAAAATAACAGATGTATGCTTTCTCCAGCAGCAGTTATGTAACAGAACTGCAGGATGGATTAATCTAAGGATAAGTGCTCTTACTTGTACTATAAATGCAGCAGCCCACTATGAAACAATCACCCAACAGGGCAATTATTTGGCAACCTAAACTGAGGTTAGCCATTTCCATGGTTGCATGAGTCACTTACTATTTATGATAATGCATTTATTAGAATGGGTCATTTGCAAGGCAGAGACGTTGTGCCCACTGAGCTGTTTAATGTCCACATGACTCCCCACTCAGTACTAGAGACCCCTCATCCTGAGTAAATTACTATTTCACTTTTCATTTATATAGTCTAGCACACTGTGCTACCAAGTGCCCCATTCTGCTGATGAGAACTGCATAATGGCTGCAGCTATGGGAAAATAAAAAAAATAAACAAACAAACAAATAAAAGAAAAACTGACTGGTAGCTGATTGGGTTACGAAAGGGCCCAGGCGGTCAATGATCTCTTAAGGCAGTTCATTTGCTTATGAAGAGATAAGAACATTGCAGTCTGTCATAGAGCACATGTGTCATAAAACATTGAGTCACCGAGAGCTGAAGTTCATGATGCTGTCGGCCTTGCTGACTGATGGGGTCATGTCACATCGTTTACCAGGGCCTGACTTTACATCTCGACATTAAACCACAATTGGCTCAGTTAATCGGTCACATGCATATTTAATACTTCCATTTGCTAAAGGGGAATTCTGTTCGCTAATAAAGAGACATAGATAGTCCTAAATGACATATTTTATCATTTTTTAGCCCAGTAATTAGGATGAAAAAAATCCAAGAATTAAAACGATACGGTTGTTCTGTGTTGCTGGTTGTGACTGAGTGGTTGTACCGCTCAATGTTGAGATTTTCATTGTTTACATTTGCACAGTTCACTCGGACCGGGTTAGCGAGGAGTAGATATTTGTTAATGTTATAATTTGATATATTCACCAGTGGCGCTTTCTTTTCAATTGGTCATTTGCTAAAAGGGTTTATGGGTTCTTTTGCATTCTGCTTTTAGTTTAGCCCTAAAATACAACTTTATTTATTATTATTTTTAAAGTTACCACACAATATAGTCTGGCTCACTTGTATTAAGCCATGTGTTAAGTCATGTTTATTCACAAACATAATATCAAATATGATATGATTTATTTCTTTATTTTCACTGTGGATGCACTCTCCTTCTATTATATTCCCAGTGGAATTACATTGTCATGCCAGCATCCCATATTTTATTTTTGACAAGTGTGAATTGAACAGGTAATTGTATATTTCTTTTTTTCTTTTTCTTTTTTGCCCTCAGCTTTTAGTGCATCTCATTTGTCAGTGCCGCCAAGCTCTCTGTGTTTCCATTAGTAAGAACACAGTGCATTACAGACCCCATTATCACATACTAGAAAGACTAGGCCCATGAGAACACTTCCTTTCTCTCTCGGTCTCATTCTCTCACTCTCTCTCACGCATGCACAAAGTCACATATCTATATATTTAACAGTTAAAAAATAATTGCATGCCATAAAAAACCATTTTGCAGTTACACTTTATTTTACCGTAATAGTCCACTTTAGAAAATGTACTAACTATAAGTAACTTTGCAACTACATGTCAACTAACTCTTATTAGGGCTTTTTACACTTGAAATAGTTAACCCTGGGTCTAGTGTTGTCAAAAAACTCGGTACTTCGGTACCAAGTCGGTACTAAAAAAATTAAACGGTTACGGTCCCAGCTTTTCTAGGTACCGAGTACCGGGTTAATCCGGTTCTTGATGCGCTGTCGGAAAGATGCAGAGGTGCGTACTCTTCATAAAAACACTCTGAGACACGGAGACCGGCGTTGCTAATACGGTGGCTCTGAATCCACTTGTGACAAGAAAGGAGGAAAGAGCCACATATGGAAATATTTTGAATTAGGCTAATGTCACATTGCCATAAAGGGCCGTTCACACGTTTATATAGCGCGTTTTTTTGTGCGTGCAAATTTCAAATGTAGGCGCTCGGAAAGCGCGCTCATAATAAAAGAGACGTGCGAGCTCGTCTTTCCAGGCTCGCCGCTGTTCATAGTTGCATAGCGGAGACACGGGAAAGCAAGCGCTTGTGGAAAGGAGAAAGCGGTGCGATGCGCTCTCCATGATGACGAGGAAGTATCAGAATTAATTGATTTCTAGCCCTTGCATTAGAAATCAGCTACAGGGTTCTCAAGCTTTGAAGACAGGCAAGAGTGACATTTTTGGATTAAATAAAAGTACAGTTAAGTCAAATAAAACATGTTTTATCTCCTGTATAGTTTGGTAACACTACAATAAGACACCATTCATTAATATTACTTAATGCAACATCAACACATTGAGTGAACAATATATTTTTTACAACATTAATTAATGTTTGTGAATGTTATTTAATACAAACACTTGATTGTTCATGTTTGTTCACTTCATTCATTGTGCATTAAATAATGTTAACAGATAAAACTTTTGATTTTAAAAATATATTAGTACATTTTTAAGTTAACCCTATGGAGAATAATTGCTACAGTATATAACTGTTGTTTATTGTTAGGTAATTTTATCTAATGTTATCTAACAAATAGAATCTTATTGTAAATTGTTTACTACATTATACATATATTATATGTATGTATAATGTATGTATATGTATGTATGTATATGTATATGTATGTATAATGCATATATGTATAATGTATGTACATATATTATATGTATGTACATTATACAGTATACATAATTGTATACTACAGTTTCCATCTTTGTAACCGTGATATACACTTTAATATGTGTAAATTTAATCTAAATTAAGCTTTGGTACCGAAATTGGTACCGAGAACCGTGGATTTTCACTGGTATTGGTACCGAATACTGATATTTTGGTACCGTGACAACACTACCTGGGTCATTCTAAACCCTGGGTAAACTGAATCATGGGTTATCTTGCTTCGCGTTTCCCACTGCGGTGCTAACCCTGCTTCTAAATTACAAGTGTGAAACGTTCCGTTACCCAGCATTTAAAGTTGTGTTTAGAACGATGAAAACCCGGGGTTAAGCGCATTGTGAAAAGCCCTATTGTAACACATTTTATTCTTTAGGATAAACCGTCTGAGATGCATCATCTCGTTTTCAAGGGGGTCCTAATACACAAAAGTTTGATAACAACACAACAACAACAATCACATCATTCGAAACAACAAACACACCACAAAATACAAACATAAAAATATAATCTAAAGCAAGTACAGCATGTTTCAAAACAAAGAAACAAACCATTTTTAAACATATACAATTAAATCAAAGATTGTACATTTAAAGGTAGATTATTCCAATCTGCAGCAGCCTTATACTTACATGCTTTCTTCCCAAATACTTTCTTAACTAAAGGAGTAAGAAACAAATAATAATGTGAAGAAAGTTTATTGATATGATGAGGCATATGATATCAAATACTGTCGCAAATAATAAGGGTAGTTAAAATGTACACATTTGAAGATAAACTGCAACCATTGAGTGGACAATTTATCGTAAGCTGTAGTTGTAGCTGTAGTAAGAGGCAAAATATTAATTTTAGATGCATTCTGATAAACTACACGTTATAAAGAGTTTTTTTTTTTTTTTTTACATTTACATGTTAAAAATTTTTTAGATCGATACAATACACTGGTTTCAAAATTTTTCTTACGAAGTAAATAGTCAATGTTAGGTTTAAAAGCAAGTTCGGGTTCCTGATATGAGCCCATTTATTTAATATATATATACAGTATATATAAGAATACTGGATCAAATAAAATAACATTCATTAATTATTTGTAAAAAATAAATAAATTAATACATTTTTAAATTGGCCTAATCAGTACTCTCCTTAAGATTTATTATGCTTGAATCAGCAGTAATTGGTTAAAAGCTGAAGTACTTTCCTAAGTTGCTCGATTGAACTGGTGTTGCTGTGACCAGTGGGTTTAATGGCTCAGTGTCTGCTAGTGAAAAACTGTGAGAGCAAAAGGACTCTAATGAAACCCTATCCACCCTCTGTTTGTTTTTTTCAGGAATGACTTGTATCTAAAACCCTCCTTCTTGATAACTCAATCCTCTGCTCTTATCTATCAGTGTGAGCTAAGATTTAGCACAGGGGTTTTTTACACACACACACACACACACACACACTCTCTCGCTCTCTCTCTCGCACGCACGCACGCACACACACATACACTCACACAAACTCCTGGTCAAGAAAATATAGACAGGTAAAGGTAAGATCACAGCAGAGATTGACGTTTAAAACAATTTCTGATGTCTGATGATAGAAGAGGTGACAAAAGTACAGCAATACTGTGAAATGTTATCACTATTTCAAATAACTATATTGTTTTCATTTCAAGATGTTTTTAAAACAATGCATTGCTATCAATATAGAAAACATTGTTTTCATGTTTGTGTGGAAACCATTACATATTTTTTTCCAGATTATTTTGATAAATAGAAAGTTCAAAAGAACAACATTTATCTGAAATCGAAATCTTTTGTAACATTATAAATGTCTTAATTGTGGTCTTTTGGTCAATTTAATGGTTTCACTTTATTTTGATGGTCCCTTAAAGGGTTAGTTCACCCAAAAATGAAAATTCTGTCAGTAATTACTCGCCCTCATGTTGTTCCAACCCCGTAACACTTTTGTTCATCTTCGCAACACAAATTAAGATATTTTTGATGAAATCTGAGAGCTGGCTCACTCCTTCATAGGCTGCAAGGTAATTGATATCTGCCGGCCCAGAAGAGTTAGTAAAGACATCGTTAAAATAGTCCAAGCAGGCCCGCCCACAGAAATGACTGGGCCCCTGAAAAGGTCCAGTGAATGGGCCCTCCCCAAATCTGCAATAGGCTACTCATATCATGCGTGTGCTCTCTCTCTCTCTCTCTCTCTCTCTCTCTCCCACATTAACACATTTAACTGAAAGAGACTAACTCAGTGACGGGGTCTATATAGTTACACACACACGCACACACACCCAGGGCTCTCAAGTGTCACGCATTGAGCATGACAGTCACTCATTTCGGTCTTTTGTCACGCACTCCTGCCACACATTATATTTCTCACGTGGACACACGATTTATAAAAGCCTATATATAATATGCCGCAGCGGCCAAAATGTCTCTGGCCGCGCCACTATCACTTTGGACCCGGCAGGAATCAAGCGCGTTCTGTGTTGTTAGTCGAGCTACACAAAAGCCAATCAGAAAATAGCACTATTGTATCTGGGTACGATTTAACGCAACAACCAATGAAAAAAAAAAGAAGAAAATTGTCATGAAACAACCCCATTCCTGCGACCTGTCCAATATCTAAGGCTGCCACTCTGCAGAAGCAAATTCCATCCTATCTTCGATCTGTTGTAGTAGTTTTAGCCGGGCAGTGCACATGACAACTGCTGTAAATGACATGAAATATTCTCTCAGTCCTCACGCATCTGATAAGGCCTCATTAGATAATTTACCGGACGATTTTAGGCAATCGATTGCTTCAATCACACTGGGGAGGTGGTGAGCAATAGGTCTTACTTTTTCTTTTACTGTCTATGGTCTTACCGTGTCAATTCGCGCACTCCATCGTATGTCACTCACTTGCGCTGCTGACCGCGAACTGGTGCGAAGCACTGGCGTTTTGACTTTGCGTTACGTACAACAAAAAATAGCCTACTCAGACCATTTTCAGGAGAGGGGTGTTTCATTATGACACAGGCTACATTTTACTTAAGCAACATTAAATAAAATGCATTTTTTTCTTACTTTCAACAATAAATGGTGCTATTTTGGTTAAAAATAAAATATGGTAACCTTTGCTTATATTTAGGATGAACATATTATTGCTGGACTGCATGGGCCCCCCCTAGCGACTGGGCCCCAGAAAACGTTCCACTTTATCCCCCCTTATGGACGGCCCTGGTCCAAGTGACTACAGTGGCTCAACCTTAAGTTTATCAAGCGACGAGAATACTTTTTGTGCGCAAACCCCCCAAAAAATAACGACTTTATTCAACTATTCATTTCCTTCTCTGTGGGTCTCGAGTGAGTTCACGTAGTGTAACAGCGCAGCGTTCTCATCGCTTGGTTATTCTCATCGCTTGATAAACTTAACGTTGAGCCACTGTAGTCACTTGGACTATTTTAACGATGTCTTTACTAATTTTTCTGGGCCGGCAGGTATCAATTACCTTGCAGCCTATGAAGGAGTGAGCCAGCTCTCAGATTTCATGAAAAATATCTTAATTTGTGTTCCGAAGTTGAACGAAAGTCTTACGGGGTTGGAACAACATGAGGTTGAGTAATTACTGACAGAATTTTCATTTTTGGGTGAACTAACCCTTTAAACACATTCTATTTACTCTAAATAAGTGTTAGAGTATTACTAGACTGGTAGGGTTAGGCTTAGAATAAGTTGACATGTAGTTGCAAAATTACATCTAGTCAGTATAATGTCTGTTAAAGGACCATCTCAATAAAGTGTTAGCAGAGCAGACAGTCTACTAATACTCTAATGAGAGTTAGTTGACATGTAGTTGCTAAGTTACTTAGTCAACAGAATGTTCAAAAGGGACCATCAAAATAAAGTGTTACCAAATTTATTTATTTTAAAAGAAAAATCTTACCGACCCGAAACTTGTAAATGTAATGATATAAATCATCAATATGCATTTAGGAAAAAGCCTCTTGATGCAATGTTGTTCAAGAATATCTTGATTCAAAAGTATCCACCCCATTAATCCAAAACAGTTTTTTAGAAATATGATTTAGCTGACAGTATTTCTATAGTTTGGCCTTCACCAAACTGAGGAATGAATGCGGAAACATCCATTTAATAGGCATCTCTGCTCTGATAAGAGCACAGGTGCCATAGCTTAGCAAGAGCTACAGTCTGTTAAGTAAGATTGAGGGCAGGTGCTTTGAGCCAAGATTGCTTTCGGGAACAGGGCGTTTTGTCTACTAAACAGCTGTCTGGATTTATTCCTTTCATATTCATGCATTTTTTATTAATGGTTAGCCAGGGAACACTTGGGTACTCCCGTAAAGTATTCTGGCTTGATGAATGCATATATGGATCTGTAAAAAACTCAGAGCGATACATCCAAATGAGCCAGCAGAGTTAATGTCAGCTTATATGTCACTCAGCTGCAAAACCGCCTTCGAATTTACTATAGGAAGGAAGGAAGTCCCTTTGCAAAGGATTGGTCCTTTGATCGGTCAAAGGATAGGAAGGAAAGGTCTGATTTATTGAATACCCATGCCAAAACATATTTTTACTTCACTCACGTATTGTAAAATCTGCAGTATCATAACAGACTTTAGTCACTTTTCCACCGTGGGGCTGAATGAGACCGGTTCTAAGAACGGTAACAAACGTTGCGGTTATATTTTGACTTGACCTTGGTTCAGCATAGCACAATTACAAACCATCCTTAGCCTGGAATTCTCAGCACGATTGGCTAACAGTGTTGAACCGTGCTGGTAGAATGCGTGTAGTGAACTCGCCAGTCAGGATTGGACGTTTGTCTGTTGTCTGGCTAACTTATTTTTATCTAGCTGGCCGATTTAAGGGTAGTTAATGCAAGTTAATAATAAAATCAGAAGAAAAATCTGACCAACCTCCATAATGCAGTTGCTATTTACATCTCATATAATCTGTAAACCCTTGCATTACCAAGGTAATGACTGACACATTTGTATTACATTCCAAAAAGCTTTATTATAAGCCCCGCAGTGAAAAATGAAACCATATCTGTAACCTGCGGGGCCGGATCAGCACAGAATGGAATGGTTAAGCAATGAGAATGGATTTCCCCTGCGCTGGAAAAGCGGCTTTTGTTTTACCACAGTATTCGAATGTCAAGTATAAATGACTTGTGGGTCTTACCAAATATACCATGTTTACAGCCAGAAAAATCATTGCTCAAAAAGTTGTTAATCTTAGAACTGACCTCTCGCACACTATCAAATAAAAAGGAGAGAGAGAGAGAGAGAGAGAGAGAGAGAGAGAGAGAGAGAGAGAGAGAGAGAGAGAGAGAGAGAGAGAGAGAGAAAAATGGAGAGCAGTAGGGAACGAGAAAAGCCTGGTGAAGTAGTGTCCATTACAGAGGTGAATGGTGATTCACTCCCCAGAGGTTGAAGGCTGAAAGTCTGAGATTATACAGCGAGAGGAAAGTGTGTTTGAAAGTTAGGTGCTAGGGAACAATATTCTGCTGCTGTAGCAATCTCAACCAAAATGACAAAACACCCCAAATAGTGAAGTAATTGGAGACCGTCTATTCATCATGGCAACAAGACATTGAGAGAAAATACCTGCTGTTGGGACCAACTCTCTGTGTCTGTACTTTGCAAAAGTGTGGCAAAACTAAGCTAGAATAGATCTTTTTACTGCCAATTTTTTTTTATTCTTTTTCTTTTTTTTGCTCGAAATAACTTTTGGATGAAAACATAACATAACTGATCATCAATGTTAAAGGGTTAGTTCACCCAAAAATGAAAATTAAGTCATTAATTACTCACCCCCATGCTGTACCAACCCCGTAAGGCCTTCGTTCGTCTTCAGAACACAAATGAAGATATTTTTGATTAAATGTGACAGCTGGATCACTCCTCCATAGACTGCCTAAGGGAATGAATCCTGACGGCTCAGAAAGTCAATGAAGAAAATGTTTAAATATTCCATGTCACAACAGTGGCTCAACTATAAGTTTATCAAGCGACGAGAATACTTTTTGTGCGGAAATAAAACAAAAATAACGACTTTATTCGACTATTCCTTTTCTTCCGTGTAGGCCTGAAACGAGACTTCAAGAGATTTCCACGACGCATGCGCGAGAATTGCGATCTCCTTCAACTACTTCAGTTAAGTTCTCGCGCGTACGCGTCGTGGAAATCTCTTGAAGTCTCGTTTCAGGCCTACAAGGAAGAAAAGGAATAGTCGAATAAAGTCATTATTTTTGTTTGTTTTTTCGCACAAAAAGTATTCTCGTCGCTTGATAAACTTATAGTTGAGCCACTGTTGTGACATGGAATATTTAAACATTTTCTTCATTGACTTTAAACCTCTCAGATTTAATCATAAATATCTTCATTTGTGTTCCAAAGACGAACGAAGGTCTTACGGGGTTGGTACAGCATGGGGGGTGAGTAATTAATGACTTAATTTTCATTTTTGGGTGAACTAACCCTTTAAGGAAGGTAAAGTTCACCCAAAATTTTGAATTGTCATCTTTTACTTACCGTCATCAGCACCAAACATAGATGACTGTCTGTCTTCTGTAGAAAAATAAAAGATGCTATATTTCTGAGAGTACTGGGTTGTGTCAGGAAGGGCATCCGACGTAAAACCTGTGCCAAATCATGTGTGTGTGAAGCGGACCCTTCAAATGAGCGTGAATAAACCTAAGAAAGATATTTATATATATATATATATATAGTCTTCTGTGCAGTAGAAAAAAAATCCAGGACAGCCCAATGAAATAATATTCAGACAAGTATCTTTCTACAGCTTGTTTGTGTTTGAAGTCCTTTGCTCTTTTTTTTGTTGAAGCACCAGACTTTTCCTTGCAGATTTGTCTATTTATTTGTTGTCATACACAATTTACAACCGGCCCGCTTTTGTTTGTATGCGTGTTAGTCCACGGGCTTGCTTGGATGGCGTGTATGTGCTCGGCTGCCTGTATTAATTTTTGGCTGGATTAGCTGGCTATTTCCTGCTTGCAGTGGAATACTGAGTGGAGCTTCTCAAGACCAGTGGCACACTCTGAGACGTGGCTGTTAAATGACATCTGTTGTGAATTTTTTGTTTTTGTTTTGCTGTACAGACCTCCCATTCGATCTCTGATATTTGCCTTTTTGTGCTCCGTTAGACTTCTCACTGTGCCATATTGTGGTTAGATAGCCTATATTGTGCTGACAAAAATATTTTTTCTCTCTTTATCAATCCCTCCACCGCCTTTTTAGCACCCCACTGGTTTGTGAAAGGTCAGCTTTCTACCGCTTGACAAATCTGGATCTCAATGAAAACAACCCACAATAAAACATGGTTTTAAACGGATAATGTAATTTATTTTTAAATGTTAAATACTTTCTTCATTAAGGGAGCTAAACCAACTGTCTCACTGTGAGCTAAAATAAAGAAACAGAGAGAGACTTCATCATGGACTTCATTTTTACATAGGTTTTCAGGCAGCTCCAGCTAGATGCACAAGGTGTAAATGTCAAGGATGTCCATGTAAAGACCACTGCATGGCCCTCAGGGGCCTTCCTGTCTTTCTTCTCCTGTCACATTCACTTTTCTCATTTCTTCTTCTCTCATAAATTGTTTGTGCAGAAACTGGGTTTTCTAAGCGCAGTCGCTATTACAGATCTTTTAATCCAGTGCTCCGTCCTGCCCTGTTGAGGGGTGATGCTAAGTGATGTCCATCCATCATATTGAGAAACGGTAGAGGTCACAGAAAGCCGTTCACCATTTCTCATATTTTACTGCTGCCACAGCTTGCACTTTTGCAAGAACATTTTTATCTATAAAATGCCAATCAAATGGATGTATGTATTTGCTGTTTGACAGCTTGTTATCAGGGTGGCTCTGACAGGGACAGGAAAGAAAGGAGGATAAATATTTCCTTTTTTTTTTTTTTTTTGTCTGATGCACGTAGCCATGTATAAAACATATCACCTAGCCATGCAGTCTGCATTTACAAAACATTTGTGAAAAAAAGAGTCATTCTGAAGAGCTCAGTGAATTAAAGCATGGTAATGTAAATTCTATGCCACCTTTGCAATAAGTTAGTTTGTCAAATTTCATGTCTGCTTGATATTCCATGGTCAACTGTAAGTGGTATTATTGGAAAGAGGAAGTGTTTCGGAACAGCAACTCAGCCACAAAGCGGTCGGAAGACCATGTAAAATCACAGAGTGCTGAAGTCACATGGTTTATAAAAGTGGCTTTTCTGTTTGGCGGTCTGATGTGCTAGTCTGGGTTTGGCAGATGCCAAGAAAACATTACCCAACTGCTTTGTGCCAACTGTAAAGTTTGGTGGAGGAGTTTGGTGTTTGGTAAAGTTTGGTACTTTTCCAAGAGATCTCTTATTTATAATTTTTATACATGTATGAGACAGATAAAAACAGGCATAGAAGAATAATGGCGCTTTTCCACTACACAGTACCAGCTCGGCTCGGCTCGGCTCGACTCGACTCGCCTTTGTTTGCTTTTCCACTGTGTAAAAGTTGTACCTGTACCTGCTTTCGGGTACTTTTTTTCGTACCACCTCCGGCGAGGTTCTAAGCGAGCTAAGGCGATACTAAAATGTGACGTGAAAACAATGCCGACTGCTGATTGGTCACAGAGAACCTGCGTCATCATTGCACGCGCCAGATGGAGTATCCAGAATAAATAACCCCGCCATTTTTAAATAGTTTGTCCAGAGATAGTTACTAAACGTAGGCCTACTACTATTATTATGGCAACTCGGAAGAATACGCCGTGGTCAAACGAGGAGGTGCAGACTTTCCTTTGTTTGGTTGCCGAAGAGAGGATCCAGCGAGAGCTTGATGGGGCAACGAGGAACGAAAGGCGTCGCTATGACGACCGGGTACTATTTGTGGCGGTACTTTCTGCAATGGAAAACGGAGCGAAAAGCGAGCCGAGTCGAGGCGAGCCAAGGCGAGTCGAGTCGAGTCGAGCTGGTACTGGTAATGGAAAAGCGCCATAAGGCTACAGGTGAGGAGGTCTTCATTCCAGATTTCTCTGTTCCCAATTTCTCTAGTCCCTCACCCCAGCTAAATGGTTCCTCTGGGTTTCTCCTCACTCACCCCCGCCATGCCTTTCTCGGAGTCAGTACAGTAAGGATTGAGCTCATATACACCACTGAGAGACTTTCAACTTCCTTAAGGTAGAAAAGGTAGAAAGGTAAGGTAGAAAAACATGTTGCTTATGTTTAAAAATGGAAAGTATACCTCATGCTTACACATGGTACAATCCACTTTCCCTCTGTGTATATATTAGTGGTACATTTGCATCAGTTAAAACATTCCTTTCCTTGTAAAGAACATACCAACTGTACACATTTGATGTGTCATCATTAGTGGAACATCTCTGCTCAGTGAATGTTACATTGCACACTATTATACTATACTTATATGCAACATATATAACTCTCAGCTCCCCTCCCTGTTGTACATACTCATGTACAACATACTCTGACTTCATAAAATACATAATGAAATATTATGAAAATGAATAAAGAAAAATAATACTAAAAAATAACATTAAACAGTACATTTTTAGTCTTCAGGAGCCTTCTGTGAATACCTTAAGATTACTTTATATGATTACAGTTAAATGCCTTGATGACACAAAGTTCAATGAAAATGTCAGACTTTGATGTCAGAGTAATGCATCAGGTGCTTGTAAACAGAAATGTGATATAAACACCAGGGCAGGGCACCTATGTTGGGGTCTATTGTGTAGAGGGGATCCTCGCATGATGTCGCAATAGTAACTGGTAATTTCCAAGCTACTTTATATGTATAGTAAAGATAGGGAAATGTGTATAGTAAAGATGGGTAGTAATGTAGCAATAAGCCAAACATCTTGCTGTAAAACAAAATGTATTTATTTATTTATTCATTCATTCTAATTATCCTTTTTATTTATGCAGAATTTTTTGTGAAAATATAAATAGGTAGAGCTACACAAATGGGATAATTATGTAGTCCAAGCAGAGTACACAATCCTGTGTTTTTTGTATGTACTAATCTGTATTCAAAGATTATATATTTATACTTTTATACGTATAGGAAAATGCACTCATTTGAAGTCTTGTACGTTCATACTAATAATAATAATAATAATAATAATAATTAATAATAATTCATTACATTTATATAGCACTTTTCTAGGCACTCAAAGCGCTTCACATGGAAGGGGGAATCTCCTCAACCACCATCAATGTGCAGCATCCACCTGGATGATGCGACGGCAGCCATAGTGCGCCAGAACGCTCACCACACACCAGCTTACTGGTGGAGAGGAGACAGTGATGAAGCCAATCAGTGTGTATATATATATATATATATATATGGGGATTATTAGGTGGCCATGATAGACACAGGCCACTGGGCAAATTTGGCCAGGATGCCGGGGTTACACCCCTACTCTTTCGAAAGACATCCTGGGATTTTTAATGACCACAGAGAGTCAGGACCTCGGTTTAACGTCTCATCCGAAGGACGGTGCTCTTTGACAGTATAGTGTCCCCGTCACTATACTGGGGCGTTAGGACCCACACAGACCACAGGGTGAGCGCCCCCTGCTGGCCTCACTAACACCTCTTCCAGCAGCAACCTGGTTTTCTCAGAAGGTCTCCCATCCAGGTACTAACCAGGCTCAGCCCTGCTTAGCTTCAGTGGGAAACCAGTCTTGGGCTGCAGGGTGATATGGCTGCTGGCTACTGTAATTGAAAAGGGCCTGTGAGATCTCACTGCCTATGGACCTTCAAACAGATGGTATATGCTAGTATCTGACACAGTTAAAACAGCAGATGAATCAGCTCAAGCAGACACTGTCACGCTGGAGCCTGGAGCAACACAGCTCTGAACGGACCATGCAAGACATTCTAGTCACAGTTTGTACCATAGGCTGAGAGTTTGTAGAGTGTGAGTAAAGAAATGAAGTAAAGGAGTATAAAGTAAAGCAGAGGCGGAAAGCAACGGAAAGAGAGAGAAAAAGATTAACGATCACCTGGACAAATGACAAGTTACTAAAAGACAAGTATAATAAGCTCTCCTTTCCAGGGATCTACCAGACTGGTAATATATTTATATATTGCAGTCATTTATTACGATTATCATATAATAGAGCACAATAGATAAAGTGCAGAGGATCTCTAGACCATTTCTGTAAGATGTAATGCATTATCCATTCTACACGTTCTACACGTTGTTACACATGTTAACATTCATGTATAGTATCTAGGTCAGAGCCTCAATGTTTTTCTGCTTTTTAACATGATCATGTGGATTTCATAATTCTAGGCGTTCTCTAAACTGCCATGTTACTCAACCGAAAATCACAATAGCTCAAAAAAAAAAAGAGAGAGCCATTTTTCATCTATATAATGCATCATTTATCAGCAAGTGAAGGAATTTGTGAATCAGCTAGAATCTACAACACAACAGGGATATATGCTGTGATGTGTCTATTAATCACTTATGCTGATGATAAATGGCCTGTTGTAAATTCAGGTATGGATATTTAAAAGCACACGTGTCATCACATCAGTCAACTACTAAGATGAATCTTCACAAGCAAACAATTTACAGTCCATTTTCCCATCAGAGAAACAGAGGGTGTCATGATTGCATTTAATCAGTGCAGGGAAATAGTCAGTGACTATTGCAAAACCACCGATTTTGTGTGCAGTTATTTATTTATTTATTTTTAAATAAATATTTATGATCTATCAATCATCTAACCCCCATCCTTCATCTAGTGGTATTTTCTTGAATAAGCTGCAGTGTTCATGTAAACAGCACTTTGAACTTGAAAATGACATCACTTATGCATTTATGCAACAAATTAAGGCATATGTTTTATTTCCATTGTGAAAGGGATGTGTTTAGGTCTGGTCTCCCCACGTAAATCCAAGTAAGAGTTTTAACTCTGAAAATGTCATGCAGATGTTAGCATTAAATTTAGCAAAAAGTGTGATGAATATGCTTTTTGTTTTATCTTCCAAAAGTACACATTGTCTAATATTTACTGATCGGCCAATCTGCTGCTATTTTATCATTTGTATTTACTGGAGATTTTTACATCTTTTTCATCTGGTCACCCCCTGAAAAAGTCCCTTTTTTACGGATGTGCAAGAATGTTTTTGCCACCAATGGTCTCTACGATCAACTTAGCTCACAATGCTTTTGAGAAACGCAGCCCAGACTGATAACATTTCCCTCTCAAACTTTTTGAGATTACTTAAGAGACTTACTTTACTTTTGTCATTCATTGATCACTCCAGTCTCAAGAGGAGGAAGGGTCAATTGTCTTCACAGCCTTGACAACAGCAACAGCTTTAATAACTGCAGGATTTTTATATAGTACATCTGTAACATAACCCTTATAAGTCATAAACAATTCATCAGCGCTGATGGGAGTTCTCTGGAGTTCCCCTCTAGGGCATGCAGCGATGGCTGCGATCCTGCCGTAATGAACCCCCCAAACCCCAGCACTCCCAGTTAAGCTGTGCTTTTGTCTGCACTGGTTACACAGGCATTCATTATCATGTTGGAGCCGATGCGACATCCAATGTGCACCGCTGCAAGCGCCCCTCACAATGCCATCTGATTGCAGTGATTCACTCTCCAAATTAGTGACATTTCTCTTAATGTGTGCCTTGCTTCCAGCAACAAAAGCCCGTTTCACATTCCCGTCCTCATGACACTTTATGTAAAATGACTGCGCCTACGCAAGCATAGCAACTGAGGATTCTGATCATCATAGTCAACCCGGTTGACAAAAAAAAAAAAGCAAAAATAAATGGAGAGCATGACAGAAGTGCAGTAAATGAGATGAGAGGAACAAAAAATAGGCAACAGATCCACGTGATGCAACACACAAATTCTAATGAATTTGAAATGGAACCAAGTCAAATTTATGTGCTGGCTAAATCTGTTTGCTATGCTTTATAGACTGGGGATGTATGCAGGTTCTGATACAGATAGGCTGAACCGTGAGAAGCTGCATGGAGAAACTAAAGCGCTTCAGTAAGCCGCTTGACACCTCTCATTATCCACATGGCACGCATGCCGGGAAGGGGATCCGGGGCACCTTACATCTTAGTGTGAGAGTCGGTCCTTTCTGCTATGATTCCCTCTCCAGCAAGGAAGATAGTAAATGAAAGGAGCCATGCAAGAAAATCAATTCCTTTCAATATAGCATTTGTTTAAACTCGTTCAAATCAGCACTGAAGCAATATTAGTACATGCCACTGATTTAGGGAATTCATCCCAAGCAGTTTTAAGTAGAGTGCATTTCATTTTCAGAAGGTTACGTATTGCGTATATTCAGAGAAGTGTCTAGCACTTCAAAGGATTTTTGCAAAACCAAAAAATTTTGTGTGCAATGTATTGTTACTTTATATACAGTATGTGTACATTTATGTATTTATTTATTTTGTTATAGTTATATGTTCAAAAGTTTGCAGTCAGTAAGACTTTTTAAAATAAGACTTTTAAAGAAAATGGACTTTTACAATGGTCAAAAGTAAGTCTTTTACAAGAAGACTTTTACTCTGTTACAAAAAAAAGATAAATACTGTTCTTTTGAACTTTTATTCATCAAAGAATCCTGAAAAAAAATGTATCACGGTTTCCACAAAAATATTAAGCAGTACAAACTGTGATAATAATTTGAAATGTTTCTAGGGTAGCAAAACATCATATTAGAATGATTTCTGAAGGATCATGTGATGCTGAATGATCAGGGAATGCCCCATATATGGGGAATTTAACCCAAGCTTTTTTTTTCCTTTTTTTTTTTTTAAGTAGACTGTTTGAGTTTTAATTTTGCTGATCTTAGGGATGTGCAGACGACTGCAGAAAGGATTCATGTGAAACTCCATTCATCTCCCACACATAAACCTGTCTCTCTGCAGCTCTCTACTTTCTAGTATTCCTGCTTCCCTTCACTGCTTGGTCCTGCTGTGCTAATGCTCTGCAGAAACAGCCAGTTTTACAGACCCCAACAGAATTTCATCCTCTGCAAGACTGGATACTGCCTTTGTTTTCCAAGCTGGAGCTGTCTGCTGGTTCGTAATGGCAAGTCCAACATGAAGTTGGTTTTTCCACAAAGTTCTGATTTCTGATTTAGGCCTTACCCAAATGATGTGTGACGGTCAAAGTTGCAGATTAATCAAATGCCGTTCTAACATGTAAATGTGCCAGTCTACTCCGCATGGTGCTGAAAATCACAGCCCACTGGTGGTCAGTCTGTCATATTTACGAGTGTTACCCATTAACACACCGCATGACTTTTTGGGTAACCTTCACTTACCCTTTGCTGAGGTGGGAAATATTACAAAGAAAATAGATTGTGAGCACAATCTGGCAGTGGCTACTGTCTGGCTTATTATAAAACTGGGCAGGCTCAAATAAGATGACTGTGACAAAGGCATTGGGACTGCCAAGAGACTGTCTGGCAGGCACGAGTACGTTTCTGGACCACGTGCCGAGTCTCTCTCCCTGGGAAAAACGTAATCCGAAGGTCCCCTGAGTTTCTGCTCGAGGTGAAAATGTCTCAAAACACCCAATTACATTTGCTACAGCCACCGGAATCACTATCTCAGGTCAGATACTAGATGGACAAATACAGGTATCAGTTTAATTTCATTAACATTCATTCAGTATAATATAATAATCTTGTTAGTATTACATAGCTGATAATTGCTCCAAAATGTTCCTAATGTGTTTTCTGAATAATATGCATATCATCCAATTAAACTGAATTTTGGCACTGAATAATATAAATATCAGACCATTACAGACTTTAAGACTGTATAGAGTTTGAGTTTAAGATTAATGGTCCCAAAAGCAATTAAGCACTTCTAACGCTGTTTATGTAGCCTAATTATTTACAGCATCAGAGACAAAAGCTACCATGCAGAAACAATCCATCAGTGCGCTAGAGTGATCAAGAGGATAGAGAGAGAGTGATGAGTTTTGACATTTAACAGTATCAATGCACCACATTTAACTTTTGAACACTCTGTGCCAAATTTACTGAGCAATTTGCCTGGATTTTCAGTGCGCTAATGTGATACAATCTGCCCACCAAATGAGTGTAGTGTTTTACTGCGCTGGCAGAAAAATTCAAGTGCAGATTTTTGTGCATAATGTACAGGGAAAATGCCAGAAAACATCTCTGTCCATCAAGTTAATGCTAATGTAGTGTCACTGCTAAGTGCCATGTCCCAACTTCTATAAAAACGACCCGGTATGGCAGGTGTTGATGTTGAAGCACTATGCAGTAAAGTACCATAAAGACAGTGATCCTGATGTGAATGGCAATGAGAAGAAGAAGAAACTATAAACATGCTGTGAGTAACATAAATGTAGCTCTTTTTTGATACATTTTAAGATAACACACTATACTATTTTTGTTTCGACAGAATATAGTGCAAACAGTGTAGTCTAGCTTATATCCATTACCATTAAGTAAACGCATTTTATTGAAAGGCGGGACTTTTCTAACAGCTGCCATATTGAGCATTTTAGAATTTCCCCATTGATTTTTCCAGAAGGGTTCTTTCTCCATCATCTTACTATCTCTGCTCTTTCACAGACGTCTTTCCGATGCTGCCCGAATCAATGTGCACTCCTTAATATGCTTTGTACCCACTTGAGGATATCTAGCCTTAGCCTAGTGTTCGGTCTCCTCAGCTGCACCCTAGCTTCACCTTACCAAAGTCCTTTTAGGCAAGTCATGCCACTCGGCCGCCATCTTGGCAACGCCTCCGGGCAGCTATTTCGGACTAACAAGACCAGGCTCCTATCTAAATGAATGGGGAGAGACTCAGAACTGGACTTTCACTGGTCACCGGGACATAAAAACTGCATGTATACAAACAGTAATAAAATATGATAAAAATCGCTGAAAAAGTTTGATGACTTTGCCCCAAAATAAGGTTTAAAACGCCTTTTTCCCCATAGGTTATACTTTTACTGCGCATGCGCAAGGGTTCTCTCGCCCTCTGTCGTGCGCGCGCTACTGCTCGCTTACTCTAGATTCCGGGAGATTTGAACTAATTTGCGGTCATCAGGGAGCCGCTATCAATCTGCAGGAGACTCCTGGAACTTCCGCGAGACTTGGGATGTCTGATATTTACACAACTAACACATATCAAATCTGCCGCCTTTTCAAACAGTAACATATTTTCCGCTGTCGCAAACCTCAACTGTGCGCATGCGTCGGTGGAACCAGACGATAGGCTTAAATGTTTTCCGGCTTGACTGTTAGGGGCGGGGCATGTGCATACAACCGCCATCTTTGGCGTTACGGGGTTTCCCTTTATAGTTGTTTATAGGATTGAGGAAGTGGCATGTCTCTATATAAATAGTCTCTGACCTTACACACCTCCTCAACCTTCTTTATTTCAGAGGACAACACACAGAGTAAATGCAAATGTCAGTAAACATTTAGTTTTCAAGAAAGCATTATACTGTGGAAGTGAATAACAGAAAGGATGGATAGATGAGATGAGATGGCTAAGATGATCTCATTCTTGAATGTTCCAGTGTCCTTGTCTGGTGTACAATGGTTCAGAGGAGGCGGCAAACAAGCAGAAAGCAAGGCAGTTTTGTGCTTTATTTAAACAACAGCATAATGAGGTCATCATCCAAGGTTCTCTAGGCCTTGTCTGATCTGTGTTCTTAATTAATGTCCTTCTATTCATTATTTATTTGTTGGACCGGACCTACTTAACCTCTGTGCACTCCCGCACAACGTGATTTAGGCCACTAAAAAAAGATGAAGATTTACAGTCTTTTTACGCAGCCTCGCATAAGCACTTTTTTTGAAAACGTAAAAAAAAAAAAAAAAGCTTTGAAGAAAAAAAAAGATTACCAGCTGGATCTTTGGTCTAGTATTAGCTCCAACTCCTTATTAACACCCTCAAATGTTTTTCTTCAAAACATTTTCATTTAAATCTGTCTGTCCTTGATGTTGTTGTCTATTCAGCCTCAGAGTGATGAAGTTTGTCATGTAACACACATCAGCCACACTTCATTGGGCAAATGCCGTTTTACTGGAAGACCTTGATAGATGTCTCTTTGTTATGCCTTTGTTATGCCCTATATATTATGACCTTATTCAGAGCAGTATCATGACAGGTATGAAAGCGAGGCTGGGAGGGATAGACTTACTAAAAAGCTCCTAGATCACTTATTTTCCTCAGCTCTTATTGTCTGGGTTTTTTTGTCTACTGAAATGTCTCAGAAAGATTTTTTTGCAGCGTTTCGACAGCAGAACAATCCAAAAACATATTGAATAACCATTCAACCCACGGAAGAGATGTACAGTATGTCTATCCCTCACAGCCTCGCTTTCAATGCCGTTAAAAATCAAAAGTCAACCGTCTATTGGAACACTTTCACGGTCAAACTTTCTAAGTGTTGCCATGGCAATGCAGACAGTGGCTTGACTGATAATGACAGCAAGCAGGAGGTTTCCTTTACTGTGACTGATTGAAAAAAAAATCTAATGAATGTAAGTGGTATTACTGATTTTATAGAATTACATTTTCACTACTTCAAAAAGTATATATGTAGAAATTAACTATATATACACCTTAATATGTATTGTCTTAATCTTTTATGCAGAGCTCCCTCTTGTACTTTGTAGATACACCAAGTTATACTCGTAATCTTGTTTGAACTCATTCAAAATTGGTGCTTAAGCTGATAATAAGCCCGTTAAAAATCATTGTGGACATGTTACATGATACAAGCACTCTTCTTTGCATCTGAATCAAAAAAAAGAACAAGCCACAAGCTTAAATTTGTGTATGCCTGGGAGAAAAAGGCCACTCATCAAACAGAATAATGAAGCAGCCCTGGAAAAATTGGGGTCATACAATGAGCTTTAATTTCGAAAATAAGACAAAGTATAAACAGCTGTGTGACTGTTATATTATGAAAACCTAAAATGGGATGAATGTGTTTGAATGTGTGTCTGGGAGGGGGATGTGTATGTCATTAATTTATATGTGATTACTTAGGTAATGTGAAAGTAATTGCAGCAGCTGCTCTTTGGGAGATCTAGAAATGTCATTCACTGCTTTGAGGAAAAATGTTTTTAGTGACTCACTGTGTGTGTGACAGTGCCACAGCAAAAACAGCAAACGAGATAAAAATCCTCATTTGTTCTCTATTTGTTTGCAATTGAGGCACTTGATTTTGTCATTCTGGCCATTTTATTTATTTTTTCTTTGTTCTTTCAGCTGAGTTGCTTATATAGAGCATTCCAAATCAGTCATTTATGAGGTTCCAGAATGGTTAGGATGTAAGGCAAATCACTAGGTTTTGGAACAGAATTAGAGTATTTTTTTTTTTAAAAAACAAAAAAACACCGTTTTAAAAAGTGACAGTAATACAAATTTGGACTTCAGGCTAAAAGAAATGTATAAGATTTTTTTCACAAGGCAAATTTCAAAATGGAGGAATGCAACTGCCAAATTGATGTCTAAGAGGTGGATTAATCCAATTCCAATAAGGCTGGGATGTGCCCATTGAGGTGGAGGAAAAATGTGATACGGGTATCGGTTATGGGTTTCAATATAAGCCAACAGTACATGAACCTGATATTCTGCCAGAAAGGGAAGAAAATGCCCCAAATTGTGATGAAAAACATATATGATGAGAACTGCAGCCTTACTTCTGTAAATTTTGGGGTCGATAAGATTTAAAAAAAAAAAATAGAAAGATGACTCGTATGCTCACCAAGGCTGTATTTATTTGATCTAAAATACTGTAAAAACATTAATATTGTGAAATATTCCTGATGGCAAAGCTGAATTTTCAGCAGCCATTCCTCCAGTCTTCAGTGCCGCATGATCCTTCAGAAATCTTTCTAATATTTCTGATTTGGTATCAAGTCTTATTATCAATGTTTAAAACAGTTGTACTTTTTAATATTTTAGTGATTTATTTTTGATTTTATTTATTTGAAACAGAAACGTTATAAATGTCTTTAAATGTCACTTTTGATTAATTTAATGCATCGTTGCTGAATAAATGTATAATAAAAAAAAAAAAATAGTAAAAATAAACAAAACTATCCCCAACTTTTAAACAGTAGTGTACATACAATATCAGTCTACATTAGACTAGAGTATATTATGAAGTATCAGTATCCCTACAATCAGGCATGTACCATCTGTGTATGCTATTAAAAACAAAACTTCTTGTTTCTCTCTAATGCCTATGGGCTGCTCAGTATGTTTTGGAACAGAGTGTCTGTCTCTGTGCCTCTATGGTATAGTGTTAGCAGCCTCGTGGTTAAATATATCTCTGGATTGTCAGACACTGACCAAGGCTGTTGCTAAGCTTATTGATTCATTAAGTAGCTTGAGGCAAGCCTGAGAAACAGCTCCTTAAAGAAAATGCAGAGGATCAGTGCTTAGCGGTGCTTTGTTAACCCGTGTTAAACAAGCTTAACTCTAAGGCCCATCACTCTGTTTGGATCTTCGAAAGGAACTGTTTCTCTGTGTTAAGAGAAAAGGCAGGCCGAAGCCCTTAACACACACACACATGCACGCACACTTCCTCAACTCTCTTCAAAGCAGCTCCAATTAGAATAGAGGGTTATAGGTCACCATCTATGTGTGGTAATTGCATATTTGCATAGCTGATGAGAGGAAGTTTCAAAAGGTGAAGCTCTGTTATAATGATGCAAATGAGTAGCAAACAGGCCTCTCAACCGTTACAAATTATTGGGAGGAAATGGAGGTTATTTCCCTACAACAATCTCAATCACATGTGTAGTGATGAAACCAGCCGTAGTTTAGTGTAATGGGTGAGTGTCCAGGGCAGTGAGTCGTCATTTCCATATGTAATTATATTGTCATGATTCCTGTCTTGTGTTCTCCTTGTCTTGTGTGGACTTTTGTTTTGTAGTCCTTTGTAGTTTTTCTTGTTTATTAGACTCTCCAGGTTTTTCTAATTAGCCCCGCCCCCTTGTTATCTTGTTTAGCTTGTTTGCCTGTGTATTTAAACCTCTGTGCTTCAGTTGTTGTTTGTCGGTCGTTGTTTGCTTGTAGCTGTTTCCATGTTCCTGTCCTGAGTTCCGTGTTCCATTGTTTGCCCTGCATTACCTGTTTGTTTTATTAAAGTTGTGCTTGCATGTGGATTCTCTCTCTGCTTCGTTCTTACCTCATCGTTACATAATATAGAGCATACAACCAAATATAAAAAACATCTTATGTGTACTGACACACTTACTTATATGTCGTTGCATGTGTAAGCGCTTCTTTGCTAATCGTGTTGCATGTGTTCATGTGTGCTGATAGGATTTCTAGATGCCCTGGGTCTACTAAATGAAATTAAAACATTTTACATGTTTATCATATTTAAATGGAAGTTATGCAGATGTTAAATCACAGATGTGCTAACATTTACTCAGCCACATGGGATTTTGCCTGACAGACCTGCGTGTTAAATGTGAGTGAGTTTGTCATTCTTACAGCTGCACAAACTAAAAAGCTAAGCTATGTAATTGACTGGCAATTTATATATGACCATAAACGTATATGTGAATTTTTTTATTTTATTTATCTAAAACAAGGGCTATTAATGGCTTCTATTTTTGTATGTTATCTTTAGTACTGTTAGTAAAATGGTCAGGAGCATTTTGTGGAAAGGTCCATACAGTATCGTGTAACTCCAAATATATTAAGTCGGATGAATAAGAGATTCTGGCAGGTGCAAGGCAGTGAACATTCATCACATAGCTTTTAAGCCTGAAATAGGTCTCAATGTCATTTGCACATGGTTCTTAAGTTATGTGACTATCGCTGAGGTATTAACTGGGTTGAATGGGGCATTAATAAAAATATTGTCGGATTTTGACAAAGTGCCTGTGATGTCCCTTACTTGTAAGTCGCTTTCGATAACAGTGTCTGTCAAATGAATAAATATAAATGTAACATACTAACATTCAAAAGTTTGGTATCTGTAAGATTTTTAAATACTTTTTTAGTCGTCTGGATTTATTTGGTAAAAAATACAGTAAACAGTAATATTAAAAAAATATTTTCACAATTTAAAAAAATCTGTTTCCTGTTTTAATATATTTTAAATGGTAAAATATTCCTATGGTGGCAAAACTGAATTTTCAGCATCATTACTTCCAGTCTTTAGTCACATGATCCTTCAGAAATCATTCTAATATTTTTATTTCATACTCAAGAAACATTTCTTCTCAATATCAATGTATAAAACGGAGAAAGTGTTTGACAAAATAGAATGTTCAAAAGAACAGCATTTATTAGAAATAGAAAAATTTAGCAAAAATATAAAAGTCTTTACTATTACTTTTGATCAATTTAATGTGTCATTGCTGAATAAATAAATATTACTGACCCCAAACAATAGGGATGTGGCAACGACTAATTTCATTAACGTTTAAACTAAACATTTTGCAATCGAAAAACCAACGCATGCAAAAAAAATAAAAAAATAAATAATTTTGTTTTTTCACTCCACATATAGATATACCACCATATACACTTTTCAAAATAATATTTTAATTTTAAAATGTAACATTAACATGACAAAAAAAGTTAACGACTAGTATTTCCAAGACGACTAGCAGGGGGGGTAACAGTTCATAAGAGTAAATTGTTTACAGATATGTTTCTGTATTTTAGTTTTGTGTCTTGTTTACATCGGTTGTAACAAGGAACTTTACATTAAAATAATTTAGTTTAGATTAAAGAAAAAATGGAACTGGTGCTCGATCCCCAAATATTGTTAACATAGTGATCTGTGGTTTTCTTGCACATTCGGACCGTTGGCATTATAAGCAAAATAGATGTAGTGACTCCTTTTCTACCATATGTTAGAGAAATCACAGGTCCTACCCAGACCACGGCACAAATCAGTCAAACATCCAGTCCTGTCAAGCTTCGATAAAGCCAACTCTCATCAAGTGTGAAACCCTCAGCAGTTAAGAGCTTCTCTCAAACCTCTGCACTTCTGCGGTTCACTTCTTTTTTTTAACCATATTGCAGAATGAAAAAGTGTGATATATTCAAGGAGGTGTGTAGCGAGGATAACATCCTATCAACTAAACGAGCAATCTTATCAACTCTCACTAATGTTACACCTCTCAAGGACACTCTCATTAGGAAGAAATTAAGCCACGCACAGCCCATTAACATGGAAGCAATCAGTCTGGATTGATGAGCAGCCAAACATGTATGTTAAAGAATCTGTCACCAACCTGCCATCTGGTGGGGGAAGGGACAACCACTAAAGCACTAACTTGCTTTTATTTATAGTGCTTTGACATGTCACCCTATTTTTATTTGTGAAGACTCAGCCACAGTAACTAATTCCATGGTTGAAGGTGTCAAATGATTCAGCAGCAGGACCCTGGGAGAGCATTCAAATGGGAGAATTGAGAAGCTGAGAGGGGTGGATGATCTTGAAAACCTGAGCCAAGATTAAACACTTTCATCGCAGAGTAACAATCAGTGTAGGGCTGCAACAACGAATCGATTAAATCGATTAAAATCGATTTCTGAAAGAGTTGGCAACGAATTACATAATCGATTCGTTGCATCGCGCGACTCGGAAATGTTTGAGTATAAAAAAAAATTGGAGTTGAGCGCGGAGCACTGTCGCTCAATTGCGGAGCGCGAGAGAGAGAGACCGAGTGTGTCCGAGATCACACGCGAGAGAGAGGGACCGAGTGTGTCCGAGATCGAGAGAGAGAGAGAGAGAGAGAGAGACCGAGTGTGTCCGAGATCGCACGCGAGAGAGAGGGACCGAGTGTGTCCGAGATCGAGAGAGAGAGAGAGAGAGAGAGAGAGAGAGAGAGAGAGAGAGAGAGAGAGAGAGAGAGAGAGAGAGAGAGAGAGAGAGACCGAGTGTGTCCGAGATCACACGCGAGAGAGAGGGACCGAGTGTGTCCGAGATCGAGAGAGAGAGAGAGAGAGAGAGACCGAGTGTGTCCGAGATCGCACGCGAGAGAGAGAGAGACCGAGTGTGTCCGAGATCGCGAGAGAGAGAGAGAGACCGAGTGTGTCCGAGATCGCACGCGAGAGAGAGAGACCGAGTGTGTCCGAGATCGCGCGCGCGAGAGAGACCGAGTGTGTCCGAGATCGCGCGCGAGAGAGAGACCGAGTGTGTCTGAGCATTAGTAATTTGGTACATACTACATAGTAATATATAATTAGGCCTACTATATAAGATATAAATAAAAACAACAACTCAATTCTTACCACTGAATTAGCAGACTGTGATTTGAATCAGATAGACAGACGATGAAAACACTTTCTTGTCTGTCCAAATAGCCTACCACTACAAGGGCAGGGGGATATTTTTCCACAATTTGCAGCACTGAATTTTTCAATATTTACTCTAATGACTCCGAGAAACACTATATGCTCAGAAAGGATGAGCTGCAAAATACCTTACACACCATAGGAGATGGTCAATCCATTGTATTTGTTTTTTTTAAATATTATTTAATATTGTATTTATATTTTATATACATTGTATTTATAATTAATATTAGGATAGACTAGAGATATTATCTTCTCTTATAATTATTATTATTGCTATTATTATGACCTATTATAGGTAATATAATAATAAGTGCATTTGGTTGTTAAAAAATGCCAAACATTTTGTTAAAGATTATAACATATTTGACAAAAACAAACAAGTTTGTGAGTGTGTGCATCTGTGAGTGTGAGAGTTTGTGAGTGTGTGCTAGTGTGGCGTAGAGAACAAGTTCTGACGTTCAAACAAATCCTGTTAAGCTTTCTGATGTGTATTTTTCTTTATTTTTTATCAATTATTTATTGTTCTGACAGCAGCTCACTTTATTTTTAAAAAGCCTATATATATTATTTGGCAGATGTAAAGCATACATGTGTATGTTTTTTGTTTTTTGTATGTTTTTTTGCACTGAATTTTTTTTCACGGTGAATTTGCACTGTCAGTTCTGTTTTTTAATAAAGGATTGGAAATGAATGTGTTTTTTTTTATTATCCGATTCATCGATTAATCGGAAAAATAATCGACAGATTAATCGATTATTAAAATAATCGTTAGTTGCAGCCCTAAATCAGTGCAGCCCTTAGTGGACAGCAACGCAGGGAGCCTCAGGTTTTTGAGGCGTTTCCTTGCCATTGTAGATTTTTACAGTGCTATTATTTGAGATTGTGGAAAATCCAATTTTGGTCACTGAAAACTGGCTGTAAAAAGCTGCATCTTCTATAAATGTTGAACATGTGGAACAGTTTACAAGCAAAGTTAAATCATTCAGAAATTAACTATTAATTATGATATTAAAATTATATGAGGCATTGTGCATAACAGGGCAGATCTTTGACGGGCTCTGTTTATTCACAAGTGTAAACTGTGCACTTGGGAGTTTTTCTGTGAAAATACCATTAATATTCAGGGGAAATGTGGTAAACATTTTTCGAGTGCATAGACATACATTTGCGTATGTGAAGTAATGATGAAGGACATGCTGAAATATAAAGGGCTTGCTCGACTACTAATTTTTACTTGTCAGAAATCATCAAGAAAAGTGTACAACTTGTTGACCAGTGGGTTAGTGAGAGGCATCAGGGATCAGTGCTGTTTCTTGTTGTTTCATTGCGTTGATGATGATGCTCTCTTACTTTTTATAATGCAATCCTACTTAATACACATGGTTTATTTCTCAGTCTCATTTGAGTCACAGAAACAAGATGCTGCACCTGAATTTTACCAAGATCAAACCTCTTAAAGGCTAATCAAAATCAACCTGCCTCTCAGATCTGATTTCTTGCATCAGGATAAATTACCATGAGTGTTAATGCAATCTAAAGTTTGAAAAACAAAACCCACACTTGTCAATTTTTTAGGAATGCAGAAAAGGGGCCTCCAGCATTAAAAATCTAATTTCATAGAATACTGTCCTGTTCAATTCTCTTCCCATAATAGTGAAAATGTTGCACTAAATCAAATTGCCATTTTCTCATATCAGTGATATGTTTGTGCATCTGAGTTCGATCAGCGACATCAAAAGTCTTAAAGGGATACTCCACCAGTTTTTCTTATTAAACTATGTTATTCCTTTAACTAAGACGAGTTGATACATACCTCTCTCGTCTCAGTGCGTGCACTATATCGCTCTGTATTGCCGCAAAACTATGTTAGCACTTAGCTTAGCCCATGCATTAAATATGGGCCAAGCAGAGAAGCGACCAAACACTTCCACGTTTTCCCTATGTAAACACAGTTACTCGAGTAGTGTAACTTGACCTGGGCTGGTGACACAAAATAAACCGTTGCGCTTTTCTAAGCGTTTAAAATTGATGACTATATTGTATGGCGGAATACCATAACAAGTGCTTTTGAGCACTTCGACTTGGCGCAATAATATCTTCACTCGTGAAAAGTCCTCTTACCGGCTCCCGCTTCTCCTCCCCTTCCCTCTGACATTTCCGTCAATACAACCAACGTGACATGCGCCGGTAGTAGTAGTTCGAGCGGAGTTGACGAATTAACAGGTTGTTGGAAGCTAGTTTGTGTACAATAATGGTTAAAGCGTGCATCGTAAAGGGTTGTGAAAATAAGGAGAATGTACATAGTGCTGTCATTTTTCACCGAATTCCAACACACCACATACAGCGGAGAGCTTGGTTAGCTGCTTTGAACAAGAATCCCAAAACACCATTGATGACTCTGAAGAAGTGGCGTGTTTGCTCCGAACATTTCACAAAGGAGGACTATACCTGCACAGGAACACGACTAAAGGATGAGGCTACACCAACAATATTCAGATCACTTACACAAGAAAGAGGATCATCACCCAACTCTGTAAGTGTACTTTTGCATGGTATTTAGTTGTCCTGGAAGTGTCAGTAACCTTAGCTGAATAACATATCTGTGCAATCAGTGCGCTTCTGAGACAGGAAATAAAAAGTTACTGTTTTATTTAGATAAGGACTGAGCTCAGAAAGAAACATGTAGTATAAGCCTTAAACCGTATAACTCCTTAGTATAACGTTATAGTGAGTGACAACATATCTGATTCTCTGTATCTTGAGACTGCAAGGATTCTTGGTCAAAGCAGCTAACCAAGCTCTCCGCTGTATGTGGTGTGTTGGAATTCGGTGAAAAATGACAGCACTATGTACATTCTCCTTATTTTCACAACCCTTTACGATGCACGCTTTAACCATTATTGTACACAAACTAGCTTCCAACAACCTGTTAATTCGTCAACTCCGCTCGAACTACTACTACCGGCGCATGTCACGTTGGTTGTATTGACGGAAATGTCAGAGGGAAGGGGAGGAGAAGCGGGAGCCGGTAAGAGGACTTTTCACGAGTGAAGATATTATTGCGCCAAGTCGAAGTGCTCAAAAGCACTTGTTATGGTATTCCGCCATACAATATAGTCATCAATTTTAAACGCTTAGAAAAGCGCAACGGTTTATTTTGTGTCACCAGCCCAGGTCAAGTTACACTACTCGAGTAACTGTGTTTACATAGGGAAAACGTGGAAGTGTTTGGTCGCTTCTCTGCTTGGCCCATATTTAATGCATGGGCTAAGCTAAGTGCTAACATAGTTTTGCGGCAATACAGAGCGATATAGTGCACGCACTGAGACGAGAGAGGTATGTATCAACTCGTCTTAGTTAAGGGAATAACATAGTTTAATAAGAAAAACTGGTGGAGTATCCCTTTAAGTCTGTTAGTGAAAATGCTCCTATTTCGCTTTTTTAAATTATTATAATGATCACACTTTAGTTTAGGGTCCAATTCTCACTATTAACTTACTATTAACTACGGATTTTGCCTCAATAATCTACTAATTACTGCGTATTAATAGTTAGTAAGGTAGTTGTTAAGTTTAGGTATCGGGTAGGATTAAGGGATGTATGAGGTCATGGAGAATAAGGCATTGATATGTGCTTTATAAGTACTCATAAACAAACAATATGCATTTTAATAAACAGCTAGTCAACAATGAGATTTGGAGCCTAAACTAACGTGTTACCATTATAATTTAACAAATAAATTGGTATTTATTTATTTATAAAATCATAATCATAAATGTTCAATGTAATGCCATCAATTCAGCAGCCGGATCTGATTTGAAAGGAAGAGAGTATGCCTCTAATACTTGGTAGTTTTCAAACTGCATACCCACAGTTAAAGTTGTCATCTTGTGGTTTTGAACATGAACCATCCACAAACACATGCACTCTCCCCTCTAAAGGGACTTCTTTCAGGTACTTTCTACAAGCAGAGGTCTTAGAGTTCATGTTTTACTACTCATCATTGTTCGCGTGGCAATGACTAAACTAGGCTTTTTTCTCTTTTCTTCTTCTCTTGTGGAATCTGTTTGCTCCTGACGTCTGCCGAAGATTATTTCATGGTTTTTGTAATGCACCGTTGCATTCCAACTAAAATACCCTGCATATTCTGAATTAAGTCATATCATCAGATATCATCATTCTTATAGTTCTTAAGTTGAATTTACATCATACTTTAAATCCTTTACATAAATTGAGTGTCTGTGTGAAATACTAATTCATAGTTCAATTCATGGCATATACAACTAGGTGACAGTAAAACTAACCATTGTGGTTTTAGCAATTTGCACACATGATGATGCTTCATGAGAACCGCACTGTTGTTGTGAGTCTCAAGTGAGTGATGGCTAATCGCCAAGCAGTAATGAATGCATGAGAAACGAAGCGTGCTTAGTTCAGAAAAACTGCACTGCGCCATTTTAAGATGCATTCCTGTCCGAGCTAACACGCACAACTTAATTGGCTCAGTTCATCACAGGCATGGGCCTAATTGGGTGACGGGTCAAAAGATGGATCAGCGAGAAATAAAAGTAAAGAAAGAAAATTGCGCTGGGCGTGTTGAAATGGTGGGTGGGAGACTGTCGCTGCTGCGTGTGTGGTTTGCCCTGCAAAATCCATCTCTCACCGAGTGCTGAAGTCGCTACTTTCTCATTTTCAATCTAGATTATATATACATCCTATAGATGGGCCACTTTGTGTGTCACACATCAAAAAGCTTAAGTGTTATACTTAATAAATGCATTAACATATCATAGGGGAGGTGTTTGGTTTAGGGTGGCAGAGCTGTTAATTCCTGCTTTCTTCTCTGAGAAAATCAAGAATATCAGAAAGGTGATCAGCACATCCTTGAGTTGCTCTGGGGTCAGACAGATCAGACCACAACCTGAGAAAGTAGTTACTATGTCTGATTTCGAAGAATTAAAGGCAAAATTTTGGAAGAAACCGTACAGCACCTTAAAACATCAACCTGCGCCCTTGACACACTTCACACATATTTTTTTTTTTCAAAAGTGTGTTAAACAGCTTAAAAGCAGATCTAAAAAGAAGTGGTAAATGCCTCACTTCTCTCTGGGAGTTTTCCAATCTCCCTGAAAACGGCAGTTGTCAAGCCCCTACAGAAAAAGAGCAATCTGGATAAGACCATATTAAGCAACTATAGACCGATCTCAAATCTTCCTTTCATAGGCAAGATCATTGAAAACGTTGTCTTCAATCAGCTGAACAAATTCTTAAGCTTGAATGGATATTTTGACAATTTTCAATCTGGTTTCCGATCGCATCACAGCACAGAGACAGCGCTCATAAGGATAATAAACGATATTCGCTTGAATACTGATAAAGGCAAATTATCAGTGCTGGTACTACTCGACCTCAGTGCTGCATCTGACACTGTCGATCACGACATACTTCTTGACAGGCTGGAAAACTGGGTGGGGCTTTCTGGGATAGTCCTAAAATGGTTCAGGTCATACTTAGAAGGGAGAGGTTATTATGTGAGTATAGGAGACCATAAGTCTGAGTGGACATCCATGACTTGCGGAGTCCCTCAAGGCTCAATTCTTGCGCCACTCCTATTCAACCTGTACATGCTCCCAATGAGCCAAATAATGAGAAAGAACCAAATTGCTTACCACAGCTATGCAGACGACACACAGCTCTACTTAGCCCTATCACCTAATGACTACAGCCCCATTGACTCCCTGTGCCAATGCATTGATGAAGTAAACCGTTGGATGTGCCAAAACTTTCTTCAGTTAAACAGACAAAACTGAAGTCATTGTGTTTGGAAACAAAGATGAAGTTCTCAAGGTGAATGCATACCTTCACTCTAGGGGTCAAACAACTAAAAATCAAGTCAGGAATCTTGGTGTGTCTCTAGAGTCAGACCTTAGTTTCAGTAGTCATGTAAAAGCAATAACTAAATCAGAATACTATCACCTGAAAAATATTGCAAGAATTATATGCTTTGTTTCCAGTTAAGACTTAGAGAAACTTGTGCATGCTTTCATCACCAGCCGGGTGGATTATTGTAATGGACTCCTCACTGGCCTTCCTAAAAAGACCATAAGACAGTTGCAGCTCATACAGAACGCAGCTGCCAGGATTCTGAGCACGACCACAAAATATGAACATATCACACCAGTCCTCAGGTCTTTACACTGGCTCCCAGTTACATTTAGGATTGATTTTAAAGTATTATTAATTGTATAAATTATTCAATGGGCTAGGACCTCAATATATTGCAGATATGCTCACTGAATATAAACAGATCCCTCAGATCATTAGGATCACATCAGCTAGAAATACCAACGGTTCACTCTAAGCACGGAGAGTCTGCTTTTACCTATTATGCCAGCCGCAGCTGGAACCTAGCCTGGCTAACGTCAGACCACGTCTCATTGAGATTGAGACGTGGTCTGGGAACCACATGTTCATTTTCCCGTATTTGAGGTGTGATTTACGAATGCCCAGAGTCGTTTATTGGGTGCTACGTATGTCTATCAAATGCGCCTGTACGTAGCTCATAGCCAATCGTTTCAGTTATACCAGATGACGTATGTAGAGCGACAGAAATTAGACGAGGAAGAAGACGATGGGTCAGAGATTTATGTGTACACGATGGCGTATGTATCTAAGGCTGCATCGAAAGGTAACTTCCCGTCTGCTGCCATGTTGGATCCATACTGCCGTGCAAAGGCAAAAGACCGTAACTTCGTTTTTGGTCGAAAATGAGTTATTGATATTTTTGGCACATTCAAGACCTCCTTTATCATGTGGATAAATATCTTGAGTCAATTCCGTTGTTTTTTCGAGAAAATAATGGTTTGTCTTAACCGTAACTTCCAAAAGCCCATGAGAAACCAAGGCAGAACACCGTAACACCAGTTACGGCTCTTTGGCTTAGTTTTGGAACGCTCATAATGAGTTACGGTACTCTGCCTTTGTTTAACTGCGCGTCAATATGAAGTTACTGTGATGGCGTTCTATCAAATAATGCTACCAATCAGATTATACGGTGTTCTGCCTTTGTTTTACTCTCCATTAAAATTTAAATTACGATGTAGCCTGTGTACTTTGTACAGCTACCATCCCTCCCTGTAACTTCTGATGTCCTCAGAGCTTTGTCCTGCACTAATGCGGTCAGAACATTTCTTAACCCGCTCCATCGACAAACGTGCGATATCGATTGCGAAGGATGCAGAGTTGACAGAAAAATGTTACACATGCCGTAGCAGGTCAATACAACAAAGAACTAAAGCCCCGCCTCACCCAGTTCGGGTACCGGACCTAGTTGAAACAATCATGCATCTAGCTCGCAGAGTGCCAAAACTTCGCCGGCGCCTTCAGCTCCGCCCTGAACACGGTCGAGCCAACGCGGGACTAATATCACCGAGTGATAATAATGAAGCAACAAGGGTATATTGGCGCATACAACATACTGAAGCAAGTGCTGGTGCATACAACATCAGAACAGCTGTTAAAAGCATGCTTACAAAACACAGCGTCAGGAATAAATCCGCGGGACGAGCGAAGTGCACGCACAATAATAGGGCAGGCAGCTGACACCAATGCATACTGAAAAGACGCAGAACACAGAAGGTTGTGCTCTAAATGCATTAGTCGTCTAAGTAGTCCAGAACGCGCTCCCTATACTGAGTCCTAAGGGCTAAAGCACTGCATATGCTACTTTTCGTGAACGGAGCGTGACACATTCGAACACGAATCTCGGTAAACGCCTGTGAAAGTATGCGTCTTTCAGATCCACCGCTATAAACCAGTCTCCGGGTCGAATGTGCGCGAGGATCTGTTTTATCGTGATCATTACATTACATTATAACGCGTGTTTAGCAAGTCTTATGCCACTCGGTACCACTTGAAGATACTCTTTAGTCTTTACCGCTTTGGAGGTATTTTGTCATGTCTAATGTATTAATAGGGCCACCAGAATGCAACCAAAGCACAATAACTAGAAGGCTAGGTAATTGTAAATCATACAAAATAATTGCCATGATCACTAGATTTTATACAGGTGTTACTATAATGATTTTGTTAATGTGATCAGCAACCAAATATTGATAATGTGGAAGTTACTGCCTTTTCCCTTGGCATGACTTTTCACTTTTGGCTGACAATACAAAGGCAGAGTACAGTAACTTTAAAATAGTGGTCAAAAGTCAAGTTTGAGCTCAAAACTTTGTTATGTAGATCATTTTCATTACTTAAACATCTAACTGCCAGATTTTCAGTGTCCTACCTATAATTACTTTGGCGGGACAACTAAAAATCTTTAAAGTCATTTTTCTCAGTTCCACACTCTAGCGAGTTAAGGTCTTTTGCCTTTGTAGGGCAGCATAGGTATAAACAAACTGCTTCGGTGTGTCGCATAGACGTCGTCCTCGTCTTGCTGCTCCCTCCCCGTTCTGAGATTGGTCCCCTCGCTGAGGCGAAAATCTGGTCCATGGTATCCAGACTGCCTAGCAGCGTGAATAAAATCGCGCTGCGCAAAGGCAGTATGGGGAACCCCAGGCTAGCTGGAACCAGCTTCCAGAGGAGATCAGATGTGCTCCTACAGTAGTCATATTCAAATCCAGACTCAAAACATTTCTGTTAAGCTGTGCATTTACTGAATGAGCACTGTGCCACTGTTTGTCCGACTGTTTTTACTGTATTTTATATTTTATTCTAAACTGTTTTAATTATTCTCATTTCTTTTGATTATTTTAATGTCTTCTATGTAAAGCACTTTGAATTACCATTGTTTATGAAATGTGCTATATAAATAAACTTGCCTTGCCTTGCATCCTGCACTTCTGTAGTTTCACTTTTGTCAGGTGCACACAGAGTCTGTGAAGAAATGAAGCGCAGCTATGCTCATAAGTTTACACACTCCTTGCAGAATATACAAGATGTTAATATACAGTAATAAAATAAGAGGGATCATACAAAGTTGCATATTATTTTTATTCAATCCTGTCCTGATTCTAAATAAGCTGTTTCACACAAGAGATGTTTACATATAGTTCACAAGACAAAATAATAACGATATACACAAATGAACCAGTTCAAAGGTTTAAATACCCTTGAATCTTAATATTGTGTTGTTACCTGGATGATCAACGAGTATAAACCATGTTTTGTGATAGTTTGTCTCCCGTCTGTTAGAGTGCACAGGTGCAGTGAGTTACTGTCGTCAGAGGCGGAATGGTGGTGTTCCCCGCGTATTTAAGGGTGCTTTCACACTTGGTTCGATTGCCTGTTCCGAACCCGAGTTCGATTGCTCCCCCCTCCCCCTGCCCCCGATGGACTGTGTTCACATTATATTATTTGTATCGGAACCGCGGTACGCTTGCGTCAAGCTGCAGCTGGCGCGTAATCATGTTGCTTGGTAACCCGCGCCGCTATGAATGAAAAGGCGTCAAAATGAATAGAATTGCTCGCTTCACAATTGTTCTTTTTTTTTTTTAACCTTTGGTTTTGTTTTCAAAGAAAAGATACAGAAACACACTTGGGAATGTCTGCCGCAAAAGTACTAAAATCGTTCCAAAGATAGGTGGCTGTCAGCCGAAGACAATTTTTGCAGAGGCGAGCATAAATCATCTCTCTGCTTGCAGTGCGTCAATCCCGCTTTTCGTCAAGGTAAGTGTACACACACACACACACACACACACGCACTGACAACTGTCCTGTCGACCACATTATACATTATACGTCATCAATAGCGGTTCACTTCCGCGGTTTGGTTCGATTGCGTTCATATCAGCAGCAAACCGTACTGGAGTTCACATGAACCGTACCCCAGACCACCTTTTTAAGCGGACCCGAGTACGGTTCGCGGGTGCGCACCCGAGTTCGGAAGACAGCGTTCACATCATCCAAACGAACCGAACTCTGACGTCATTCGAACCCGGGTGCGCACCAAAAGTGCTAGTGTGAAAGCCCCCTTAGGCCGTGTGTCCACCAAAGCGTTTTTTCACGCAGCTGGCGTAAAATTCCAATTGTTTTCAATGGGAGCGCCGCGTTTTTTAAACGCCATGAGCGTAACGAGGCGCTGAGCGTGTATTTAACGCTCAAGCGCTGAGCA